>CM024520.1:53670879-54270879 GCA_014182375.1 Eucalyptus virginea
AGCATTTAAGATATAGAGTAGAGAAAATAAGGGTGGGGGTAGTGGGTAACTAATGCGGGAGAGGAGGGCAATTTGCGTTCAACTACCCACGAGGCCACGTGCGTGCAATTCTCTAACCACCACGCATTCCCACCTAACCTCGTCCCCTCCCTAATTTCGACCCCCGCCTCTACGGGTTTGTTGGTGTAGTCCTCGCATGGTCGGAACCACTTAAACAGAGCGCCCGCCCTACGTGGAATCGGAAAATATCTACCCCTAATGAACGACTTGTACTGTTAGAGCCGGAAGAAAAAAAAGGAAACCCAATTAATTGCAAATGAGAGGGGAGCTTCTGATTTCATCATCAGAATGTGGGAGCGATTATATTCAATCGGGACAGAGAGTGATAATCGAGATGAGAATGTCAGGGCGGGCCTAGACAAATTAATGACTCTCGTCGGGTATTTGGGATGACAAAAGACACATGAATAAATCATGCTTAAATTCAGCTGATCCAATGGTGTCGTCAAGCCTACTCCTTTTTTCCATTAGCAATTGTAGTATTTCCTTCCTCGAAGCCTTAGGAGGGAGGTGGTCCCGGTATATGGCTACGCTTTGCAACTGAATTCTCGAGTCCCACGGATTGTAGACCTCGAAAGCGAAAATCAGGCATGTTCAGGGTCATCGTTTGGGCTCGGGCCCGACAACCGCAGCACTCGGCCCGGTCTTCTTCTCGCCCTCTTGGGCCTGATGGGTCGGACTTGGTCTGCGCCGACCGATGTTTTGGGCTGCAACAACGCTCCATCGTGATGTACGAGATGGGCCCCCGTTCATGACAGGCTTGACAGCATCGTGCACGTTCTTTCTTCCCGGCTTCGGGCCACCCACGCTAAGAATCTTGCACCGGAAAGATTCCGTGAATAATATAATAGAAGTTAGTCCAGCTCGATTCTCTAATTCAATTAATCTTTCTCTTTGGAATTGATGCGACTTTTGGTTTTTCGTATAGAATCTCTCATGTCACCGTACATCCCATCAATGCCAATAGTCCAATTTGTACCGACATATCGAATGGAAAACAGCATTTCTATCTCATGCCTATAAAAAGAAATGTTAGAGTGTCTCTGTATTTTCTTTTCTTTTTTTGGTGAGAGATTACTTGTAATCTATAGCAATTATGTCGAATTTATGAGGCACAAAATTGTCTCGATAACAAATTTTTATTTGAATTTTGAGCGAAAATTTATCTCAATAAACAACACCAACCGAAATTGAGGAACCAAAAAGCACGAAAATCAATAGTACTAATTTCAATAAAAAAAATAGATGATAAAATTTTAAATCAATAATTGTAAAGGGATAGGCACATTGGAAGTTTTAAAACTTATTACGAAATTACAATTAAGTTCTAAAACTTTCAAAAATTCAAAGTCAAGAAACTTTCAAAAAGTACAATCAAATCTTAATCAAATTCTAAAATTTTTAAAAATTGCAATACATTAAATGATTTAATTGGATCAATTTGATAACTTTTAGGACTTGATTATGCTTTCTCAACAAATTTTAAAACTTGATTATACTTTCTCGACAAATTTTATAACTTAATTATATATATTTTTTAAAGTTTTATGATTTAATTATATTTTCGCAACAAGTTTCAACACTTTTAATATATAAATTCCATTAAAAAAGAAAGAAGGAGAACGTCATATGAGGCATGCTGGTCTTTTTTTTTGGGTTTTTTTTTTCCGGGGGACGGCAGCCTGCAGGCATGTTGGTTGTTTCGATACGCGAGAAAAGAAGGCATGGCGTTAATCCCACTCCAACGCTGCGGCCTTTGCAAAGACGGGGGGCGTTACACAGAGGCGGCTAAACAACTCTCCTCTCTTCTCTCTCTCTCTCTCTCTCTTCAGCATTGACTAACGAATTCTCAATTCGAACCAAGACCCATAAGTCTCCTCCGCGTGAACTTTGATGGGTATGTCATGATTCTCTGTCCCGAGCTCTTGTCTCCCTCTGATCTCCCCAGATCGAGACATCCCCGAGAATGTCGAAAAATCGAGTCTTTCTGATCCTCCTCCTTGTTTCGATCCCGTGTCGCCACCGCCAATCCGGCGCGTTCCCCGTTTGGGAGTACGGGAAGCCCTCTCGACTCCTGGAGGCGACGAAATCTAAAGAGGTAATCCTCGTTGTTGTTGTTGTCTTTTCTTTTCTTTTTTTGGTGAATTTTCGTGGTGTCGGGTTGTTTGATTCGATCGGCGGTGGTTCGTGGTTGTAGAGCTCACCCGCACCCAGTCCGGGTTTGGACTCGGGCCAGAAAAGCCCGAAGAACAAATCGGACCCGGGAAGCTCCCCGGATCCGACTATTGCTTCCGCCGGCGGCGACGGCGATGGCGGCAAGTGTTCGATTCCGGCCGAGACGTGCCAAGCTGGGGAGAATCTGACTGCTTGCCTGCACCATCCTGAGAATGGTAAAGATTCTCTCCTTTTCTCTGTTTTATTATCTGTTTTGATGGAGGTATGATTGGTTAGAGGTTTTGTGTTTTCATGGGATGTTCAGAATTTGGAGGGTGGGGTTGGTCAATGGGGGGTTCATGGCCTCCTTCTCGAGACTGGATGAATTGGTTTCTATGCTGCTTTCGTTTACTTCGATTTTATGAAGATGGAATCGCAGCTTTCGTTTTGAATAGTCGATATGTATAATATCGAATCGTCAGCATTGCTGTGGTATTCCTATCGACTGGCCACCTATGGAATTGACTTAATGCTCATCTCGCAGTTTTGGGATGATAATAGACTAAGTGAATAAACTTTATCGTTGAGTGTAGACCCACTCGAGTTCACCCAAGTTTGAGCTTTTTTCGTTTTTCTTTTGCTGACAAGCACACTTCATTGATTCAAGTGAGGCTGTGAGAACGAGTGTGTCCATGATGCAGTACTTACTGGTGAGCTGGCAGCTTGGCACTGGTGTGAGAGGTTCCTGTGTCATAGTTAGTCGAATGTTGTAGCATATTGATACTAGTTTAGTCATTCTGCCCGAGTTGGTGGGAGAATCAGATTTTTTGCATATGGCAAGTGCCACTCATCACTGTTGGCGTTGACACTCTTCCTATGCAAGATTTGGCTCGTCTTGCAGGTTCTTGTTCATTCATTTAATTGCTGTCTATACATGCTTCATTAGCAAACTTGAATGGCAATCTTCCTTTTCAAGATTTGGCTCCCCTCAGAGGTTCTTATTCACCATCTAATTGGTTTCTATTTATGCTTCATTTGCGAAGTTGACAAGAGGATTTATAGAATTTGGCTAATTTTTCTAATTTAAGGTAATTACATGAATTGCAATCTTAGGAGTCAGTCTTGAGGGAGTAAAATACAGAAGTGAGGACCATGAGTTCGACAACTGATGCCTTTCTAGTTTTCAAAAGGCTCGAATTTGTGAGATGTCTACTGGGGAAGGAGGTGACATTCATAGATGAATTTTGTGTTGGAATCAGGTGTGATGATAGAAGTGAAGATAGCGATCTTGAATCTACTGGGGTGTTCGTGAAATAATGATTCCTTTTAGGGACATGAGGATGAGAAGGTTTGGATGCTATCCCGTACAGTGACAGATCTTTTGGTCACCAGAGGATTCTACCGCCATTTGAGATCAGGATTGGGTACATGCATGAGATAATACAGCATTGAATGGGCCTTATGTATTGCCGATCTTTGGGGATGACCGGAGAACACATGGATAGAAAGTGGACATTCAGCATTTATTTAGGAACTTCATATCGAGATAATTAAAAACTATGTGACATGCTTATTCTAGACTTCCATTTTAGTCCTGTAATATTCTTCAGAAAGGCTTAGGAACCTGTCAGAAACTACAAACAAGCAGCACCATGAGGATGCTGAAGACTGAAGAGGAAGTTAGGAAAATGATAAGAAGCAGGTTGTGAATGCCAAACAAGACATTCACCTTAATAAGATGGCAGAGAAAGCTGTCTTAAGACCATTGTAGATGACAGCCTAGAGGCTTTACATTTGATGGTAGAAGCCTCCTTTGACATTATGTGCCTGGAATCAATTTTAGATGGTCCTTTTTCATTTTTAACATTAAGCCCCACAACTAACACTAACATCTGTCTTACATTTCTCATTCCACACCAATTCCATAATTGCAGATTAAATTGCTGTGAAGCTCTCTGTCTCTGTCTCTGTCTCTCTCTTTCGGAGAGTTTTACCATGTGCATCATAGAAAGCTCGACATATTAACTGTGCTCTCTTCTCATTGATAAAAGATGTGAGAGTTCTGTCATATGCGGTCACTTTGGCAATCATCTAGTCATGATATTCTCTAGTCTAGTGTACATTTGAAAGGCTCCAGAAAGTTGGGAAAGTGTAGGCAGAGAACCTAAGACAGAAGATTATTACAAAACAAGTAACAGCTTAAAAAATTTTATTAGCATTTATAGAATCTCAAATGCGAGAGTAGCAGAAAAAGATTTCAACAATAATATCTTCAAGAGTCAAGAGTTTCTTTACTTAAAGAGTTTTTTTTTTTTTTTTTTTTTACTTAAAGAGTTTGATCTCCTTGAATTGTAGCACTTTTCATCTTGAATGGAATGTTGGTCTCTAAGTGCCAGACTGTTTTTATAGCCAAAAATTTGGTGGACTGTTTCATCTCCTTGAACTTTTGAAGTACATTGTGTGATGATGTAAGACTGTTTCTCGAGCTAGGAAATATTCACCATTGCTCAATGTAAGGATTAGGGCCATTAGACTAAGAAAGGTGAAAAATGCCAAGAGGAACCTGGTGACCAGGGAAATTTAATCTTCTTATTCACCTACAGAGCACCTACTTAGACTGGCCATTCTAGTTTTTAATATTTTCTTAACTCAATACTATTAGCTGTGTCGGTATGAGCAGGCTAGACTTATGAATAATATCTTTGAAGAAGCCTCACCAGACTATGGCCGAATGAAGAATCTTGAAACCTTAATAGACCCTCATGGTGTCTCCATTTTGCTGGAGAACCTTGCAAAGAGTTCAATGTTGTGAACCTGCAGGTTAAAGGGAAAAAGGCCACCAAAAATCCTAAACTATATCCATTGTGACACATTTACACTAAACCTTTTTCATGACAAAAAAAAAAAAAAAAAAAAAAAGATTCTCAGACTTGTGCTTGGGTGACACATTTATCATTCGCCAAGGATTCGTTAAAGAGCACTTTAAAAAAATTGCCTACAAGGACAACAGAAAACGAACGATGTTGACATAGTGCCCACATGGCTTAGGTGAAATAAAAATGATATCGTTTTGATTGAAAAACTATTTAACGGAACTCTAATGGAGGATAATGTGTCACATGGATACAAGTTTGGAGTTACTTATAGGGCCTAAGGCTTCTTCTTCGAGTCCTTGCTTTTATCTCAGGAGTAGTCAAAGGAAGGGTCAAAGCAGTCGATGCAGGAAATCCAGTCACGATAGGAAGCCAGTCTTTACTTAAGTTGTCCTTTCCTTTTGAGACAGAGAAAGAAAGGGGATTTGGGGTAAATGTGTTGCAGTGGGCATAGTTGAGAGTTTTTGATGCCACAAAAAAATGTCCCAGGTAAATTTGTCATAGTGGACATAGTTTAGGTTTGGGGTGGCTTTTTCCCTATGTTAAATATGCATCATACACCTCAAAAAGGCAAAGTTATGTTTCTGTCCATCTCATGGTATGGGATCTGTATAACCTATCCGTGCACCTCTAGTGAGTAAATGCGCTCATCGCCTTATCCAACTTTTGATGGCAGTCTATGTTTTAATTTGGAGCCTCTTAGTCTAAGATCCATCTACTTTGATTCTCTCTTCTGGTTTTGGTCTTTTACAGTAGCTTTTATTGTTTTTATTGCTTTTAACGCTTTGTCTGTAAAGGTAAAACAGTGCAGTTTTCTTTGGGCCTACATTCTCGATGGGTTGAGAATTTATTAGATTTATGCACGATTGAATTATCGTTACTTTTGCCTTTGGTATGAAAGAACTGTTGTCTTTTCCTGTAGACTCCAAGGGGACATTTGTTCTTGTCAAGAATGGTGGAGAGGTTCCTCTCGAAGGGAAGATTATTTGCTTACCTGCAAATAATAACCAAACGTTTAAACTAACAAAACAGAAAACCACAGTGGTGAGCCCGCTATTCTCTATTGTTCCGGAACTTTTTATAATTACCATAAAGTAAGGAGGATCTTTATATTAAAGTTTTGAGAGACGAGCTGAAAATGAGAATTTTCAAAACAGTTCAAGCTTGGTCGAACCATATAATTCGTGCCTAAAGTTGAGAGCTAAAAGGTTGCTACTTTAATTAGATTTAGGTTGGCTTGGGCTCAACTTTATTGCCTCTCATAGCAATGGTGTTTTTCAGGTTAACGTCACAGCTGAAGTTGGAGTATGTTCATCCATAACAGTAGATGCTGGAAATGAGCACTGCACCATTCCTATTTTTGCAGGAGTACCAGCATCAGAAGGTAACATTTTTAAACAATTTCCTTATGACACTCAGGTCACCCCCATTCATGGACTCTACCTTCTATTGGGAATGGTTGTTACAATTGGAGGGGTGTGGGCATGCTGCAAATTTGGGAAACCAGAAAGACGGGTCGATGGGATTCCATATCAAGAGCTTGAAATGGGGCAAGCGGATTCAACTTCGGTTAATGTTGTGGAAGCAGCAGAAGGTTGGGATGAAAGTTGGGATGATGATTGGGGTGATGAGATTAGGGAAGTTAAATCACCGAGCCGAGGGCCAGAGGGTAATGCAGCTAAGGCAAATGGATTCGCATCTCGGTCTTCTGATAGAAATGGCTGGGAAGACAACTGGGATGTTTAGGAACTGGATAGAGTCTATGGTCCCTTTATATGTCTTGGAATCGGTGGAAAAATCAAGAACCTCGAGAATAGAGGAAGAGATTATACATGTAGAAAATTAGGTTTAGCATTGTGAAAAGGCAGGAAATGTGCTGCCTTTTCTGTTTTTGGCTTTCCAGTACTTGTGAATTTTTACTTTTTTCACAATTTTGGCCCTTAATTTCCGTCCTGAAATCATTCAGGGTAAGTTTTGGTTTGTAATTTTTTTTTTTTTTTTTTTTTTTTGGGGGGCCTTTCCTCCTGTAAGTAACTGTCAACAGAAATCCAAGTTACTTGAAGATCCACTTGTTAGTAGTTTTTGTTCTGTCTGTGTTTTGGAAACTATTATCTGGTTGAAACATGTGGTGGTTACTGTTGTATGTGGAGATTGCTGCTTCAATTTCTTGCATTAGGAGCCTCTCATAGTCTTTGCGTGCTGGAGAATCAGCGACTTGGAATTATACTTTACATGCTTTTAAATTCTAGGCCGAACTCTTGCGTTTGTTCATTCAGAACACCGATGATTCACGACCTTGAAAGTGACTGAGAAGCCTTCAAAACATACATGAAGAGGTCGCAGTCTCAAAGTACTTCAAGTTAAAAAAGGCACTCGAGAGATCATTATTCGCTTCAATCACTCTATACCATGCTAATTACATTGTAATCCTCGAACCCCCGGGGAAAAAAAAAAAAAAAAAGCACATTGTAATCCCAAAAAGAAAACTAATAATGCTGAGTAGGTGGGTGATGTTGCCGTTGCAGCAACACTCCCGAATGCTCAACAGTAAATACTCAAATAATGAATATTGAGAGGTACATCATAAAAGGTTAGTTATCCCAATGTTTACGTGCTCAACAAAAGCTGAAAAAAGTATTATTTTGTCTCACAACAGGAGCAAAGGAAAGATCAGAAGTGCAAGTTCTCTCCGCAGACAACTTTAAAGAAGAATGAGGCCATGTCTGCTTATTTTATCTTTTCTACTTTTTCTTTTCTTTTCTTTTCTTTTCTTTTTTCTTTTGAGAAAAACATGAGGCCAGATTCTACCCATTTGAAATAACATTTTTTTTTTAATATTATTACAAAATACAAGGACCATCGATCCATGACAAAGAAAAGAAGGTATTCTAAGTGGGAAATCCCAGTGGACCGTGCAGAGTGACTGGAATGCTACAAAAAAGTAGGTAGCTTCCTCTGTCAATTCCAGTGACCAGAAATTTTTAATATCTAGTATTATTTCAAAAAATAACGAAGCTAATCTTAGGAGCCATGTGCTGTTCATGATGGGATTGACACAGCCAAATCCATTAGGTGACATTGGGCCCAACAGCATTTATCTTAATTTATAGGCTCAAGGCCAGAAACACCTCATTTCTTGTAATCTATGCACATGCTCATGGAAATATAATTACATGTCCTTTTGACTCCCCATTGAACTTGGCCACACAGCTTTGGAAAGAGTGCTTGACGAAGAAAACACTGGGAAAAGATGCCAAATGGAGAATGGACCTAGTGTCAATTTGGGAAACAGAATAACAGGGAAAGCAAGAATTATTATATCAGAAACTGATAATTTTCAAGACCTAACTCATTGAAGAACTTTTACCTAGCTACAAGAAACTCGTGGACTTTCAGAGTTCTCGAGTACCTCTGGGTTGGAAGCAAATGAGGTGTCCTAAATAAGCAGAACATTAATATTGAGCTAAGCAGCAATAATTGTGCATGATGGTCAGGCAAAGTTTCTCTCCATAATTGAGAGGGATTTCTTTTGCACATCATAACAGCTAATGCATAATAGAATTCTTGGTGAGGCGCATCATATCCACTACTCCTCCAAATGAGTCAGATCCAAGCCAACAGCTTCAGTCAGTCTGCAATATGACCATTTTACTTGCCCAAATACCAGATGTACATTAGAAATTATAGTGGTACTCAAGCCAAAAACAAAGGGACAGAGAAGTAAGAAAAATACATTTGGTGGGGTGACTGGCCTTCTATTCTATTCCGACAGCTGTACGCATGAGACTGCGTGATATCCTGTTTCCATACTTTCACTTTTGTCATTTGTTTCTCTCTAGGCCATTAACCAATGCTTTTTTTCCACGACCTTTCTCTTCTGTCGATGAGTCCTCAGTGGACCATTTTCACTTTCCCGCTATTTTATTCGCCACTTATGTTTCATATACTTTGTTTACTTGGAAGTGGGTGCAAGAATCTTGAGACTACAAAATAGGCTCACTTTTGACTTGTACAAACACTAGTTTAATGCCAAAATCATCGAGACAGGATTCTGTTTTACAGCACCATGATTACTATATTATTGGAAGCTAAGACATGCCCTCCTTGGTCCATACTACGAGCAGGCTCGGCACTAAAAGCTGATTCAACTTCTTGCATTATTCATGTTTTGTCCTGTGTTTCTGCTTCCACTGTTGGCTTAGTAAACATTAGCTACCATTTGCAAAATATCCATTCATACATTCTCCAAGGTTGGCAATGTAAATTTTGTAAATTTGATGGAGTCACGCGAAAGGCTCAGTAACCATTAGCTCATTCATTACAAGCAAAATCACCAGACAAAGATGAATTCCCGATAGATCAGTAACTTAAGAAACAATATCCTTAGCGGGGTCCCAAATACGAACCCGGTGAAAAGGAATCCGGTACCGTAATTGAACATTTTGAAGAAACTAAAATCCTAATCAAGAAAACACATACAACAACAAGAAAAGACATCAGAATTCCCAAGGATCTGATTGTTCTTCTCCCAGATTAGACAAACAGTCCCGGATTCCACTTCGCCGGCAAAGTAAATATCCCCACAAATTTTTTTTTTTTTCCCTTGAAGTATCAGTTAAACTCATGAGGATTCATCTTGGCCTTCTGAAGGGCATCTGATTAGCTCCAATATGTTAACTACCTCTGCCATGTCCGGACGGTTTGATGGAACTTGCGACGTGCATATCAAACCCAGTTTCATCACCGGGATCGCCTCTTCTGACGGGAAGTTCCCTTGTAGCCTCCCATCAATACATTCCTCGACCCTGCCTTCTTCAAGAGCCCCTCTCACCATATCACAAAGAACCACCACATCATCTTCCATGTACTCAACAGGCCTTTTCCCCGTGACAATTTCAAGAGCTAAAACCCCGAAACCATAAACATCACATTTCTCCGTTATTTTCACGGTTCTACAAGCAAACTCTGGTGCCATGTAACCAAGCGCACTCTGAATCTTGCTGCTTAAGACGTAACGGTCCAGCATTGGCAAAAGTCTTGCCAGCCCAAAATCCGCCACTTTAGGCTCACCAGAACTCTCTATCAGAATGTTGCTCGATTTTATGTTGTAGTGAATGATGCTCATTTGGTGCAAATGAGCCAAGCCTCTTGCCGTCCCAAGTATAATATTAAAGCGCTCATTCCATGAGAGTAAGTTCCCACCTGATCCTTCATGGAGATGCTTATACAAATTCCCACCAGATACAAATTCGGATATCAGGAGTTGCAAAGATGGAGTCCAGTAGTAACCTTCAAGTGCCACGAGGTTAGAGTGCCTGATCTTTCCAAGCTTCTTCACTTCTTTTTCGAACTCGTCTTGCGACTTCACCAGGCTTGAGACAGTGAGCTTCTTAATGGCAACCGCTCGCCCATCTCGAAGCACGGTTCTATAGACAGCTCCAAACCCACCACGTCCAAGTTCACAATCCTTGCTGAGAAGAGCATGTGTCCCCGTGCTGAAGTCAGGGTCACCGGAGAACATGACAAGCTTCCCAGAATTGGCATCAGTAGTAGGCGACTGGCTGAAGTCATCCCCAGCAGATAATGCGAGGGCTGCAGCAGATCTGGAGGCGGAAGCTCGGACCCGAAGATTAAGGACAGTGATGGCAATGACACCAATAACAATCACTGCAGCAGCACCAATAGCGATGAGCGCGGATATACTGAGGATTATTCGTTTATGACCCGGAGTCGCAGGTAAGGAATCAGAAGGGGAGTCGGAGGAGGAGTTTGGATTGAGGACGATGGGCTTTGGAAGGACGGCAGGGCATGACTTGTTTACAGCTGCACCGCAAAGAGCCGGGTTATCAGACACAGAGGATGGTAATATTGTGTTGAAAAAGCCACCGAGAGGGAGTTCCCCTTGAAAATGGTTATGGGAAATGTTAAACAAGAGGAGGTGGGGGAGATTGGCTAGTTGCTTGGGTAGTGTTCCCGTAAAATTGTTAAATGACAGGTCCACCATCTGTAAGTTCGCAAGCTTTGACAAGGAGGCAGGTATCAGACCATTTAAGTTGTTCTGTGATAGGATCCTGCACCATTTCAAACATAACTCGTGATAATTCATCCGCATAGTTCTAAATATTCAATCATAGTTAGATTTTCTGTTCATGCTTGCGTCTATAGAACCACAATGGTATTTTGCATTGAAAGCAATTAAAATCGCATATGCCAAGATTTTACAAGAGAAATGCATTGAACAGAGACGCTACAGTTACACCTTACATGGCTAAAAACATGCAAGCGATGTAGTGGACACTATCAAGCTCACAATAAGTCAGTACAGTGAAGTTCCTGGTAACTAAAATAACTTATATTTTCAAGTAGAAGGGTGGTCTAAGAGACTGATACTCTAAAGAAGTCCAAAACTATTTACCTGAATCCACAGATTATGATTTTAATTTGGAGAATCAACTAAAGGAAAAGAAAGTTTGCATCTTTTGATGACAAAAGTTGGAAAACTTACTGGTCTCAACCACCTATATCAGATTTAGTGCATACAGAAATGAGAGTCAAGAGGTAGACACAAAGGACGACTTACAGAGTCGTTAGAGCAGAACACTTCACAATTGAATCCGGAATGATCCCCGCGAGTTTATTCCCTCCAAGCCTCAGTTCTTTCAAAGAATTGGCGTCACCAATTTCAGAAGGAATACTGCCGCTCAGCTCATTTGCAGTCAAATCAAGAACATCCAATGCCTTGAGTTTTCCAATGGTCGCTGGAATAGAACCTTTGAGGGAGTTATTTGACAAATTCAAGGACTGCAAGCCAGTAAGATCCCCCATATCAGATGATATTTTGCCTGCAAATGAATTAGAGGACAAATCCAAGATTTGGAGCTTTGGGAGTGAGCCCTCTGCCGATGAAGCAATGGGACTCGCATATTTGGCAGCGACTTCTTCTTTATCTAACAGTGAACTTTTCAACGAGTTAGGCCCCATAATCCAACTTGGAATATGTCCCGAATATGCATTGTTGCTTAAATCCAAAGATTGAAGATTCTTGCAACTGGACAGAGCCTGAGGAAGTGCCCCTGTAAACCCATTTCTCGAAAAATTTGCCACTTGCAGTGACTGCAAATTCCCCAATGAAATTGGAAGCTCCCCAGAAAGCCCATTACCTGAAAGATCCAATCTTTCAAGAGCTTCAATTTTTCCAATCCAATCTCCAACACCCCCTGTCAACAAATTCCCATGTAAATCCAGAGAAGTACACAATGTAAGCTTCTGCAATGTGTCCGGTATGCTCCCAGAAAGAGCATTTTCACTCAAATCAATCGACCTCAAAAGCAAACAGCTGCCTAAGCCATCTGGAATCAAACCAGAGAACCGATTCTTTCTCAAGCTGACACCTCTGAGATTCTTCATTCCTGCAATGCCCTCAGGAATCCCACCCTCCAACAGGTTATCAGACAAATCCAGAGATCTAAGTCCACTCACGGTCCAAATATTCTCAGGCAAAACACCAGAAAGCATATTTGAAGAGAGATCAATCGATGCAAGCATAGAACAAGAACCTAAAGTTTCAGGTATCTTGCCAGAGAACTTATTGCTAGCCAAAGAAACTGACCTCAAAGACCCACATTGCCTGAAAAATTCATCAGGAATAGTCCCTGAGAGACTGTTCCCACTCAAATCAAGGACTCTCAAGTTATCAATCCTAGCGATGCTGGAGCTTATGCTACCGGTAAGATTGTTCTTAGCCAAGGACAATTTCCTCAGGAACTGCAACTGCAAAAGCCCACGGCCTAAGTGACCCGACAAGGAAAACCCATCAAGATTGAGCTCCACGACCCGATTGGATCTGGGGTTGCATTTGCAACCGACCCAGTTGCAAGGATTGTCATCATCTTCATCCCAAGATGCAAGCTTTCCCTTTGGATCTTGGACGTCAGCTTTAAAGACAATCAGCCCCAAAACGTCATCATTCAGAGAAGGGTTCACTGATGTCACCAAAACCAGTTCTAATGACAACACCATTGAGCACAAAATTAGCAACATTCTCATCATTTTCGGCACCTCCTGCTCTCAACTCTGTGGCGACAAGAAAAACGCGAGGGCAACTACAGACTCATCCCAGAATTTAGAACAAGCAAAAAGAAAAAGGAGCAAACTGAAGCTCTCTGAGGTGCGTTTGTAAGAACAAGAAGGCCAGGCACCAAACTTTCGCCACTCGCCAACCAAAGGGATTCGAAAAAAATAAGAGATGAGTATGGAAACAACAATGTCGAAGGAGGGCAAGACAGTTGAATTAGCTGGAGGGGGAAAGAAAAGGCTAAACTTTTGCAGGCGCTCAAAAGCTTGGAGCTGGAAATAGCAGAACTCTTCAGAACAGAAGGCGAGGAGTTCCGGAACAGTGGTTTCGCGCTTTGAAGCCAAAGGGTGGAAGAAAACGCGAAGCTTCGAGTTTGAAACGACCGGTACGGGAGTCACGGAGTACAGAGCGCATCGTCTTGCGGGACATTGTATGAGCAGAAACTCAACGAGACTCGCCGGCCCAAAAGAAAAGATGGAGGGACTCCACGCAGCCGCCGGCGGCGGAGGCAGCTAGGGTTCCGGCGAGATCTTCCGGGGAAATGCGGCGTTGCAGACACAGAGGTGGTCTCAGCAGAGAGAGAGAGGAGGAGGGAGGGAGACACTGCTTTCTTGGTTGTCTGAAAGCGCTTTGTCGTCCTGAGGGGGTCTCTCGTTCTTTTGCTTTTTAACGGCATAAAGATAAAGAAAGGAAAAAAAAAAGGGGCTCAGCAAGAGGACCAATTCGTTCGGTGGGGCAATTTATTTGCCCCCGGACACGTGTCGTCACATTGTAGGACGGCTCGCCTCCGACGTGGCAGAAACGCAGTCGCTGTCGGGCGGAGCTGTGTCGACGTGGACGCGGAACTGGCGCCGTTCCTCGGCGCCGAGCGCCCGGGCCGCGGCTTGGGGGGAATTCCAGTTTTGCCAAATCGCCCCCGTGATTACGCGTAATTACGATTGGGCCACTGGACAGTGGACAGTGAACGTTCGTTCCCTCTTTTTGGCGTCGAGGGTGGGACTCCATTTTTTTTATTTTTTTATTTTTGGCTTTTGACGTTTCTGATGTTGGCTTGCTCTTGAGCGGATTATCGAGAAAAGGCTAAAAAGAATGGTACGTTATGCGGAAAATTAGATCACGCATGACTTTCGTTTCAATCCCATTGCTCTGTAGGTCTTCCTTCAGCTTTATTCGTATTCATGAAATTAGAGATAACGACAAGAGAGGACTGCAAACACTGCATTCACGCTGTCCAAAAGCACTTGTTTTGCGCAAGGAAGAGTACTGTTTGAAAAGCCTTAGATATATCGTACATAGATCAAGAGACAATTTATCAATATATCCTTCTAGTGAATTTTTTGCTGAAAATCATCTTTATGAAAGCCGATCATGTTACATGGTACAACTAACACTAACGAGAACGAATTTTGTATTTTTCTTAATTGTTCAATTTTTTTTCTTTTTTTTCCTTTTGTTTTCTATCCATTTTATTTTTAGCCTTTTCTCTTTTTATATTTCCCTCCACCGGTGGTTAGGGCCTTGACAATGTCTGGCGGGGCCCAAACGTCCTCATCGGTCACAGAGGAGGTTCAACCTTGCCAAAGGTCTGGAGATTGATGGAGGCAAATAGGGGGAAAAAAAAAGAAAGAAAAATTCAGAAAAATTTTAAAAAATCCTGTAAAGATTGTCAGCATCAGTATTTTCAGTGAAAATTGGTTAAAATAAATATATGAACAAATCGTCGGAAGGTTTAAACTGAATTCATTTAATTAAATATTTATGATTAAATTTGCTGTCGTACAATAGGTTTAATAACTTTTTTGACATTTCTCCAAATTAACTAGAAAATAATATCATGATAGAGAACTACACATTTTCTCATTTTCGTATAAGTCTTACCGACAAGTATCTTGGAGGATTTGTTAAGCATATTTTACTCGGAATGGTTTGATTTTAATGGTCACGATTATACGATTGTGCATGACACGAGAGTAATCAATGTATTGAAAACCATAAATTTTTCTCGATTAGTTGCCTAACAAATGGCCTCGAGACACTCTTTAACGATACAAATTCGCACAATGGTGATAAATTTATTGAGTTACTTGCTAGAATTTGCTGGCAGGAATGATTTGTCCATATGATCAGGTATTATGCGATCTTATTCAAAGCAAGGGGATTTTTAACGACTCAATAGGGTACGATGCCAGCCAAAGCAAAAGATGACAAAGGTAGAAGTAGAACGCAGATGCACCATAACAACTTTGATTAATCATAATTATTCCAATAAGCTTCAAGGGTAATTGTGCTTTTTTATTAGAATAAAAGGTACAAACGGATAGATTTAATGGAATAGCCCGCAGACCTCAGAAATAAGTTAAGTTTATCCTTTTCAACAATTTGCAAAGCTCATAAACTAATTAAGCTTGCGTCTTTTGATCTATGTCGATGGCCTTAATCCACAGTAAGAATTTCCTCTGATTTCCTCAATTTGTATCGAGTTTTCTTTTTTTCTTTTTCGGTCGCTAGTGCAAGAGAATTGATCTTAATTGCGGGGTTTTACCCAGGATAGAATTTCTGATATTCTTCCAATCAAACAGAAGAATAACCAGTAATGGAACTGCGTCAGCATTGATTAACCCCATCTTCTTGTCTTAACAGTTTCCCTTTGCGTCAAGATAGAAATTCCGAGTCAAAGCACTCCCTTTGACGACAGAAGGATTAGGCAGGCGATGGCCTTAATTAGCAATGATCAACGGGTTCTTTGCCATCTGGTTTAGGATGATATGCAGACCAGGAATCGAGATTTGAATTTTCGCATTTTTCTCGGACGTGAGAAATTCTATATAAGTACAAAAATGGAGGCAGAAAAACACCAGACTTTGTAGAATTACAGGAAAAGGGACGCGGACAGCAAACTTGGGATGATCTAAGAGAGTAGACAGGACGAAAGTGAAAGGGCGAGGAAGGCCATAAAGGCAAGTAGGTGGGTGGGTGGTGTAATAAAGCAAAAGGGCTGATGAAAAGACTTGGAGAGAGAGAAAGGGAGAGAGAGGTGCAGAACAGCAGTGAGAGGGACACCTCCTCCATCCCTCTTTTGCACTTTCTCTTTCTGGATCTCTGTTTTCCAAAAGCACCCGGTTAAAAACCACTAAAACCGACCATTGAAGCCTATGTCAGTACGCTTTGAGAATTTACCCGCTCCGGATAGAAATACATGTCCGTCCAAAACACAATCGATGACCCTTTAACAAGCACCTTCCCTTGGCCCCTCTGCTGAATTGAATCCAGAGTTTGAAAAAAAAAACAAAAAAAGGAAAGAGCAAAGAAGGAGAGGAGGAGGAGGAGGTCCCCTTCCTGGAATCTCGGTTGCTCCGAGAATTCAAATTGAATGCAACCTCTTCCTCTGCGACTTCGCATTAAATGCAATGGCAGACAGGGGAGTTAAATCCCAGGCCACCCTCTGTCTCGGGCCCTCGGTAATTAATGGGTTAGGAATCTTCTCTTCTGTTCACTTGTGGCCTTGTGGGGGTCAAGAAACCGTACTGGTAATTGCCAATGGGTGCATTATTAAAGTAGTACTTACTTGTTGAGACCACAAAATGGGACCTCAAAAAGCAATAGAGTAGATTCAGAACCACAATTGAGAATACTCAAAAATGTTTTAAACCTATATTATATAAATACCAATTCAGTTTTAAATATTTCATTTAAATCAATTTAATCTTGATCATCACTAATGTGGATGTCGGCTGTTTATACAACTAGTATTGATATCGATTATTTTTTTGCATTTTTTGGAATTTTTTATTTTTATTTTTTTTCATCTTTCTCCACTAGCCTCTAGTGAGGCTCGATTTTGCCAGATCCGGCAAGGTTTGCCCTTACTTGTGGCTAATCACCGGGAAGAAGAATCAAAAAGAAAAAGAAGAAAAAAATATAAAAAAATTAGAAAATTTGTAAAAAATGATAAAAATTACCTACAGTAGCATTAGTTATTCACGTAGTACACTCTTCTCCACATCAATGATTGTGAAAAAAAAATGATCGAAAGAACCACATCAACAAATTATTAAAAGATTCATAACTAATTTGATCAAATTAAAATATTTATGGTTGAATTGATAAATGTACAATAAATTTTAGTACTTTTTTGATAATCTTACCATTGAAAGTCTTTCCATTGTTAGGGGGAAGTAAGGTGAGATGTACATGTGTCTCTATAAGGATCGGAATATTTTATCAACTATTGAGTTTATTTATGCGAAAGCTTGTTCTTTTATAGTAACTTTTCTCATTCAAGAGTAAACAAAGTCATCTTTCATTCATTAGTAAAGCTCCACATTATTTGATGAGCTACGTTCATTTTGGATAAATAAATAGATTCATAGTCAATGTTGCACTTATGTTAGAAATCTTCATGTTTCAAGCATAAGTTGATCTAAGAAATAATCAGCCGTTAGCTCCTATCAAAGACTTTTACATAACAAACCACGCTTCCTACTATCGGTCGTAGCACTTCTAAAAGACTATATCACGAGAAAATGACGCGCATCATTTTCAAATAAACCCTACAATGTTGCATTAATTGTTTTGTTTGGCGGGAAAAAGATCAATATGAGAAAAATGACTTCCTAAGTTGGGAGTAGGGATTAAATTGTTGATCAATACAGAAATCTAGTGGATAAACCTGATAGCCGTTATTAAAAAAAAGAAGAAAGAAAAAAAGGCGATAGCAAGTTGTGCATGAGCAGGACACAACGCTAGCTGAGACTAGACGTTCCCCCACCATCATTTTGTAGACTTGGCTCTTGATCTGTGTTTGTCCTATTTCCGTTTTTCTCCAAACCTCATTGGCATTGCTTTGCTTTGCTCGGTGCTGACCTTTGATTTGATTTGCCGTTATTGATTTTCAAATGTACGTAGACAAATGGAGCCAAGTTCTCGCGTCGATGATGTGAAACTTAGCTACCTTTCAAACTCCATACCCTTCTTCCCCTTTTTTTTTCTTCGCCCTTCTTTATTTCGGATGTATAGGTTTTGTCAAATCTTACATAGTCCTCTGGTGGGTCTGGCCCGATATCTTTTGCTGTACCGCATTTCGGAACGGGGATGGTGAGGCCCGTGAGCTTCAGAGTCAAAGCAACACGTCGTGGTTGTCTTCTTACGCAATTCTAAGAATCTCTCTCTCTCGAGTCTCGGGGCGAATTTATCTACATTCTTTCAAAGGATTCTTGGTAGGAATGAAGATGGGGATGACCGTTTATGGAAATGGGAGTTGCTGACGTCTTGTCTGGCGAGTTTGGTAGTGTGCCCGAACATGTTTGGAGGCTCTCTCTTTCTTGGCTTAGAACTCACTCAATTCGGGTAGATAGAAGAAATTAAGAATGAATGAAAGCAACGACGATAAGTACTCTCTCTCTCTCTCCCCCTCAACCATCAACGGAAGCTTTTCAACTCTCCATGGTCACGTGCTCCACATTTACACATCCTCTCAAAAAGTCAACATTTTTAATTTGGTATAATAAACTTCATTGATTCAATATTTAATATGACCTATGAACTTTATTCCAATGTGCAAAGTTGTACTTAGACTTTAATTTATTTGACGTGGCCGATAACTTTGATTTATTTTTAATTTAGTCCCTAAAATATATAAAAATGTTCAATTTTGTCCCTCGACTTAAATTAATGAAAAGACAACATCAAACATTTTCATAAAATTTATAAATTAAATTGAATCTATATAAAAGTTCAGGATTATATTGAACAAATTTAAAATTTGAGGATGATATTTCATTTTAGAATAAAACTCATGGGCCATATTAAATAAATTTAAAGTTCAAAGACAACATCATATATGGAAAAATTATCAAAAAAAGTGCTAAACCGATTATAATTGTGTTGATTTAATGATAAATTTATTTTTTTGGTCAGTTGAGTCATAAATCTTTTTGTAATCTTGTTAATTCAGTTTATTTGGCTAAATTTAGTTGGTTAGCATTTAAGTGAACGCTAAAAGATAATTTTTAAATATGATTTTATTTTATTCAAAAATTTTATTAATATTTTAATATTTTATCTATTTTTTTTTCCTCTCTCTCTCTCTCTCTCTCTCCCCTCTCCTTCCTCCTCCTTCTAGCGACCGACCAAAGGGAAGGGCTAGTCACCGAACTGAGGCGGCTAGCCAAACTAGAGTGAAGGTGAGCTTGTCCCTTACATTGCCAGAGGTGAGGGTCACCAGCCACCATCGAGACAAGCCCTTATTGGCTCCATTGGCGAGGGATTGGCGAGCAAATGTTTGTCTCATCGTTGCTAGGTGAGCTCACCCATGCCTAGTGACTCATTGAGCTCACTAATCCAATAGCGAGGGTCACCCTCACTAGATTCAACGAGGGCTTGCCTTGCCAGTGGTTGGGTGGCGCTCGCACAGTGACGGCGAGGTGAGCTCGCCCTTAATTTGACCTAGCTAGTTGCTTTAGTTCGATGACCAACCCTTTCCTGTGGTCGGTAGCTGGGAGAAGGAGGGAGGAGAAAAAAAAAGAAAGAAAAGAAAAGATTAAAAATTAATAAAAATTGGAAAAAATAAAATAATATTAAAAAAATGGTCCGTCGGCGTTCATGTCAATACCGGACAATTAAATTTGACTGGATGTATTGAATTGATACAACTACAAAAGATTTAAGACTCGATTGATAAAAAAATAAATTTAAAATTGAATTGGTATAATTATAATAAATTTAAGACTTTTATGGTAATTTTCCTCGTAGATACAAGATTCACAAATCATTTAGGTCATTTTTCCTTCAGATATTTAGGATAATTAATCACCGTACGGATAATTTTTATTCTAAAAAAGGGATAAAAAGGGAAACGAGATCTCGTGCAGAGAGATTTCTCGGGTTCCCATGCAGCGCAAGCGAAAGAGCCAGACCAGACAACATGACGACAAGCGGTCGATGCTCCTTTTGTTTTTTTGTCTTGTTTAAACTTTAGGTCACGTTTCCGATGGCGCTCTCTCCGTGTCCAATTCTCCTTTCTCGATGCCTTTCTTCGTCAAACAAACAGCATCATCTTCCATGTCACAGCTGGCAACTATATTGACCAAAGACTATTCTCAGACAAACTTATAAACGTCAAATTCGAGAGCTAATTTACAAGTAAGGCCAGATCGAAAAATCATATCCAAATTGATTATTTAATTCATTCTAATTGCATAAAATAAATTTGCAGTTCATATTCAATTAGACACATATTCGACCAAGTTATATTGCTAAAACACTACCATAATTAATCAAATCTAAGAAAATTCATACCCAAATTGAAGTAAGAGTTCGGAGTAAAAAAGCTCGAGATTAAGTGAAGATGAAAAAAGTTATAGATATAAGTTAGATCTAGGTAATTTGTGAACTCATTAAACACATATTATTTTCAGTTTTACTGTTCTAAACTAATTTATAACTTATTTACTGAATATAATTAATCTATATAATAACTACACCCATCAAATATGAGTTAAGAAATTGGTAACCGACCATTTAGCAATACGTTCGCCAATTGGCTTCTTGCTTATTAACGTCGGATATTGATAATTCATTTGGATCTGATGCAGGCAAAAGGACGTCCTTCTTGGGCTTACCCGTAAAGCGCGACATTGCGAAGCTTGGAGAATGAACTCTGGATTTAAATTTGGGCTCAGGCCCAAAAGCACTGCACGAGAGCCCATTTAGAAAGGCCCGAGTCCAGATCCACAGAGACATGGTTCGAGAGACGGCATTAAATGCCCATAATTGCCACTGCCATCCCCCGTCGGAACCCCACCCCCACAAGATCAGAATCTTACGAAGATCGCAAAACATTAAATGCAATGAATTTAGGGTCGCTTTACATCCATTAAATGCACGTTCGGCTTGTCGTCCAGGAAGTTTTTCGGTACCAGATTCGTGCCTTCCCGGACTAGTATCCATCAATGGCTCACGAAAATCATTTTGCCCTTTCTTGAAAGATAGACCATAACCCTACCCCTGCATAAACAATCTAAGCAAAATCGAACCAAAGATGATTCCGAGAACGTTGCCTCAAAAAACGGCTAAGCAAATTCTTCAGAGAAACTAATTCAAATCAGAGAAGCGCCGATCCGATTGATGAACGAGGTGCTTATGAAATAAACACACAAAATCATGTCATTCTTAACGGTTAATTGAATGCGCTCGATAACGTGAAAAGCATGAGATGGTTGGTACGATATTTTTGTCATAGGTCCGTCTAAATCTAGCCTCGAGGACCTGTTCTTTAGGGGTGGGGATATGGATATGGATGAGGGAGCAGGAGATTTTGACGTCTCCCAACCGGTTTTTGGCTTTGCTCAATTCCCGATATTAGTCACTTTGACCGAATCCAGAACGTGAAATTGGATCCGAGGAGTAGAAATTCGGTCGCAAGATGACACGGGATCGCTAGAGTCCAGTTTCTCGCACCAACCCACATGAGAGAGGGAGAGCGAAGATCTTTCCGGTTTCTCCAAACCACGTGTCGTATTCTTGGAGAGAAAGAACCCATCTTGAAGTTAGAGAAGATCTCCGAATCCGATTCTTTCGAGTCATGTCAAGATCTTCCGGGGCCGAAAGACAGTTTGTAGCTGCTAAACCAAACCTCGGATTTGTAATTTGGCAGTCCGATGGTGCTCAGGGCCCGATCAAAGCACGACCCTCGACAGGGAGAGGAGATCTGCACGGTTGGCAAAAAATCCAAGAAGGGAAACTGATGAATCCTCCACGTAACGAAATGTCGATTTTCATTAGCACCATGCGTATGGAATTTGGCTACCGGTTCACTGTTTCACACGGAAAACATGCTGAGCGACCGAGACATTCTCGTTTCGATGTTCTTATTATGCTTCGGCCGAATGATATCGGGTCGATGCAGGGGACTGAATGCCTTGCGAATTCGTAGATAAGATTGACGAGAAGGTTATGCCGAATGCATGCGCAAAATCCTGTCTTTAATTTCTAAAAATGATGGGTGTGCGTAGCGTAGTTCCGTAACAAGAGAATAACTTTTGATTTGAGAAAAGAGCGGTGCTCCTGAGGAGAACCAGAGAGGGAGGGAGTTCGAATAATTAAAATGAAAGGAGGTGGTCCTAAAAACCACACACATAGCAGTGGCCGCCTGCAGCTGCAGCAGCAGAGCAGCGGCAGAGCATCAGCTCAAGTGAGGATCTTTGCCCAGACAGCAAGCACAAATGCCATGCTGATTCTGATTCTCTCTTCTCTCTCTAGAGATCTAGAGAGAGAGGGAGAGGACATGATATGGTGAGGACGAAAGAGAGAGAGAGAGAGAGAGAGAAAGGACTGAATCAAATCAAGATACAGCCCCCAAAAGGATCACGATGTATCTGTGACTTCCTTCATTCATCTTCATTCATATCAACCCTTTCTCTCTCTGTCTCTCTCTCTCTCTCTGCCTGCGCGTGTATAAATACCGAGGAGTAACTAGTGACAGTACCCTCATACAAATCCTGTGAGCAATGTTCTTGTGTGTTGTTCACGTCCCCTCCTTCCCGCTCATTCATTGCCATTCCTGGTCAGAGGAAAACCTTCATTGGATCTCTTGCATTTATTGTTCTCCGCAAACCCCACTCCTTTAATACCTCCCCTCATTCCTTCTCAATCTTTCATCCCCTCCCCTGTTTTCGTTTCCCGTAAAAGATACTTTCTTCTCTTCCTCCTCCGTCTTCTTCTTCAATGGCGGACTACGGAGACGAACCCCACGTCCTGGCCGTGGATGACAACCTCGTCGACCGCAAGATGATCGAGGCCTTGCTCAAGAACTCATCCTGCAGAGGTACTGTCATTTCAAGTCGTTCCAGAACTATGCACTCTCTCTTTTGACTTATCCTCGTTCGATCAGATAACTTTTCCAAGGAAAAGAAAAAATGCCAACTTCTTTTTCCTGTCTTCCATTTGATGTGGACTTGTGTTTTTTGGTTTCCCCTCACGCATCATTATCTGTGATTTCATGAATGGATTTCATAACCTTTCTTGATTTTGTAATAGCTGTCCTTATTTTGTGAATGGTCTTCTTTAGCAGTAACTCCTTCTTTGTTAAACTTGCGAAATCATAGAAATGGTCTTTTTTGATAGTCTGGAGATTGCCCTCTGTTTCGCTGGAGTTTGACACCTATGTTTCAAGAATGTACAACAGGCTCCGACATTCGAAAATGGAGTCAGTAGACTTCGCATACATTAATAGAATCCCTTTTATTAAGAACATCTGCAAAAAATTTGTTAAAAAATTTCAAGTGAGATGTACTTCTGCTGACTTCTTCTATTGTTTTGGCTTTACATCACAAGGGATGAATATCTTAATTGATTTTGGAAGACCCTCACTTTTGAAACGACACGGTAGACAGTTAGCGAGTTGAAAGTGAAAATATTCAAAAGGTTTATCCTTGCGAAGTGCATGAACGGGAATAATTCAACGTACAACGGAATAGGACAATTATGCGATTGTCCTTGCGAGCTTTGTTCATGCAACACAAAACTTCAAGAGCATTGATGCTTGAGGGGTACTTTTACAGCTCCTCCACCTACCCAGATTTTATTCCAGACGGAGAATCTTTACTTACTTCATAGCATGCAAGTACACTGTAAAACTGAAACCATAGAACTCAAAAGATCCCTTTTATTTGTGGGTCCTAGGGGGTTGATTTTCCTTTTTCTTTTACCGTCGGGCTCTCTGCATTAACTGACACTGTAAGTGCTCAACCTAGACTAACAGCTGCACTCACTTCCTTGGAAGCTAGACACTTCGACAGGACATTGAATTCCGAAAGATACTTCTTTTAGCTTAACCTCTTCAGATTTGGTATCCGTGAAGAGCTTGTATCGTGCCCTCTTGTGAATGGCTTTTGGCACCTCTTTGCACTGTGACAACGTACAAGATCCTATTGGGCGAGACATTTGAAATATAAAGAGTTCTGGTATCCTGTAGATTAATTGTGTGATGATAACTGATAAACTGATTATGTATGGTTCTGACAATATGGCGAGCAGCCACAGTGAATCTGACCGACGGCTTCAAAAAGGGGCAGTGCAAGTGCATTTAGATAGACATAACTTAAGGTTTAATTGATCTTTGGCCAATGTATGTTATTTAAGCCATTGTGCATGCTGAAGGATACCTGGTTGCTAATGGTTTATGCATGGGTGCAGTGACAACTGCAGAAAATGGGATGCGAGCCTTAGAATATCTGGGTATAAGAGATGATCAGCCCGGCGAATCTTCAGTCTCTGCAACTGTAAGTAGCTCGTTTTGTTGGGCATGAAAGAAAAAAAGTACTGCTATGGAGGCAGAAATAATTATGCAAGTTACCAGTGCATGTGGTTGTGCATAATAACTAAAGGAAACTTAACAATATTATCGTTTAGTCATCTGATAGTTCTTGATGATGCTCTGCTGCAGACATCGAAGGTCAATCTGATAATTACAGATTATTGCATGCCAGGAATGACGGGGTTTGAGTTGCTGAAAAAAGTTAAGGTAAATTGGCTCACTCATCAGATTAGGGATAAGATTGTTTTTAAGTAAGTTTCACTTATATTTCTTATTCATGTTCTGTACGATATCATAGTAGGCTGACTGACATACATAAGTTCGACCTAACAGGGATCGTCGATCTTGAAGGAAGTTCCTGTTGTAATCGTGTCGTCCGAGAATGTTCCAACTCGGATTAACAAGTGTTTGGCCGAAGGAGCTCAGATGTTCATGCTCAAGCCTCTCAAAGCGTCAGATGTAAAGAAACTCAGGTGTCATCTAATGAATTGCAGAACATAGCCAGACAACGGGGAAATTTCTTTGACCTTGTTTTTGTGGAAATTTCTTTGACCTTGTTTTTGTGAATTAGATTAGGGAAGAGAAAAATCTAACCCAAACCAAGATGTAAAGCTCGTTGCGTACCAATCAGGCCTTACGGAGTCAAATTGGATGCACCCGGTGTGCCTTGATCTTGTACTTCTCTGGAAAGTCATCCTCTATGTTAGCTAGTTCCTTTCGAATGATATAGTTTTTGTCAGGATTCCAAGGAAAGGCGGTGTCTTCTGTGAAGTTTTGGAAATTAAATTCACTTTTTGTCCTTCTCTTTGTTTTTGTTTGGAGAAAGAATTGGAAATGAAATTTCTGAATTAGTCAAATTTAAGTCAAAATTAAAAAGTAGAAGTAATAAAAGTAATTGTTCCTCAAGAGTAAAAGCAGGGGATGAAGAATTTTACACACAACCTGTCCAAAGAACTTTTTCCCTTTTGTCTTCTTTTGTGAATGAAGAGGGGACGACAGACTTACAAATAACGAACCAAGAAACGTCAGAAGTTCCATCCCAAGTCTAGAAAGAATTGGAAAAGCTCATCAGTAAAAGTGCCTGTGATGGTGATGGTGCCTTCTCTCATCCCATCCGAAGCACTGAATCACAGGATAACAAGTGACAAATAGACATCTCCCAAATCCCCTAGCCACAGAGGAAGCTGCAAGACAAGGGTAACCACAACATGCCCTGATTCTGCCTTTGTCACCGCCTTGCGGGCTCTTCTTGCTGGAGCCATGCTTGCGGTGGTGGTGATTCTTGCCCTTCCTTTTCTTCACCATATTACCTGCTAGAAAGCAAGACCCAGAAGGAACTGATCAATACCTGGACAACCCAGATGCTCAAAATCGAATCTTGAACTCATTCACATATATATAGAGAGAGAGAGAGAGAGAGGCTTCCAGATGATTGACAGGCGGTATTTTTTTTCCGCTACCTTCTACTTTTCTGGGAACGAAGCTATTGCAGCTGTAAACACAAGGGCATCAAGCTCGTTGATGGAGAAAGTTGTGGGAATCGATACAATGAGGTTTGGTGGGTGTTGATGGATGGATGGGAGAAAGAATATTCCATCAAAAGGACGGACTTTTTCTGGTTGAGGAAGCAAAGAGTGAGAGCAAAATTTGGCCTTTTGGCCCGGTTGAACAAACAGTACGCTTCGAGTCGTCGACAGCGTGCGGCCAGGATAATGTATATTTATTATTATTTCGTGTTACTTGTTCAGCTCGCAATCCAAACTATAATAGCAGTTGACAGAGCAAGGGACGGCACGTTATTCGTCTTCCCAGAGAAATGGAGAAAGTTTAAGGATATAATATTTACCTTTTCAGGTCATTCTCAGGCGGTATGCTGCATATTGCCTAAACTTCGGCAAAATCAATTGACATCCCCTTCTCGCTTCGCCAACGCTGACCATAATAATGTTAAATTTGCGATCCTCTTGTTCAGCTCAACACATCTCACGATTCCACAATTTTAAAATTTAATATGACGTATTCTACGAATTTGAAGTACTTAGCCCATCTTAATGTATATTGCCAATGCTTTCGTCTCTCAACAAATTCGCTCACATCTCAATCTAACTATGCAACCTTGATCCCCTATCTGGCCAATAAGATAAGAGTATTTTGACGCTGGTGATATAATTAATTGACTTTGTCGAGCAACATATGGTGTCTTTATAAACAATGCAAAATAAGAAATTATAACCATACATTCTTGACTATCTATTGAGCAAATACTTAGATAGACCGAATTAATCTCAATAATAGATCAACAACTCAAAATTCCATAAGCGTACCTAAATTGACGAACCAAGACACCTGTAAATAAACAAGGCAGGAATTTCCTCTCGCCACGACCAAGCAAGCCAAGCGCCAGTATTGGGATAAACCTTAACGAGAAAAAAAAAAAAAGTGCACTGCAAGGATCAAGCCTCGTCGCATGCCGCTTGCCACGTCTCTCTCTCTCTCTCCCTGCGTGAATGGCGGCGTTAATGGAGCCAGCCTCTTTGAACGGCTTCTACGCAACCTCCAACCCGTCTCCATCCTTCGGATTCCGGCGCACCCCACTGAAGCGGCGCTCGAGACCCACCGTCATTTTCCAATTTCACCCTCCCCCTAATCCCATCTCCACCTCCCGTTCTTGCTCTTCCGAGAGCACTTCACCGCCGCCGCTACCGGCGGAAGACAACGGCCGTCGATCCTCCGCCTCTGAAACTAATGCTCCGGCCGAGCGCTCGAGAGACAGCAGAAAAGCGGTCCGGGTAGCGTGGGAGAAGCTGGTCCGGTGGTCCAGGTCTTGGCGGTCCAAGGCCAAGACCGATGTTCTTGAACGTACGAACAAGGTTACTTTCTGCATCAAGATTTCGCTTTTAGTAACTGGTTGGGCATTTGGAGAGTTGGGTTTGTCTTGATTGATCGAATCATCTTGATTTTTGTCTGCGGGTTTCTCAATTTTCCTGTGTAGAGGTACTCTAGACTTTGCCATTTCTAATTGTTTAAAAAAACAATCCTTGCGTTTTTCTTTTCAATTCGCTGCTAAGAAGTATCTGAATTCAAATGGATGTTGGGTTCTTTCTTTTACTTGGTCGCCGTACGTAAGTAGAATTGGACTGTACTTGTGCTCCTTTCACAAATGAGCAATGACGTTCTTGAACTCTTTGGGATTGCCTTTTAGTTCTTTTGTGCTTTTGTTCGATTTCCTGGAGATGTTGCTGCTTGGGGATTATCACTGTACTTCGCCACACTTTACGATATCTCCTTTCAATTCGGAACTGGCGTTGTAGCACTTGACTAGAATAATGGTTTTGTTCTACTTTCTAAATACGCGACTCGTTTTGGCAATTTGGACAATATCTGCATAATTGGAGAAGGCATTATTTGTATATCTGCTAATCTGGAAGAACACGGACATCTGATTATGGTACTCCTTTTTACTTCTCACTTGGAGATCTCTGGTTTCAAGCAGGACTCTCTTACCAGGCCTCTGAATTCAAAACGAATCAACTTAAGTTGGACTCAATACTTCCATTCTTGATTGAGCTCTAAAGCCTATTCAAAAGTGGCATTTATCTATTGATTTGTTATACTCATTTTCAAGTCCGTGGAAGAAGAGATCATTGTATATCAATGTAAACACTTCTAAACATGTAAATATAAAAGTTGACTTACTTTTTATTTACCATTTCAGAATGTTTTTATCATTTGTTGGCTTTTAGGTTGTGGTGCTTGGAGGTGGGTCCTTTGGTACTGCAATGGCTGCACACATTGCTAGCAGAAAGGCTCAAATGGAAGTTCATATGCTTGTCAGGGATCCGATTGTTTGTCGTTCTATCAATGACAATCACTGTAATCGGTAAGTTTTCTGCTGCTTTGGTGTTAATAACTTCCATGGTGCATAATTTCTTTCTTTGTTCACTCTGCTTCACTGATGTTCTTTATGTTCAGCAAGTATTTTCCAGATCACAAACTCCCAAAAAATGTAGTTGCTACAACCGATGCGCAAACAGCTTTGCTTAAGGCAGACTATTGCCTTCATGCAGTACCTGTGCAGGTACTTTCATTTAATCTGACTATTACTCATCCATGCTAGTTCATATGCTGTTCTTACTGACATGGTGTCTAATCTGTGCAATTTTCTGTGAGGAAGCATGTGCGGCAGTCTCCAATTTTCGCAACTGAATTACCTATTAAAGTTGACAGATCTTTTTTGCATAAGCAGTTCAGCTCGGCTTTCCTCGAGGGCATTGCAAGTTATGTTGATCCAGCCTTGCCGTTTATATCCCTGAGCAAAGGTTTGGAACTCAACACATTGAGGATGATGTCTCAAATTATTCCTCAAGCATTGAGAAATCCCCGACAACCTTTCATTGCACTGTCAGGACCTTCTTTTGCTTTGGAATTGATGAATAAATTACCGACAGGTATTTGTATGTGCTGGGTTGTCATAATCACCAATATCAGTGAGCAAATGCTGCCTGTGAGATTTTGACCTTTTCTAGTTGTTTGCAGCAATGGTGGTGGCAACTAAGGACAAAAAACTAGCAAACACAGCTCAGCAGCTCCTTGCTTCTAGTTACCTAAGAATTAATACATCAAGGTATGCAGTTTCTGCCGAGTCATAGGGTTAGTAAAGTATGCCTTTGAGGCTTCTACTTTTTCTTTGATTTATTGTACTCATCCAGATTGTCCTTATTCTATTTCTATAGCAGAATGATGTCCATGATCCTTGTCTTCTATTTTTCATGTACTTTGTTTGTTGGCTGTCGATCCCTTTGGTTTGTGAGTCTTTGTATCACCATTGACCTCTCTTGTCGCCCCACCACTCGATATACAATATGCTTGGCTATAGGAACTGTGTTTTCTGTGCATGTCATCTGATGAGTTCAGTTTGTAACCTCTGATGGCTCCCAGTGATGTTACAGGGGTGGAAATTGCAGGTGCTTTGAAGAATGTACTAGCAATAGCAGCAGGAATTGTGGACGGGATGCATCTTGGTAATAATTCAATGGCAGCTCTAGTTGCCCAAGGTTGTTCTGAGATAAGATGGTTGGCGACGAAGGTTCTCTCTACAAATCATTTTCCTAATGCAGATTTCTGTGCATTGTTGCTATTCGTCATGCTTAATAGCAGTAGCTCTAGAAACTGGAAAATCATAAACTAGAAGTTCCATTAGACAGTGTTGATCACTTGGAACTGGTAGAATATAAGAAAACCCATTGTTGGGAGAGGTTGAGCTTTATCAAACAAGAACATATTGATAGATTTTGCAATGCCTATCATACATATAGTTAATGATTCATGTGGAATATTAATAGGTTTTTGTTTGTTAATGTAAACAGAATGCTCATAGCAGAGACATAGCTTTTCACTGGCCTCTTGATGGATGATGTTTAGATATTATTAGTCAGTGGACTGAACTTTAGGTGAGCTATTAGGAGGGTAGGCAAAAGAAATCTGACTGCTTAATTCTTTTAAAAGTAATCCCATGGAAATTTTTGACACTGGAACCACTCATTTTCGGTTGAACTCATCACACCCCATTCTCTCTCTCTCTCTCTCTCTCTCTCGCTGTGTACACGCACACACATTTACCTGTTAAAAAGGCTCATTTTGTTTGTGGCAAATCCACCTAATCTTTTTTGTCATCCTTGTTTCTGGTTTTTTGCTGGTCCTCTCTCACTGATTTTCCTCTATTTAATTCACTCAGATGGGTGCAAAGCCAACCACCATTACTGGTCTGTCGGGAACTGGGGATATAATGCTGACATGCTTTGTAAATCTTTCAAGAAATAGAATGGTTGGAGTGCGTCTAGGATCGGGTGAGAAGCTCGAGGATATACTTGGCTCTATGAATCAGGTGCTCGACAAACTTTCTAAGACAACAATATTTTGTTGGTGACTTCTCTTGTGATGAGATTGATTATCAGAATTTTCCTAATAGTACCTTTGTCTGTGTAAGTGCTGTGACTACCCTTTCACTTTTGATGTTTGTATGCGCAGGTGGCTGAAGGCGTCTCAACAGCAGGAGCTGTGATTGCCTTGGCCCAGAAATACAATGTTAAAATGCCTGTGTTGACGGCAGTTGCTCGTATTATTGACAATGAGCTGACCCCAAAGAAAGCTGTATACGAGCTTATGAATCTTCCGCAGGTGTTTACTCAAAATCCTTACGCATAAATGATTTACATAAATGGCCTGCTTGTAACATTTTGTCTGAATTTGGTGACTCTGGGACTGTTTTGGTCCGATAATATTCATGCAAATACTATGAGGCCTGTCTTCCATGTTAATGATCCAAATTGTGATTCTTATAGGTTGAAGAAGTATAAAGGTGGCCGAGCTCTCAAGTTTATGAAATGGCTCCAGGAAGATCCAACACGTTGCTTGCTCCTCGAAATTTCTGGCATAGGATTCTTTTTTTTTGCCAATTTGTCGGTATAGGATGTCACCATATACTCGAAATTCTTTTGCTTCTAAATTCTGATAGTTAAATTCTTTTGCTAATTGTGGATCACATGACACAATTTTTCAAGCTAAATACATATTTATAGGAGAATAAATGCTGATAATACAGCAATATTTTTCACCTTTCAGCTACGCTTGAATTTCTATGATTACTCCTTCGCACATTAAGATTCTTGGTTCTTTTCATTAGCTCAATTGTGAGGCCATAGTTTTCACAATCATTAGCACTATAGAAACCAAATAACTCCCGGAGAAGTGTGAATTTGTCAATTATGCAGGCGAGTATAAAATTCCTCTTATATTAGAATGCTCGGTTTACTTTGGTGCTACACATATCTGCTCAACTCAATCTCCTACGTTCAACCTCGCGTTTGCTTCTGTGTTTATGACTTTGACTGTGTCACCTTTCCCCTTTCGGCCATGAAGTTGACTGGTTCAACCCAGGATTTTGACGTCGTTGCATGGTTCCAAAACTTAGGTTGATGCCATATATGTAATGTTTTGAACGGCATTCACACTAGATATGGCCAACAACATATGTACAATCTAGAAACAATAGTGAGAAATGGGCAAGCTTGTTCCTCAGCTTGGAACTGTTGAACTTGACCAATGGTCAGAATTTTTCTATGTAGTCATGTCAAAATACTTGGGCGTTATTTAGTCTTGATCCCATGACTCGACAACTAATTGCCGTCTATCGGCGTTCTGGTCTTTGGAACTTGCATTGGAACATCAGGAAGGAAAATCAACCACAATTTCTTGAATAAAGAATCAGATGATGACCGGAGATCAAATTCACTGGTCAAGACCCGTTGAGTGGGGTTAAAAGCCGTACGCAAAGCGTTCAACCTTGGCTGAACATCTCCCTCATGGACCTTTGAAGATAGCTACTGGAAACTTACTATACAAATTCGCTATTTGAATTCAAACTCATCAGTCTGAAACAAAAAGTAGTCAAAAAAGATACCATGTTGGTGATTAAAATAACCATGCTGCTACGCGCAATAAGCAAATTACGTGATTTATTAACTTCAAATCATGAAAATGAATCTCTACAAGGCAATGAACAGATCCTTATTACCCCTCGCTCATCTAATGATCTAATTGATGTGTAAGTCTTGATTGATACAATGAATTAGCTCGTCACGATCTATTTAATAATTGAAAAGTTAAATTTTCACCATTGTTAATTCATGTACAAAAGCGATGAACTAAAATAGACACTAAAATAGACACTAAACAGGTCAAATGGGAATATTAAAGAAATTAATCACAACAGCAATTAGTAAAAGCTTAGTCAGATTTGAGCTAAAAGCCTTCAAATTTCTCCATGAAACAGGGAAAAAGAATTAAGTGAGAGGAAGCAAAGCTCCCACTACGCAAGAGAGTTTCTTGATTCACACTTCCAAAATGTTAAGGGTCAACCTTGGGTCCAGGTTGAAAAGCAAATGTGGACCTTTGACAAAGTCTTCTAACCCGGGTTTCCTTTCTTCTTCCTCTACCGTGTCCAACGATCATTTTTGTTACTTTCTGAATACTTTCCAGCACATACTAAAAATATGAGCATCCACACTAGAAAAAATAAACCAAAAGTATAATCGGGAACATGGAAATCAACACCCCATCAGTTTATATGTCCTCTAGGGCATGCAGTTGTAATAATGTCCAAATGCTCTATTTGTGCTGACCAATAGAATAGAGCAAGACCATCCCCAGAGTCCAACAAAATTATGGAAGATCAGACCAAGTTTTTAATTCTTCAAGGGTGCAAGCTGGCCAGAGACCTTGAATCAAACCTCCCAACCCTGACAAACCAGCCCCAGATAAGTGCAACGGAGACCTGTGAGGAAATCATAAGAATCTTCACATCAGCTTTGGAGAAATTGATGATGGACATGACCAGTAAGGAATCAACTGAAGGTCATCAAAGTTGCTTTCCCAGGTTATTGCCAGACAATAACTGGGGAAGTGGAAGGCAACTAGGATCAGATCATCAGGTGAGAGCCAAACTGCTCCTTAAAGCTGAGATGGGTCGAGGAAGTTGCGACAGTGAAAGCTGTGCAACATTTAGAGGCCTTGGAGGTGGAATACTGTCCATGGAGGTTTCGTCAGATCTGAACAGATCAGCTTCATCCACGCAAAGATCTCGAAGGAGGTAACGTTTGTTATATAGCAAATTCAAGTGAAGATGTGCTTGTTAACTGTGATCGCTTTTCTTCTAAGTTGCATTGCCTAAGCCATCTATCTTCACCCTTTTATCAATACCAGGCTGAGGAAACAAATCAACTATCAATATCACCCCTTCTTCTTATTCTTATCATTACTATCAGTACTGTTCTGATTATTACAGAAGCACCTTTCACGGATGATAGTTCCTTGTTTCGCTGTGAAATCAGAATGGGCAGATCTAGTCCTGGATTAACATATGGGTCATGTAGAGAATTGCTTGCCCTAGCGTGCTGTCTGTGTTTTGAATCTCTTAGTTCAGACCATATGGGTTGCATTCAACATCCTATTAGCCCATATCCAATCTTTTTTTGATTTAGGAGAAGAAATAAATAAGGATATTCCTAATATACCTACTCCAAAAGCTGTATATAAAGATCCGTATGATGATTAGATAATGTCTGTGATTTATATATCATCATCGACCCAATGCTTGGGTGATGGAGGAGATAGGTTTTCTTTTAGGTCAAATGGAAGAGATGGGTTAAGCATGAAGGGTTTCCACTGCTTTGCATGTGAAACTTGCATGGCTTCAACATTCACACACAGCTAAAATACAAAGTGTAGTTTCCTTGAAACTAAAGGATGACTCTCTCTCGCTGAGCTACATAAACATTTTCTAATCAGTAGTTCAATAACAAACTAGTCCGAGGGGCCTAGTGAAGCAGAAATTCCCCAGGTACTTCCCAAAAACACGGACCCACCAAAGGTCCAAAGGAAGCATATTTCCCAGATTCTACAAGAGCGTCATATAAATGTCCTTTGAGTAGATAGTGTCAATCAGATAGCCTTAGGGTTAAATGTAAAATCTTCATATCCGACACATGCCAAATAATTAATCTTGGATGGCCTGAAGTTAAATTAGACGTTCATTTGTGATTCCTATTTCATCATCAACCTAGTGCTTGCGTGATGGAGGAGATAGGTTTTCTTTTTGGTCGAATGGAGGAGATGGGTTAAGCATGAAGAGTTTCCACTACTTTACATGTGAAACAACTTGCATGGCTTCAATATGCACACATAGCTAAAATACAAAGTGTAGTTTCCTTGAAACTACAAGGATGGCTCTCTCTCACTGAGCCACACAAACATTGTTTAATCAACAGTTCAATAATAAACTAGTTCGAGGGGCCTAGTGAAGCAGAAATTCCCCAGGTATTTCCCAAAAACACAGACCCACCAAAAGTCCAAAAGAAGTATATCTTCCAAATTTTACAAGAGTGTCATATAAATGTCCTTTGAGCAGAGAGTGTCAATAAGATGGCCTTCGGGTTCAATGTAAAATCTTCATATCCGGCACACACCTATTAATTAATCTAGGATGGCCTGAAGTTAAATTAGACGTTCATCTCTATTGAGTTTCCAATCAGGCTTAAGTTTGTATTTCACTTTGCCATCCAGACTGATTAATATGTAAATTTATAGTCATCATTTCTTGCAATAATTTGTTAGTTTTATGAATGTTACAAGTAGTGATATTAATCATACATGTACATGATAAATAATCGCGGTGAAAACTTATCGAGTATTTATTATAGGAGGGATGAAGGAGAGAAACGGGTAATCAGAGTCGCAGCTCCTCAGATGGGCAACACCGACATTCCTCCGGACGACGGGCACACTTGGAGAAAATATGGTCAGAAAGCAATTCTCGGATCAAACTATCCAAGGTAACTCAGGTCCCCTTGTTCTTCGCGCAACAAAACTACGCCTCTATTATTCGCCCTGATACTCAAATGATGTTTGATATATGGCAATCTCTATTTATATCGACAAAGTGGTCCTTTATACGATAAAAAATTTTTAGTTACATCATCATGTGCTAAGGTTTAAGCGACTTCATGTCTAGTTTCAACTTACACAGGTCATGATCAGCGAACATAAATTTATTCGTCCAGAGAAGCAAGTTGGATAGTGGTCATTCCTGATAGATGCTTTCATTTTTAGTGCTTAACATAATAGAGTTTATTAGCTAATTGGCTGATGCTCATATGCATGTATTTTCTTTGAAGATTCTAGCCAAGATCGAAGTAGCATATCTGAATTTCTACATTTCCAAAACCAGTTTCGTGCCAGACATTTTTGTTTCGTAATCGCCAAGCTATGTGAAATTAATCAAGTAGAGAAACAACTTACATGTCTGTCGCGTACCTTCTTAGTGGGTCATACGTTCGACCTAAAAAATGGGCTTCTTCAGGGGTTACTATCGTTGCACCCACCAGAAATTATACCAGTGCCCCGCCAAGAAGCAAGTGCAGCGACTCGACGACAATCCTCACTTCTTCGAAGTAATCTACCATGGCAATCATACGTGCCACATGTCCTCGACCGCGCCATTGTTTCCGCCGCTGCCGCCATCAGCGAATGTCATTCCGATGGATGTGCAACTAGGCGGGTTTAGCGGATCGAGCAGCACCAACCCGGTGGTCGTAGGCAGCGGGTCAAGCACTTCAGCTGCCCGATACGACGTCATCGAGTCCCCAGTAGAAGAAATGGCGACTGCGATGTTTAATCCCGGGACCAGCAATGCAGGCACCATAGATATGATTTTCCTTAGATCCAAGGAAGGAAAATGATTTAATGGGGGAGTGTCTGAAAGAAAGCTAACACTTCAAAACCCAATTGCAGGAAGAGGAGAAAACAAAGTATGGTTTAATTACTGCTAGTCTTAATCCCCAGTAGCTTTGTAAATAAATTGTTAAATTGCAATTACTGTCTGAACGAGTCAAATGCTGACTGTCTAGACTTACATTCAGTCTGTTGTACTCTAATGCCCGCACCACTTAATGTTTCTATGGAATTAATGTTTATGTACACTTTATTAGGTCGCTTGATAAGCATATGACAGATTCTTTACTTTTCCTTCTCCTTTGCTTGAGTGTTAAATAAGCACCTGGGAGTAACTTCTAGCTGTTATATGATGTAGGTATTAAACTCTTTATAGATAAATGATAAATTGTATGAGCCCTAGCCCTAGACATGATTTAGAATGTGTGTGTACGTGTTCAAATGAATTGTGTCATCTGTATCTATATGCCAATCGCACTACGAAATTTTTGTACTTCAAAAACAATTGTCCAATATTTGAACAAGGCTAGACATGATCAATGGGTAGGCTTGGACGTGCCATAGTCAAATACTTGACTTTTGAAATTTTTTCATAAAATGACCAGGTCTAAATGCGATCGGAACATATGTGACGCACATAAATTCAAGAAGGAATTTCTTGTTTAGGTGTATTCAAATTTGCTTCGAGCTTTGTTAGGTCGAGGGATCTCGTCCCAATTTAGTTGCCGGGCTTTGATCACGAGAATGGTAAGTAACGAGAAGATCAAGGTTGTCGCAGGGACGAGTTAATATTTCTAAACGACATCTGACAAAAACAAAAATTGAGTGGCAGGACAGGACTTTGCAGAGATCAAGTCCCATCTTTAATTGGGTAGTTGTATGAAAGATTCCTTCTAAAGATAAATGAGCGTCAAGTTCCTGGAAATTCCTGACGGGTATTTATTGTCGTTTTGTTGTTTAATCTGCTCCCAGCTTTGCGTGTTTCAGTGTCGTTTTCTGTGCAAGATCCAGATACCTCTTCCTTAAATACAAGGCAACTTCATGGAAAATCTTCGTCAACTTCACCGAAGATACTCGAGTCTCTTCTTGTCTCTTTCTCTTTTTCGATTTTTTTTTGGGTCTAATCTTTCTCTTTTCCGATTGGATGCTCGAGTCCTGTCAATTTCTGAGTGTCAGTGTCAGATTGGGACACCACAGACTCACTCAATCTTTGAGAGGCTCTAAACAAAAACAAATTCTCAATCTTCTAAATCTTTTCAAACATCGTGGCCATCTTTTTTTTTTTTTTTTTAGGTGACCCAGGGAACCCGCCGCACGGTCGGCAACCGGGAGTAAACCCCTGGGAGACGCGAAACCACCACCCACGCACCTCGGGCGAGTCGCGGTAAGATCAAAGAACGACGACGCCGTGGATTTATCTCGAAGGTACCCATAATTTCTCGATTCTAAGTTAGGTAGACTTATTCCTTTGAATTGTATCCCGTGACGTCAAGAGTAATATTCTGACATAAAATCTCATGCTTTTTATTAATATACACACGTGAGAGAGTTGTGTTAAAAAAATCTTACATATAAAAATTGATATAGTGTAGAGTAATTAATATATTTTAATTTGCTCATAACTCATCGGGTCTAACTGGATATGTTAATGAATTCAGACTTAAGTTCTCTCTTGAAAATCTCTCCAAGTGAATGTATCAAACTTCTACTGCACACTCACAATAAATGGTATTGGAGCAAATGGTTGCGATTGATGCATGCCCATAAGGATGAAGTTTGGCTAAAAGAATATCTTAATTAAAGAGAAATAGACCTAACACTAATCTCATGCTTGAAGAGGAAATTATTAGAATGCACATGTGAGTAAGTTAGATTACAAAAATCCCACATTTGAGAATTGATGTAGTGTATAGTTAAATATATAACTCATTGGTTTAAGTTTTTGAGTAATTGGTATATTGACAGATTCAAACTTTGTCCTCCTTCTTGGAGATCTCTCCAAATGAATGTATCAGACTTCTACTGCACACTTTCAACACTTTCTGAGCGTCATAATCTGTACTACCCGTTTGAACATATCACTTTAATTTCTTCGCTAACGTGCAAAATTTCTAAATGCAATTGGTACTGCTCCAGATTAAAGCGATTCGAAATGATGAAAAACCTATGGTAGATGACTTGGGCTTTCTTTTTCTGTATGGGGACACGGAGTCACTGTCACCGGCCCGTCCTACCATGTGAAATCTTATGTGAACAGGCTGACTATCTCTCTCTCCTCGGTGACCCAAATTACGTGCCGCGAAATTTCCATCGAAGCGATGAGAAGACCTCCAAGTCAACCCATTGATTTCGTGGAACCTAACTATTGCAGCATTATAATCCATGGCTACTTCGATCCAAGTTCCTAGCAGCCAAATGCGACTAAGCCCCTTGCTTTTGCACTACCACCATCCAATTACAGTATTCATTCCCTATGAAAACTGATCTTGATCTTCAATTTTTGTTCTGTTTTCCAAATAAGGACGTACGAAACTATCTTGTTATACTCTCTGTTGTCGAAACTCGAAAGTCGCGAGAAATGACTTATCTTGTTATACTCTCTTTTGTCGAAACTTGAAAGTCGCGAGAAATGACCATGTTCGTTTCAATTGTTGTTCCTGATTTCCATAAGCACACTGTTCTCATGTACCGCAACAATTCAGTAAAGGCCTGTGTGAGAAAAGGATTACACATCAGAAGTTAACCGCAACATGGAGCAGAATTTATCGAATATGTTGCGGTTGTTTGGTTTGAGACGGTCATGAGAAGGAAACACTGAGATGAGAGCATCATAAAAAGTACACAAATTTTCATTTGCAAGTGTAAAAGAGGTACACGAGGAACAGATCTCATTACTTAGTGTCCCATTAGGCGTACAAAAGACTAGTCTCAACACAGTCCGAAGTCTCTCACGAGTGCAGAGCGAAAAATTTTCATTCCTAAACTGGTTTTTCCTCAAGACAGCTGACGAATTCGGGGCTAAACAGTACAAACAAGAGTATACAAGCAATGCTGACTCGTGTTATCGACTGCTAGGAAAACTGCAAGTTCTCGTAAAATGGAAACTCTCCATCAAAACCGAATCGTCCCATCGTGTCCATGTCCAGAAAACTCTGCGGACTATCATCCACACCAGACAGGTACATGGCGGTCGGGTCAGATGATTCAAAACCCATCAGTTCTGGAGGCAAAAGTGAATCGAAGGATGAAAGGTTATCCGTCAAGTCGCTTGAGGTTGTTGTGGTGTCTTCCTTAACTAGCGCTAGTTCCTCTTCTTTCTTGATGCTGTTGTTAGCTGAGCAGAGGACAGAACTTTGCTGAGAATTGATCAGAGGCTTTGTGTCCGAATTGTTGCGGGAGGGAGTGTAAGAGGATTCCCAGGGATCAGAATCTGTGATCATCTGTGGGGCCCTCGTGATCTCTCTGCATGTGTGATTGCCAATGTATGTGATTTGGTACATTTTGGGGTCGTCCTCCATTTTCTGGACTTGTTTGGTAGCTCTGCAACCTTGGTCATGCTTGTGTGTGCACCTGAAGTAGCACCTGACAATACATCACAGTTCGAGAGGAATGAGATTGACGATTCCCCAACCTTAAACTTTAATCTCTAAGATTTTGCAGGTGTTTAATGATTCTTTCTTAGTGACCCACTTCTCATTATTTTCCCTAGTTGCCCTCTAGGAAGCAACTGTCTAGTTAGTTTAACCAGCTTGATCCAAGAAATGAGGTTCCAAGTTCCAACACAGAACGGTAAGCTTTGGGATGGTAACAAAACTCGGTTGTTAATGCTAGATGCAAGTTTCAAGATGGTTGACCTTGTCAATTCAACCCCTGAAGGAAAACTTTGGAATTGAGGTGAAATGAGAAGAAGCAAATGACAAACCTTGGGTACTTGGAATTAAGAATGTCCTTTTGGCCGTACTTTCTCCAAGCATGACCATCATCCTTGGTGGGAGAAATTGTCGTGCGGGTTTCTGACTCCTTTCTGCACTCAATCAAGAACCAAACCGTCAGATAAACCCAGGAACGCAAGCTAACCGACCAATTAGGTGCTCAATTATTTATCTAAACTAGAGCCACCAAATGATTACATTGACCGTACAGTGTTATGAACAGAAAGGGCTCGTTTTTAGGAGAAATTGGGCCAATTAAAGGTAAAAAGAATTCTTAACTCCTTCAACAACAAGAAAAACAGAGGACTTTCTATCTCGAGATGGAAGTGAAACAAAGAAGTCACGAGGTACCTTCTCTTGTAGCAACCTCTTCCGTCTTTCAAGCCCGGCCTCTTCCTACTCTCGCCGGAATGTTCAGACCCCTGATCGTCACAACCGGCGCCGAAGCCACCAATCTGGGGCGACATAACCTCACGAACCTCACTCTCTTCACAAGAACTCAAGGCAGAGATACTCTCGGTGAAAGATCTCAAGATCTTCACGACAAGTTCGTCGGCCGGCTGAGACCCATTATTCCCAGAGGGTTTACGGAGAAGGGTCTTAAGCCGCATGGCCGATTCACGGCCATCGACGAGCTCCTCGATCGCTCTTCTCTTGCTACTACTATTAGTCGATAATGATCTCTCGAGCCAAAAAGTTTCCATCTTTCCGTGCAAAAATGGCAGATTCTTATCCGCTCTTGCGGTTCACGGGTGGATTTTTTTCTGGGCGACTGATGGATGATGGGGTTTTTATTCCCTTGGTGCCGAAGGAGAGAGGAAAGAGGAGAGCAAATCACCGGAAGATGTGAGGAAAGTTGGAAGAAGGACGGCTTGATTTGAAAAAGCGAGAGGCAGGGAGAGCTGAAAAAAATAAAGACAGGAAAATTGCTGACGTGGCCTCGATGACGTCGTCCTTTACGGATAGGATGACGTCAGCGGCTGCTTTGCTTAATGCCACTTGGCAGCCTCGGCCCACGGTATTGGGGAATGTGGGGGGACCATGAATAAAATTAGAAGTTAATGACGCAGTAAGCATTTGTTTTAAGGCGATGCTGGCTGTCGATTAGGGAGATGGGTTTCCGTGATTACATTTTTTTAATAGTATTTTTCTCTCTTGAACGCCCCCTTATAGTACTTCAGTTCGAATTACTGCATTACATACGCGCGGCTAATTAATCACAATCATCGATTGACAAAAATACCGCAGTGAAGTCGGTGACAATAAGCAACTTGAATTAATCAAGTGCTCCACTTGATGTGTGACCACCTTTTTCCTTCATGTTTCAATTGTACTATCAAAAGATATTAATTGTTTTCTAATTCTTGTACCTTGATGTAAATAGACACTTCTAAGCTGTTGTTCGATTACGACTTATGAGCAACCATTGATTGGATGAGTTGGCACGGATAGAGGCGAATCTATCCTTTAGAGATTCATGCTTATATTTCAAAATGAGTGAGTTAAAATTGCACTATAGCAACTTTTATTTTTTGTTTGTGAAACAAATTTCAAATATTTTAATTACAATAATCTTATTAATCATGTTTCCGCTACTGTGGTTTTTGGCCACATTTCACGTTTGGTACCCTCTTGTGATAATTGTCGGCATATGATTTGGGATTGGTATAGTGAGTAATCACATCGTGGATACGTATCAAAGATAAATAAAATCTAAAAAAAGAAAAGAAAAAGGAAACGGATATGGAAAGAGGAAATTCAATGTCCTGTCAAATTAAGCAAAAACCAATTTTTGCACGTTTGCTGTTGTCAAGCTTCCAGGAAATATCGCCATTCTCGAAGACAAGGTGGGGCCGCCTAAATTTTTTACTCTTCTTGAATTGGCACTACTGTTCTTCTTAGAAAAAGGTTCAAATTCTATTTTATTTTTTATTGGCAATTCAATGCTTCTGTCTTTTTTTTTTTTAATCCAAAATGCTTCTGTCTTAGAGGGCGCCAAATTTGCTGTTGTCAAGCTTCCAGGAAATGTCACCATTCTTGAAGGTAAGGTGGGACTGCCCAAATTTTTGACTAATGCTTCTGGAATTGGCACTACTGTTCTTCTTAGAAATAGGTTCAAATTCTATTTTCTTTTTTATTGGCAATTCAGTGCTTCCGCTTTACAGGGCGCCAAAAGCAAGGCGTCTATAGATTATTTTTTTTTTCAAATAAAATATTAAAATTAGGTGGGAATATATTAGTAACTAGATATACTTAATTAGTCAAATTTAATTAATTTTTTACTTTTCAGGACTTGCCCTTAGTTTGTTCTGAGAAAAGGGGAAGAAAAGGACTCTGATAAGTTATGAAAGGAAATGGGGAAAATTAGAACTCAAAAAAAAAAAAAAATGTGGGACTACCATTTCCATAGATTTCTTGATTCATGTATGTCATTTCCACGACATAGAAGTCTTGACTTTGTTTCCTCTTTTGAGGCTTCTCTGAATGTTTTGATTCTTTCTTTCGTTTTCGCCCATGCCTCGTTCTTCAATCATGGCCACTTGCCCCTTTCGTCCACATGGATTTCTTAAGTATTTTGGTTGACAATGGCCAATAATGGGTTTGAAGTTTTCAAACGATGATCTTAGTGGATGTTCTCAATTTACCAATTCATAGTCGAGGTGGCGCTTGGTTTGCTCACTAATCATCACTTTCTTTATATCTTTATTTAATTTTTCAGCTTAGATCTTACGAACATGAATCCACGTCATGATGTTAATTTGACTTTCGAGTAGCGTCTCGAGAACTTAATTTGTGAAGTGATGTCGTTGCAAACGGTGTTTGAGCATCTGAAGCTAGTCGAACATATTCTAACGAAGAAAAAAGATAAAATATCTTTCACGTTCTTTTATGAATTGTTTTACGTACACCCCAACTAATATTGTAGCAATTTCAATGTCCTTTGAAATATTTTTAGACTTTTTCTGCATGAGAGAAAGTTATTCCAAATTCCATTCATGCCCATCTCCTAAGCGGCCATACTAGAGGAACGACCTGACTTTCCCTTAGTGGCGCCAACCATCACAAGTTGATCGGGTGGGTGGTGGTAGCGTAAGAGATCGATTAATTATAATTTTTTCCACTAATCATATCTTAGGCGACTTGATTAAAATTGAGAATAATTAGGGTTATCGTGAGAGAGGAGTCCAAGAAAAGGATTTTTAAATATTGGAGAGAGAGGATGTTGCCCCCATGGACATGTTCCCCATCCTCACGCCAAGTTAGAGCAGTATCGTTCACTTAGGATAACAACAACAATGATTAAACAGGTTAATAATAATCTAATTCGGGCAATTTCCTCTTAATCCAGTTTGGGAAAATGACACAAATATTATTTGAACTTTGATCCAATATATAATATGATCTATAAACTTTTATAATGTTTAATATAGTTTATGAGTGATCGCGATCTAGATTGGGCCGGTCTAACATTTAACCGAGAGACCAACCCGCATAATGTAGATCCTCAATTTTGGGACCGATGACTGACCTTGTTGAGCCCGGGACCAAGGACCGAACTGAGGTTTCAAGGTCAACCTAAGACAAACTTTTTTTGTTTACTATTCCTTAAAAGGGCAAACGTATTATTTCAAATTACATATTCATCAATAATGTTACATTGGACAATCAAATTATAAATACCAATACATATCAAATTTAAACATAAGATAAGACAATAAAAAAAATTTACACTTACTAAAATGCAACATAAAAACTAACAAGTGAAGTGAGAGAATAGAGGGAAACAGTGAGGTGAGTGAACAAAGGCAAGCAACAAGGCAAGTGAGGCAAGCGAAGAGAGGCAAGTGATGAGCAAGGTGAGTGAGGCCAAGGCGGGCGAGCGAGGCTAATGCAAGTAAAGAGGGTTTCTATTTTTTATTTTTTTTTTAGGTTGAATTTGGTCTAGGTTTCTACTTTCCAATTTACAAGACAAATTGAACTACAGAGAGAATAGAGGAGGAGATGCTAGAATTTAGAGTAGACAAAAGCATATATTACATAATATATTAGATATTATCTATATATATGTGTGTATATATATGTGTGTGTGTGTGTATAATATTATGTACAGGGTTGGCAACCCTCTCTTAGGATCAATGACTAATCCACACAATGTAGGATCTAGAGGTCCTAGAACTAAGGACCAACCCAGTCCCCCTAAGGATCGGAGCGGGATCGATCGAGTTGGGCCAGCTAGGGTCTGTCTAACCACCGATGCTCACCCCTAATGTAATTCTTGAACTTTTGGTATGTATTCAATTTAGTCTATAAATTATATGATAACATTAAATATTTTCTTGCAGTTCAAGGATCACATTGAGCATATACCAAAAGTTTATGGATCATATTGTGCATTGGGTTAAAGTCAATGACTGCATTAAATATATTAAAAATTTAGGGAGCACATTACATATTGGGTCAAAGTTCAGGACCAATTCCGTTGATATCCCCTCTAGTTTTGCTCATGCGTTTCGCTGTGGTGCTTTGCCGGGCTTCTTCGGTGGCCCATAAGTACGACCACGGGCTCCAATTAGATGGGCCTGGCGAGTCCACGAAGCCCACCACCACCACCACCCCACTCTTTGCCGAAACAGGGAGCGCCCACCGGATGAAGAAGAAGAAGAAGAGCGACCACCGCATGGCTGCTGCGCTGCCCGTGCTCAAGCACAGAATTCCTCCATTCCAGTTTCTGGGTCTGCTCTCTTCGTCCCTTCCCTTGAATCCCAAGCTCGCCCGCTTCGCTTCTGCAGGCCTTACCCAAAGTTCCTCCTCCTCCTCCGCCTCTCGCCTCCGCCATCTTCCTCGGCTCGAAAGCCCCGGAATCCCCACGCGCCGTCGCCGCGGTCCGAGCTCCATGACCCTCCCCGCCAAATGCTTCTCCTCCGGGTCGCCCGCCGACCCGGTTCCTATCGAGGGCGAGACCCAGGTGGACGACCCGGCGGCCCTCGTGGTGGTCTCGTTCTACAAGTTCGCGGATTTCCCCGATCACGCTGAGCTGCGGCAGCCTTTGAAGGATCTCTGCGAGCAACTGGTTGGTGACTAGTATCTTGTGCTTTCGCTTTAATCCGCTTATTCTTCTCGTTCTTGCTCTTCGCTTCCTCTTGAATGTTGCATTTTCCGATGGAGAAAGCTTTGTGCCTGTGCCGAGGTCGCTTTGCTGAAGTCTCTAGCTGCGTGCCGTTTTCAGTCGGTCGTTTTTTATATCTTAGCTAGTGCCAATGGGGATTGGTCCTTTGGCCTTTCGTGGTTGCAAGTATGAACTATATACGCAGCCGGTGTTTTAGCTGAACGCGTGTATGCTGCATTGAAATGTTTACTCGGGCTTGAAAATAAGGTTGTCCAAGCACCGCAATCTGGACTCTGTCAAATGGCTATAGGCGCGTCCATGCGGTTTACGAATTTTACTATCACTAGCAGCATGGTTTCTAGGATTCTAGAGCTAGAGCGGCTTTCTGGTTTAAGCATCTAACAATGGGGATTTCTTGGGGAAAATGTGGCTGACCACATCCAAAGATTGGAAGTTTTGAGTAAATGCCTGATTTCAGGAATCACGGCCACTTTATATACTGGCTAAGCTTTTGGATCGATCTATCTTTGAAGTCAAAGCTGATACATTAGGCGCAATTTATTATGTAACACTCAAACATTCCCTCTCACTCGTGGCATGTTGTATTGGCCCCAGCCCAATCATGAAAATATGTATCATTGTAGAAAGCATTAAGGGTATGATTTCCTTTTTAATTTTTATGGAACACGGGAAGGTCTGCTTCGTTACCAATTCAAATTTATCCAGAAGCTTAATCTCAGTAGCCGCCTTATTGTCCGTTTCGGTGATATTTCTGTAGCCTGTTGTTTAACTAGTCATCTCTCTCTTTTCTATTGCCTGTCTTGTTCTTCATTCATTTACAATCTGGAACTGGCCTATTGTATATTCAGCGTGTCTCAGGTGGTATTATCCTTGCGCCAGAAGGGATCAATGGGAGCATATGTGGAACCCGTGAATCAGTTGAAAGAGTTCTTGGGTTCATCCAGAGTGATGAACGTTTAAAAGGGCTTAGACGAATTGAATCTCCTGTGAGTCCCGAAGACGAAGCTCTCCACCATGGACATAGTAGCAGCTCTCCTCTTGCAGCTGGGGAAGATGCCCCCTTCCGTTGGGATCACGTCAGAGTCAAATTAAAAAGAGAGGTGAGGGGACTCTTCATATTGTATTAGACACATGTCATTGTACATGCTTTCTGAGTTAATGGGATTTGATACTTTCTGTACAAGACAATGATTCTGCGTTCCCTTGTGTTTAACCAGATCGTTTCTCTTGGAATGCCTAGTGTCTCACCTATTGAGAGGGTTGGGAAGTATGTAAATCCGAGGGATTGGAACATGCTGATTAGCGATCCAGATACAGTGAGTAGCTGACATGTTAATGTCTTCATTTCAGACGTCTCATGTTTCCTCTTTTGCAAAATTATACTTTGTTTGTCTTTGGGTGCCTTAAAATTTGCCTAACAAATTCTGCAATTTTTTTTCCTACCTCTCATCCAAAGTGGCAACATTGCTTATTTAGTCTGTTAGCCGTTATTGTTCGCCGTCCAGTTGGGGGAACCTATTTTCGATCGACTACTTTATGTCGAATGAGGTTCCTCAATTTCAAAAAACGTGCTTTGAGACTCATTAAATCTTCAGCATGTGTTCATATTATCTGCAAATATTTACTTGAATGCTAAAATATTTCATTCTGTCCTTAATTTAGTTGAATTATCTAAATCAGATGGAACATGATATCAGATAGAGTCACACATCGAGTGGTTAAATTTCAAGTTGGAGCTTTTCGCATCTCAAGATTCAGGCCTCGAAACCTGTCACGGGGCATAAATAAGCATTGGGAATGCATTTTGGCCAGTCACTTAATTATTATTTGCTCGAATTGCTTTTAGGTAGTGATCGATGTGCGGAATAACTATGAGACGAGAATTGGGAAGTTCAAAGGAGCAGTTGACCCATGCACCACTGCTTTCCGAGAGTTTCCAGCTTGGGTGGAGGATCAGTTCCAACCTCCTGAAATGGATGGGGAGCATTTGAAATTGGCCGAAGAACATGGTTCTAGTGCAAATACTGATCAGCAAGCAGACAGTCCAAAAGAAAGAATGCCTCGGGTGGCAATGTATTGTACAGGAGGAATTCGATGTGAGAAAGCTTCAAGTTTCCTCCTGAGTAAGGGTTTCAAAGAGGTCTGTATGCATGACCTTTGATTTTCATATCCAAAACATGGTCCATCGCATGCTCCACATAAATAGATCAGCAAAATTTTCCAATGCAGTACCATTTCTTCTTCTTCTTCTTCTTTTTGTGGTTTCCTAGCCATGCATCGGAGTCCCCTGCTTTTCAATTTCATTTTTCTTGAAAGCCTGATAGGTTCCAATTGGCTGTGCTCTGTGATTTCAGTGAAGAACTCCCCTTCGATCTGTATATTTGCAGGTCTATCATCTGAAAGGTGGAATACTGAAATATCTTGAGGAGGTTCCAAAGAGCGAGAGCCTCTGGGAAGGCGAGTGTTTTGTGTTCGACAAGAGAGTTTCGGTTGAGCATGGTTTGGCACAGGGAACTTTCGATCTTTGCTATGGCTGCAAAAAACCAGTGAGTGATGCTGATATGGAGTCACCGGAGTGGGAGTATGGTGTTTCTTGCCCATACTGTTACTCTTCCAAGTCGGAAGAAGAAAAGGAAAGGGCGAGAGCTCGGCAAAGGCAGTTTGAGATGTGGGGCATCATTGGAGGTCCTCACAAGGGTCGACGGCCAATCACAAGCTCCGATAACAATAAGAGCACCATCGACAGACAGTCAAGTTCAGTTTAGCATTCTGACAAGGTTTGGGAGTCGGTGACTGAATTCGAAAGGGAATTCGCTAAACAAATTTTTTTGGGGGAGAACACTCCAAAGCAGTAGCTCTGGGCTTCTTATGTTTCGCGAAGCTGGTAACTACAGGGGGAGCTCAATGAAGAGAGCAATCTTTTGGCGGGGCATCTTCGGTTTTGGACAACGGTTGCCGACTGACATTGGATATGTTACTTTTGATCGATGACTTACATCTTGATTGTATTAGGAGAGTCAGAAATATAATCTGTTCTGGGACAGATGTAGTAGCCCATCAAAGCGATGCAAGCATTAGATGTATCTTATTGGAGAAAGAACTTCTTCTCAGCATCTTTTTTAGTCAATCCAGTGCCGTCATGAGTATGAAACCATGCATGCAAATCCAAGATAGAATCTCTAATGGCAGTTTAGATATTTTGGATGCTTCTCCTTTTGTTTCCTAACAATAGGGATGGGCACGGATCCCCATTACATTGGTCGGTACAGCACGACCCATATAATGGCTCGTATGAGTTCGGCCGGAGAAACCCGCATTGTTGATTTTAGGCATGTCTAATTCCTCAGAATCTCAAACAGGGCGGTGTGGATATGGACTCCTAGTTCAAAGCTCTTCGGTATTCTCTTATGATCTCTACAAGCTACAGTTTTTGTTCTCTACAAGCGACGTCTAATAGACTAATACTCGCCTCCAACTACTGCATGGATTAGTGCATGAACTCGTGAGGACCCCAGCGATAACAAACTTAATAAAGGCCCCAATCCTCGGCTGGCACGGACAAGGCCAGATCACATGTGGATTGGGGGACGTCGTTAAAAGAATGGTGGAATGGTAGTGTCGAGTTTATTGACCCTTCGTCATGTGTCGCACGAGTGTGGCCCGATGCTATCATGGGCCGAGCTCATTGAAATTTTTCACAAACGTAGGGTCCCAGATTTGGTAAAATTGGAAAGAGTTATCGGGCTAAAATTGCTTCCCGCGAGTGTTTAATTACAAAATAAACCCTATTCCTCAAATGGAATTATTTAGGAGTATTTAAGCTTTTCGGGCCGATACAACGTGAACTCAATTCCTTTTCTCTCCCCTTACCTTCAGCTCGCAGCTCGCTCCTCAACCTCGCCGTCGACGGCGCTCACTTCTCGTCGCGGAGCCAAAGCTCGGGCCTTTAGCCGTTTGAATCGCTGCCCACCGAGCCAAATTCATAGAAGCTCGAACCAGCTCTTCAGGTTCTCGCGGGGTCCCTTTCTTGGTGCGGCGATTCGCACTGCAACACGTTTCCCTTTTGTTGGAGTAGCAGTAGGCGGCGGATGCTGACGTCGTTCCTGGCCGTGCTTTGTGGTCAGGGAATCGTTCTTCGGGATTGCAGGGATGAAAGGAGGGCGGAAGAACCTGAAGTGGGCTGCAGAGGAACGAGAGGTTACGCTCCAAGATGGGCAAAGCATCGCGCAAGCCGTTTCCCACCGGGGTTCCAATCTCGTCGAGGTCATCGTCGCCAGTAGCTACTGCCCTTTTGCTCTCTCTTCATCTCTCAATGCCCACTTATGTTTACTTTAATGAACATGTTGATTCTCGTTTTGTGAGTAACGGATTTACGTGGAAATGGTGTTTTCCTATGAATAGTATTGGTGATAATCAGTTTGTTGAATAACTACTTGGTAAAGGGAGGATTTGTTGAATGACTTTTTTTTTAAGTTGATATCTTTTGCTTCAAAAAGGGCTTTTTCATACAATTCTTCGAGGGTGGTAGTTAGCCGGCGCACGGGCAGCGGCAACTGTCATTTGATTAAAGTTGAGGCGGATCTTAGGAACCGACTTACAAAGTATCAAAGCAGAAGTTGTTTTGGAGAGTTCGACGGTATGGTTGTCGAGGCGTCTGCTGTATGCGAAAGTGTGGCTTTCTCGTGTAAGAGTGCTTTTAAGTTTTGGTTTGTCCAGTGTTATCTGTTGAGTTTATGGGTTTCACATGTAAGAGTACATGTACCAATTTCTCCAGTGCTTTTTTATCTGGCTTTTCTTCTTTTTTTTCTCTGTGTCATTCTGTCCTCTATTCCTCTCTTTTTCCTTTCCTCTTTAAATGTCCAAATTACTGATTATGCTGTCATTTTGTCTCTTAAGGTGATGGATGCGCAAGGCAGCAAACTTTTGGCGCTAATCCCAGCTAAAATCCAAAAGAAATATTGGATTGGACGAGGTTTGTTCTCAAGAAGCCATCTCAAATATGTCCTACAACAGTAGTTGAGATTGGAAGGAGGATGTAAATTAGCAAACTTTGCTGGGTGCCACTTCTGCTTGGTTTATGGTCATGGTTGATGATCATGTCACTGCACTTTGAGGACTGAAATGATATCATACATCCAAAATGCACTTTCTTGAACTTTGTTTTTACTTCTTTCAGCTACTTGATTGTGCCTTTGCTGTCATAGCTGGAGCCTTGACAGTTCTACTATTTCAGTATAGCATCCCCCCCCCCCCTTTCCTTTTTTCACACACCCCCCCACACGCTTCTATTTGTGCTAAATTTTGGTTTATTCTGATTGTAATAGCATGTTGGAGAATATTTGAGCTGAAATAAGCTACGTGAAGTAGAGACCATATATGTATGTAGATAACTCGATGTGTGTCCAGGTCACTAGTTTTATGAAATGTGAACATTGCATTAATGATTTTAGACTGATATGCTCTTGCACATCTAACTTTCCTACATTTGGTACAAGTTAGAAGAAGTACATCAAACGTTCTATTGATTTAATTTGATTGCTGAATTAAGAAGATATTTGATCTATATCACAGGGACGTTCGTTGTGGTTGATGACAGTGGCAAGGAAAAGGCACTTGAATCAGGTAGCAAAGTAGGATGTATCGTTTCCAGAGTTCTGTTCTATGAGCAAGTGCGGGAGCTCAAGAAGTCTCCAGATTGGTAAGATTTTTTCCCTTTGCCTTTGAATTTACAGTTTGACTCTGCCTCTTCTCCCCTCTCCCCCAACTTATGTTGCCATCTATGAGATCCAAGCCTTCATCTATTTCTCTTTATAACTTAAGAGCTGGTAAATAGCATCAACTTCAAAACTTCAGATGACTGAAAAGTCTCAGGATCTGAACAGCCTTGAGCACGTTACCGGCTTTGGCAGTTCATCCCTTGTTTGGTTTTTGTCCTGCTCCTGATGTTATTTTTTACGTCACATGATGCAGGCCTGAAGCTTTCAAATCCTCCATGGACTCATCGAGTGAGAAGGTGCTTGTAGTTAATAACTCTAGCAAACAAAAAAATGATCCTGACTCAAATGATGGCGATAACGATAATGATGATGAAGGAGATGAGGAGGAGGAGGAGGAGGAGGATGATGGACTTCCACCATTAGAGCCAAATACTAATAGGGTAGGACCGGTGCAGTTGCAGCATGAAAAATCAGATTCCGATTCGGGTTCCAATTCAGATTCAGATTCTTGACATATTTACCTCAGCCTTTGTGGGTGTATTGCCAGGACGGAAGTCATTTCTATTGTGTCGTGACATGGATGAAGCATTTGATATTTTGCTGGTGGAGCCTTCCAGGATTATCAAAATTCTGAAGACTAGGTAGATACTGCAGTGAGGGTTCTCTCCTCGAGGAGCTTGTAATCAGGCTTTTGGCAGCCATTGATCTTGTTTATGTTAGGCTAAATTCAGCCATCTATATAGAAATGAAAAGCAAACACTGCGTTCCTGGCTGTTCAAGATTATGATCTTGTGGCCCGTATCATTTTCCGTATGTTTGCCCATCATTGTACAATCATGGTAGTAAGTTCAGCATCCCATAATTGAGAAACACGGGTGCGATTCTTAAAACGCGAGGGACCATTTGGACTTCTGGCAAAGCATCGAAATTAGCCAAATTGATGGCTGACTTTGGTGAAATCTACAAGGCGACAAGAGGACACAAGTACATCAACCGTCACTTAACTAATCGGACATTAGCTACGAGCTTGGCGGATGGAACGCCACGTGGCATCATCGTTTTCACTCTGTTGAAGTGCACTAGAGATTTTTCCCTTAGAGATTTTTCCCTTTCCTTACTACTGCAAATCGCAAGGCCACGGAGATTGGAGACAGACAGAGAAAAATTTCTCTGTCATTCTCTCCGAAATATAAAAGGATTCTTTTTTTTTGGAGTAAGGCCATGATTTTCTCATTGCTCGACATACAATTCCACATTTTTTAGCCCCCAGATACAAGACGTCGCCGTCTTCTAGTACCATTCCAAGACGAAAACAGGACAGCGGAGACACAAGCGCACACAAATTCTCGTATTTAAGGACGTTGTATTAGTTTGTAGCTGGTGGGAATTACGGTCCGCGTACGAGCAGAGACAAGAAATGGCGGTCTCTGCGATTAGGGGTGTCGCGTGTGGGCGTCTGCCTCAATTTCACTTGCATCATTCTCGGGTTCAGTCTCTACAGAATTGTCACTCGATTTTTAGTCTCAAGATTGGATTTTTATTTCTTCTTCCTTTTTTGTGTTCTTGAATCATCAGTTGCAGAGTTCGAGCTTATCTCCGCGTTCAAAGAGGCTGCTGAACGACCGCTCAAAGGGGTTCACCCTCTTTGCTCAGTACTCCCAAGCGCAGGATCTTTTCTCTTCTTCACGCCTTCAGGGTACTTGGTTTCTTTTCCTTTTCAGTCTTCGAAGATTCTTGGTTCAATATGTTTTAATTTTTCAGATGGTAGCTGTTGGCTATTTAGTGGGCTTGGGTTTTACTCTATGAGTGAGTGAGTGAAGATTACCTGAGCACACAGAAGGTGGTTGAATTTGTGGTGAACTGGATTAAATTCTTGGACGAAATGGATTTCTTTATTTGATTAGATATTTAGTGGCACTTGGGGATTTGATTTGTGGATTTAGTGGATTTCTTCGGTAGTGATTTAGTTGTTGCATAGTGCCAACTGCCAAGTGGTACATTGACCTGGAATTTTGTTGGTGCCAGTGGTTTGGTTAGTGTTCAGGCTTGGTTTTGTGGTGTTATAGACTGCTGGATCGATCTTTTTTATGGGTCTTGTCATGATGATGAACTTGCTGGTCCTGTAGTGTTTTGGTGCTCACATGAGCATAGGTTCTTTGATTTGGTTTTTCTTTCAGAAAACATTCAAAACTTGCCCAAGTTGGTGGAAGACATTGTCCAGACATCTATCAATACTGGCCCACGCGGAGCCTTGAGGCTTGCACAAGGTATTCAAGCAGTGATTGGAGTCGGCAGTGAGTGGCTAGCAGATGTATCCAAGGTGGGAGCTTTTTGCTTTTATTATCATGATGAGTGATGCCTTGCGTGCATGTTTCATCCTAGCTCCACTCTACATGACTCCTTGATGTGGTTGTTTCCACGGACAATAGTCCAAAGTCAGGAATGTTTGACATGAGATCGAGTAGGATTCTTCTTTGTTATTTCACACATGTGGACTTATAAAGAGTAATCAAGCAGTGGATACAAGAGCAGCTCTATATATTCTTGCAGGCAAGAATGGCTTTCTTCTGAAAGATGTTGATGAAGTAATCTCCTCTCCCGCCATGATTGCCGTGGACCTAAGTCCATCGGCCTTTTTCCCTTACAGAAGTCATAATCCATAATGCTTTACACTTTTAGGGAAGTATTTTCAAATTTTAAGTTAAAAGTAGTAAATGGTAATTGGTTAGAATTAAATTTTGCAGCAGAAAGCCATTGTTAAATTGGAGTTATAGATAGGTGGAATCATCCTAAGGCTTTAGGTTGAAGATAGAGAGAACTTATATAATTAAGCATGGAAGTGGCCTTTAGTGTCTCCAGCATCTCTTTTAGCCATCTTTTCAAGGTTACAACTGTAGTTGCATGCCTGTATTTGCTCAAGAAAATGTCTGTCTCTCATGTCTTGTACATTACTTATATGTGGGCTGCCTCTTCTCCACATTACTGCTTCACGACAAGAACCTTCTTTTTAATGTAGTTTCTCATCCATATTTAAGAAAAAAAACTTTGATTTGGTGGTTAGAGTTTATTTATGGTGATGCTATTATATTATTCTCACAGAAATTGTAATAATCCTGTTTTGTAGTCCGCAAATTCATCAGCTGGATTACCCACTGAGTTGCAGCTTGGGTTACTTTCCCCTGTTTATCTGAGGAAATTGTTTGAACGCATGGGAGCAACTTATATTAAATTGGGTCAGGTTAGCTCTGATACCTGAAGTGGCGTATCCAGAGTGTATATTTGACATGGGGGAAAACAAGTTCACTATGCCAATTCACTTTCATTTTTTGGTTATTTTAGCGTTTCTTTGACAGGGTTTTGCAATAATTTTAATGGTTCTTCTTTTTCATTTATAGTTCATTGCATCTGCTCCCACTTTGTTCCCTCAAGAATATGTTGAGGAATTTCAGAAGTGCTTCGACAGAGCTCCTCCAGTTCCTTTTCAGGAGATCCAAGCCATCTTGCGTGAGGAACTTGGGAGACCAATAGATAGTGTTTATGAATATGTTGACCCAACACCACTTGCCTCAGCCTCAATAGCACAGGTTTTACTCATCTCTTCATTCCACTTCTGTCTCTTAATTACAACCTTTTGCCTTTGCACCAAAAATTGCATCATATGGCTAATGATATATGCGGTTGAAAATGATACATGTAGGTTCACAGTGCAAAGCTCAAAGGCTCTAGGGAGGACGTAGTGATAAAGGTTTTGAAACCAGGAATGGAGGATCTACTGGTGGCTGACATGAACTTTGTGTATGTTGTGGCACGCATACTGGAATTTCTCAACCCGGAATTCAGCCGTACATCGCTGGTATTACTTAGACTTGACTTTTGAAATTTGGAACATAAGGCTTCAATACTGCCTATGATATACACTAGTTAGACATTGCCTGATTTTTGTTTTCAGATATTCTGCTGCATTTTTGGCTTGATAACTGCATCTTTGTTCAGTAGGTGGGTGTTGTCAAAGACATTCGTGAATCAATGCTAGAAGAAGTAGACTTCTATAAGGAGGCTGCAAACATTGAAAGCTTCAGGAAATATTTGGAAGTAATGGGGCTCACTAGACAGGCTACAGCACCGAAGGTTTATGAATATTGCAGCAGCAAACGGGTTTTGACTATGGAGAGGCTATATGGTGTTCCGCTTACTGATCTTGATTCCATCAGTTCGCTCGTTCCTAGTCCAGAAAATAGTCTTATAACTGCCCTTAATGTGTGGTGCGACCATCGTCTACAAACTCATGTGTGCCTGTTGTCACATCTTTTCTCAAAACACAAAATGCTATGTAAGGTTTGATTATGCAATTGGTTGCTATACTGTGTAGGTTTGGGAGTCTGCTTGCCTGTGAGACCTTCCATGCAGATGTGCATGCAGGCAATCTTTGGCTGTTGCAGGATGGTCGTATTGGGTTTCTTGATTTTGGTATGCATCTTCTTGTTTGTTTCTGCTGATGTTTCTTCTTCATCCCTTTGTTGATAAAGTCTGTGAGTACAGGTTTCTGTGAGTTGGCAGTTTATATGTCACATGCACTGTGTAATGAAACTCCAGCAGCTTTAGTCTGGCAGTCTGGTTGATAATGCCAACATGGAAGAATGTCATCCTGTTTGTCTGAGTTAGCCACCTGGGGTTCCGCCCTTCACACATAACTGTCTTTTGCTTCATTGTACTTGGTTGTTCTTTCCCTTTTACTTTTTCCAAGTGAGGGATGTTGACCTGATAGCAGTGTAGTTGCCTTGCTTGCTACATGTCTCCCACCCAAACATTATGTACGCGATTCATCAGGTGAATTTGATGTGAGAGCAGTTTTGCATCAACACTAGCAACTTATTGTGAACAGTCCTAGTTGGAGGACGTTTCCTGTGAAATATGATGTCAAAAGCAAAATATTTGTGCAATACTGTAATAATGTTGCCCATTACCATGAGTTGAACTAACTCTTCCGGGTTTCGCCATTATTTGTTAAAGAATGAAAAAAAGGATATAGATAATGCCTGCTCGTTTGACTATATCTAAGTTTATTATTCTTTTGCCAGTGTTCTTTTCTCAGACGTGTCTCTGAAGTACACCATGAATATAAGCTGGATTTAAGTCTTGACATTGACATTTGTTTCTTTATGTGCTGTATCAATATGAATTATCCTGATAGCTTGCGGGCATGATTTGGAATAAGACAGGACCAACTTTTCCAATGATTTTATTGTTGTCCATTCGAGCAAGGTGAAGGCAAATAATGTATGTTTGAGAAGATATCACAGAGATATAGGGTTGCGCCATGTTTACTGTTCTGAAAAAGGTTAACGACTGTCTCTGTAATTCTTACTTGAGGCAGCAATTGACCATGAGAGAACTATAGTGGTGCCTATCTGTCTCTGTAACTTCAAGTGGGTGATGCCTTGCTGTGTATTTTTTCTTGTTATGTTATCAAAATCCTTTAAATTTGGCAGGAATTGTTGGACGCATATCTCCAAAGACCTGGGCTGCCATGGAAGTGTTTCTGACATCAATAGCTACTGAAGAATATGAGTCGATGGCTTCTGCTTTAATTGAAATGGGAGCCACAAACAGAGACATTGACACACAGGCATTCGCTAAGGACTTGGAAAAGATATTTTCATCAATTCAGGCAAGAGATTCATGTTCACAGATTTGCTCTTGTTGCATACTTTATAGATTTTGAAAGCAGAGAACTATTGTTCCTTTGGACCATTTTAATGAGAAACTCAGAAGTTTCTCTCATCGCATTTGTTGCATTGATAATATAGCCTGTCGTACACTGTTATGAAATGTGGTTTTTGGTCAAAAAGCCATATCTGTCAACTGCGCACAAAGTTATAGTCACTTATTTCATTGGACTACATTTTCTGGTTCCTTTTGAAGATGAACTTATTTTGTTTATCCATTGCAGGATTTAGATACAGAAATTGTCATTGCAACAGCACGGGAAAGATCTACAAATGCCACTGCTGTCTCAGCAAATCTGGTAGTTGATGAGAGCCAGATGAATGCGCTCTTTCTTGATGTGGTAATGATTTTATTTCAAGTGTTGCTGAAAAAGATTCGTGAGTAGGCGTAGACATCATATTTGGCAGCAATTAGTTGCTGGATATGCTGCTAAATCTTAAATGTTAAATGGGAACATGTTAATGGTACTTGACAAGTATACTTTGAGACCTATTTTTGGATCTTATTTGATGGCACTCGAATGAAGCAACCGAACTGATAAACAATTTCTCTGCCTCAGGTGCGGGTTAGTCAATCATACGGGCTAAGATTTCCTCGGGAATTTGCACTGCTCTTGAAGCAGCTTCTTTATTTTGACCGTTATACACGTTTGTTGGCACCTAACCTCAACATGCTGCAAGACCAGAGGATATCCATCGTCTCAAATCGCAGAAGCAACTACAGAGACCGTTTTAATTAATTCTGGGCTCGACGTGACATGAGAAAGCTTTTGTTTCTTCCTTAGCATATTCAGTATACAGTAGTAAACCAGATTTTTCACTTCATGCTCGAAGCAACACTCCAAAGCTGTTTTGTCTACAGCTGTGCTCCTCATGTACATTGTTCTTGTTTTTTGGGGCCAGGTGTGGCGATAAAACATTCTCGTATACTTTATAGTACTTGCTAAATAATATGTCTTCATTTGTTAAGTATAAATGGCTGGACGTGGCTATTTTCCATGATGGGAAGCTAGTCGCCCGATCTGCAACTGAGTTTTTACCATTACTTGGCTCATCTGCGGATTGTATTTATGTTTATGATGTCTTTTCAGTTGGATCAAGGGTATGATCAATTAATCAAATCATCTTTTTTAATGATCTCGAGAATGCGCCACTGAAGTTGTGTAGCTGCGATCAGACAGATCCATCTCGAGGCAATCAAGGGGAAGAAACCTGCCAATTCTGTTTCTTGACGCTATTTCGCCTGTCCCCCAAGTCTCTCAGGATTATGAAAATGTGAGTCCCAAGTCAATCGTTCGAAGTTGCTTACCATCAAGATGGACAAATGCATACATGAGATTGAGAAAGCCAGTAACCTTCCAGATTCACTCATATGAAAGCATAAGAATCAAAATCAGTGGCTTCAGCCAAAGAAAATATGCTCAGAACGGAAATCCATCAACTTCAGGCCAATCCTCTGAAAGAAAAGAATGAAGAAGACCAAGCTCTTCGACTGTGTACACAATTCAAATACATTGTCATGAATAAAAAAATTTGTATTTCTATCGGTTCTTTAAATCACAGAAGACTACCAAACACATCAGCATCTGCATTCCTGAGAATAGAAATGCTACAGCCTCAAAAAATTGTCACGCGAATAACTCAACTATGGAGAAGCACCTATTGAACGCCATGTTTTACAGACCAATGTGATGTGCGACGTCCACTAAATTTGCAATAATGATGGACCCTAACCTTATAATGTGGACAAAGAGCATGTAGTTACCTCAGCTGGCGCATTATTATTTGTATGTCTCACATTCTCACATAAACATGACTCGGGGGATGACAACATAACGGGTGACAAACACCTAAGGTTTTCTAAAAATTCGTAAATGCCTGCCAAAAAGCTGCATTTTGAGAATCGATAAATAAATGCTCTTCATTCCTTTAGCTTAGGATTTACTTGGGGTGGAAGGGCTCGCCCCACTGGCTGACTGCCTTGATCCAGTGATCAACTGACTAATTGAAGAATAGCCCATTAGCTGATGAAGTGCTGAACTGGTTTTGCCAGGAACTTCCTCGGTCTCTGAGGGCATTGCACACTTGCTCTCTGCAGAAGTTCCAAAAGAAGAAACATGAGAATAAATCTTCCCATGGCGCCCTTTGACTTGTGAGAGGATATGTGATGGTGTCAATGAAGCAGGATTACCTTCTTCAGAACATCCACGGTTGAGGTGAACACCATTATTAGCGGAGCAAGAACCGTGCACGACCTCAGAGCAACCTGAAAGACCTCTGGAGGGAGCTTCCATTGCACATGGAGTATACCGAATTAGGTGTGTTCCTTCCTGAATTGAGAACTCCAACACCGTCGAACAAGAGCCACACCTCAGCCGATGACATCTTCTTCTTGAAAGGACAAAATCCGCAGGTACCAGCAGCAGCTCCAAGCAATGGTAACAAACTATAAGTGGGGCCCCACCTACGATAGGCCGGAAGTGTCTCTTGGAAAATTGACGGTCTTTTCTTAATTGCTTAAACTTCATTTGGCGATCCAACGAGGGGACTGCATACTGCTGGGAGCTCAAGGGAGAGGAGGCATATTGACTATACATGCTGCGACTTGAATGAACTCTATAGACTCCTTTATCGTGATTGGCGAGTGGAGGCAAGCGTACAGAGTAATGCCTGTCATGTGGGAAGCAATGGGTATAGGAGTAATCAGATTTTCTGCTATTTTCCATGGTTTCCGACGAGAAATGTTTCCCCGAATAACTAAACTGCCGGGACACTCTTTCATTTCTTGTTCCATGGAGATTGTATGTCTTCTTTAGTTTATCCTCCAGCTCAACAACCAACCTCAGCAGTTCCATCTCGTCCTGAGAAGCGAACTCAGGCTTGTCTGGTAAACGACAGCTTGAGCTACGGACCAGATATTTGTGCACCTTGTTCAGGGGAGCCTCATATGTTTCTTGGGGATCCCATTGGAAGTTTGGTGCTCTGCCAGGCTCTAATCCCTCTAATTCTGATCTATTTCGGTATAGAGCAGGAAGACCTTGTCTTGCATGTCTAATTATTTCACCTCGATCCCGCCTGCTAACTCTAATTGGGTCGGTCCCTCCATCCCTATGGTAAAATGACTTAGAATTCCTTAGGGGATGCTTCGTTCTAAAATTACCGTACGTCTTGTGATTCTCCAAGAAATTCTGCCTAGTGACCTGTTCTTCAGAAACGGCAAAATTCGCTTCTTTCCTTAGGGGATGCTTTGTTCTAAAATTAGGATCTGTCTTCTGATTCTCCAGGAACTTCTGTCTAGCGACCTGTCCTTCAGAAACAGCAAAATTCGCTTCTTTTGTATGATGAACGTACCTGCCAGCGCGTTGATTCTCAACATGAGTAGGAGATGGGTAAGCATGATCATCCAATCCTTTGGCTGATGTGGAGATAGGTGCTTCTCCAGGTTCACCTCTCAGCATCGAGCTTGGGTGACTGTATTCTCCACTTGCAGAGATTAGAGAATCCCTCCGATTTACAATGTCAGGTGAAACGCTCTCATCAGGTTGCTCTGGCAGCTTTTCAGACATTGAGCTTTCTTCAGTTCTGTCTATATTTGCTCTTGGAGTCTCGACAAGCAAAGTCTGTCCATTATCAAGAGAAGCAGGCTGAGTCGATGACTGAACATCCCTTGCTCCTCCATGTCCTTCTTCATTGGACTCACCAGACACATCTTGCCTGCTTCGGTCTTTTTTAGCTACATTGGATGAGAATGACTCGCAAGGCTGGTTAGGTTCAGCACTACCATTGTCAGATATGCGACAGCTGTCCACATTTCTCCGATCAGGTGAACGGAGTGTCGACAAAGGAAGAACCGTTCCATGTCCTGATTCTTTTGAACCGTCATCCACAGAAGTCAATTCAGGTTTATTCTTCTGAGCATCAGCTGCCTCAAGTAGTTCCGATACTGCACTCCCAGCTTCAGTTCCGCGATTTTTTGCTGCTTGCATGGAAAAACAATTAGATTTAAAATGCTAAGCCAGATACATATACTGCTATATCTACACACAAAGCAAGAGGAAAAAATCGCAAGAGTGGATCCCATATCAGGAGTGAAAGTTACAATTGACCAAAGTTGATGATCTCTTCAATTCAAAATGAAATAAACGGAAGAAATTCTGAAGAAAATTATCAAACACACAGTCATTAAAGTTATCAGGTAAATTACCTCGAAGGACAGCGCTGCATCCACCACATTGGTACACAGAAACCTCAGCTGGCTCTGGAAGAAGCTGCCAACATTTTGGACACTTGACTAGCCGAACTTTACGTGTCAGTCCAGTGGTCATGTTTCTCCCAACAAACTGGCTAGATTAACCTATACATTGAAACTTTCTTAGCACGATGGAAAGTCAAATAAGAGAAAGTGAGATTCTAATAAGATTGGCAAAAAAAGTGGGAGTCGAAGTTTTATGGCACAAAAAGCAAGTTGTTCCCATAACTAGAACAAGAAAACGAAAGTCCATCAAGCTTATGGATTCATGATGTGCAAAGCCATTCCTAGAAATGTACACAAGCTGTTGGGCGATAACAGTTAAGCTGATATATGGTGTCCTTGTGATTAGGAAGGATCAAGACAATGACCATTGTTAGATGCAATCCCACTCTCGCACCATGGCAAAAGAACGTCTAGCTCACAGTTTCCTTTTGCTCAAAACTATTGCTAAAATTTTTCTGGAACCAAACAAGAACCCATGAAAATGCCAGGATTGATTTACAGAAGACATCATGTTAGAGGATTATTCACATCAAGGATTGAACTCCAATCTGTATCATGCCTATCACCATTGTCAACAATCTATCAAAAAGTGGATATGAATCTGATATGACATGTCACAGAACACATTGACAATATCATGTCACCATTAGCAGTTATGCTTGCATGGGTCGAATCACTCAACAGCAGGCTTGGCATAATAGAATCCTCAACCCTTCTACGCAGGGACATCTGGCTCTGCAATTACATTATGCATTTCCCAACAACAAATTTAAATATTGCAATGTGCCAAAATGACCACATTCCAGCCAATGATTCAGTTATTTTTCTTCTCTCCCCTAAAATCCAACACTTAAAAAGAGTACTTGCTAGAATTGACAACGGATGCCAAAAAAAAGGCCCAGAAATATAAGAAAAGAACAGAGATGACTTGAGACAGATATTATACAATTACAATTTGCAGCCTCTGATATGATGCATAACTGCGTAAAGAGAGATTTGGGATCAAAAGGTTGACTGTTACTGACAATTCTTCGAGCCACAGCAATTTCCAAGCAGAGAAGAAATTTTTGAACTATCTGCTTATTAAACAGGGAAATCAAGGCAGAAATCAAACTCTTGTTGTATAGAACTGTGGATGTTCATGTCCTAATACAGGCCAACACAAATATAATGATATGCATACATATCTATCCATTACCTTGGGACCTCATTTTGAAACGAACACTCGGAGAAAAAGGATAGAAGAACTGGGCAATCCAGTCGTTCAGTTTCCATAGCAACTGAATCGACAGAAAGTCACTGCCCAGATCGAACTGACCATACTAAAAACAAGAATCATCTACAGCTATGCCAGATCATTTATCAGGATTGGAGAGAACAACAACAACAACATCATAATGAAGAAGAAAACATCATGCCAAATTGTCAACCCATGATTCCGAGGCAATTTTTAAATGAGATCGAGTTCATGCACGAATCCAGATGAAGTTAGGAGACCCAACCAACCTTGGATGAAACACCAGAAACTCCGCAAGAAAAGAAGTACACGAGACAGAATTGATATTCTACCACATACAGAAATGACCCAAGGAAAATTCTGATGACGCCCGAATCGGAAAAAAATATTTAACTTTCTATTATCAGGTCTAAGGGATGGGAAGTTAAAACAGAGCCGCTGATATTTATATCTTTAATTTTCCTTTTTGGGGGGTGAAGAACGACTAACCTTGGGAAGAACATAGAGGAAGTATCTTCTTTCTTTGCTTGAGAAGTTAGTACCTTGCTCGGTGTTCATCGTGGCATTCTCTCTCCTTTTTTTTGCTGCTGCTTCGTCCTCGTTCTTGCTTCCAATGGAATAAAGAGTGCCCAGTCTTCGTAGTTTTTCGAGCTTTTTCAGTCAACCCCAAGAAGGAAAGCTCTCTCTCTCTCTCTAAAGAGGATATCACTACAATGAGGTGAGGCCTGCCCGGATTGCATGTCGGGCGTTAAAGTGGGCAGCCGACTATTTAAAGCCAAAACGGGGTGACGGGTCACTGCTTACCTTTGACTCTCGCCCATCCTCTGGAAAGATTGTCTTGCGAACAATCAACAGTCCATTGTCGACTTGATTAACTTCCTTGACGTGTTAAGCTGCAATCACAGGACAGGATTGTCGTGAACTGGGTATCCTTTGTTACGAATCTTGAGTTCGTAAGTCTCACATCTTATCGCTCTCTTTAATGAAACTCGAGTTTGTTGACTGGTTTATGCTTATGTGACACTTCATTACCGTGTCTGGCAGGTAGTGGACTAACTGATGAAAAGGAAATTCAACAGTTAATGTACAGAAATCCACATCGTATGTGGATATATGTAAGAACAAGAAATTAGCAGTTAGCCATTCACTTGCATCTCTGTATGTTTTTGAGCAAAAAAAGATAAAGTTGCATAAAAAATAACATGGGCTTATATGGGAAAACAAATAAATTATACAGAAGGCTGCGTGCCAAGTGCTGAAGAATCGAATTGCCCCACACTGAGGAAACAGGAACAGGTCAAATGATTCTCAAAGATTTCAACAACCCCAACTGGGCCAAACCCAAATCTGAAATCAAGAAAAAGCGAGGACCTTATTTAAACAAATGCTCTCAAATTCAAACACCAATTAAATGTGCCCGCCTGAGATGCCTTCCTCTAACCAGCTTATCTTAATCATAATTCAGAGAAAGACATTTATCAAGACCCAGTCAATCATGATTAAAACTTTCCACTGGGGCCAGGAAATGTCTAATGAGACCAACGACCGCTGAACTTGCAGATAGCTTCCCGTGAAATTTCTTCGAAGGCAGACCGCGTGAAGAGCAAGACTTTGACTTTGCTCCTTCTGCAGTGAGTAAACAAGATTTGCACAACCTATCAAGCACTTTAGACTATTACCTTTTGAAGTCAAATTCACCAAATATGTACTGAACATTGATACTCGGTCCACACTTATAAAAAATAAAACTTCATGGAGACAACTTATGACCCAATTTTTTTCATTTTTTCTAAGCTGTGTTTTGCATTGATTGGACATGAGTAGGTCCCCCATCCCCAGGCATTCTAGTGCTTTCCTTTGGTGCTAAAAGAAATCAAAGCTGACACAATTAATTTATTCCGTCCGAAGGTCAAGTACTTTGACGCTGGCTCCTTGCCGTGTAGAGGACTCAAATTGAAAACTCAGGATTTCATATTGTAAATAGCAGTCCATGTTTCCACGCGTTAGACTAGATAGAGTGTTTGCACGTAAAAGAAGTCATAGCTTGGTGTTACATTGAAACCGTCTTTAGAAGGCGAAATGGGACAATAGCGCGATGAAATCACACAAGGGAAACGAAGGACGCCAAACGCCGAGACGGACTTGGACAGACAGGGCACTGAAAACCATTTAATCTTGAGGAAATGGGAGACAAGACAATCATACGAATTGCAGACCGGTGCCAGGTTGTCCTCCAGTGCTAAAAGAAATGCAGTAGATTAAGTGTATAATTTACATCTCCTTATGTACTCAATGTGCTGGAGGGACACTAACATTCGACAGCAATAGCATGGGCTCGTGCTACTTTTGCAATGATGACTCATGAATAGATCCCCCCGCACGTTGCATCCCACCAATGCTCAACTTAACTAGGTTTCCGAGGTCTCTCGAAATAATGCTGCAACTTTCATTAGCTGAACCAACTTTGGCAGCCCAACTACTAAAAAACCCAGCCCACAAACTACCCACCGGACTGCATTATGACAAAAAGCAGAGCATTAGCACCTTTGCACATAGAAAAAGGACTTCCAGTTCAAACTATAGATTGTCACCAACAGAATACAACATACACAGATCATACCATGGACATTGTAATTTCACGGGAAACAAAAAATTAATTGAGGCATGTGCAAAGCAAATCAACTTATGAGGCTTGAACTGCATGTCGTTTGTGTCCAAGAAAAGCTTGACGAAGTTCCTGATATCCGCTCCTGTAATGTTCCAATGAAAAGCAAAGCTGCCGTATGGCCTCCCTCTTCTTCTCAGCTCCATCCGATATCACCACTTTCTGACCATCCACCTCATTCTCTAGCTGCTCCACTCTTGATCGCAACTCCCCCACAAGCTTCTGTGCGTATGCAGAACCAGCAATCAGTTCCTGGTGCTCCTTTTGCAAATTGCACACATGCTTCTCCATTTGCTGCACTTGATCATTCTTAGCGCTTGCCTCAGCTAACAGGTTTTGAATCTGAGCAGCCAAACCATCTTTCTCTGCCACCAGCATGTCATATTTCAGTTTGAGCTTATCGAGGTCTTTGTTCAACTCTTCCACTTGGTTATCTTTATTAGCAAGTGATTCCTTCAAGTGATGGATGTCAACTTGCATATCGCTCTTTTCAATATCATGCCATTGTTTCATTGCATTCATTTCATTTTCACGAAGCCTCAAGTTCTCTTCCAACAATTTGCCCCTACATTCCCACTCCTTCAATCCCGCCTCAAATGTTTGTAGCCTTTCTTTGCAAGTAGCCATTTGTAGCAGCAGTTGTTCTTTCTCAGTGACCAACTTTTGCTGCGACTCAGATAGTGCAGCTCTTAAATCCACGATCATAAGATCACGATCAGAAACATCAGATTTGTACCCAGAAATCAGTTCCTGCAGTTCCAACACCTGCCTTCTCTCTGAGTCAAACTTGGCGGTTAGCAATGCTGTACCTTCATTTGATTTCTGCATCTTTTCTTGAGCTACTTCAAGCTCTTTCATCAGCATTTCAGCCTTTTGGCTGGAGTCTGAAATATGATTTTGAAGTTCGGCAATCTGGTTCTCCAGTTGCGAAGCTCTTGCATTTAAATCTTCGATGCTGGCATCTCTAGCTCTGATCTCATCGTGGGCAGCTTGAAGCTCAACCTGCAAATCACCAGCAACTGTTTGGCCCTTCTCCAGGGCACTATTCAATCTGGCTATTTCATTTTCTGACTGCTGGAGCTTTTGGTTCAAAAGCCTTAGCTCTTCCTCATAACGGATGTTTCTAGCAACCAGTTCCTTGTAGCTTGCATGTTCTTTTATCTTCCTTATACTATCCGGACTGAGCTCACTGTTCTCCTGTTGCTGTCCAATGCCATTCATTTGTGTAACCTTGCTGTTGTAAGTACTCTCAGTGCAGTTGATAGATTCTGATTCAGAGTCCGAGGAAAATGAAGATGACTCATAGTGTTCCTTTGAAATGTCAATGCTGCCGTTACCAGAGCTAAAAGATGCACCTGTACCAGGAGTCAGTTGCGGAGAGCCCTGTTCTAATCCGGATCTCAGAGGTTCGGGATTATGCCTTTCCAACTCCAACTGATCACAGTGTTCAGCTAATGCATGATACATTTTGTAGAATTCCTCAACTAGAGCAATAAGCTGGGGCCTCTTTGGATCATATATATCAACACCATTTGTCAAACCACTGCCTTCATCCATGAGCTTCATAATTTCCTTGAAATTGCGGTTCATATCTGCAGACCACAAAATTTTTCCATACTGTCACAATGCATGATGCAGCCCACAAAATTATGCAAGATGATATTTGTTCAAATATTGACGTTTCATAATTTCTTTGAGAATGAAGGGAGCCATATCTCTATTTATAAAGCATGCTCAATAAAAAATAAATGTTTTCCCTAATGAAAAAGGAAGGTATCTGATAATTAAGGATCTACAATGACAAGTAAACGAGGAGCTGCTAGATCTCAGACGCTTACACTGAAGATTTTCTGAAAGCCATGTGGACTTCATAGGATTAAACTGGGTATCCAACCAACTTGATTGCCGCTTGTCTGAGTCTATTCTCTCCATATCAACCTGGTGACATCAAATAGTACAGCAATGCCATATGAGAATATTAAAATCTCAGGCATTTCTCCCTTAATGGATTTACACTTGCTGAAAGACTAAAACAGAAACAATCGACCAAAAATAAAGATATAAGAGAGATCATTTTAACACGAATAACACCTAGCCATCCTCAATATCAATGGGAAAATAATATGAAGATATCCCCAAACCAAGTAAGCTAAAGCGGTAAAGCAGAAAAAGGCGATCACTCAGATTGAAGTGATTTAAAACAAGAAAGTACTCCGGTAATCAGCTAGGGGAATTTTTTATTTATTTATTTATTTATTTTTTAACCTTTGCTACTTTGATAATCAGAAACTTACGATAATTGGGCAGATGATGAACACCATTTCATAGGTTTTAACTTTCGTGGTTATAGCTTTATAATGTGGCATTCGCAGATTTAATCAGCTGTTATCTGACATGGTTTAGGTACTATGTTAGTAGATTATCACTTGATTAACTTATGCAAAAAGCATAGCTCTTACTGCATATGCATGCAAAATTATCATCATGAATGACTAACATATAGACACCATATTTTAGTGTTGAAAAAAGTAAATAAGAGCCAAAGAAAAGGATAGCCGAGTAATATTTCCACAGCTACTTTTGTCCTTCACATCACCAAGCCTTTAGATGCCACAAAATTAAACTTTTCATCCTAGGAAAGATATACAAGCACTGGAACTGCAAGAATTATGAAAAAGGAAGAACAACCGTCTAAATTGGTGATGCCGTAATAGAAATAGTGTGGGGATGGGTCTGATGGCAATTAATTTTAAAAATTTCCTATGAATTTGTTCCCACAGTACAACCTCAATAGTCAATACATTCATAACCCATCTTGATGAAGCTTATGGGCTTGTGTTGGGACTATTGCAGCAGAGGTTGGCTAAACGACTCCTTTTCATTTATGACAAAAGAGACCTCTATACAAGCCATGCTTGACGTGGCGAATTAGAAGTAGACATTCCACATGCACAACATGCCCAGGTGAAATTTAGGATGAGTCAAACTATGGCTAAAACATATAACGGATCCATCTCCACCCGACCCCTGTGTTCTTGATGCAGGACACTCATGTAAAAGAAAAAAAGGAATACGTTATAGCTAGCTAGCAGTAACCTTAAAGTAGATCTACCGAGTCACGCAACTCTATCTCCCGAACTGGTTCTGTTTTTGCAACACCGTTCAGTTGTCGCAGTTAAATACGAATTAAATTATATTGTAACCGATAATGGGTTTGTGGAACAATAAAAATACTACAAGAAAACTTGCTTAGACAGCCCAAAAGCAGATTTTCTAGAAAACCACTGATGACCAGAAGCAGGGTCACAAAAACTTGTTCAGTGTTTTTTTTTTTTTTTTTTTTTTTCAATGCCACAAAAGCTGCTAGTCTTCACTCGATTAATGGAAGAATGCTATCTTTTAGCCAGGAAAAAATAGGTGAGTGCAGATCTATAATCCTCCAAGTACCCAAGAAACTGATTTACCCAAGTAAGGACAAGCCAGCTCAATTATCCTCTCCACACAAAGGCAAAGTGGGCAAAGCAGGCGTACGCAAATAAACACGCCGCGCCACCATTTCACTCAGCCAACTCCTCCCGTATCGCACTCACGGCTGGAAAGCTAAAAACTTGACCAGCAACAGAGACACACATTCCAGTAACAAATGAAGGGCACAGACAACCATCAACGATCCCCAATTTCTGAAGAAAGAAAATCACGCAGAGCCACGGTTCGAGCAAGCAACACATGCAGCGGCGGCAGCGCCTAACGCTCCAGATCTACGCGCCGAGAGGCACGAACAGGAAGCACAAGCGACGTTTTTGAGGGGAGCCCAAGTTCACTTACCTCCTGAGAGCTTGAATTGCAGGCGGAATCGAACCTGGTAGAACCCAGAGAGAGAGAGAGAGGAAGAGAGAGAGGGAGTGGAGACAAGGAGAAAGAGGCGTGAGAGGGAAAAAGGCTCCAACTTTGGGAGGGGTCTCTTCCGGTTTGCCCGCCTTTTTGGGTCCGAATTATTTTTAGCCCATTTCCCCCAAAATACCCTTCCCACCTTCTTTTCCCTCTTAAATTTCCAAATTTCGAATTTCCAGATATACTTTGACCAAAAACAAGCTAAAGGAAGAAAATTTTCCACCTACTAGTCTTATGTCGCTTGTATTATCCCCTCGTTGGTTTTTTATTTATTTACTTTAATTTACTGTTTAATTCGTTGGATTCGATTATCCAAGTGAACTTTTTGGTTTTTTCATTTTTTTGCATTTACTAATAATGCTCACGCTAATTGCTTTCTCTTTCGATGCTACAAAGAAACTCCATGAATAGAATAGGAAGAGAAACGCAATCGGAGCAGCATCTCAAATAAAGTTTGCATGTACGAACAACCTTCATTTCTTTTTTGGAATTTGATTAATTCATCAACGCTATAATCACTCGGATGCTACTAATCATGATTACCCATTTGACATACGTGATATTTTGAATGCATTTATGATTCTGCATCGATTAAATTGTAACGGTGACGTGACCCTATTTTTGATATTGTATCGTTCAGCTTATTCTTGATTTAGCTTCACTAAAAGCTTACTTTGCTTAGAGGGAAAAGGAACACAAAACAGCTCTTCTGGAGCATCAATCAAGCTTCAAATGCTGATTGCCGACCTCAACACATTTTGAAATCCCCCCTTCATTTCTCTGAAATCCAGAATGGAATTAAAAAAACAAGTTGAGTAGACATGACCCTCCCTCGATTAGGCCAAACTAATTAAGAAAAATACAATTAGTGTACTACGCACTAGTCGTTCTTACGAAACACGAATCGATGCTTTAGAAATTAAAAATTCCCTCATAAAGCAATCTCGATCGATCTTTCAAGAGTTATCCTTAACAGCACCGATTAAATTTCATCCAATGCCAAGATCGACTCAACCCCCAAAACTCTTGGCTTCCAAATCAACTGGAGCTCATTAAGGTAATGTGTAGGATCAAAAGTCATATCTAAAACATTAGTTCACACGTACTAATAACCTCCGTTTCTCTTTCGGAATTTAATTGGTCGACTGACGCTATAATCACTCGGATGCCACTAATCACAATTACTCATTTCTTTGCTAAAATCATGTAGAGGGCGAGACGCATCATTGGCAATTTTGACATATATGACATTTCAGATGCGTTTTGGACTCAATACCAATTAAAAATTGTAACGGTGATGTGACCTTATGTTGATCTTGGGGCATTCGACTTGCTCATTTGATTTAATTCCACTAAAAGCTTACTTTGCTTAGGGGGGAAAAGGACATAATACGGCTCTTTCGGAGCATCAATCAATCTTCACATGCTTGTTGCCGACCTCAACACATTTCGAGATCCATAAAGGAAGAAAAGACCAAGTTGAGTAGACACGACCCAATCTCAATTAGGCCCAACTAAATAGGAAAACATAATTAGCGCTCAACACACTAATTGTTCTTTGAAACACAAACAGATGCTTTAATTAAAAATTCTCTTTATAAAGTACCCTTTCAATCACTCTTTCGAAAGTTATTGTTAACAATAGCAATTTAAATTCCACCCAGTGCCGAGATCGACACTAACCCCACCACTCTTGGCTTCCAAATCACCTTGAGCTCATTAAGGTAATGTGTTGGATCAAAAGTCATATCTAAATCATTAGTTCACATGTACCAATAAACTCCATTTCTCTTTCAAAATTTGATTGATCGACTGATGCTATAATCACTCATATGCCACTAATCACATTTCTTTGCTAAAATCATGTGGAAGGTAAGATGTGTCATTGGCGATTTTGACATATGTGACATTTTGGACGCGGTCATGACCTTGTACCGATTAAATTATAATGGTGACATGACCCTATTTTGATCTCGGGGCATTCGGCTTCCTCGTTTGATTTAGCTCCACTAAAAGCTTACTTTGCTTAAGGGGAAAAAGAACATAGAACAGCTCTTTTGGAGCATCAATCAATCTTCACATGCTTGTTGCCGACCTCAACACATTTCGAAATCCATAATGGAAGAAAAGACCAATTTGAGTAAATATGACCCAATCTCTATTAGGCCAAACTAAACAAGAAAAGATCATTACAATTAGTGTTCTACGCACTAATCCTTATTTTGAAACGCAAGTTGATGCTTTAGAAATTAAAAATTTACTTATAAAGTATACTCAATTAATCATTCGAGAGTTATTGTCAATAATCCTAATTTAAATTTCATCCAATGCCAGATCGACACTACCTTCAAGACTCTTGGCTTCCAAATTAACTCAAGCTCATTAAGGTGATGTGTAGGATCGTTAGTCATGTCTAAAACATCAGGCATTTTCCGACCCCCAAACTGAACAAGAAAAGATAATTACAGTTAGTGTTCGACGCACTAATCCTTCTTTTGAAATGCGAGTTGATGCTTTAGAAATTAAAAATTGACTTATAAAGTATACTCGATCAATCATTCGAGAGTTACCGACCAAAAAAAAAAAAAAATCATTCGAGAGTTATTGTTAATAATCCTAATTTAAATTTCATCCAATGCTAGATCGACACTACCCTCAGGACTCTTGGCTTCCAAATCAGCTCAAGCTCATTAAGGTGATGTGTAGGATCATTAGTCATGTCTAAAACATCACGCATTTTCTGACCCCCAAACTAAACAAGAAAAAATAATTATAATTAGTGTTTGACTCACTAATCCTTCTTTTGAAATGCGAGTTGATGCTTTAGAAATTAAAAATTTTTACTTATAAAGTATATTTGATCAATCATTCGAGAGTTATTGTTAATAATCCTAATTTAAATTTCATCCAATGCCACATCGATACCCTCATGACTCTTGGCTTCCTAATCAACTCAACCTCGTTAAGGTGATGTGTAGGATCATTAGTCATGTCTAAAACATCAGGCATTTTCTGAACCCATCAATCATTCAATCTTAATTTAAATTTCATCCAATGCCGAATCGATACCCTCAGGACTCTTGGCTTCCTAATCTACTCAAGCTCGTTAAGGTGATGTGTAGGATCATTAGTCATGTCTAAAACATCAGGCATTTTCCGACCCCACCAAAACACAAAGTCCTGGACACAAACATCCCGACGTCACCAATTTAGCCAATCCAACATTAATGGTCCTCTGACCAAAAAAAAAAACATTAATGGTCCACCATTTTAATTATTTTAAAGGCTCAGGATCCTTGAATCTTTTGCCTTTTGGTGGCAGGTGGAACTTCGTTTTCCAATGGCAATAATTTTCCCGTCCGCCAATATTTGGATGCACGGAGACTCTGCAACTTGCAAGGATAAGATGACCCCCAAAATTGGGCAGTTTGCGTTTGTTCTAGGCTTAGCATCAAGCAGAAACAGGTCGAAAATTCCTCCTCGGATTCTATATCCATCTTACCCAGAAATTATTCTTAATTTTATGAAGGGGATAAATGACGAGACGAGTCACGCGGGATTTTTCGAACGTGGTGTTTGTATGTATGCGAGCGAGGTGTTGGAATTATATTATAATACGAGATATCCATTCCTTTATCGATTTTATACCTTGGGTAAATATGCGACATATGACAAAGCGAGTTTTTCCAGCACATGTGTAAGATGAGGTAAATCATGTGGAGGTTTATGGTATCGTGGCAAGTGTTCAAGAGATATTTATCGAGTGATGGCTGTGATTTGCCATGGTTTGATACATATTAACCGAGGTTACTGTAGAAGCACGAGAGTGAAGTTTGCGTACCTCGTTTAGTGCTGCTACTTTTGCATCCCAAAGCTAAGATCACGTTCACTTTATATAAAGTAATTAGTCGGTGGAGAGACTCGAGCTATTGATCATTCGAGGGGGAAAAAAATTAAAGTTGAATATCGTGCGGGGTACTTCAAAATACTTCAATTTGATACAAATCACCGTTTATCCTTTCATCAAATTGCCTAATGAGAATGTTGACATCCACAACCAAAATGCTTGTCTAGATTAAACCGAGGATGTATCATAATGAAATGAGTTTTACATCATAGAGTGAGAGCTCGTGATATTATTCATACGTAAAGACACATCTCTAAGCGATTGTTAGAGTATTAATTTTGCAGATTTGGCTCATGTAGAGGATCAAACGATTGTAACTAGTATCAAAGCAGAATATACTTCAATATATGCGTGATTTGATGGTGAACTAGGCTCTTACCCAATATGATAAGGACAAGACATGTTCATCCGGGCTGGATTTCTTAGACAATATGTGGCTTCTAGCAAATTTATCATAGATGTCAAAGGGAGCAAGAAATTGGAATGGGCATATTTGCCCGGATGGGATTTCTTAGACAATATGTTGCTTCTAGTAAATTTACTATAGAAGTCAAAGGGAGTAGGAGATAAGAATGGATCTAATGATTCGATCACACAATAAGCGGAGCATGTTTGTCGCACCTCACATAGAGGATCAAACAATTGTAACTGGTATCAAAGCAGGATATCCTTCGATAGATGCGTGGTTCAATGATGAACTAGGCTCTTAGCCAATATGATAAGGACATGGCATATTCGCTCGGGCTAGATTTCTTAGATAATATGTGGCTTCTAGCAAATTTTCTATAGAAGTCAAAGGGAGCAATAAATTGAATGGATTGAATGATTTGATCACGAAATAAGCGGAGCATGTTGGTCGCAACATGAAGCGTTCTTTTCACGGGCTTAGCCCACATGAGACTGCATAGCTGCTGCACACATATCAAAGTTTTCTCTTTCTTCAAGATGAACTTTTTCAAGTAGTAAAAAAGTCAAATTGACTTCTTGTTCCTAGTTAGAATCATAGTTAGTGGCAAAATTAACACCTCTATATTTAGGGGTGTCAATTGATCAATTCGGTTCAGATTTCCACCGACCTGAACGCGAGCGATAGACATACTTAATACCCAAATCGAGACTTGAATCGTACAAAATCCTAACCAAAGGGAAAGTTCGGGTTTTCAGCTTTTGCTTCGCATCCTTCAATTACAGCAAGTTCCAGATATAGAACGATGTGGATGGATCCTGAGATCGCCTGCCACAAGGACGGATCTTGAGAACTCCATGATCGCGAGCTCCATAAGACCCTCGACGTTCAGCGATGATTACGCGCCTCCAGATCTAGAGACGATGAGGCTCCATGACTGTCAATCTCATCAAGATCTGGTCAGCCAGGGAGAAGAGAAATCGAGCTTGAATATGGACAAGGACAACCATAGACACATTTGAAGATCTAAACGTCCACGAACGCATCTGTTATGGCTAAGTATGCAACTTAAAAAGGAGGTCAATAGATTGATTATCAAAACTTGATATATTTTTGCGAAATTATCAAAATTAAGTTTGATATATGCAGCAGTAGTTAGTATATGCAAGAACAAATTCGTTTTATCAAGTAAGATGCTCTTATCAAACAGATATATTAATATATAGAGAGATAAAAAAAGATACAAGCAAATTTTTATAGTAACTTGGCTTAAAACAAGCTTATGTCCACTCTTATACACTAACAATCGTTACTAGGTTAGATTTCACTACTAATCCTTTGACTCATTACAAGTGCAAATCCCTGTTCTTCTTCCCGAAAATGTTAGATCACATTATTACTTTACAAGCTTTGCTATAACATTGGTATACTTTTCAAATGAGATTACAATCAGCAAAAACTCTCGATTGAGTGAAACACATTCAATCTCCTAGTTAGTCATTGGAGATCTGCAAGAGGATCAATTAGCCGTTGGAATTGATGGACACAATTACCGCAAGATTTAGTTATCCATACAATCAAATCTTTGCATAATTGTAAGGGTTCCTCAAGTAGAATTGACCACGCTTGGTAAAAAATCATTCCTCTTAATTTTGTAATAAAGTAGTTGATTTATTTCCAATCTTCTTTCCATAATTTCATTCCTTGAAGATAGCTGTTGTACCCCTTTTGACACACGACATTAATCAAAGGAATATATGGATTTTTTTATCTAAAGTAATAAAAGTAATATGCACGTTATAAGTATATTCTTCACAATCGTTATAGTCAACTATTTATATCAGCAATTTGAGAGTATATCCAAGCTACTTGTTGGAATTCGACTTACGAACTACTATCCATTGGTGTTCCTTAGTATCTTAGTGATACGAGACTATATAAACTGTTCACCTTATTCGGTACCTCCAAGTTTCTATGAACTTTCCGTTCTTCACGATTTGTTCACCTCTATGAAGCTCGATTAGTTATAGCCAATTTTCACGTCATTTTTCGAATACTTTCGATATTGGCAAAGTTTTTCTCATATCAACTTCACTTGAGTCTCTATCTTATGGTCCCTTCAAGTATTTTGACAATTATGACTCTACCTTGCTATTCACCTATACATGATACCTCCAAGTTTTACCGAACACTTCAGGTGCATCCAGTCTATAGACTCATCAGCACCTAATACATTGTTCACCCTCGAAGATAACTCAAAAACTTTAGACGATCCTATATCTCATATGATCTTACTCAATAAAAACACATACTAGTAATTTTTAATTATTTCATCATCTTTAAGACATCATTAAAGTTTTTTTCCCACGACATCGAGATTCAAACTGTCATGGAAGAGTTGAAAGACCGTGGAAATGATGAGCTGTTCGTGTTGATCTAGAGGAAGCGCCGCCAAACATGGAAGTCGGGTGGAGTTGGATAAAGGAGATTGACATGTCGAAGGGCTACATGATGGCAAACTTTGCGAAGGTGTTGAAGACTGATGGGTGTTGTCGGATTTGCCGGTGAAGGTGAGGAGTTGGTGGCGGAGATGCTCGGATCATAATAACTGAAATGAAAAATATCATAGACATGTCTTCAACAACCACATAAGGAGGGGGATTAAAAATGGTTTTTTTGGGTTGGGTAGATGATGGAACCGAACCATCAAAATACTCATATTCCTTTACCTACGATGCAAACCGAACAAGACCCGACCAGAAAGCACTAAAAATTTCTGATTCAGTTGGGTCAGCTTAGGTATTTTTGACACACCTAATTATATTCTCGTCAAGTCAATGGAACTATCACTAAAGACGGTTCAAGACCAAACTAGATACCTCTTTTAGTTCTTGTAGAGTACACTAGCAATTAGAATAAAACCAAAATACAAATGATTTTGAATATGGAGCAAAGTAGCCAAATTCTACTCACTAGCCAGCAGTAAGGGAAGTTGGTGTGTTGAGGATGTTTAATTTTCAGTGTGGGGTTCAATTCCTATATTTTGAAAGAAGTGAAGTAATAAAAGTTTGAGAGAAAGAGATAAATGAGGGTTATAGTAGATCGGACAATTAAAAATAAAAAAAGTTGCCAATTTCCATAAGGATTAAAAGTAAAAAAAGAGGAGTCACTATTCAACGGTCTTCGCCAAGGTGGGTGGGCTGAATGCAGGCTTAGTGCGGACCTTGGGCCGGCGGTACACCACGTCTCAAGCTAGTGCGGCACTTGAAATGCTCAAATTTTCACCCATTGGTTCTAATTGGCTCGAAGTTTTCGAGAGTCAAAAGTCAAATGCCACCGCACATGAAACCTCGTTGGTCCCTGCGAAATGCTACGTACCTGATTACTTCACTCCAATGTCAACACCTTCCGATCATTTTTAAAACTCCCTCCAACCACGGTGCCTGATGCAGCTGTCATCTGTCCGTGTCAACGTGGGCTCGAGCTGTCGAGAAAAGGTCAGATTGGAAAATGTTTCGGAGACGCGTTGGGGTCGAGAGGTTAGGTCACTTTAGCGGGCAAGAAAACGACGTCTCGTTTCGGACACGACGCTCCTGGCGGACAAATCCCTAAGGATTTGCCGTGAATTATGTGCTAGGGTGGTGGTTGAATTTTGAGGCGGAAGGTCAAAATGAATTTTTACGGAGGTTGCTTTTTTGTCGCCTTACAACTGCGCTTTTTGGCATTGATTTACCGTTCGCTCCCGCACAGAACCGATGATCGGATCATGAATCTGTCCCCATTTTTTCTAATTACTTAGATTCTTGATATACTTTAAGTTGGGGATAATGATGGCGAGAGTGTTAGAGAACTTATGTTGATTTGGCACTTTAGCTCTAAAAATATTTTTAATTTATTCATTTATGATCTAAAGCTCATCAGTGTTATTGCACATTAGTCCTTGCATTAAATTTATTGGTCTTTTCCTCAGTGGAAAATTTCATGTCGCATTTTCTCATTATTTCTTTAAGTCACGCCCATGGCATTCAAGTGGCACCAACGTAAAACAAAAAATAAAAAATAAAATAAAATGATTAAAATAAAAATAAAATAAAAAACAGAGAGAGAGAGAGAGAGAGAGAGCTTTTTCATTATTTCTTTAAGTCGCACTAATAGCATTCAAGTGGCACCAAAGTAAAATTAAAAATTAAAATAAAAGGACTTAAAAAAAAAAAAACTCATACACACAAAGAGGGGAGGGGAGGGGGAGGAAGATATGAGGGCAAGGAGCCAGATGGGAAGAGGGTTGTGGCGGTACCAATTTTTGACACAAGTATTTCAAATCGAATTGAATATAATCAAGTTGAAAAGATTGAGCATGTTGAGTTTTATATACCTATAAATCAAGTCAAACTCAAGTATGTCATGTTTTATATCAATTTGAGTTTGAGCAAGAAAAAAGAGGGGATGGATTTCAAATTCTGAGTTTCTATAATTGACCTTAAGTTGATAACGTGTCAACTCGACTAAACTTGATTGGACATCTAAATCACGCCTATTGATGGGGATGTGATACTGCGCAAATCAGTAAATGTTGTGTTCTGCAAAGAAAGACTTCGGTATAGCAAGAAAGAAAAAGGATGCGCCGAAAAGAGGACTTTTTATTTATAATCTTTTGAGACATAATTTAAGGGGAACCTAAATCTTCAGCATAGTAAAAATAAAATAAAAAATAAAAAAAATGACAGTTCGTCAAAAGAGTATTTTCTTTTAAAAAGGGCGACAGCTGGATCCAATAGAATTAAACCGAAGTACATTTTTTCTCAATTGTCAAATGCATGGCTGGCCGTTGTTATGCTTTTACGGGCAATGACGTCACCACACCACGGCCAGCTGTCCGACTTTTCACCGCTTTGCGGTACATACGCTACGATGAAAGATATGCCAATCAAAAGACCGACTGTTCTGTCATACCCACGTGGAGCTTTTTCATCCTTTATTCCCTTTTTCCCAATATTCTCAACCTTTGCGTTGAGGATTATTTATACGGCGAAAAATAAATAAATAATTTTTTTAAATAATCGCTTGTATTATTTATAAAATAAAATAACAAAAATATTATCATCATTCATGAAAAATTTAGACTTAAATTATTATCGTTATTAAACATAATTTTCATTGATAATTTTTTTTATTCCTAATGTTTCATTTTTCATCTAAACTCGAATCTTAAAGAATATTATTAATTATGCCTTCTACCAAAATAGAAAAGTCCTTGTGGCATCACTTTCATCATGACCAAAACAAACACGGAGAACCAAACTCACTCGCTATTCCATCACGTTGCTCTCCTTCCACACCTTTTCTGTCCACCCTCCATTCCAATCTAGTAAATCCAACCGGTCAGAAGAATAAAAAAACCCTAGCCTCTTTAAACTCTTAACATAGAATCAACGCTTCTACTCCGCCAACCGAGGGCGAAGCTTGCGATGAAGAACATGAAAGGAGCAAGGAGTGATTTGTTGTTGGTGAATTATTCAGAAATTTCTTCTTCCAAAGAAAGATCCTCTATTCTTCAATTGGTCAACACGATCTAGGGGTAGAATCAAAAAATAATTTGGCAAAATTGCCCCTACTTTAACTATCAGAAAAAGCCGGCCAATGAATTCAAGACTTTATTTATAATTTACTTGGCCATTTTAGGTCCTTGTTGCACTCCCAACAATTTATGAGAAAAATGCTTCCACTTTTGATCCTTTTTTAAGATATTCTCAAAAACTAACTCGCCCCATTTCATGTTTGATTTATTCACGTGACCTCTAAGATTGCGCTATAAATGCAATAACCTTTATTGAATAACTCTTATATAGTAACAGGATAAAATTAATGGCCACTGGGCATGGTAAATTCTTTAAAGCGTACAGCTCAGGAAAAAAGTCCTTAACTTATTAGATTTAAGTAAACAAATCGTCAACCTCACTGACGGCATTCAGAGGAAAAAATGATTTTCTTTCCCTTTCGCCAAAAGGTTTTAATAAAAAATAAACAAGAGATAATTTAATCAATGGATTGACTGTATATATAAAATAGAATAATAACACAAGGATAGAGTGTCAGCCGGCAATTCTATACAAAGAGAAAAACAGAGAGAGTCAGAAAAAGCTAAATTGAAATTTGCCACCGCCCGACAGACTATTTATTATATTAAATTCTCTTACTTGTTAGGGAAAAAATATAAAGAACTTTGCTGCTGGATTCAATGACGGATCTTCATTTTCGATTTATATATACTGTGTAAGGTATCCCTAATAATCTATTACAAGTTTTCTTCTTTGGACAAAACACGAACAATCAATTTCGATTTCTCACGGTTGTATTTACATTAATTAAAAGTAATAATTATAATTTTCCACTGATATCTTGAAAAAGAGAGAAACATTGTACATTTCCACGAAGTCGCTTACCCACCTAATAAGACAATTTATTTTTTTTGGTCTGTCATTTAATAAGGCTCAACAAGGGGTTTAAAAATATAATAAGACTTAATAGGGACGCTATTTTAGCATTTTTCCGGGTTTTTAAATGATCAAGTGGTGCGCGCACACGCGGTGTTCCATGGAGCCGATGCCTCCTCCTGCCACATGTGCCTTTGACCTCGGCGTCGACCAATCATGCGTCCATCATAAGGAACGATGCCCCCTTGAAATGGTATTATCTGGGGCCGAGAGTCTTCATGGCTACAGCGGCACTTCGGCTCGTGATTGGATACGGGCACGAATCAAGCTCATGACATGCTCATCGGGCAGTCATGACGCTTATATGAATCCATTCCAGCTACGCATATATATGGAAAGAGCCTGCAAAGGGCGGCCATTCTCGGTATAGAAGGGAGAGAGAGAGAGAGAGGAGAAGAAGAGAGAGGGGGGATTGTGAATGGGGGAGGAAGTGAAGATGGCGGAGACAGCAACAGCAGCAGCAGCAGCATCAACTAGGAGGCCCCACTTTGTGCTGGTGCATGGGATTGGAGGGGGAGCATGGTGCTGGTACAAGATAAGGACCCTCATGGAGAGCTCCGGCTACACCGTCTCCTGCCTCGACCTCACGGGCGCCGGCATCGACCGCACCGACCCCAACACCGTCCTCACCATGGACGACTACAACAAGCCGCTGCTGGACTTCCTGTCGACCTTGCCGGACGACAAACAGGTTCTTTATTCTATGCTCTATGTTGGTCCATGGATATAATCATGTGCGGGTTATTACAAGCAGCCAGCTCTTGGTGGGTGACAGTTGATCTTCGGCTGATGATCTAACATGAATTTCGGATATGGTGGGTGACAGGTGATCTTGGTGGGTCACAGTGCAGGAGGGCTATGTGTAACTCAGGCTTCAGGTAAATTCCCCGGGAAAATCGGTGTCGCGGTTTATGTGGCCGCCACGATGCTCAAGCATGGTTTGGAAACAGATCAAGACCTTAAAGATGTAAACTTTCTCTTCTCAATCATTCATCCTCTCTCTCTCTCTCTCTCTCCATGGCTACTTTATGAATTGCAAATTTATGCGGTATGCCAATCTACGATTGAAGTTCGGTGAAGGTGTAGAGAGTATAGAGACCTTAGAAGCAGCAAATCCAGGATTATGTCAATTAACTGTCCCGTGTCCTCGTTGATCGGCTGTCCCTAGTTTGTCCTCTTGCTAGGCCCCTAGATTACCCACCCTGCAGGACAATTCCGAAAAGGTTGGAAATTTATGGTTCTCATGATTGGTCAAGCTCTGTTTTTTTTACCCAGTGACGTGATTTTCTATTCACCAAAATTACCATGTCTTTCTGAGCTTAAAATGAAACATGCTTTGGAGCCGGGGACGCATCTGATTTGTACTTTTGTAGGGCCAAGGAAAAAAAATTGAAACAAAACCCAACAAAAGCATTCGGATTTTGATTCTGGGTTTCTTGTAGTTGTCTTCTATTCTTCTAATGAATTAACTATGTAACCGGAAAAAAAAATTGAAAAATCCCATTTTTAATTTCCCGGAAAATCTGCACTACAAAGGGGCAACTTGACCCCTCGCCTCAGATTTGAGTCAGCATCAATGATCAATCGGCACACTGTTGAAGATGAAATCGAAGGAAAACGAAACCCACCAGAACTTCCAGTAGCCAAAGGAAAACTCGGTGCCCCTTTCGATCTCCAACCAGACAATGTGCATCATCTGATGTGTGCGGTCTCCCTTCAATAATTATCACCCGCATATTTTGTCGCCTTCCCCACTCTCTCTCTCTCATCCATCCCACTAAAACCAAACACCATTGTCTTTTTCCTCTTCTCCTTTTCATTTTTTGTGGGTGAGATTGCAATGCGTCCATCTGCTTGCCGAGTGCTGTAGTGGAACTGGCCTGATAAGGATGAGGAGTAAATTCCTGGGCACCGCCTGATGATGTTCTGCGTGGACATTACCGGAAGTGCAACGTGGAGGTTGGGAGTTGAAATTGATTAGGTTGATGTCAACCTTTGACAGGGAGCGCCGGATCTATCAGAATTTGGGGACGTGAACGATTTGACGTTCGGGCTGGGACCTGATAAACCACCAACAAGTGCAATAATTAAGCAGGAATTTCAGCGCAATATCATTTATCACATGAGCCCTCTCGAGGTATCCCCCACCTCTTTTATGTTTCGACTAACGAGTGGTTTCGGTGCAGCTACGTCGAACCGATCACCATGACTCGGGTACAGTTCGAGTTCATAATTGAGCATGTGAGGCACGTCACGAGCGGCCTTCGGTAGTGCCACGTTTGATTAGAAAGCGATTGATTGACTTGGTCTTATACGGCGACGATTGCAGGACTCGACGCTGGCCGCGATGCTGGTGAAGCCGGGGCCGCTCACAGCGCTGCTGACAGCGAAATTCCCCAAGGAGGACGACGAGGGCGTGGAGAGCGTGAGGCGAGTGTTCATAAAGACGGCGCAGGATCGCGTGGTGAAGCCGGAGCAGCAGGACGCGATGATCGCGAGGTGGGCGCCGGTCGAAGTGTTCACGTTGGACAGCGACCACAGTCCTTTCTTCTCCGCCCCGTTCTTGCTCGTCGGATTGCTCGTCAAAGTCGCCGCTTCTTTATGACCAAAGGAAAAAAAAAAAAAAAGTGGCCGCTTCTTGTGGATGAATGAATGAGCGAACGAACAATCTTTGGGGTCTTGTTATCTCAAAGCTATTTTTTCTGGAACTACTGCTCTCGAATAAGAATTGGTGCATGTAATAATGAAAGATCTCTATTATGTAAACGGCGGTAAGATTTAAATAAAATGATTATTTAAAATATTTGTGCGCAGAAGAGCAACAATGGCCTATTAGCTCAGTTGGTTAGAGCGTCGTGCTAATAACGCGAAGGTCGCAGGTTCGAGACCTGCATGGGCCACTTTCCCCTTTTTTTTATCCCTATCTTTTATCCTCTTTTGGCTTACGGTATGTATAGATGGCTCTCTTTCGTTACATTCATCATTTATCATTTGAGAGGACAAAAAAGGAGTTGAAGGAAGAAGAAGAAGATCATGGTCTCCTCTGTTGTAATTCTCGGCTCGACCTACTACTACTTTCTTTTGATTAGACAGTTCGATTTCCAAAAGGTTACGGATGTGTGCTCGGGCCATTCTAAGGTCTCTTAATCACCGTGAAGTCGCTCCTCCCCATCCCAGCGTGTTCAAGACACGAGCAGCTTCGATGCCGGGAGAATCCTACCGAGAGATGCGTTTGCAAGTAGAGATGCAGTGTCCGGTTTACATGAATCTGTAGTCAATTGGTTCGAAGCATTCATCTGAGAATGCAGTTGGGTCAAGTTTAGGCTGACTAAACTATCACGAAAAGTGCTTACTTTGAAACCAGAGTGCTTCTTCCGGGAAATTCTGCATGCTGGAGAATGCCGAGATGCCAAAGGAAGATGCAAATGACGAGTGATTCACTCACCAGGCTAATCATAGCTGAAAACCGGACCGACGAAAATCACAACAAAAGTTTGAAAATTGAGTTTCAAGAAACAGTATCTCAGTTCTCCCTATCCATGTAGGTCAAACCAATGATTACCTCACGAGAGAAGCGAGAACGTTGATAAGATGTTTATTTCCGGCGGATAGCTTCGCCCGCTCAAAAGAAATGAAAGACCTCATCAGAAAACACACGAAAGGTGACTACGATGCCTCAGGCGTCCTGTGCGATACAGTACCTCAGGCCTCCCGTGCGATCCTACCGTATAAACCAACCAGAAAGTCTTTATGAACAATCACTCTCGGCCAGCCTTCTCAAGCTTCTCCATTTCTTCGCGATGCTTCTTCTCTGCCTCCTGGAGCTCTCTTTCGGCATCCTCCTCTTCCTCAATTTCATCAAGATCATCAAATTCCTTGGTTGCCGCCATTGCTTTTAAAACCGGATCTCTCAGTTCAGATATCAAACCGCCACCAACCTTGTATTCTTCTTCGTCGCCAATCAGATATAATCGCTGGTCGGGTCCTGTTGACATCGGAACATCGACGGCCAACAACTTATAATCATACTGCAAATAAGCATGAGATCTATGTCAGGTAGCACGATTAGACTGCTATTTAATTCCCTCACAAATTTTTAAGGAGATAAAGAGTCTCAATACTAACACTAAACTATCCTTTTTTTTTTTTTGGTAAGGTAAGCAATATATTGACTTTTAACCAAAACTATACAGCAGGGGACTAAACTATTCATTTATCTTCACACAAAAAGGGAAAATGAAAATTAGACTGCTTCCCAGCAACAGAGGCATTTTCTGCTCCAGATGGAAAAAAAGAAGCATAAACAAGTGGAATTTGTTATTCTATTCCTCATCGTACATACAAGTTTTAAACTATCCAGAACTCCCTAAATGAGAGTGACTGGAAACTTGATCAGCCTAGTCTAGTCAGATTTTGCACTGTCTCAAATAGCCCCACCCTACTGAGAAGCCAGGAACCAAAAGTGCTGAGAGCAACGCAGTAGCACAAATTTGAATACTATATTTTCTTTTTGGTTGGACAATTTGAATGCTAAATTGAGAAGCCACGCGTCGTGATCAAAACTTGAATTAGGCATGCACAGTAGCATCAGGCCCCCTTTCTTCTCACGTACATTTCTGTGTAATTTGAGTTATGAAATCTCATTTATTCTTAAGCAACAAGATTCATCCTTACCTCATAAATAAATCAAAGTAAAACAAACTACTAAATGAAAGAGGTTTTAAAAACAGAGACTCAGTAATTTATCTTTGAGAAAAACATAAGCTTTTGAGAAAAATTACAACAAAAACAAGTTTACTATGTGAAGCAGACAGGTCTAATTAACAGCAAGATGATGTCAAATGCTGACAAATAGCAGGAAAGGAAAGTAAACTCAAGCTAACATTAAAATTATGCTCAAACACTTGGAGGCCAGTAGGTATAGGTGCAAACCTGGCCCTTTTTCTTTTTCACTTCAACGCTGACTAGGCCCCTTCTTTCAGAACCGCGTATAGGGAATATGAGAAAACACCGCTTGCTTCTAAGCCTGGGTTTGAACTTTTTGAAGGTAACACTGCTGCCAGACATCACGTAAGCTCTTAATTCTGATCCAGTAAGAGGGGCCCCCATTACCTCAAGAATTCCAGCATGTGTATTCAGCTTCCTCATGGCCATTCTATAAATTCTATCTGGATTAATCGTAAATCTTGCACGGACATACAGGCCCTTAAACACAAAAGTAAAAAGTCATAATCAGCAAAATGGGACAAGATTAACTGCAGTGGTGTAATCTGCCAAAATTACACTACTGCAGAAAGGAGGGGTTTCCTCATGTAGACATTGACAAAATCCATGATGTGCAATCAAAGAATGCTCGGAATATATTCAATTCTAGGTAACCATGACAGACAGACATGAATTACTTTAAGGTTTTATGACTGGGAAGTAATTGGTGATAATACTCTTGATTGATCATATTGGTAAAAAGGAATTAGCAAACGGTGTTTGGAATTATGGGGCCCAGAACCACATGGTTATTAGCTTGTTACAAGCCCTTCAAAATCCCAAACTAGGCTTGCTGATGGTACTGTGTTCTGTTCACAATGACAGTTGCCTGCTTCATATAGCAAACTCAGATAATCATGACTTGGCAAGCCTGCCTAGCCAACATCTTTCGCCCCATAACTGGAAGGAATTCATTGGGCCAATAGAGAAACTCATGGCCTCAAGATTTTTTGTAGAACCCACAAGAAACCGTACAAAGAAGTCGCCTTGGAGAATTGAGAACTTGAAAGACTGATATACCAGACAGTATTCCACTTACAGCCACTCCCCATTCACTTAACTAAAAGCCAGACCAGCGGCAGAACCTGCTCTGTAGCAGAATGCCACATTGCAAATGAAGCTGCTAATTTAAAAACCAAAGACATTTGACAAACTCACAGCCATCAGGAAATCCAAGGTCCTTGCCTTGCTTATAACAACTGTTGGTTGGATAATCAACCTTGCGCTCCAATACCAGTTGACAAAAAGGTAAACATTTAGTGGTGACACACTCATCCAAATGCCGTCCTCCTAACCGTAAGGTCTTGCTCTTATCATGGCCTTCACATACAGAGGACGGACTAAAATTTAAGAATACTGCAATCACCGAGACAGAAATGCTAAGCACAGGCATTCAATCATTCCCAATACAGTTGTACACCTCTCTAGCCAATAGAAACGACTATATTACACGGATAAATGAACAAAGTAGGAAATTCACGAACTCACAGCAAAGGCGACAATAGCGGAGGAAAGGGCGAGGAACCCATACTTTGCCATCCCCTCGGAGATCCCGACGAAGGTATTAGCAATTCCAAACATGATCCTCCACAACAAGGTGCACACCAACACAGCCGCAGCCCCCAAGAGGACCAAGTAATTGCTCCTCAAGAACGACTCCACTTGCAGCCCAATGGCCTCCCGGTATTTGCTAAACGTAGAAAGAACCGACATTGTCGGCTTCTCGAAAACCTTCTTCGCGAAACCCCCATTCCCGGAGCTTTGAAACGAGAAATGCCTGACCCCATAGCAATTCAATCTCGACGGACCGAGTCCCGCTGGCGAGAAGCTCTTCGACGAAGCCTGGCCCGCCCTAGGAGGGAGCACCTCGGACGCAGCGAGATTATCGAACGCTCTAGACTGGCACGAATTCCGCGCGGTGCCGGCGGCTGAGCTCGACGGATAGGAGAGAGGAAACGGACGGGGGAGAGAAGAAGGAGGGGGCGACGAGGAGCCGGCGGCGGCGGCGGGATCGACGGCGGCGGTGGCAAAGTGGGAGGAGGAATGTGGGCCGGCGGGGGACGGTTTCGGGAGGTGGAGCTGGTGGTGGTGGCGATGCAATCTCAGAACGCCTTGGAGCAATCGCGAGGAGGGCTTTGACATCGTAGTGCGCGATTTGTACGGAATCGGAGCTCGAACGCCGCTGCTTCGATGCAGAATTGAAGGACACGAATTTCGCCGGAGACTTGCGGGATCGGAGGAAAGGAAAGGAGGGTAGTTGACGCGATGGAAGAGCTCCTGCCGGAGGGAAGCTGGAGCGCAGTCGATAGCCTGATGTTGTACGGTGCAGTCAGCGGTGAGGGAAGACGACGATGACCATTCTTTGATCTCGTCTTCTCCGGTTCGATCTATGGGTTTGGGCCGGAAGAGGCCCAAGCCCAAGTTTGAATTCTAAAGCATCCAAAATAGGGGTGGGGGTTTCCAGCTTCCACATAAATTCTATCTACAATTTAAAATCTACCCGTTATAACAAATTGTTCATTTTTTGGAATCTGAAATTTAATCTGTCATATATTCCATGATTTATTCAGATTCCACCTTTATTATAAATCAAATGATTGTAGTGAATCATCCTTTTTAAGGATTTACACTTACTATTAATGCACTAATCACGACTTATTTTTAAACACATGAAGAATATAAAATATCAATAAAGTAAAAGTCTCGATTATAATATAGAAGCTCAAACGCGTAGTTCCATATTATATATTCATCATCAGATCTCATGAAACATCACAAAATTGTGTGAAAACACAAACTTATTCTAAGGAGAGAGAGAGAGAGAGAGAGAGAGAGAGAGAGAGAGAGGAATTCATCTTTTAACAGTGGCTAAATTAAGTTCTTTTTTGGGTGAACGAAGTATGACTGTCTTACCAATAGTGGAGACCAATCGAAGATGTTTCGGCTTATTCTTCAGCCTTTGTTATTTTTCTTTTCGTGAACCCAAGAAGCAAGTTTTGGTGGTTCATGAAGACCTCCGCATGCCAACTGCTACAAGCTCAATGTATATGCAAGTTTTTGGCAAAAACACTAGATGCACCGGTGTCAAAAAGCGATCGGAAAGCAAAGCCCTTCCTTCCAATCCAAGCGTCTTGCTTAGATGAGAACCTAATATGTTAGAAGTTCAAAAGTGCATCAGAGCGATAGAGAGAAGCTCATCAACCATGAAACGAGGAGTTCGGCTCCTCATACTAGTGCATGCTTTGATTTCATGTGATTTGTTTGCATGGATGGAAAGATCGACGCACCTCGTGAGGTGAAGTCAATTGACAAGTATGACGACAAAGAGACGAGGCCACAAATAGATTAGAAACCAGTAGCTCCAACGTTGCGTTTATGGTCTAAAAGCTTGAATCTAGTAGCTCCTTCGATGCTTAATCCCATTTCGTGGACAGGTGAATTAGAACTACTGCAAGGGCATGACAATCACAAATTCGCCGATTCAAACATGGCAGGAAATTGAGGATAGACACAACCTTATTGCCTTATTAGCAAACGTGAGTGAACACAAAATTGGAGTAACCTATCTAGTTTCAAATCCATTTGCCCGCTTCCCTACCCACCTGTAGAGAGAGAGAAGAAAGCAAAGTTCGGCCCGAATGATACGGTAGAAACAGTGGTGTCTTGAAAAATAGACCCCGCAGAATGCTAATTACATTACATGAATAAGCAAACTCATGGAAGGGAAGAGATCATATGAGCACAAGTTCTAAACAAACCCAAAATGAAAAACTAAAGGCAGAGGAGAGAACACAAGATTGCTCACTGTTGACACCTGATTTTTAGTCGATATATCATTAAGAAAATAAAAAATAAAAAAATAAAAAATAGAGAGAAAATCCCAATTAATTCGCAATTAATCATCGACGTTCATCAATAATGCATCATGGTCGTTGAAATAGGCATGTGCTCAATTGGGGAACTCTTAAAAGATCAAATCCTAGCCCTTAGTTCAATCCAAGGGCTGAGATTTGATCTTGCCTGAAAATATATAAAGAAAAAAAGAGAAAAAAGAGGGGGGGGCCATTCACGATTGTTTTTTCGCTCTCTCTTGGAGGTCTCTCTCTCTAAAAAAAAAAAAACAAACCGTTCGCGCGCAAATTCTCTCTCAGGGACTCTCCACACACTCTCTCTCTCGAGGGACTCTCCACACACTCTCCACACACTCTCCACACACTCTCTCTCTCTCGGGGGACAGACGCAGACTCTCTCTCTCTCTCTTCGGGGGACTCTCTCTCTCTTACGGAAGCTCTCTCTCTCTCTCCACGGGAGGTCTCTCTCGCGATCAGAATCACGCTCGCTCTCTCTCCGATCGGTGGATCATCTAGGGCGCTCGAAACCCTGGATTGGGGGCTCGGGATCCGATCGGGAATCGGCGAACCAGCTCTGTTCGATTCTCTGTCGTCGCAAATCGCGCCGGACGCCGTCGAAGAGCAGCGTCGCCGCCACCGCCGATTGGAGGCTCTCGAATCTCAACGCCTCGCGTGGCTCGGCCGGATCGACGGACATTCTCTCGGACGGGGATTCTCTCTTTCGGAGACTCCCTCTTGATCGAGCGTTCTCGGACTCTCTGTAGTTCTTGTTGAAGCAACGGCAGAAGCGGCGGAGCTTGATTCGACCTCTTCGATTCGTTATCAACCGCCTGCTCACCTCGGCGCTAACTCCGTACTCCAAGCTCCGAGGATAGAGATCCGAAGCTGCGACGACGACGACGGTTAACTGATTTTCTCTCTAGATCGGGTTCACCGGATAGGTGAGCTCTCCTTCTATTCATCTCGATCCGTTAGGGTTTCGATTTCTGTTCTATCTTTGAATCTGCTCGGGTCTGGATTCTGATCTCTCTCTCTCTCTCTCTTTCTCTCTCTCATTCGGACGCTCGCTTACTTAATCGATTTGACGCCCTCGTCGCGGATCACGCCCTTCCGGAGCTCGAGATACAGGTGATCAAGTTTTCTCTATCTCTCTATTTTGATCGCTCTGTCTCGCGCATGCTGAATGTTACATTTGGTGATCCTCTGTATCATTGATGTCGGCTTTTGGAATGTATCAAAGTAGTTGGATACTGCTCGCGTATACATCTGGTTGTGGATCATACAGTGTAGCTGTGCCGATATCCCTACGTTTAATGCATCCGTGTACTGATGTACACATGCACAAGTGCTTCAATTTTTGGTCAATCGAAACTTCTTCCTTTGTTCAGCCTTGCTCTTTGGATGGCATGTCACTGCGTTTGCAAGGCTATATGTCAATCTGTTCTAGGATTTTGGAGGTTAATGAGTCAATGTGATTAATAGATTGATTTGGCAATTAAACGCAGAAATTAATGGAAGAAATCAGCTAGAAAAATAATTCTGATTTCTTAAAGCTTCGAATCAGTAGGGTGCCTATTAAAATTTGAAGTTCATTTGCTGTGATTTTTGAGTATGGATGAGCATGTTCCTGTTAGTTCTATTTTGAACTCTTAAATGCCATTGTCTTGTGAAGTGATGAGCTAGAAGTTTGATGTGCACATCTTAAGCTTTGATTTGGTGTATTAAAGCCCCCAAATGAAAGTTGTTTGTCAGCTTGAATCTATCTCAAAAATATACACACTGTTCTGAAATTCTGCTTTGAAGTACTGCTGCTGTGATTGTTTGATACACTTGCTATTTGCTGAGTTTCTATTGAATTTTGTTCTTGGATCCTGTGGGCTAGCTGCTGTGTTTTTTTTGTGTTCAATGTCTTCACGGGAGTTGAAGACGACTCAAAGACCTTTCCAACGACCCATAGAACGTTCTGATTCGATGTCGTTTACTACTTGAAAATAGGTCGGCATTTAGCGTCAGTTTTCTGGAAAATTTTGGTGTTCTGACTTGCTCTCTGTTTCGGATGACCTTCTGTGTAAATCGCTTGATACGAGCTGGTTGCTGTGGTTGTCTGTGTTCAAAGTCTTCATGAAAGTCTAAGATGGTTCGATTATCTTTCCAATGAGCTATAGAATGCGCTGATTGAATCTCATTTGATATGGTTTTCACATGTCCAAAGTTCAGTCCAGAATCTGTCCTGTTTGAGACCTGATGCGTGTGCTCAAATTTGAGTTAGTAAACATGCTTGTCTGGAGTTGAATCTTTCATGAGAGTCATTGGAAATTTCATAAACTTTCTAACAAGGTATAGCTTGAATCAAGTGATCATCGTTAGTAAGGTCAATGGCTTCCATAAAGTCACGCTTGAGTTGCTGCAATCTGTACTGTTGGTTTCTTGCCCTGTTTCTTTTCTACTGCTTTTTCATATAGATTTTTGTGAACAAAGTAGGACTTTGATGTCTCATGATAGATGATCGGGACATTTCCTTCTATATACTTGGACTTTCATGGATTTTCTTTATGTCTTCATTTCAATGAATATCATCCATGTTTTGTGCAATCCCTGCTGTGATTCTAATTGATTGTGTTTCTATGAAAATGTCTTCACTCAAGTTCCTTAAGAGCATACTTGATGCTTGATGCTTTCTAGACATACTTAGAGCATATCATAAGCTTTGCAATGATATATGGCATGCCTCATTTGAAGATCATTGACCATATAAAAACCATGCATCAAGTCGATATACCACAACTGAAATTGTCATGCATTTTGCTTCTAATGACAAGTCACATATCAATGTTAATAGATTTGTGTGACCTTTTGTACATAGATTTAGGGTTGAATGTCTAAATCAAACATTTTCTTCACATTTAACCCTACGTCATGTTCAAATTTCGTGATTTTCATGCATTGATTAGATGACTTGGTAAGTCTGTTATCATGCATTATTTTCTGGTTTGCTTGTGATTGATTTGCATGCTTTATCGATTGTTGCTTTTCGACCATGAATTTGATCTTATTTGAACTTGATACATCTTAGGAAATTTCATTCATGAAAGTTGTTCTTCATGAAATGCCTGATGTTCTGTGCTTTTCCTAGAACCAATCATACATGGGTTTTACCCCAATTGCTTTGATCTTATTTGTGATGTTTGTTTCCTTTCACTGTATATGCCTAGTTATAGGTTTCTTAGATTAGGTTTAGATTAGAATCCCGAAAAATGGAGAAGGCGTGAAGATGGTGGAGGTCGATGTCCATTCCGACCATTTTTCATGTAATACCCATTTTCCCGACATATGTCTCGGGCTCCATTTGTTGTATAAAACCCGACGAGTTGCGGGTTTTCTTTCTTTTCTTTTTAATTGTTCCTCTTTTATATTTTTAGGATTGCCTGATAGATTTACGGCTTTTCCTTGATTGCCTACTTAATGTCTTGCACTTTCAATTTCATTGATTGTTTTCTTTTCATTTTTTTTAGAAATAGAATAGCATGAAAATGATCAACCACGCATGATCACTTAGCCTAGGAATTGATGATCCCGAAAATGTAAAAAGAAACGCATGGACATATTAGGAAAAACACAACATACTGTTTAGGTACCGAAAGGGCGCTAATAGCAATATTAGCGTAACCCAAGTCCCCGAACCTAGATATCCGGTTGCGTAGGAATCGAGGGAACACTCCCGACCCTCGATTGGGTTTCTAGCCGACCCCCAAAATTGAGGCTAGTGGCGACTCCCGTCTATTTTTAGGTTGTTAAATGCCTAGATTGCATAAATAAAACCTACTGTCACGCGGGGTACGAGCTTGGGAGAGCTCGTGATCTTGAGATCAAGTATCCCTAAACCCGACCTTTCCCCATTCTTGGATATCTTTTCGAGGGGGCGGCGAGATCGGGTCGCGACATCATTTCTTACGCGCTTCTTGACAATCTCAGTCTCTTCAACTTGGCTACCTTCACTACTATAGCCACATATGCCTTGTGTGCTGCTTGATCCGCAAAACTGAAATATGCTAGTCTCCAATCCTTCTTGAATTGTAAAACTCCGAAAAAGCCCCAGAACCCAATTGCAAATCCAAGCGTTACGACTACAAAGAACAACGTCCGATCAAACTTATCCTCTTCATGTGTATCTTTAGGGTGAGGGATTTTCTGTGGTTGAGGTGTCTCAGCACTAAGGCATTTATTTCTCAAAAGATCACCACAGAGTAGAGGATTGCCAGCATAAATGGAAGGATTGTTGAGTGTTTGGATTTGATTCCCTTTTGGAATCTGCCCTATAAGGTCATTTTGCGACAAGTTGAGGTGAGCTAGGGATGTTAACGCTGAAATGCCTTGCGGAATTGTCCCTGAGAGATGATTGTTTGAAAGATCAAGAGACTCGAGTGATGTCATGTTCCCAATGCCAATGGGAATATTTCCAGAGAGATGGTTGTAGGACAAGTTCAAGCCATGCAATCTTGAGAGGAAAGAAAGTTCTTCGGGGATTGACCCGTTCAAAAAGTTGCTAGAGAGATCCAAATTGACCACAAGTTGCAAAATAATTTTGGTGTACTCGTTATATCTTCCCTTTAAGATCTCAACCACATGCTCTTGATCCCAAGCCACACCGTATGCAATTGGCAAATGAATTATATCTTGTATAGGAGCAATAGCAACAGATCCAAATGAATTGGTTTGATTCAAGTTGATCCTGCCGCTCATGTTGCCAAGACAATGTGGGATCATTCTCGTCAAATTGTTCATTGCCATGTCTAATATTCTCAATCTTGAGAGTGAGCAGAGCTGTGGAGGGATGCTGCCAACAAACCTATTCTCTCGTAGCCTCAGGATCAACAAGGAGTGAAAGCTTCCGTCAAACCATGTGGGAATGCTTCCAGACAAATTATTCTCTCCAAGGTCTAAAATTACTAGACTTGTGCAATAATCTAAAGCTTGAGGAAGCTCCCCATTGAGATGGTTTCCGTTCAAGTGTAGGGTGGTAAGGTGGGGCAATGATCCAAGTGAGCTAGGGATTACTCCGGACAACTTATTGAATGACAAAGTCAAGAATGATAAAGAATCCTTCCAACAGTTTGGAATACTACCATATAGGTTATTATTGGCAAGATTTAAAATAATCAACTCCATGTCGCATAATGATGACGGTAGAGTACCACTAATTAGGTTGTCATTGAGATACAAAATATGAACTTGGTACATAGTACCAATATCTGTTGGAAGAGAACCAGAGATCAAGTTGTGGGAGAAATCTAAATAGGAACAGTTAGTAGACATGTTGGGCAAGGGGCCAGTAATTTGATTGTAAGATAGATCGAGCCAGGAAAACGTCAAGTTGGTTGAGAATTTTGGCAAGATTCCAGTAATCTGATTGTAAGATAGATCGAGTTCGGAAAATGTCCAGTTGGCTAACCACTCTGGCAATGGCCCAATAATCTGATTGTAAGATAGATCTAGCTCGAAAAATGTCAAGTTGGCCGACCATTCTGGCAAGGGCCCAGTAATTTGATTGTAAGATAGATTCAGCTCGAAAGACCTCAAGTTGGCCGACCATTCTGGCAAGGGCCCAGTAATCTGATTGTAAGATAGATCCAGCTCGAAAGACCTCAAGTTGGCCGACCATTCTGGCAAGGGCCCAGTAATCTGATTGTAAGATAGATTGAGCTTGGAAAACGTCAAGTTGAACAACCAATTCGGTAAGGGCCCAAAAAGGGAAGCATTGGAGAGTATGATTTTTGTGGTGTTTACTTGTGTTTGAATCCATTGGGGAACTTTAGCTTCTAATTTACAAGAGCTCATCAAAATAATTTCTAGTTGGAAAGGGGGTATCCAGCTAGGTTTTGCCTTAAAACTCAAGTTATCATTGTCATTGATGCCATACACCTTGAGCCTTGACAAATTAGAAAAATGGATTTCGGTAATCACACCTTCTAAATGATTATTGAGAAGAAGCAACTCTTGCAAAGCCCTTAGTTTCCCTAATGACTCAGGAATATGCCCCGCCAATTGATTATAAGAAAGATCTAACAATCTCAATGATGACAATCGACCTATTGATGGTGGAATGGTCCCATTCAATCCATTAACCGAAAGATCTAGTGTTTCCAAGTTTGACAATGATCCAATGAAACTAGGGATTGGACTGGAGAAGAAATTGGCGAAAAGAATGATACTTTTTAAGTTTGTGAAGTGCTCCAACCAATCGGGCAGAGCACCCTTAAGCTGATTAAAACATATCTCTAGACTCTCTAAGCTATTTTCGATGAGTCCCGATGAATTTCCTTGGGTTGTCGAAATCTCTTCTCCGATTTGGTTATAACACAAATGCAATGACTTGAGGTACCGCATGTTCTTTAAGAGTGAGAATAACCCTCCTTCAATGCTGTCAAAAGCATTTTCCTCGAGATTAAGATGAGCAAGGCTTGTAAACTTGTCAAACCACATGGGAATTGATGAGTTGAAAGAGTTTTTTGAAAGGTCAAGATGCCGAAGAGAAGTTATGTTTTGAAACAAAGTGCTTGGGATGGGACCTTCGAAATGATTACTCGAAAGATCGAGGTACTGAAGATGAACAAGACAAGTAGAATTGGCAAAGTGATTAGAAGACATGCGAAAATTATGTAATCCACAGCTTGATAAGCTCAAATGCGATAAAGCTGGGAGCATGCTAATTACTTGCATGAGAACTCTTTCTTTCGCAATCCTTGCGCCACTCATGTCGAGGTACTTTAGTGATTGAAGATGAGAAACCCACAGGATATCATCCACAACCAAATTTTCATATTCATTACGGAAGATCGAGGACTTCCAACTCGGTGAGATTTCCCAATTGTTGGGGAACCGTTCCATAGAAGTTGGCAAACGATAGATTGAGGTACCTCAATTGTTCAATTGAACCAATGAATTCAGGTATTCTTCCATAATTGAAATCGATTCCGCTTAAGTCCAAATGGTTCAAGTATCTCAAGCAGAGCAAAGAAGAGTTCAACTCACCACTAGCCAGGAGAAGCTTCGGTCCCATGCGAAAATAAGTACTAGTTTCGTCTTTTGTTGGTTGGGGTAATAATTGGAGATTGATGACATGACCATATACTCTTATCACAAATCACTCCTTCCCATCTGCAGCAATCTTTGCCTTCCCATGAAGAAAGCAAGCCAGACGGATCTACAAGGCTTCGTCGAAGCTTGAGCAGAGCATCTCTTTCTTGCTCTCTGCAAATGGATGTTGAATTGTTACAAAAGCACAGACCTGAATTATCTAAAACAAGTAATAGAGTTACTAGTGTGAGCACTCGAGAACAATATCTCCCCATGAGCAATGACAGAGAGGATGAATTCATGTTTTAGAGTGGAGATTTTGAGGGTCCTCTAATCAAACCCAAATCATTTATAGAGAAGGGCAGGGAGAGATTTCTTTTTTAACGTTACAAGTTGTGGTTTCGTACATGCACCTTATATCCATGCATGTGTATCATGTGTATGCAGCGCATTTAAGGTCCACATATGAAAGTCGTCATCGGGGAGAAAAGGCTCATTCATTCTTGCAGTTGGAGTTCATAAATTGATGACCAGACCCCATCTAGACGAGACATCCCCGTCAACTTGGAAGAAAAAGTAGCGCCATTACGGAGATTGTGGACAAGCCCGTCCAATATTTTGCAGTGCTGGTCTTGGATAAAGTCAAGTCTTTTGGGTCTGTGTCATTATTCATATCAAGGTCGTTTCTCGGTCTACATTGCGAGTATCTAAAGACACCGTCTGTTTTACGTTTTTATCTTAACTAGATTACCAACTCTGGAACAATGATGCTAACTGGTCTTCTTGCTCATAAGGATGACGGTAATGTAACATTCACTAGGATTTCACGGAGACACAATAGAAGAGCCAGAGAGATTTAAACTGTCGGAGAGATCTTAATCAGAACCGCTAAAAGGTACATATATTGGGTAAGGGTGTGGTAATTTGAGTGTGAGACAAATCAAGCCACAAAGTTCACATGTTGGCTGACCATATAGGCGAAGCCTCCAAAATGGAGGCATTGCAGAGAGAGAAGCCATGGTCCTCCACTTGCATCTGCGTCCATTGTGGAAATGTCAATCCAGTTAGGATTTGCCTTAAAAGTCGGGTAATTATCGCTAATATCCAAATACTACAGGCTAGACCTAGTTTATGTGGAGTGGGGATCGCTCAGGCATGGGGAGCAAAATATAGGAGTACGAAACGTCATTCGTGCCAAACGATAGGGGTAAACTTCTTTTAATCATGTAATTAGTATCATACATGATTTTGCAGTTACAACAAAGATAATATAGGCAGTATAATGTGTTTCTAACGTATCAGGTTCAAACAAGAATTATTATTTAAATTGTGTTTTCAATTACAAAAAAAATTAGCATGAAAAATATATCTCAAATAAATAATAAAGATTAGTACATTGAAACGTCTGAAATGCTCATTTTAGTATATGGATGCATTCTCATCTCAGATGATATTCTGTGTACCCAAGATCTACAGGCCGTGTGAGAGACGAATGCATACATCTAGCATATCGAGTAATTGCCGTGTGAGAGGCGCATGCATACGTGTTCCTTTCAATCAAAGTTCATGAAAATGAAAGTCCACGCATAACTCCAAGTCAAGCCAATATTTACCACTTTTTAAAGTACATGAAAATGAAAACCCACCAATAACTCCAAGTCAAAGTCAATGTTTATGACATTTCAGAATAATAACTTCATCTTTAGAGCTAGTCCAGTATTCTTGTTTATTTCTGCTTTTGCGTGAAAATGAAAACTCACCAATAACTCCAAGTCAAAGTCAATGTTTATGACCCTTCAGAATAATAACTTACTTCATCTTTAGAGCTAGTCCAGTATTCTTGTTTATTTCTGCTTTTGCGATGTAGTAAGTCCAATAGAGTAGTAGTCATGCCTCACATAATTAGTGTCATAGCTGGAAAAAGTTGAAACCGAGAGGCGTTTGCCTTTTACTACTGCCATAAGCTTACAACACTGACTCATACCATATCATTTACCTTTGGCTGAACGAGTGTCCATGTTGAATTGGTTGCATTTATTTCTTTTTTCCATAAGTAAATATCGTGTCTTCGCAAAACTCCAGCAACTGTGGGATGACAAACTGTTTTACTACCCTCTGCATTTATGCAAAAGCTTCATTCTCCCCCCCTTTTTGTTAAAAAAGAAATCTAGATTTGCGAGACTTTTTCAATAACATGTAATTAACGAATTAGTCGCTTGAAACGCAAAAGCAAGTCACAAAAACTTTTAGACTTTCTACTTGACAAATAAAGAGTTTTCAGAAATTTTGACAGACTACACTTGTGGAGAGATTTCGTTATGTACACGCATTCTGTTATTATGGAATGTAAAAACCACCATTTGTGTCAATTATAGGTAAGGTAACACTGGTAATCCATGAATAACTCCAGATAAAGTGAACATTCTCTCTCTCTCTCTACATAAAAAAAGAACTTCCCTAATGATACGTGTTGATGTCGCAATCAATTCTTAAAATATTTTGATCGCATCCTAATAAAAAAGAACTTGACAATGATACATTTTATCAATTAGATTGAGCAATAAAACAAAGGCAATGCAGTGTCTATCGTAAGATTATTACGGTAAATTTATAGAAAGCAAAGGGCTCATTTTTTACCTTAATTACATCATTTTCATTCAACTGATAAAGTTTCTAGCTTTCTGCATTGTAGTCGAGAACTTGAAATTAACAAGAACATACATCTAATGCTTCCGACTAATTACTTTGCATGAATTTCCAAGCTTCTGGTATTTTGAAAGCGCTTTAATAGTTTTGCATCAAGAGTAGAAAGGATTGGCCTCAACTGTTTCATCTGATAATGGGCATGAACATTGTTGGATCCTCGCTCGAGCGGTTCCACCCTAAGCTTCTCATTGTTAAGAAGGTGCCTTCGGTATTGGCACCTTAGACAGGAAGCTCTTGAATAAAGCATGTGCCGGAGAGAGAGAGAGAGAGAGAGAGAGAGAGAGATTGGCACTTCAACATCACAAATATATAATTGCTCTTCCACAAACACATAGAATGGCCTCTGCAGCAGGCTCATGCTTATCCTTCTTCCTCTCATCACTAAGCATCACTAAGCATGATTGGATCAACTCAATTAAGCTCTTCTCCTAACTCTGCTTCCTATTAATGTCGAAATATGTCTTGAGCTTGAGTTTGTAAGTGAAAGTCTAAATTCATATAAGAGCTTTTCTATTTGGAAATTCGGCGGACAAATAAGCAATAAATTTAAAAACTTAAAAGTAAAGTCCAAGTTGGATTAAGTTTTAGAACAAATTAGGGATATCAACTTTCCAAATTTGGGTTGGATTCGGCAAGGCCTACAGTTCCACGTTTAATATATAGAAATAAGCAAATCTCTTTTGGGAGTTAGCCTTGTTGATTTGCCGTTCATGGAGAGTTCCCGGGTCTGTCGAATTCTCATACCATTGTTGGAGAATAATTCGTGAATTAAGTCTCATTAAGTTGGTGTTCAAGCCGTGAAATCATGCAGTAAGATATGGATATTTCTTTGTGATATTGAGAAATATTTCGCGAGAAATTGTGAAGAATAAACATTATTGGGTTTAATTAGAAAAAAATATTTAAAAAATAATAAATTTTGTCCATATCAGCGCCGGCCATGTCATATAGGACGACTAGCATCCACATTAGCGAATTCCGGCCAAGATTGACTCAATTGGCAAAATTAAAATATTTAGGACTAAGTTGACAAAAGTGTAATAGGTTTATGAGTTTTTTTGACAATTTTCCCACATTTTCATGTACCTACCCTTCCTTTGATTTATGAAATGTGTCAAGTTGGAAGATTATTCGAGTGATTTGACAATGATGGCGAGCTATAGTAGTGAGCAGCTCTTAAATCACTTTTCTAGTTTCTCCATTTAGAGTTCATGGAATGCAAAATGCATTTTTCCATAACTCGAATTTCAAGGATACTAAAACCTGTACTACATTAAAGAAAAATTCGCCAACATTAATCAAGATGGGTCTATGATGCATTGTCTAAGCTGGAGCAAAGCCTCTCCTTTTTGCTCTTTGAAAATGGAAGTTGAGTTTTTAGAGAAGCAAACGCATGAATTATTTAAAAAGAGCAATAGAGTTACTAGTGAAAGGACTTGACAAAAATATCTCCCCATGAGCAACAAGGGATGGTCTCGCAGGCAGAGAACAAATTTATGCTTTAGAGAGTGGGGGTTTAAGGATCCTCTAATTAAATCCAGATCAATTATAGAGAAGCAGGGGGGAGATTTTTCTTTCAATGTGACAAGTTGGGGTTCCAAACATGCACCTTAAGTGGATGCATGTGTGCCATCTCGAAGGATGTATGTGTAGCACACGTAAGGTCCACGTATCATAATCACTGTCCAAGAAGAGAAGGCACATCCATTCTTGCAATTAGAGTTTGTCAATTTATGACTAGGCCCCATCCAAAGGACATAATTCAACCTCTAGAAATTAGTCCAAGTGAAAAGCAGCTCCACTAAGGAGATAGTGGAGAATTACACTTAATTTATACAGTGTCGTACATAGACTAAGTCAAGTCTTAGGGGTTAATAACTGTTTCTCTATATAAATGCATGCTTATAATAGTACCGCTCAATTCAAGTTATGATTTTTACTAAATTATCAATTTCGAAATAATGATCTTAATTAGTCTTGTTGCTTGTGCAACGCACAGGAGTATGTTGGTCATTGCTTAAAAAGCAACACAATAGAAAACACCATCGAAAAATATATTGCGATTACTTTCACAACATCACGGATGTAATTATTTTCTGAATTCTTCCCCCACAACACCTATGTTAAACTTGAGTTTGCTTTGCCCATAAAAACTCTAGATGGATGATGATTTGAACCTTAGAAAACATAAACGGTTCAATCTGTAAAAGATCTTTCTCTATGTAGGCTTTTCTTTCAAAATAGAAAGATATAATTTGATTCTTTAGTTGTGTGTTTAGTGTTTCCCCGTGGGTGTAAATCACTAAACAAATAGTGATGATAATAAAGCAAGGGATCATTAGCGCAATTCATGTGCAGCAAGTGAAAGGGTCATAGGACCATTCCAACATATAAACCACACTAAGAAACTCAGAGCTATCAAAAAATAAAATAAGAGAAAAATCCTCCCAAGAAAAAAGAATCAGACCGCGTGTGTATCTTATTTTATAGTATAAAAAAAAGGTCTGACAACGAGTAGGGATAAACATTCAATATCACCGCTAAAAGCATTAAAAAAAAAAGAAAAAGAAAACAAACAAAATCTAACCACCGACCAAGGATAATGTAGCAACAAGCTTTGGATGGATAGTGATATGAGAAGGATTGAGGAATTCAAACTCAATAAACAGTTCAAATCTTCCATAGACTCAAAACCCGTGTAACCAATTAATAATGAGTTATAATGCAGTAACGTTTATCAGAGATAAATCCTAGTTTAGATTGGAGAACAGCATGGTTGTTTTTTACCACGGAGATCAAAGGTCTCTAACGAAGGGGAAGATAAGAAGCTAAGGATCGTATTTTGTCATCAATTTCGATACTCGTAGATTAAAATCAATCAAGAGGCCTTTGAGCCTAAAAAACAAAGAAAAATTAAGGTAAAATATAAACATAGTCGAAGGAAGAAAACGCAGTTTTGGCAAATTACTTCGACGAGTTTCTAGGATAGATGGGACGATCATAAACTGCAACATTCCTCGTTAAGGAAGCAAGTAGTTTGCGCAGAAAACCCACGACCCGATGTACTTTAGAAACCAACTTGTGATCAAGTAAACTTAAGTAATTTAAGATGTTGGTAAGGTTAAATTCAGATTCTACACAGAGGCCGACAATACATAAGCTTCCAGGCAAACTCATCCTGTGCAAACTTTGAGAACCGGGACCATCCCCATTTTGTATTGGCAAATCAGCGCCTTCGCCTTCGACTTTATCTTTCTTGGTCAAAGGAAGGACAAACAACTTCAGGTTCAGGGGACAAGCAAAATTCAGGCTTGCGGATGGGTGCTGAGAGAGACAACAGAAGCAAATATTCATAAATGGAATTGGAAAAGCTGCAAAATTTCGGTTGAGATTTCTGATTTAGTCGGTGAATTCCTAATATCGTTGCTATAAATATGCGGATGGGGCTGCTAAATTTCCGTTAAATGCCGTGTTGGCGTTACATACGCCATGCTAAGTGGCTATATTGAAAACCTTAAAATAAAAAGTATCTCTAAAAAATTTACAAGAAAGAAATTGAAAAAAAAAGGAAGGGAATTGGTAATTTGGCTAATCTACAATCTTTAACTCTTTTTCTTTCTGAAATTTGGCGGATTTAATATTAAAACTTGCCTAATTAAAACAAATATCTCATAAACCCTTGCTTTAGATTTCTCATCGCTTGTTTGAAATTTTCAAAGCCCTCTTTTGGGCTTGAAACCTGGTTATGTTCAAGTTAGAGTGTAATGGTGGAGAGCACTCATGTATCTTTCACAATGGAAGCGTATCTTTCTACACGCAGACATCATATTGTGCAACAAAGTTGCAAACCTCACAGCAGACTAATTTCCAAGTTGAACTTATTTTCTTGAAAATTGATTGAATAAAAATAATAGATTGAGCACCACAATTTTACTATAGAATCAAATCGAATCCAAGTCACACTTTTATTATCTCGACTTCATTTCGGTCTCAATTCGCCATGCTAGAGTGGGAGAGATCAAGTCACAAAAGTGATCCGTTAGGCTCAACACTTGAGCAAAGCCCCGTACATAGAAGCACTTGAGAGTTATGACATGGTCCTCCTCGTGTCTCCATCCATTGTGGAAATGTTGCTCCAAATGATTTCAAGTTGGAAAATGGGCCACTTGGGATCTGCCCTAAAAGTCAAGTAAATCGTTACTAATACTTCAAGGCTAGACCTAAGTTACCCGGCGTGTGGACTGGGATGTGGAATGAAAAAGGGATTGTGAAACTGTTACTTGTCAAAAATGTGGTACGATAAAGGTGGACTTCTGTTGAGCATGTGATTAGGATAAGACCTAATTTTGTAGTTACAATATAGATGATATAGGTCGTATAATGTGTTTCTAACATATTTGAGCCACTAAGTTTCATGTTCACACAATAATTACTATTTAATATTTAATACAAAAATATTATCATGAAATTATAGTTTAGGTAAGTAATAACGATTAGTGTATTAAAATGTTCACAATACTCATTTTACTTTATGGGTATGTTCTCATCTCATAGGATGTCTTGTGCAACCGAGGTCTAAGTGCCTTGTGGGAGACGTATTCACGCATCTAACATATTTAATAATAGTAGAGAATCTAATCTATCGTTTTGGTTTTCAGTCATAATAAAAAGAGAATTTACATGTTCCTTTCTTCTCATAGGATATCCTACTCATTTTGAATCTACATGCCGTGTAAAAAACGAATGCATGCATCTAGCATATCTAATAATAATAATAATAATAAAATCTAATCTACCGCTTTGGTTTTCAATCACAATAAAAAAATAGTTTACATGTTCCTTTTGGTCAAAGTTCGCGAAAATGAAAGTCAATGAATAACTTACACGCCAAGTTCAGAAACTGTTGATCACTTTTTAAAGTTCATGAAAATGAAAGTCCACAAATAACTCCATGTCAAAGTCAACATTTATGACTTTTTGAATGATCGTCACTGCCTTCATCTTTAGAGCTACTCCAATATTCTTTTTATTTTGGGATAAGTGCAATAAAAATCTTAAAACTTGTCATGAAAATACAATTAAGTTTTATGCTTACAAAAAGACAATCAAGTTTAAGGGTGCGTTTGGGAATGGCCATAGGAAGGAGCTTTGAGTGTCCAAAACTTATTTGGCCAAATTTTGGGTGTCTGGTAATAATTTTGAAAGATCAAGCCACAAAAGTGATCTGTTAGGCTGAATACATGGTCAAAGCCCAATATATGGGAGCACTTGAGAGAGTTATGACATGGTCCTCTTCTTGTGTCTCCATCCATTGTGGAAATGTTGCTCCAAAAAATTCCGAGTTGGAAAATGGGCCACTTAGGATTTGCCCTAAAAGTCAAGTAAATTATCGCTAATACTTTAAGGCTAGACCTATGTTACCCAGCATATGGACCAGTACGTGGAACGAAAAAGGGATGCGGAACTATTACTTGTCAAAAATGTGGTACGATAAGGGTGGACTTCTGTTGAGCATGTGATTAGGATAAGACTTAATTTTGTAGTTACAATAAAGATAATATAGGTCGTATAATGTGTTTCTAACGTATTTGAGTCACTAAGTTTCATGTTCAAACAAGAATTACTATTTTTAATTCAATACGAAAATATTATCAAGAAATTATAGTTTAGGTAAGCAATAACGACTAGTGAATTAAAATGTTCACAATGCTCATTTTACTTTATGGGTATTGTTCTCATCTCATAGGATGTCCCGTGCTCCCAAGGTCTAAGTGCCTTGTGGGAGACGAATTCTCGCATCTAACATATTTAATAATAGTAGGGACTCTAATCTATCGTTTTTGTTTTTAATCATAATAAAAAGAGAGATTACATGTTCCTTTCTTCTCATAGGATATCCTATGCATTTTGAATGTACGTGCCAAATAAAAAACGAATACATGCATCCGGTATATCTAATAATAAAAAAAAAATCTAATCCCTCGCTTTGGTTTTCAATCACAATAAAAAAAGAGTTTACATGTTCCTTTCAATCAAAGTTCATGAAAATGAAAGTCCATGTATAACTTATACGCCAAGTTCAGAAACTTCAATCACTTTTTAAAGTTCATGATGATGAAAGTCCACGGATAACTCTAAGTCGAAGTCAACGTTTATGACTATTCGAATGATCATCACTTCCTTCATCTTTAGAGCTACTCCAATATTCTTTTTATTTTGGGATAAGTGTGACAAAAATTTGAAAACTTGTCATAATAATACAATTAAGTCTTATGCTTACAAAAGTACAATCAAGTTTAAGGGTGCATTTGGGAATGGCCATGGTTGAGTGTCCAAAGCCCATTTGGCCAAATATTGGGTATTTGGTAAAATTTTTGAAAGATTAAGCCACAAAAGTGATATGTTAGGCTAAACACCTAGGAAAAGCCCCAATATATAGAAGCACTTGAGAGAGTTATGACATGGTCCTCCTCTTGTGTCTCCATCCATTGTGGAAATGTTGCTCCAAATGATTCCGAGTTGGAAAATGGGCCACTTGGGATCTGCCCTAAAAGTCAAGTAAATTATCTCTAATACTTCAAGGCTAGACCTAGGTTACCTGACGTGTGGACCGGTATGTGGAACGAAAAAGGGATCGCGGAACTATTACTTGTCAAAAATGTGGTACAATAAGAGTGGACTTTTGTTGAGCATGTGACTAGGATAAGACTTAATTTTGTAGTTACAATATAGAGAATATAGGTTGTATAATGTGTTTCTAACGTTTTTGATTTACTAAATTTCATGTTCACACAATAATTACTATCTTTAATGCAATATGAAAATATTATCATGAAATTACAGTTTAGGTAAGTAATAACATTAGTGTATTGAAATATTCACAATGCTCATTTTACTTTATGGGTATGCTCTCTTCTCATAAGATGTCCCGTGCATCTGAGGTCTAAGTGCCTTGTGGGAGACGAATTCATGCATCTAACATATTTAATAATTGTAGGGAATCTAATATATCGTTTTGGTTTTCAATCATAATAAAAAGAGAGATTACATGTTCCTTTCTTCTCATAGGATATCCTATGCATTATGAATCTCCATGTCGTGTAAAAAACTAATGCATGCATCTAGCATATTTAATAATAATGAAAAATCTAATCTATCGCGCTTTCATTTTCAATCGAAATAAAAAAAAAAGAGTTTACATGTTCCTTTCAGTCAAAGTTCACGAAAATGAAAGTCCATGTATAACTTACACGCCAAGTTCAGAAACTTTGATCACTTTTTAAAGTTTATGAAAATGAAAGTCCACACATAACTCCAAGTTGAAGTCAACGTTTATGACTTTTTGAATGATCATCACTTCCTTCGTCTTTAGAGCTACTCCAATATTCTTTTTATTTTGGGATAAGTGTAAAAATCTAAAAACTTGCCATGATAATACAATTAAGTCTTATGCTTACAAAAGTACAATCAAGTTTAAGGGTGCATTTGGGAATGGCCATGGGAAGGAGCTTTGAGTGTCCAAAGCCTATTTGGCCCAATATTGGGTGCTTGGTTAAATTATTGAAACCCATCTTGTGGGAAAGTTTGCCTTTAAAAAGGTGAAAGCCCAAGGTAGGTTCTAGGCTTTCTTGGGCTTTCAGCATTCTCGAAAGGCCCTCTCTAGGGTTTAGTATATAAATTTTGTTCCAAAACTATCCTCACTCAATTTTTATCTTTCTGTTTTTGGCCTCGTGATTCACTGTTCATCTTATTCTCCATTGAGTCGGTTGGCTTGGTTGCGTGTGGTTGCGATGGGTTGGCGACAGGCTAGAGAGAGGTTGATGTGGTCACGGCTATCCTGGCGATCGTCACCTGCTAGTTACACGACCTCTACGAGTTGCAGTGATCCCCCGCAAATCGCGTCGTTGTGACCCAAATCTAGTGCGTCACCTCTGTGAAGGGCCGCTTGAGGTCACGCGACCAACCAGACCTTGCCAAGGTCGCACAACCTTCGATGACCTAGATTTGGGTCACATGACCCCTTGCTAGTTGCGGCGACCCAAATCTAGATCTCACGGCCTCCATGAAGGTCGCTTGAGGTCGCGTGACCAGTCGATCCTCGTTGAGGTTGCGTGACCCCAGGCGACCCTCGCCGATCGTCTCTTAGGGCCGCTTGAGGTCTTATAATCTTAGATTTCGATTGCCAACAACAAATTTCAATCACCGGCGACCCCTTGCCCTTGCTGGCCAACTTTTTTATTTTTCTTTTGACGAATTTTTTCTAATTACAAATGTCATTTGTAAATATAATCTCTCCAAATATTATCTTACTTAAATGTACTTCACAATGGACTTTCAGATTACAATTTAACAAATATAATTTGCATTTTGGAAAACATTTTTGACTTAAAGTCCTTTACATTTTCTCAAAGACTTTCCCCAAAAGTCCAACGACACATCCTAAAACTTATCAACTTTATGTAATCAAGTCCTTCAGTTAATTTCAGCCAATTTGGCTAATGAAAAATGTTGGTGTGACTTCTTTTTGATATTTCCTATCTCATAAGTGGTGACGACATGATTAAAATATAAAACATAATGCTAAAATGATGTCAATCTGATTTTTAATAAAAATTTCATTTATATTAAATTAAAAATAACCTAAATTGAAATCCTAATTCTGCTAGCCGCCACGCGATGAACGTCGTCCCATCCTTGTTCCACGAAATCAAATCGTCCACCGACGGATCATTCATGAGCATGTAAGTCTTCATGAGAAACGGAAGCGACCTCTGGGAGGCGCCAACTACTGGCGAGTCCCCGGTCTGCTCCGCCGGCATCGGTCCCCATGGGTGCCTCTCAAATTCCAAGCCCCAAGACACCTGGAGAGACTCCGAACCGGACAGTATCCATTCGAGTCAGCTCGTGGATGATGCTGTATTTTACGCTGAACCACAAAATCAATGCACACGAAGCATCCTCCCGCCAATTTGATTAAGAAAAAGAAAAACCGAAAAAGAGAATAAAGGAAACTATTCCTCCATCTAGTGATGTTCGTCCTATGCGAGAATCAATAAAACAAATCCTTTTCGTGTCCCTTGCCTTGAAGCAACATATAGAGCATTAAAATTGATAAAAGAGAATAGGACAAATGAAAATACAGGCTACCTAGGATAGTGGAACAAACGTCGTAGAAAAAGAGCATATAATGCAGTGAAGATGCGATTACAAGGGAGAATAAGTGCCACTAGAACAACATGGCCTGGAAAGGGCAATCGAAAGCCTTGATGTTTTATTTGATAGAACCATGTCAAACGCTTGGGGCTTTGAATGTAAGAAAATTTGGGTTGGGGATCAATATCTTGGGAGTATCCTCTCCATTTTCTGGCCGATTTGGAAAAAGCAAAGAAAGCAAGCCTTTGAAGGAGAGGAGTCTCCAACCCCTGTAATTTTTCGTGACTGGTGCAAAGCTAATGATTTTAGCATAATGGAATTAGGAGCAGATGCAAATGCATTGGTTGCTAATATATGCTTTCTCTCGTGATTTAGTTCTTTTGAATCTTGACCTCGTTTTGTACCTGGGTTTGCGCCCACCTAGCACCCTATAGTGAATTTTTCTCTATCAATGAGCACAAGCTTTCTTGCAATACCCCCACAGAACCATACACAATATCCTCCTTATCTAGCACCATATCCTCAGCAAGAGGCACAAATTTAGAAGCTTCTGGCATCATCCAGCCCCATTGTAATCTGAACTGCTTCCGCTTAGTTGTGGCGCCATCACAGGCACGGCTGCTCCAAGGATTTATCTTCCCCCCATTAGTTCGAGTCTCGAAATAGATTAGAAAAGGATAGAATTCTTTCAATCGTTGGATTAGATTTGAATTCAATAATGGGGGTGGGGTTCCTTTCTGACAAAAAACTTGTGCACGGACATTCATCTTAAACATTGCTTCCCCACTCTTTTTTTTTTTCTCTCTCTACTGATCAGGATGCTCTGGTTTCTAACGTCTTGTGCGTCAACAACACTTTACTCTGAATTCCCAACTCAATTTATATTTTAGGGGAGCTTGATGTGGTCTGCACATTCATCTCTCTCTTTATAGCCCAAGGTTAAAGGTATTGGAGAAGGACGGACTCATCTAGAATTTTGTTAAATGCAAAGCCTCCTCCTGGGATCTGAATTAGGCCGGAAACTCCCCAAGCAAGCCTCCTTCCACTCTAATTGGGCTGTGATTTCTTGCCCAACTCGACAACGATATGTTTTCCAGAGGAAGACTCGACACATCGGGTAGGCATGTGAAGAGGCGCTTCTTCTTTTTTTTTCCAGTGTTTCCCATGGAAATTTTGTGCAGCCAGCAGTTCACAACGACTAAAAAGAAAGACAAACATGGGAAATTTCCCAAACAGAACCGTGTTTCCCAGTGGCGATATGTTTAGTACTCCTTCAGACCATCTCTTTAGTTGCAGAGGCAAATGTGCTAAAAAATCCACCATGTTCAGGTAAACGTAAGCAATTTAAGAAGGTGAATGCAGGTAAAGCTAAATTTGATAAAGCAACCAGAATTTTATCTTTATGTAAGGTTAAATTCAGATTCTATATAGTCACTGAAAATACATGAGCTTCCATGCAAAACTCATCCTGTCCAAACATTAGGAACCGGAACTATCCCCATTTTCAATAGGCAAATCAGCGCCCTTCACCTGCGACTTCAGCTTCCGAAGGAATATAAAAAAAAAAACCAAATTCGGCTTTAGGGAACCAGCTTTCTATGGTCTAGTCGTTTAAAAAGCTATTAAACTTTCCGTTTGTGAGTGGATTTTTGACTGATATGCCAGACGGTACTCCACTTAGCCACTCCCCATTTACTTAACTAAAAGCCAGACCAGCGGCGGAACCTGCACTGTAGCAGAATGCCACATTGCAAATGAAGCAGCTAAAACCTCGCACTCCAATACCAGTTGAGAAAAAGGTAAGCATTTAGTGGTGACACACTCATCCAAATGCCGTCCTCCTAACCTTAAGGTCTTGCTCTTATCATGGCCTTTACATACAGACGACGGACTAAAATTTAAGAATACTCGAATCACCGAGACAGCAATGCTGAGCACAGGCATTCAATCATTCCCAATACAGTTGTACACCTCTCTAGCCAATACAAACGACTATATTACACAGATAAATGAACGAAGTAGGAAATTCACGAACTCACAGCAAAGGCGACAATAGCGGAGGAAAGGGCGAGGAACCGTACTTTGCCATCCCCTCGGAGATCCCGACGAAGGTGTTAGCAATTCCAAACATGATCCTCCACAACAAGGCGCACACCAACACAGCTGCAGCCCCCACGAGGACCAAGTAATTGCTCCTCAAGAACGACTCCACTTGCAACCCAATGGCCTCCCGGTATTTGCTAAACGTAGAAAGAACCGACATTGTCGGCTTCTCGAAAATCTTCTTCGCGAAACCCCCATTCCCGGAGGTTTGTAACGAGAAATGCCTGACCCCATAGCAATTTAATCTCGACGGACCGAGTCCCGCCGGCGAGAAGCTCTTCGACGAAGCTTGGCCCGCCCTAGGAGGGAGCACCTCGGACGCGGCGAGATTACCGAACGCTCTAGACTGGCACGAATTCCGCGCCCTGCCGGCGGCCGAGCTTGACGGATAGGAGAGAGGAAAAGGGCGGGGGAGAGAAGAAGGAGGGGGCGACGAGGAGCCGGCGGCGGCGGCGGGATCGACGGCCGCGGTGGCGAAGTGGGAGGAGTAATGCGCGCCGGCGGGAGATGATTTCGGGAGGTGGAGTTGGTGGTGGTGGCGATGCAATGTCAGAACGCCTTGGAGCAATCGCGAGGAGGGCTTTGACATCGTAGTAGGCGATTTGTACGGAATCGGAGCTCGAACGCCGCTGCCTCGATGCAGAATTGAAGGACGCGAATTTCGCCGGAGACTTGCGGGATCGGAGGAAAGCAAAGGAGGTTAGTTGAAGCGAGGGAAGAGCTCCTCCCGGAGGGAAGCCGGAGCGCAGTCGATAGCTTGTGATGTACGGTGCAGTCAGCGGTGAGGGAAGACGACGACGACCATTCTTTGATCTCGTCTTCTACGGTTCGATCTATGGGTTTGGGCCGGAAGAGGCCCAAGCCCAAGTTTGAATTCTCAAGCATCCACAGTAGGGGTGGGCAACTCTAACTTCCGCACAGACTCCATTTAGAATTTAAAATCTACCCATTGCAATAAGTTCCTTATTTTTTGGAACCCGAAATCCATTTTATCATAAATTCCACAATTTACTTAGGTTCCACCTTTATTATAAATCAAATGACTGCAGTGAATCATTCTTTTTAATGATTTACACTTACTACTAATACATTAATCATGACTTATTTTTAAATACATGAAGAATATCAAATATTAACAAAGTAAAAGTTTTCATCATAATATGAAAGCTCAAACGAGTAGTTTTATGTTATACACTCATCATTTGACATCATGAAACATCACATAATTGCATGAAAACACAAGCTTATCGTAGGTTTAAGTTCTAGGTTCTAAGTTCAAGTCGAACCTACCAGTCAAAATAGGTTGTTTTTTTTTTTTAATTTTTTAAATTTGAAATCGACCTTGCATATTTTGAGATTTGGAATTGGACAAGTTCCAACTTGGTCCAATTATTCGGTTTCATGTTCTAATATGGAACTATGATCATTCCTAATTCAAAATGGGCTACCGCTCTCTCTTGTGCTTCAGTTGCCCTTTCCAGAGAGAGCGAGAGAAGAGAGAGAGAGAGAGAGAATTCATCTTCTAACAGCCGCTAAATTAAGTTCCCTTTTGAGTGAAGGAAGTATGACTATCTTACCAATAGTGGAGACCAATCAAGGGATGTTTCGGCTTATTCTTCAGCCTTTGTTATTTTTCTTTGCGCGAACCCAAGAAGTAAGTTTCGGCAGATCAAGGAGACCTCCGCATGCCAATTGCTACAAGCTCAATGTAGATGCAAGTTTTTGGCAAAAACACTAGAAGCACCGATCTCAAAAAGTGATAAGAAAGCAAAGCCCTTCCTTCCAATCCAAGCGTCCTGCTTCGATGAACCTGATGTGTTAGAAGTTCAAAAAGTGCATCATAGTGACAGAGAGAAGGTCATCAACCATGAAAACCATGAAACGAGGAGTCCGGTTCCTAATACTAGCGCACGCTTTGACTTCACGCGATTTGTTTGCATGGATGGAAAGATTGACGCAGCCCGCAAGGAGAAGTCAATTGACAAGTATGACGACGAAGAGATGAGGCCACAAATAGATCAAAAACTAGCAGCTCCAATGTTGTGTTTTGGGTCTAAAAGCTTGAATCCGGTAGCTCCTCCGATGCTTAATCCCGTTTCATGGACAAGTGAATTAGAACTGCTGCAAGGGCACATCAATCGCAAATTCGTCGATTAAAAAATGACAGGAAATTGAGGATAGACATAGCCTTATTGCCTTATTAGCAAACGTCAGTGAACACAAAATTGGAGTAACCTATCTAGTTTTGAATCCGTTTGCCTGCTTCCTTACCCGTCCCCTCATGATCCAAGAGTTGGAGGCCTGTCGTTGTTGAGGCCCATTTAAATCTGTCCGTACCAGCACTCATTAACAGGGAAGAGACGTCAAGTAAAAATCATATTTCGGCTGAAAAGAGAGAGAGAGCAGAAAGCAAAGTTCGGCCCGAAAGATACAGTAGAAAGTGTGGTGTTTTGAGAAATAGACCGCGTAGAATGCTAATATTACATGAAGAAGCAAACTCATGGAAGGGAAGAGATCATAAGGGCACAAGTTCTAAACAAACCCAAAATAAAAAACTAAAGGCGGAGGAGAGGGCACAAGATTGCTCATTTCTTACATGCTTCTTGACAATCTTAGCCTCTTCAACTTGGCGACCTTCACTACTATAGCCACATATGCCTTGTCTGCTGCTTGATCCGCAAAGCTGAAATATGCTCGTCTCCAATCCTTCTTGAACTGCAAAACTCCGAAAAAGCCCCAGAACCCAATCGTGAATCCAAGCATTACAACCGCATAGAACAACGTCCGATCGAGCTTATCCTCTTCATGTGTATCTTTAGGGTGAGGGACTTTCTGTGGTTGAGGTGTCTCGGCGCTGAAGCATTTCTTTCTCAAAAGATCACCACAAAGTAGAGGATTGCCAGCATAAATGGAAGGATCGTCAAGTGTTTGGATTTGATTCCCTTTTGGAATCTGCCCCATAAGGTCGTTTTGTGACAGGTTGAGGTGAGCTAGGGATGTTAACGCTGAAATGCCCTGTGGGATTATCCCTGAGAGATGGTTGTTTGAAAGATCCAGAGACTCGAGCGACCTCATATTCCCAATGCCAATGGGAATATCTCCAGAGAGATGGTTGTGAGACAAGTTCAAGCCATGCAATTTTGAGAGGAAAGAAAGTTCTTCAGGGATTGACCCGTTCAAAAAGTTGCAAGAGAGATCCAAATTGACCACAAGTCGCAGAACAATTTTGGTGTACTCGTTATATCTTCCCTTTAAGATCTCAACCACATGCTCTTGACCCCAAACCATACCATGGCCTCTGAATGACATTATATCTTGTATAGGAGAGACAGCCACAGATCCAAATGAATTGGTTTGATTCAAGTTGATCATGCCACTCATGTTGCCAAGACAATATGGGATCATTCCCGTCAAATTGTTCATTGCCATGTCCAATATTCTCAATCTTGAGAGTGAACAGAGCTGTGGAGGGATGCTGCCGACAAACCTATTCTCTCGTAGCCTCAGGATCAACAAGGAGTGAAAGCTTCCGTCAAACCATGTGGGAATGCTTCCAGACAAATTATTCTCTCCAAGGTCTAAAATTACTAGAGTTGTGCAATAATTTAAAGCTTGAGGAAGCTCCCCATTGAGATGGTTTCCATTCAAGTGTAGGGTGGTAAGGCAGGGCAATGATCCAAGTGAGCTAGGGATTACTCCGGACAACTTATTGAATGACAAAGTCAAAAATGATAAAGAATCCTTCCAACAGTCTAGAATACTACCAGATAGGCTATTCTTGGCAAGATTTAAAACAATCAACTCCATGTTGCATAATGATGACGGTAGAGTACCACCGATTAGGTTGTCATTGAGAAACAGACTACGTACCCGGTACATAATACCAATATCTGTTGGAAGAGAATCGGAGATCAAGTTGTGAGAGAGATCTAAATAGGAACATTTGGTAGACACGTTGGGCAAGGGGCCAGTAATCCGATTGTAAGATAGATCGAGCCAGGAAAACATCAAGTTGGTCGACAATTTTGGCAAGGTCCCAATAATCTGATTGTAAGATAGATCGAGTATGGAAAATGCCGAGTTGGCTGACCATTCTGGCAAGGGCCCAATAATCTGATTGTTAAATAGATAGAGCCCGAAAAACATCAAGTTGGCTGGCCATTCTGGCAAGGGCCCAGTAATCTGATTGGAAGATAGATCGAGCTCAGAAAAAAAGGTCGAGTTGGCTGGCCATTCTGGCAAGGGCCCGGTAATCTGATTGTAAGATAGATTGAGCTCGTAAAACATCAAGTTGGCTGGCCATTCTGGCAAGGGCCCAGTAATCTGATTGTAAGATAGATCGAGCTCGGAAAACGTCGAGTTGGCTGGCCATTCTGGCAAGGGCCCAGTAATCTGATTGTAAGATAGATCGAGCCTGGAAAACGTCGAGTTGGGTGGCCAAAATGTCGAGTTGGTTGGCCATTCTGGCAAGGACCCAGTAATCTGATTGTAAGATAGATCGAGCTCGGAAAACGTCAAGTTGGCTAGCCATTCTGGCAAGGGCCCAGTAATCTGATTGTAAGATAGATCGAGCTCAGAAAACGTCAAGTTGGCTAACCAACTCGGTAAGGGCCCAAAAAGGGAAGCATTGGAGAGTGTAATATCTATGGTGTTCACTTGTGTTTGAATCCATCGGGGAAATTTAGCTCCGAATTTACAAGAGTTCATATTAATAACCACTAGTTGGAAAGGGGGTATCCAGCTGGGTTTTGCCTTAAAACTCAAATTATTATTGTCATTGATCTGCAAATCCTTGAGCCTTGACAAATTAGAAAAATGGATTTCGGTAATCACACCTTCTAAATGATTATTGAGAAGAAGCAACTCTTGCAAAGCCCTTAGTTTCCCTAATGACTCAGGAATATGCCCCGCCAATTGATTATAAGAAAGATCTAACAATCTCAATGATGACAATCGACCTATTGATGGTGGAATGGTCCCATTCAATCCATTAACCGAAAGATCTAGTGTTTCCAAGTTTGACAATGATCCAATGAAACTAGGGATTGGACTGGAGAAGAAATTGGCGAAAAGAATGATACTTTTTAAGTTTGTGAAGTGCTCCAACCAATCGGGCAGAGCACCCTTAAGCTGATTAAAACATATCTCTAGACTCTCTAAGCTATTTTCGATGAGTCCTGATGAATTTCCTTGGGTTGTCGAAATCTCTTCTCCGATTTGGTTATAACACAAATGCAATGACTTGAGGTACCGCATGTTCTTTAAGAGTGAGAATAACCCTCCTTCAATGCTGTCAAAAGCATTTTCCTCGAGATTAAGATGAGCAAGGCTTGTAAACTTGTCAAACCACATGGGAATTGATGAGTTGAAAGAGTTTTTTGAAAGGTCAAGATGCCGAAGAGAAGTTATGTTTTGAAACAAAGTGCTTGGGATGGGACCTTCGAAATGATTACTCGAAAGATCGAGGTACTGAAGATGAACAAGAGAAGTAGAATTGGCCAAGTGATTTGAAGACAAATGAAAATTATGTAATCCACAGCCTGATAAGCTCAAATGCAATAAATTTGGGAGCATGCTGATCACCTGCGTGAGGACTCTTTCATTTGAAATCATTAAGCCACTCATGTCAAGGTACTTTAATGATTGAAGATGGGAAACCCACAAGATATCATCTACAACCAAATTTGTGTCTTCATTACCAAGATCGAGGACTTCCAACTTGGTGAGATTTCCCAATTGTTGGGGAACCGTTCCATGGAAGTTGGCAAACGATAGATTGAGGTACCTCAACTGTTTAATTGAACCGATGAATTCAGGTATTGTTCCATGATTGGAATCGATCCCACTTAAGTCCAAGTGGTTCAAGTATCTCAAGTGAAGCAAAGAAGAGTTTAACTCACCATCAACTAGGAGAAGCATCGGTCTCATGGGACTAGTTTCGTCTTTTGTCGGTTGGGGTAATAATTGGAGATTGATGACATGACCGTGTACTCTATCACATATCACTCCTTCCCATTTGCAGCAATCTTTGCCTTCCCATGAAGAAAGCAAGCCAGATGGATCTACGAGGCTTTGTCGAAGCTGGAGCAAAGCCTCTCTTTCTTGCTCTCTGCAAATGGATGTTGAATTGTTACAGAAGCACACACATGAATTATCTAAAATAAGTAATAGAGTCACTAGTGTGAACACTTGGGAACAATATCTTCCCATGAGCAATGAGAGAGAGGATGAATTCATGTTTTAGAGTGGAGATTTTGAGGGTCCTCTAATCAAACCCAAATCATTTATAGAGAAGGGCAGGGAGAGATTTCTCTTTCAATGTGACAAGTTGTGGTTTCGTACATGCACCTTATGTCCATGCATGTATATCATGTATATGCAGCGCATTTAAGGTCCACGTATGATAGTCGTCATCAGGGAGAAAAGGCTCATCCGTTCTTGCAATTGGAGCTTGTAAATTGATGACTAGACCCCATCTAGATAAGACGTCCCTGTCAGATTTGAAGCAAGAGCGGTGCCAATATGGAAATTGCGGACAAGCCCGTCCAGTATTTTGCAGTGTTGGTTTTGGATAAAGTCAAGTCTTTTGGGTCCATGTCATTATTCATATTAAGGTCGTTTCTCGATGTACATTGCGAGTTTCCAAAGACACCGTTTGTTTTATGTTTTTATCTTGACTAGATTACTAACTCTGAAACAACGATGCTTACTGGTCTTCTTGCTCATAAGGATGATGGTACTGTACCATTCATCAGGATTTCACGGAGACACAATAGAAGAGGTAGAGGGATTTAAGCTATCAGAGAGATCTTAATCGGAACCGCTAAAAGGTACATATATTGGGTAAGGGCGTGGCAATTTGAGTGTGAGACAAATCAAGCCACAAAGTTCACATGTTGGCTGACCATATAGGCAAAGCCTCCAAAGTGGAGGCATTACAGAGAGAGAAGCCACGGTCCTCCGCTTGCATTAGCATCCATTGTGGAAATGTTTATCCAGCTGGGATTTGCCCTAGAAGTCGGGTAATTATCACTAATATCCAAATACTACAGGCTAGACCTAGTTTATGTGGACTGTGGATCACTTGGGCATAGGGAGCAAAATATAGGAGCGCGGAACGTCATTCGTGCCAAACGATAGGGGTAGACTTCTTTTAATCATGTAATTAGTATCAGACATGATTTTGCAGTTACAACAAAGATAATATAGGCAGTATAATGTGTTTCTAACGTATCATGTTTAAACAAGAATTACTATTTTAAATTATGTTTTCAATTACAAAAAATATCAGCATGAAAAATATATTTTGAATAAATAATAAAGATTAGTGTATTGGAACGTCTGAAATGCTCATTTTAGTATGTGGATACGTTCTCATCTCAAAGGACATTCTGTGCACCTAGGATTTACGTGTCGTGCGAGAGACGAATGCATACATCTAGCATATTGAATAATTGCCGTGTAAGAGGTGAATGTATACATGTTCCTTTCAATCAAAGTTTATGAAAATGAAAGTCTGAGCATAACTCCAAGTCAAGTCAATGTTTTCTTTCAGCCGACTTTCAGGGTATCGGGATCTCCAAAATATTAAATCTGACCGAAATAATGCTTTTATAGAACACGAGAGAATTTTCTGTGCCGAGTCTCCGTTTCCTGATTTCAGCCGACTTTCAGGGTATCGATATTGCCAAAATATTAAATCCGACCGAAATAATGCTTTTGCTGTCAAAATTGGACTGCAAAAGCATTATTTCTGTTAGATTTTTGCAGTCCACTTATTCATGCCGTTTCCCCATGCCGTCTTCCATAAAAAATTCATTTTCGGTATTTTCACTGTAGACCTCGGCATGGGGAAACGACATGGATAATTGGACTGCAAAAGCATTATTTTGGTCAGATTTCTTTTTAAAGTTCATAGAAATGAAAATCCACCGATAACTCCAAGTCGAAGTCAACGTTTATGACATTTCAGAATAATAACTTATTGCATCTTTATAGCTAGTCCAGTATTCTTGTTTATTTCCGCTTTTGCGACACAGTAAGTCCAGTAGAGTGGTAGTCACGCCTCATACAATCAGTATCATAGTTGGAAAAAGCTGAAACCGGGAGGCGTTTGCCTTTGCCTACTGCTATAAGCTTATAACACCAATTCATACCATATAATTTACCTCTAGCTGAACGAGTGTCCATGTTGATTTGGTTGCATTTATTTCTTTTTTCCATAAGTAAATATCATGTATTCGCAAAACTCCAGCAAATGTTGGAGGACAAACTGTTCTACTACCCTAGGCATTTATGCAAAAGCTTCATTCTCCCCCCTTTACATGTAATTAAAGAATTAGTCACTCAAAACATAAAAGCAAGTCACAAAAACTTTTAAACTTTCTACTCAACAAATAAAGAGTTTTTAGAAATTCTGACGGACTACGCTTGTGGAGAGACTTTGTTATGTACACGCATCCTATTATTATGAAATGTAAAAACCACCATTTGAGTGTCAATTATAGGTAAGGATAACACTGATAATCCACGAATAACTCCAAATCAAGTGAACATTCACTCTCTCTCTCTCTCTCTCTCTACATTAAAAAAGAATTTCCCTGATGATACTTGTTGATGAGGCAATCAATTCTTAAAATATTTTGATCGCATCCTAATGAAAAAGAACTTAATAATGATACATTTCATCATTTAGATTGAGCAATAAAAGAAAGACAATGTAATGTCTATCGTAAGATTATTACAGTAAATTTATAGAAAGAAAAGGGCTCATTTTTTTACCTTAATTACATCATTTTCATTCAACTAATAAAGTTTCTAACTTTCTGCATTGTAGTTGAGAACTTGGAATTATCAAGAAGAAACATCAAATGCTTCCGACTAATTACTTCGCATGAATTTCCAAGCTTTTGTTATTCTGAACGCGCTTCAATAGTTTTGCATCAAGAGTAGAAAGGATTGGCCTCAAGCGTTTCACCTGATAATGGACATGAACATAGTTGGATCATCGCTCAAGCGGTTCCACCCTGAGCTTCTCACTGTTAGGAAGGTGCCTTCGGTATTGATACCTTGGACAGGAAGCTCTTGAATAAAGCATGTGCCTCGGAGAGAGAGAGAGAGAGAGAGAGGGGGATGCATTGGCGCGTCAACAACACAAAAAATATATGCTTTTCCACAAACACATAGAATGGCCTCTACAGCAGGCTCATGCTTATCCTTCTTCCTCTCACCACTAAACATGACTGAATCAACTCAATTAAGCTCTTGTCCTGACTCTGCTTCCTATTAGTGTCAAAAAATGTCTCGAGCATGAGCTTGTAAGCGAAAGTCTAAATTCATATGAGAGATTTTCTATTTGGGAATTCGAAGGACATATAAGCAATAAATTTAAAAACTTAAAAGTAAACTCCAAGTTGGATTGAGTTTCAGAACAAATTAGGGATATCAACTTTCCAAATTTGGGTTGGATTCGGCAAGGCCTAGAGTTCCACGTTTAACATATAAAATAAGCAAATCTCTGTTGGGAGTTAGCCTTGTTGATTCGCCGTTTATGGAGAGTTCCTGGATCTGTGGAATTCTCATACCATTGTTGGAGAATAATTCGTGAATTAAGGGTGCGTTTGTTTGTGTTTCTGTTCAAAAATTGTTCTAGGGAACAGAAATAGAAAAAACTATTTCTGTTTTAGGGAACAATTTTTTACCAGAAAAACGCGTTTGGTAAACTTGTTCCGGGAATAAAAAAAGAACCGAAACACGTTTGGTAAATTTGTGTTCTGTTTTTGTTTCCTTTAATTTTTTAATATTTTTATTTTATTTTTCCTTTTTCTTTATTTTTTTATTTTTATTTTTTTTTTCTTTTTTGGCCGGTCATCGACCTCGACCATGGCCAGCGACCGGCTGACGAGGGCCGGCGGCCTCGCCTTAGCTAGGCGAGCTCGAGCTCGCCCAGATCCGGCGAGGTCGAGCTCATCCAGCCACTGATCGCCTGGCGATGGCCCGGCGAGGTGGCCTCACCAGGCCACCGCCAGGCGAGCTCGGCCTCGTCGGGGGCTGGTGACACTCTGGCAAGGTCGCCGGCCCTCGACGGCTGGTCACCGATCATGGCCGAGGCCAGCGACCGGCCAAAGAAAAAAGAAGAAGAAAAGAAGAAGAAGAAAAAAAAAAGAGAAGAAAAAAATAGGAGAGAGAAAATTTGTTCTTAAAAATTGTTCCAAAAACAAGAAACAAGTTTTTTTTTTTGTTTCCTGTTTCTATTTCAATTTTGTTCCTGGGAACAAAAAAAAGATTTGGAACAAAAACGCAAACAAACGCGTTTATGTTTTTTTTTTTTTTTTTGTTCTCGGGAACAAAAAAACAGGATTTTTGTTCATAAACAAAAAAAATGAACACATGCAGGCCCTAAGTCTCATTAAGTGGTGTTCAAGCCATGAAATCATGCGGTAAGATTTGGATTTTTTTTTGTGATATTGAGAAATATTTCACAAGAAATTGTGAAGAATAAACATTATTGAGTTTAATTAGGGGCAAAAAATACTAAGAATGTTTGAATTACTCAAATGTAATTATAATCTCCATTGTGTTACTTTATTTATAGTGAGATCTCGCGATGCTCTCCCTACAGACTAGGTCACACCGGCCAATCTATGCAAATCAAGTGTCTCTTTTATTTCATTGTTTGATCACTTGTAGTTAGCATACTCAAATCAACAATATGTAATTATAAAACAGGTTCAATAGTTCTTTATAAGACTCTGTTCACCAATGTTGTCTTATTTTTTTTAAGTGAAACTATTCATTATACAATTTAAGTTTGACTGAGAGGGGAGCTTAAGAGCCCAACGACAGGCACGAAATTTTACTTTCTCTACAGTTATTCATCCAAAACTTGTCTTCCCTGAAGCGTATCGCATGCTTTGTTTTGCCCTGTTACCTTTTTTGTCTCGCACGTAGCTTCTATAATTAAAAGATCATTACAAAACGTACATCAACTAATGAGGAAATTAAACTACACTTATAATTTAACATGTTTGATTAAAACGATGCTAAACATTTTAAAGGAAAATTATTCAAAAAATTCTAAACTTATTGCACTTTTGCCAATTCAGTCTAAAACATTTCAATTTTGCTAGTTGAATTCTAAACCTTTTCAATTTTTGCCAATTGAGTCCATACGGTCAATTTTAGCCGAAATTGACTGATGTGGACGTTAAAAGTCCTACGTGGCATGGCCGATGCTGACGTAGATAAAATTTATTTTTCCATTTTTTTCCATTTTTAAATTTTTTCTTGTCTTTTTTTTCCCCTCTCTCTCACTTCTTCCTCTCTGCCAGTCACTTAGCCTCTGGCGATTGGCCAGAGGCTACGACCAGCGAGGGTTGGCCTTGTCGGCCTCTAGTGAGATCAGCCTCGTGGGGAACTAGCAAGGGGCGGCCTCGCTAGCCTCAGGTGAGGTCGCCGTCGCTAGAGGCCAGCGAGGGTTAGCCTTGCCGGCCTCACACGAGGTTACCCTCACTGGGATGTGGCGAGGGACGACCTCGTGAACCTTGGACGAGACTTGTCCTCGTCGGATTTGGCAAGGGCAAGCCTTACTTATGATTGGCAAGGCTGACCCTTGCCCTCACTTGAAGCACATAAGGGTCAGCCTTGCCGGCCATGAGCAAGGCTCACCCTCACTAAATTCGGTGAGGGCGAGCCTCACCCAAGGCTCGCAAGGTCATCCCTTGCCAAATCTCGATGACGGTGACCTCGCGTGAGGCTGGCGAGGCCGCCTCTCGCTAGTTCCCAACGAGGGCAACCCCGCTTGATGTTGGCGAGGCTGACCCTTGCTAGTCGCAGCCTCTAGCCAATCGCTGGAGGCTGCAATCGGCAAAGAGGAAGAAGAGAGAGAGAGGGAAAAAGAAAATAAAAGAAAAGAAAATTTTTAAAAATTTGAAAAAATTCAAAAAATTCAAAAAAATATTTTAAAAATAATAAATTTTGTCCATATCGGTCTTTGGTCATGCCACATAAAACGTCCAATGTATATGTTAACCAATTCAGGTCAAAATTAGCCGGATAGACTCAATTGGCAAAATGTAAAAATGTTTAAAACTCAATTGGCAAAATTGAAAAGTTTATAATTGAATTGATAAAAGTGCAATAGGTTTAGGACTTTTTGGACAATTTTCCCACATTTTAATGTACTTGTCCTTCCTTTGATTTCTGAAATGTGTCGAGCCGGAAGATTATCCGAGTGATTTGACAATGATGCCGAGCTATAGTAGTGAGCAGCTTCTAAATCGCTTTTCTAGTTTCTCCATTTTGAGTTCATGGAATGCAAATTGTATTTTTCCCTAACTTGAATTTCAAGGATACTAAAACCCGGACTACATTAAAAAAAATTCACTTAAATAAATTAAGATGGGTCTATGATGTATTGTCCGGAGCAAAGCCTCTCTTTTTTGCTCTCTGCAAATGGAAGTTGAGCTTTTAGAGAAGCAAAGACATGAATTATTTAAAAAGAGCAATAGAGTTACTAGTGAAAGGACTTTAGAAAAATATCTCCCCATGAGCAACGAGAGGTGGTCTCGCTGGTAGAGAACAAATTTATGCGTTAGAGAGTGCGGGTTTAAGGATCCTCTAATTAAACCCAGATCAATTATAAAGAAGCAGGGGCGAGATTTTTCTTTCAATGTGACAAGTTGGGGTCCCAAACATGCACCTTATGTGGATGCATGTGTGCCATCTTGAAGGATGCATATACAGCACATGTAAGGTCCACGCATCATAATCATGGTCCAAGAAGAGAAGGTACATCCACTCTTGCAATTGGAATTTGTCAATTGATGATTGGGTCCCATCCGAAGGAGAGAATTCAACCTCTACAAATTAGTCCAAGTGAAAGCAGCTCCACTCTGTTCAAAAAAAAAAAAAAAAAAAGCAGCTCCACACTAAGTAGAAAGTGGAGAATTGTACTTAACTTTTGCAGTGTCGAATACGGACTAAGTCAAATCTTATAAGATAATAATTGTTTCTCTATATAAATGTGTGTTTATGACAGTACTGTTCAATTCGAGTTATGATTTTTACTAAATTATCAATTTCGAAATAACGATCTTGACTAGTCTTGTTGCTTGTGCAACGCACGGGAATATGTCGGCAATTGCTTAAAAAGCAAGACAATAGAAAACAACATCAAAAAATATATTGCGATCACTTTCACAACATCACAAATATAATTATTTACTCTTTATTTCTGAATTCTTCCCCCACAACACCTACGGTAAACTTGAGTTTGCTTTGCCCATAAAAACTCTAGAGAAATGATGATTTTGACCTTAGAAAACATAAACAGTTGAATCTGTAAAAGAACTTTCTCTATGAAGGCTTTTATTTCAATAGAAGGATAAAATTTGATCTTTTAGTTATGTGTTTAGTGTTTCCCATGGGTGTAAATTACTAAACCAATAGTGATGGTAATAAAGCAAGGGACCATTAGCGCAATTCATGTGCAGCAAGTGAAAGGGTCATAGGACCATTCCAACATATAAACCACACTAAGAGACTCAGAGCTATCAAAAAATAAAATAAGAGAAAAATTCTCCCAAGAAAAAAGAATCAGACCGCGTATGTATCTTATTTTATAATATCAAAAAAAAGGTCTGACAACAAGTAGGGATAAACATTCAATATCACTGCTAAAAGCATTAAAAAAAAAAAACACAAAACAAACAGAATCTAACCACCAACTATGTTGTAAAGGAAAATGTAGCAACAAGCTTTGGATGGATGATGATATGAGAAGGATTGAGGAATTCAAACTCAATAAACAATTCAAATCTTCCATAGAGTCAAAACCCATGTAACCAATTGATAATGAGTTATAATGCAGTAAGGTTTATCAGAGATAAAGCCTAGTTTAGATTGGAGAACATCATGGTTGTTTTCTTACCATAGAGATCAAAGGTCATTAACGAAGGGGAAGATAAGAGAAGCTGAGGGTCGTACTTTGCCATCAATTTCGATACTCGTAGATTGGAATCAATCAAGAGGCCTTTGAGCTCGAAAAACACAGAAAAATCAAGGAAAAATATAAACATAATCGAAGGAAGAAAACACAGTTTTGGCAAATTACTTCGATGAGTTTATAGGACAGATGGGATGATCATAAACTGCAACATTCCTCGTTAAGGAAGAAAGTAGTTGCGCAGAAAACCCACGACCCGAAGTATTTTAGAAATCAACTCGTGATCAAGTAAACTTAAGCAATTTTGACCGTAGGTATACCTAAATTTGATAAAGCAATTTTTTTTTTTTTTTGTAAGGTTAAATTCAGATTCTACACAGTTGCCGACAATAGATAAGCTTTCAGGCAAACTCATCCTGTGCAAACTTTGAGAACCAGAACTATCCCCATTTTCTATTGGCAAATCAGCGCTTTCAGCTTCGACTACAGCTTCAGGCGACATGCAAAATTCAGGCTTGCGGATGGGCACTGAGAGAGACAACAGAAGCAAATATTCATAAATGGAATTGGAAAAGCTGCAAATTTTTCGGTTGAGATTTCTGATTTTTTAGGTAAATTTCTAATGCCGTTGCTAAAATTATGTGGATATGGCTGCTAAATTCCTGTTAAATGCCGCGTTGGCGTTACATACGCCATGCTAGGTGGCTATATTGAAAACCTTAAAATAAAAAGTATCTGTCAAAAATTTAGAAGAAAGAAATTGAAAAAAGAAAAAGAAAAGGAAGGGTATTGGGAATTTGGCAAATCTACAATCTTTAGCTCTCTTTCTTTTGAAATTTGGCAGATTTAATATTGAAACTTGCCTAATTAAAACAAATATCTCATAAACCCTCGGTTTAGATTTCTCTTCGCTTGTTCAAGTTAAGAGTGTAATGGTGGAAAGCACTCATGCATCTTTCACAATGGAAGCGTACTTTTCTATATGCAGACATCATCACAGCAGAGTAATTTCCAAGTTGAACCTACTTTGTTGAAAATTGATTGAATAAAAATAATAGATGGAACGCCACAATTTTATTATAGAATCGAATCGAATTAGAGTCACACTTTTATTATCTTGACTTCGTTTTGGTCTCAATTCGCCATCCTAGAGTGGGAGAGATCAAGCCACAAAAAGTGATCTGTTAGGCTGAACACCTAGGCAAAGCCCCATATATGGAAGCACTTGAAAGAGCTATGACATGGTCCTCCTCCTGTGTCTCCATCCTTTGTAAATATAATCTCTCTAAATATTATTTTGTTTAAAGGTACTTGACAACGGACTTTCATATTACAATTTAATAAATACAATTTACATTTTGAAAAATCTTTTTAACTTAAAGTCCTTTACATTTTCCCAAAGACTTTTTCCAAAAGTCCAACGACACCCTGAAACTTATCAACGTTATGCAATCAAGTCCTTTAAGTAACTTCGGCCAATTTGACTGATGGAAAATGCTAGCGTGACTTCTTTTTAATATTTCCTATCTCATAAGTGGCGATGACATGATTAAAACATAATACATACTGCTAAAATGATGTCAATCTGATTTTTAATACAAAATAAGCTAAATCGAAATCCTAATTCCGCTAGCCGCCACGCGACGCGATGAACGTCGCCCCATCCTTGTTCCACGAAATCAAATCGTCCACCGACGGATCATCCATGAGCATGTAAGTCTTCATGAGAATCGGAAGCGACCTCTGGGAGTCGCCAGCTACTGGCGAATCCCCGGTCTGCTCCCCCGGCATCGGTCCCCATGGGTGCCTCTCAAACCCCAAGACACCTGGAGAGACGCCGAACTGGACAATATCCATTCGGGGCAGCTCGCGGATGATGCTGTATTTTACGCTGAACCACAAAATCAATTCACACGAAGCATCCTCCCGCCAATTTGATTAATAAAAAGAAAAACCGAAAAAGAGAATAAAAGAAACTATTCCTCTCTCTACTGGCGTTCGTTCTATGCGATAATTAATAAAACAAGTCCTTTTTGTGTCCCTTGCCTTGAAGCAACATATGGAGCATCAAAATTGATAAAAGAGAATAGGACAAATGAAAATATAGGCTAACTAGGATAGTGGAGCAAACGTGGTAGAAAAAGGCACATTTATTATTGCCATAGGAATTTGTAAATTGATGGTTGGGCCCCATCCAGAAAACTGAATTCAACCTCTATAGATTAGTCCAAGTGCAAAACAGCTCCACTAAGGAGATAGTGGAGCATTACGCCCAATTTTTGCAATGCTGAACATGAACTAAGTCCAAGAGTTATGAGTTAATAATTATTTTTTTTATAAAAATGCGTGTCTACACCGTTCATTTCATGTTATCATTACTAAATTATCAATTCTGATATAGTGAATTTAATTAGTCTTGTTGTCCATGCTATGCACAGGAATTTGCCGGCCATTGCTTATAATAATCATAGTCATAGAAGAAAAGACACATCCATTCTTGTAAGAGATAATTCAATGGGACTTCGTAAATCGATGACTAACCCATATCCAGAAGAGAGAATTCAACCTCTACAAATTAGTCCAAGCGAAAAACAACTCAACTAAGGAGATAGTGGAGAACTACCCCAATTTTTGCAGTGCCGAACACAAACCAAGTCTAAGTCTTTTGAGTTAATAATTGTTTCTCTACGAAAATGCATGTCTATAATGGTATCGTTTATTTCACGTTATGATTTTTTCTTAAATTATCAATTCCAAGTAAAAAACAACTCCACTAAGGAGATAGTGGAGAACTACCACAATTTTTACAGTGCCGAACACAAACTAAGTCTTAAGTCTTTTGAGTTAATAATTGTTTCTCTATGAAAATGTATGTCTATAATGGTATCGTTCATTTCACGTTATGATTTTTTCTTAAATTATCAATTCCAAGTAAAAAACAACTCCACTAAGGAGATAGTGGAGAACTACCCCAATTTTTGCAGTGCCGAACACAAACTAAGTCTAAGTCTTTTGAGTTAATAATTGTTTCTCTATGAAAATGCATGTCTATAATGGTATCGTTCATTTCACGTTATGATTTTTTCTTAAATTATCAATTCCAAGTAAAAAAACAACTCAACTAAGGAGATAGTGGAGAACTACCCCAATTTTTGCAATGCCGAATACAAACCAAGTCTAAGTCTTTTGAGTTAATAATTGTTTCTCTATGAAAATGTATGTCTATAATGATATCGTTCATTTCACATTATGATTTTTTCTTAAATTATCAATTTCAAGTAAAAAACAACTCCACTAAGGAGATAGTGGAGAACTACCCCAATTTTTACAGTGCCAAACACAAACTAAGTCTTAGTCTTTTGAGTTAATAATTGTTTCTCTATGAAAATGCATGTCTATAATGGTATCGTTCATTTTACGTTATGATTTTTTCTTAAATTATCAATTCCAAGTAAAAAACAACTCCACTAAGGAGATAGTGGAGAACTACCCCAATTTTTGCAGTGCCGAACACAAACTAAGTCTAAGTCTTTTGAGTTAATAATTGTTTCTCTATGAAAATGCATGTCTATAATGGTATCGTTCATTTCACGTTATGATTTTTTCTTAAATTATCAATTCCAAGTAAAAAACAACTCAACTAAGGAGATAGTGGAGAACTATCCCAATTTTTGCAATGCCGAATACAAACTAAGTCTAAGTCTTTTGAGTTAATAATTTTTTCTCTATGAAAATGTATGTCTATAATGATATCGTTCATTTTACGTTATGATTTTTTCTTAAATTATCAATTTCAAGTAAAAAACAACTCCACTAAGGAGATAGTGGAGAACTACCCCAATTTTTATAGTGCCGAATACAAACTAAGTCTAAGTCTTTTGAGTTAATAATTGTTTCTCTATGAAAATGCATGTCTATAATGGTATCGTTCATTTCATGTTATGATTTTTTCTTAAATTATCAAGTCCAAGTAAAAAACAACTCTACTAAGGAGATAGTGGAGAACTAGCCCATTTTTACGGTGTCGAACACAAACTAAGTCTAAGTCTTTTGAGTTAATAATTGTTTCTCTATGAAAATGCATGTCTATAATGGTATCGTTCATTTCACGTTATGATTTTTTCTTAAATTATCAATTCCAAGTAAAAAACAACTCCACTAAGGAGATAGTGGAGAATTACCCCAATTTTTGCAGTGTCGAACACAAACTAATTTTAAGTCTTTTGAGTTAATAATTGTTTCTCTATGAAAATGCATGTCTAACCACCGCCCTCAGCGGCGCAGCTGGCTCGGGCTCTCTCCCCCTCACGAAGGGGAGAAGTTCGAATCCCAAATATGTCGTTAGGGATTCTTACCTGGAGTACTGTGGTGGTGGGTCCTGCAGTTGTTCTCCCAGGGTTTGCTCACCGGCTGTCGGCTTACGGGGTTCCCTAGGTTACCAAAAAAAAAAAAAATGCATGTCTATAATGGTATCGTTCATTTCACATTATGATTTTTTCTTAAATTATCAATTCCAAGTAAAAAACAACTCCACTAAGGAGATAGTGGAGAACTACCCCAATTTTTGCAGTGCCGAACATAAACTAAGTCTAAGTCTTACGAGTTAATAATTGTTTCTCTATAAAAATGTATGTCTATAGCGGCACCGTTTATTTGAACGTTATGATTTCTTCTAAATTGTCAATTCCAAAATAGCGATTTTAATTAGTCTTGTTGCTTGTGCTATGCGCAAGAATTTGCCGGCCATTGCTTATAATAATCATAGTTATAGAAGAAAAGGCACATCTATTCTTGCAAGAGAGAATTCAATTGGACTTTGTAAATTAATGACTGGGCCCCCATCCGGAAGAGAGAATTCAACCTATACAAATTAGTCCAAGTGCAAAGCAGCTCTATTAAGGAGATCGTGGATAATTAAGCCTAAATTTATAGTGTTAGATACGGACTAAGTCAAGTCTTATGGGTTAATAATTGTTTCTCTGTATAAATGCATGTCTATAACAACATCGTTAATTTCACAATATGATTTTTATCAAATTATCAAAATCAAAATAACGATCTTAATTAGTCTTGTTGTCCATACTACATGCAAGATTTTGCCAGCCATTGCTTAAAAAGCAATGTTTGGATAGGATGAGTTTGCTTGGTCGGCCACTATGTAGAATCTGAATTTAACCTTATGTTAGATAAAATTCAGGTTATTTTATTAAGTTTAGCTATATCTACATTCACCATCTTAAATTGCTTAAATTTACTCAAACATGAGTTGTTTTCTAAAACTACTTTGGATTATCGGTTTTCTGCACTCTTAAATTATCAATTCATACAGACCCAAAAAACTCCACTCTCTCTAGACAATGGATTTCTTCAACGTGTGTATCCTACTCTCATCTATCCGTTGACCAAAGGATAACACAGTTTGAGAATTAAGAGTTAAAATCATGGGGAGACTTTACTGTGCATATGCATTCTATTATTATAAAATGTGACTACCAACATTTGAGGAGGGGAGGAAATAGGTTTAGTTGTATTGCTTAAAGGATAGGCCTACGGCCCATGATTTAGACGCCGGCTCTCTCTCATGCCCATACGTCATGCGACATTAGGTATCTAAATTAACATTATGAGAATTTTCTAAAAAAGCCACTAGCTTCTTAGGATCGGCTAGAAACCAAGCGAGGTATGAGAGTATGCTCACTTCCAATGCAACCAGATAATCTAGGATTTGAGACTTGATTATATTAATTAATCAATTAATACCCTTTCGGTACCTAATTTTGTTTATTTTGGAAAGATTTTTGTCAGACAGTTTGAATTGATTTTAAACCTATCTACTAACATGTCAGGTGAATATGCGAGTGCCTAATTATTATAATAATAATTAGTAGCCAATAAAAGCATTAAATAAATTGCATTAGATAGCAAAGATCTAACATTACTAAATAAGAGGGCATGCCATATCTAACCAAGCTAGAGGGAAACCATAATGAACATATTGAAAGTGCTCAATCAAAGGCATTCATTTTTTAAGGATAATTTGAACTCTATGGTAAAGCCGTAAGGGCATGTTCAACTTTTGAGCATAATTTTTAAATGATTTCTCCATAATTTTAAGAGAAGGCTACCCAAAAAGGCAATTTTTAAGCATTTTCGATGAATTCTAATTTTTGATTTTTTTTTTTAATTTTCATGGAATTTTATGGATTTTCCCAATTTTCTAAAAAAATTATGAATTACGGAATTTTCAAAATTTTCAAAATTCTGAATTGTTTAAATTCTTTTTAAAAAAAAAATCGGCAAATAAGGACATCGACTTGGACTATCAAGCGAGGTCGGGCTCGGGCCCGAATCCGGGCCTACCGAGCAGGACCAATTCGCGGACAGATTCCTACCTTTTGAGGCCAATCCGACCTACACCTTAAAACAAACCCGAATTTTCCAAAAGCCCAACTCACCTAAAAGTCCAGCCCAAACTAAACTGAACCAGACAAGTCCAAAAAATCTCAACCTAATTTAGCCCAAACTCCACAAGACCAATTAGGCCCAAACCAAACCAGACTCAATTAACTTTAAGCCCAACCTAGATTTACTAAAGTTCAGCCCAAGCTCATCTCCTATGTCCTTCTCCCTCTAAAATATGGTCGATCTCCCCACTCCTCCATGCCTACACGCACTACCCGCCATCTTTCCACCAAAGCAGGGAGCACGACATTTGAAGGATCTTTATCGCGACTCAGAACCAAAGCGCTAGAACTCGAACGCTGTGCTTCACAGTGAATCAATCTACATCTACCGCTGGTCCTCCATCACAGGCTAATTCCAGTCACCGGAAACGCTTGCAGCCACTACCTTGAGTGTATATGATTTTACAAGATCTAGTTTCGTTCAAGTAACGGATTCTAGCCAATTGAAAGGATCTTCTGATGACTTCCCGTTTGGAGCCCAACTCATCTTTTGATGAAGAGGGATGGTCGACACCCAAGGCAGATACCGTTTTCTACCCGCTAATATGCCTATGTTCAGCGTCCAAACAACGAGTACGCAACAACCACACAGAGAAACGACATGCCAAGTAATAGAACGGCATGAAAACATTAGAAAGCCATGTCTAGTGACCAAAATACTCACAGAACAGACCAAGAATCAAAGAAGACGACGTGAATCTGGTTCAGGCATTTCATCAAGCACTTGGAGGGCGTCGCCGAAAGCAAAGCCACTCGCTCATTCGAGACGCGGTTTCGAGTCAAAATCAATACACGGCGCACAAGCAACACTCGAGGCCAACTCACAGACGAATTATTTACATTCAACACGAGCGAAAACGGAGAACGAAAAGTCCCGGTCTCAGTTGAACTGAGGCCGAGCCTCAAACAAGGAAGAGGGGAGCCCGAGCTTGGTTGCCGGAGGTGGACCTAACCGGCTCGGCCGCGGGCGAATGGGAGGCGAGCTCCTCGAGCCGAGATCCTCGGGGAAATGGCCCGAACCATGCAAAATCAAAAGAAGGAATGTGACCTATATGGGAGATGTTGAGGTTGTCCCACGTCCATTGTGGAAAGCGCTAGCGGTCGATGTATAATTATAAGTACGAGAGAAATGTCTCACCTATTGAATTAGTTTTTGGGGCGAGAAAGGCCAAGATTACCAAACAGAGACTTGGTGCGGGTAGAGCCGGAGTTGCGCGCTCAAGAACGCAGCCGGGAGTTGTCAGAAAGGGTTCGGGTGCGGCCGGACTGCCGGAGGCCTCCTCGCTCTCGGACTCTCTCTCTCTCTCTCTTGGTTGCTTACCGAAGAAACCCCCCTCTGTTCTCTCCAGCCGAAGATTAACGCTCCTCTCTCATTCTTAAGCGGCGACGACGCCAGCAGTGCTGACCTGCCCCGTACCGCACGACATTCCTGGCCGGGCATCCCGCGCAACGTTCGCCTCGTCCTTCCCTCTTCAGTACCATCCTCCGTCCTCCTTTGTCGCGTTCTGGTGTTTGTTCCTTTGCCCGCGGGAGAGAAAGAAGGCTGGGCTGGGGGGAAGAAAAGAAAGAGAGAGAAAGCTTGGCCGGGGAAAAGGTAAAAGAAGAAGTGGGCTAGGGCTGCCTTTTTTTTAATTTTTAAAAAAATTTAATACTAGTAATGCAAATATTCCTAATGTCTATATGTTATGCAATTTAATTAAAATTATTTACTTTACTTTTTATTCTTTTTTAGAGACTAATTCCTAATTTTCTATGCAATTAAAAACTAAATAAAAATAGTAAAATTTAGGTGTCAATAATTATAGGTAAGGAAACTGACTATTTGTAAATAACTTCAAGTCAATTGAACCTTCTCTTTGTCTTTGTCATAAATCAAGCAACTTTCAGGATAATACATGTTATTATTGCAACGGAATCTGAAAATATTTTCATTGTGTCCTAATGAAAAAGAAGAGAGGCCACAAATGATATAGTCTATCGAGTGTATTGCACAGTATATCTTTTTCCAAAAAGGAAAGGCAATGTATTATTGTGTATTTACCGGAGGAAAAAGCTGATTTTTTTACCTTAATTACTTTGATTTCATTTAACCGGTACGCTTTCCGCATTTTTAGTCGAGAGAACTTAGAATGAACAAAAGAAATATGAAGCACTTCCAACCAACTATTTATGAATTTCCAAGCTTCCAGCATTTTGCAAGCACTTCAAAAGTTTTGCATCAAGTACAAAGGATTGACCAAAACTGTTTCATTTAACGATTGAATTTCCAAGCTTCTAGCAATCTTGTTGCCTGCTTCTTCTTTCTTTTTTTTTTCTTTTTTTAATAAAAAAAATTAGCTTATTTTTATTTAATTTGAATAAAAATTGAATTAAAAATCAGATTTAAACCAAAATGATATTTTAGTCACGTCATTGCCACATAGAAGAAGAGAGAAAATATTAAAAAGTCATATCAATATTTTCCGTTAGCCACTCCCCATTTACTTAACTAAAAGCCAGATCAGCGACGGAACCTGCACTGTAGCAGAATGCCACATTGCAAATGAAGCTGCTAATTTAAAAACCAAAGACATTTGACAAACTCAGTCATCAGGACATCCAAGGTCCTTGCCTTGCTTATAACAATTGTTGGTTGGATAATCAATTTCGCGCTCCAATACCAGTTGACAAAAAGGTAAGCATCTAGTGGTGACACACTCATCCAAATGCCGTCCTCCTAACCGTAAGGTCTTGCTCTTATCATGGCCTTTACATACAGAGGACGGACTAAAATTTAAGAATACTGCAATCACCGAGACAGAAATGCTGAGCACAGGCATTCAATCATTCCCAATACAGTTGTACACCTCTCTAGCCAATAGAAACGACTATATTACACGGATAAATTAACAAAGTAGGAAATTCACGAACTCACAGCAAAGGCGACAATAGCAGAGGAAAGGGCGAGGAACCCGTACTTTGCCATCCCCTCGGAGATCCCGACGAAGGTATTAGCAATTCCAAACATAATCCTCCACAACAAGGCGCACACCAACACAGCCGCAGCCCCCACGAGGACCAAGTAATTGCTCCTCAAGAACGACTCCACTTGCAGCCCAATGGCCTCCCGATATTTGCTAAACGTTAGAAAGAACCGACATTGTCGGCTTCTCGAAAACCTTCTTCGCGAAACCCCCCCGTTCCCCGAGCTTTGGAACGAGAAATGCCTGACCCCATAGCAATTAAATCTCGACGGACCGAGTCCCGCCGGCGAGAAGCTCTTCGACGAAGCCTGGCCCGCCCTAGGAGGGAGCACCTCGGACGCGGCGAGATTACCGAACGCTCTAGACTGGCACGAATTTCGCGCGCTGCCGGCGGATAGGAGAGAGGAAACGGGCGGGGGAGAGAAGAAGGAGGGGGCGAGGAGCGGGCGGCGGCGAGATCGACGGCCGCGGTCGCGAAGTGGGAGGACGAACCGGCGGGGGGCGATTTCGCGAGGTCGAGTTGGTGGCGGCGATGCAATCTCAGGACGCCTTGGAGCAATCGCGAGGAGGGCTTTGACATCGTAGTAGGCGATTTGTACGGAATCGGAGCTCGAACGCCGCTGCTTCGATGCAGAATTGAAGGACGCGAATTTCGCCGGAGACTTGCGGGATCGGAGGAAAGGAAAGGAGGGTGGTTTTTTTTTTTTTTTGACGCGAGGGAAGAGCTCCTGCCGGAGGGAAGCTGGAGCGCAGTCGATTGCTTGATGTTGTACGGTGCAGTCAGCGGTGAGGGAAGACGAGGGTGACCATTCTTTGATCTCGTCTTCTACGGTTCGATCTATGGGTTTGGGCCGGAAGAGGCCCAAGCCCAAGTTTGAATTCTAAATACATCCAAAATAGGGGCGGGCAACTCTAGCTTCCGCATAGATTCTATCTACAATTTAAAGTCTACCCGTTGTAAAAAGTTCCTTATTTTTTGGAATCCGAAATCTATCTTGTCATAGATTCCACGATTTACTTAGGTTCCATCTTTATTATAAATCAAATGATTGCAGTGAATCATCTTTTTTAATGATTTACACTTACTACTAATACACTAATAATGACTTACTTCTAAACACATGAAGAATATAAAAAAAATTAAAAAAGTAAAAGTCTTCATCATAATATGGAATCTCAAATGAGTAGTTCCATATTATACATTCATCATCGGACGTTATGGAATATCACAAGATTACATAAAAACATAAATTAAGAAAAACACAAACTTATTGTAGGTTTAAGTTTCAAGTTCTAAGTTTAAGTTGAACCTAATAGTCAAAATAGGTTTTTTTTTTTTTTTTTTTTTAAATTTTTTGAATTTGAATCTACCATGCATATTTTGAAATTTCGAACCAAACAAGTTCCAACGTGGTCCGGTTCTTCGGTTTCATGTTCTAATTTGGAACTATGCTAATTCCTAATTCAAAATGGGTTACGCATGAGAGAGAGAGAGAGAGAGAGAGAGAGAGAGAGAGAGAGATTCATCTTTTAACAGCCCCTAAATTAAGTTCTCCTTTGAATGAAGTATGACTATCTTAACAATAGTGGAGACCAATCAAGAGACGTTTCGGCTTATTCTTCAGCCTTTGTTATTTTTCTTCCAAGAAGCAAGTTTTGGCAATTCATGAAGACCTTCGCATGCCAACTGCTACAAGCTCAATGTATATGCAAGTTTTTGGCAAACAAACTAGATGCGCCGGTTTCAAAAAGCGATCGAAATGCAAAGCCCTTCCTTCCAATCCAAGCATCCTACTTAGATGAGAACCTGATATGTTAGAAGTTCAAAAGTGCATTAGAGTGACAGAGAGAAGCTCATCAACCATGAAACGAGGAGTCAGGCTCCTCATACTAGTGCACACTTTGATTTCACGCAATTTGTTTGCATGGATGGAAAGATCGATGCACCCCATGAGGTGAAGTCAATTGACAAGTATGACGACGAAGAGATGAGGCCACAAATGGATCAGAAACCAGCAGCTCCAACATTGTGTTTATGGTCTAAAAGCTTGAATCTAGTAGCTCCTCGAATGCTTAATCCCGTTTCCTAGACAAGTGAATTAGAACTGCTGCAAGGGCATGGCAATCACAAATTCGCCGTTTCAAACATGACAAGAAATTGAGGATAGACACAGCCTTATTGCCTTATTGGCAAACGTGAGTGAACAGAAAATTGGAGTAACCTATCTAGTTTTGAATCCGTTCGCTTGCTTCTTTACCCGTCCCCTCATGATCCAAGAGTTGCAGGCCTGTCGTTGTTGAGGCGCATTTAAATCTATTCATACCAGCACTCATTAACAGGGAAGAGATGTCAAGTAGAAATCATATTTTGGCTGAAAAGAGAGAGAGCATAAAGTAAAGTTTAGCTCGAAAGATACAGTAGAAAGAGTGGTGTTTTGAGAAATAGACCCAGTAGATAAGCAAACTCATGGAAGGGAAGAGATTATACAAGCACAAGTTCTAAACAAACCCAAAATGAAAAACTAAAGGCAGAGGAGAAAGCACAAGATTGCTCATTTCTTACACGCTTCTTGACAATCTCAGTCTCTTCAACTTGGCTACCTTCACTACTATAGTCACATATGCCTTGTGTGCTGCTTGATCCGCAAAGCTAAAATATGCTCGTCTCCAATCCTTCTTGAACTGCAAGACTCCGAAAAAGCCCCAAAACCCAATCGCAAATCCAAGCATTATGACCGCATAGAACAACATCCGATCAAGCTTATCCTCTTCATGTGTCTCTTTGGGGTGAGGGATTTTCCATGGTTGAGGCGTCTCAGCACCGAGGCATTTCTTTATCAAAAGATCACCACAGAGTAGAGGATTGCCAGCATAAATGGAAGGATCGTCGAGTGTTTGGATTTGATTCCCTTTTGGAATCTGCCCCATAAGGTTGTTTTGCGATAGGTTGAGGTGGGCTAGGGATGTTAACATTGAAATGCCTTGTGGAATTATCCCTGAGAGATGGTTGTTTGAAAGATCCAGAGACTCGAGTGACCTCATATTCCCAATGCCAATGGGAATATCTCCAGAGAGATGGTTGTGAGACAAGTTCAAGCCATGCAATCCTGAGAGGAAAGAAAGTTCTTCAGGGATTGGCCCATTCAAAAAGTTGCTAGAGAGATCCAAATTGACCACAAGTTGCAGAACAATATTGGTGTACTCATTATATCTTCCCTTTAAGATCTCAACCACGTGCTCTCAATCCCAATTCAAATCAAAGCTTTTGGGAATTCTATATTGTATAGGAGCGATGGCCACAAATCCAAATGGATTGTTTTGATTCAAGTTGATCATGCCACTCATGTTGCCAAGACAATGTGGGATCATTCCCGTCAAATTGTTCATTGCCATGTCTAATATGTACAATCTTGATAGTGAGCAGAGCTGCGGAGTATTCTCTCGTAGCCTTAAGATCAACAAGGACTGAAAGCTTTCGTCAAACCATGTCGGAATGCTTCCAAACAAATTATTCTCTCCAAGGTCTAAAATCACTAGACCTGTGCAATAATCCAAAGCCTGAGGAAGCTCCCCACTAAGACAGTTTCCATTCAAGTGTAGGGTGGTAAGGTTGGGCAATGATCCAAGTGAGCTAGGAATTACTCCAGACAACTTATTGAATGACAAAGTCAAGAATGATAAAGAATCCTTCCAACAGTCTAGAATACTACCAGATAGGTTATTACGGGCAAGATTTAAATCAAGCAACCCCATGTCACATAATGACGACGGTAGAGTACCACCAATTAGGTTGTCATTAAGATACGAGTACGTACACTGGTACATAATACCACTATCTATTGGAAGAGAACCCGAGATCCAGGTTGTGGGAGAGATCTAAATAGGAACAGTTAATAAACATGTTGGGCAAGGGGCCAGTAATTTGATTGTGAGATAGATCGAGCCTAGAAAACGTCAAGTTGGCTAACCATTCTGGCAAGGGCCCGGAAATCTGATTGTAAGATAGATCAAGCTTGGAAAACGTCAAGTTGAATAACCAATTCGGTAAGAGCCCAAAAAGGGAAGCATTTGAGAGTATGATATATGTGGCGTTGACTTGTGTCTGAATCCATCGGGGAACTTTAGCTTCGAATTTACAAGAGCTCATCCAAATAATTTCCAGTTGGAAAGGGGGTACCCAGCTACGTTTTGCCTTAAAACTCAAATTATTATTGTCATTGATGTTCAACTCCTTGAGCCTTGACAAATTAGAAAAATGGATTTTAGTAATCACACCTTCTAAATGATTACTGGAAAGAAACAAATCTTGCAAAGCCCCCAATTTCCCTAATGACTCGGAATATGCCCCCCCCCCCAATTGATTATTAGAAAGATATAACGATCTCAAAGATGACAATCGACCTATTGATGGTGGAATGGTCCCATTCAATCTATTATCCAAAAGATCTAGTGTTTCCAAGTTTGACAATGATCCAATGACACTAGGGATTGGACCGGAGAAGAAATTGTAGGAAAGCATGATACTTTTTAAGTTTGTGAAATGCTCCAACCAGTCGGGTAGAGCACCCTTAAGATTATTTGCACATATCTCTAGACTCTCTAAGCTATTCTCGATGAGTCCCAATGAATTTCCTTGGGTTGTCGAAATCTCTTCTCCGATTTGGTTAAAACACAAATGCAATGACTTGAGGTACCGCATGTTCTTTAAGAATGAGAATAAGCCTCCTTCAATGCTGTCAAAAGCATTATCCTCGAGATTGAGATGAGCAAGGCTTGTAAACTTGTCAAACCACGTGGGAATTGATGAGTTGAAAAAGTTATGTGAAAGGTCAAGATGCCGAAGAGAAGTCATGTTTTGAAACAAAGTGCTTGGGATGGGACCTTCGAAAAGATTATTCGAAAGATCGAGGTACTGAAGATGAACAAGAGAAGTAGAATTGGCCAAGTGATTAGAAGACATATGAAAATTATCTAATCCACAGCCTGATAAGCTCAAATGTGTTAAAGCTGGGAGCGTACTGATCACTTGCATGAGGGCTCCTTTGTTCACAATCATTGAGCGACTCATGTCAAGGTACTTTAGTGATTGAAGATGAGAAACCCACATCATATCATCCACAACCAAAGATTCATATTCATTACGAAGATCAAGGACTTCCAACTTGGTGAGATTTCCCAATTGTTGGGGAACCGTTCCATGGAAGTTGGCAAACGATAGATTGAGGTACCTCAATTGTTTAATTGAACCAATGAATTCAGGTATTCTTCCATGATTGGAATTGATCCCACTTAAATCCAAATGGTTCAAGTATCTCAATTGGAGCAAAGAAGAGTTCAACTCACCATGAGGCAGGAGAAGCTGCGTAGCCATGTGAAAATAAGTATTAGTTTCGTCTTTTGTTGGTTGGGGTAATAATTGGAGATCGATGACATGACCATATACTCTATCGCAAATCACTCCTTCCCATCTGCAGCAATCTTTGCCTTCCCATGAAGCAAGCAAGCCAAACGGATCTACGAGGCTTCGTTGAAGTTGGAGCAAAGCCTCTCTTTCTCGCTCTCTGCAAATGGACGTTGAATTGTTACAAAAGCACACACCTGAATTATCTAAAACAAGTAATAGAATTACTAGTGTGAGTACTTGGGAACAATATCTCCCCATAAGCAATGAGAGAGAGGACGAATTCATCTTTTAGAGTGGAGATTTTGAGGGTCCTCTAATCAAACCCAAATCATTTATAGAGAAGGGCAGGGAGAGATTTCTTTTTCAACATGACAAGTTGTGGTGTCATACATGCACCTTATGTCCATGCATGTGTATAATGTATATGCAGCGCATTTAAGGTCCACGTATGATAGCCGTCATCGGGGAGAAAAGGCTCATCCATTCTTGCGGTTGGAGTTCGTAAATTGATGACTAGACCCCATCTAGATGAGACGTCAACATCAACTTGGAAGCAAAAGGAACTCCATTACGGAGATTGCGGACAAGCCCGTCCAATATTTGGCAGAGCTGGTCTTGGGTAAAGTCAAGTCTTTTGGATCCGTGTCCTTATTCATATTAAGGTCGTTCTCGGTCTACATTGCGAGTTTCTAAAGACAACGTCTGTTTTAGGTTTTTATCTTAACTAAATAACCAACTCTAGAACAACGATGCTAACCGGTCTTCTTGCTCGTGAGGATGATGGTAATGTACCATTCATCAGGATTTCACGGAGACACTATAGAAGAAGTACAGATTTAAACTGTCGGAGAGACCCTAATCAAAACCGCTAAAAGGTACATATATTGGGTAAGGGTGTGGTAATTTGAGTGTGAGACAAATCAAGCCACAAAGTTCACATGTTGGCTGACCATATAGGCGAAGCCTCCAAAATGGAGGCATTGCAGAGAGAGAAGCCATGGTCCTCCACTTGCATTTGCATCCATTGTGGAAATGTCGATCCAGTTGGGATTTGCCCTAGAAGTCGGGTAATTATCGCTAATATCCAAATACTACAGGCTAGACCTAGTTTATGTGGAGTGTGGATCGCTCGGGCATAGGGAGCAAAATATTGGAGCACGGAACGTCATTCGTGCCAAACGATAGGGGTAGACTTCTTTTAATCATGTTATTAGTATCATATATGATTTTGCAGTTACAACAAAGATAATATAAGCAGTCTAATGTGTTTCTAACGTATCATGTTCAAACAAAAATTATTATTTTAAATTATGTTTTCAATTACAAAAAATATCAGCATGAAAAATATATCTCGAATAAATAAAGATTAGTACATTGGAACGTCTGAAATGCTCATTTTAGTATATGGAGCATTCTCATCTCAGATTATAATCCGTGTGTACCTGAGATTTATGTGCCGAGTGAGAGACGAATGCATACATCTAGCATATTGAGTAATTGCCGTGTGAGAGGTGAATGCCTACATGTTCCTTTCAATCAAAGTTCATGAAAATGAAAGTCTGCGCATAAATCCAAGTCGAGTCAATGTTTACCACCTTTTAAAGTTCATGAAAATGAAAACCCACCAACAACTCCATGTCAAAGTCAATGTTTATGACATTTCAAAATAATAACTTACTTTATCTTTAGAGCTAGTCCAGTATTCTTGTTTATTTCCGCTTTTGCGATGTAGTAAGTCCAGTAGAGTAGTAGTCATGCCTCACATAATCAGTATCATAGCTGGAAAAAGTTGAAACTGGGAGGCGTTTGCCTTTGCCTACTGCTATAAGCTTAGAACACTGACTCATACCATATCATTTACCTTTGGCTGAACGAGTGTCCGTGTTGATTTGGTTGCAGTTATTTCTTTTTCTATAAGTAAATATCGTGTATTCGCAAAACTCCAGCAACTGTGGGAGGACAAACTGTTTTACTACCCTCTGCATTTATGCAAAAGCTTCATTCTCCCCCCTTTTTTGTTAAAAAATATTAAATCTAGATTTGCGAGACTTTTTCAATAACATGTAATTAATGAATTAGTCGCTCGAAACACAAAAGCAAGTCACAAAAACTTTTAGACTTTCTACTCAACAAATAAAGAGTTAATTCTGACAGACTACACTTGTGGAGAGATTTCGTTATGTACACGCATTCTGTTATTATGAAATGTAAAAACCACCATTTGAATGTCAATTGTAGGTAACACTGGTATTTCACGTATAACTCCAGATAAAGTGAACATTCTATCTCTCTACATAAAAAAAGAACTTCCCTGACGATACGTGTCGATGTCGCGATCAATTCTTAAAATATTTTGATCGCATCCTAATAAAAAAGAACTTAACAATGACACATTTTATCAATTAGATTGAGCAATAAAACAAAGGCAATGTAGTGTCTATCGTAAAATTATTACGGTAAATTTATTGAAAGAAAATGGCTCATTTTTTACCTTAATTACATCATTTTCATTCAACTGATAAAGTTTCTAGCTTTCTGCATCGTAGTAGAGAACTTGGAATTAACAAGAACATACATCAAATGCTTCGGACTAATTACTTCGCATGAATTTCCAAGCTTCTGTTATTCTGAAAGCGCTTCAATAGTTTTGCATCAAGAGCAGAAAGGATTGGCCTCAACTGTTTCATCTGATAATGGACATGAACATTGTTGGATCCTCGCCCAAGCGGTTCCACCCTAAGCTTCTCATTGTTAAGAAGGTGCCTTCGGTATTGGTACCTTAGACAGGAAGCTCTTGAATAAAGCATGTGCCAGAGAGAGAGAGAGAGAGAGATACATTGGCAGTTCAACACCACAAATATATATGCTTTTCCACAAACACATAGAATGGCCTCTACAGCAGGCTCATGCTTATCCTTCTTCCTCTCATCATTAAGCTCTTCTCCTGGCTCTGCTTCCTATTAATATCGAAATATCTCGAGCTTGAGTTTGAAGTGAAAGTCTAAATTCTATAAGAGATTTTCTATTTGGAAATTCGATGGACAAATAATCAATTAATTTAAAAACTTAAAAGTAAAGTCCAAGTTGGATTAAGTTTCAGAACAAATTAGTAATATCAACTTTTCAAATTTGGGTTGGATTCGGCAAGGCCTACAGTTCCACGTTTAATATATAAAATAAGCAAATCTCTTTTGGGAGTTAGCCTTGTTGATTCGCCCTTCATGGAGAGTTCCCGGGTCTGTAGAATTCTCATACCGTTGTCGGAGAATAATTCGTGAATTAAGTCTCATTAAGTTGGTGTTCAAGCCGTGAAATCATGCAGTAAGATTTGGATATTTCTTTGTGATATTGAGAAATATTTCGTGAGAAATTGTGAAGAATAAACATTATTGAGTTTAATTAGAAAAAAATATTTAAAAAATAATAAATTTTGTCAATATCAATGCCGGCCATGCCATGTAGGACGTCTAGCATCCACATCAGTGAATTTTGGCCAAGATGGACTCAATTGGCTAAAAGTGAAAAAGCTTATGACTCAATTGGTAAAATTAAAAGGTTTAGGACTAAGTTAACAAAAATACAATAGGTTTATGATTTTTGGACAATTTTCCCACATTTTCATGTACCTATCCTTCCTTTGATTTCTGAAATGTGTCAAGTTGGAAGATTATTCGAGTGATTTGACAATGATGGCGAGCTATAGTAGTGAGCAGCTTTTAAATCGCTTTTCTAGTTTCTCCATTTAGAGTTCATGGAATGCAAAATGCATTTTTCCATTAGTCGAATTTCAAGGATACTAAAACCTATACTACATTAAAGAAAAATTCGCCAACATAAATCGAGATGGGTCTATGATGCATTGTCTAAGCTGGAGCAAAGTCTCTCCTTTTTGCTCTCTGCAAATGGAAGTTGAGTTTTAGAGAAGCAAACACATGAATTATTTAAAAAGAGCAATAGAGTTACAAGTGAAAGGACTTGAGAAAAATATCTCCCCATGAGCAACAAGGGATGGTCTCGCAGGCAGAGAACATATTTATGCTTTAGAGAGTGGGGGTTTAAGGATCCTCTAATTAAATCCAGATCAATTATAGAGAAGCAGGGGGAGATTTTTCTTTCAATTTGACAAGTTGGGGTTCCAAACATGCACCTTATGTGGATGCATGTGTGCCATCTCGAAGGATGTATGTGTAGCACATGTAAGGTCCATGTATCATAATCACCGTCCAAGAAGAGAAGGCACATCAATTCTTGCAGTTAGAGTTTGTCAATTGATGACTAGGCCCCATCCAAAGGACAAAATTCAACCTCTAGAAATTAGTCCAAGTGAAAAGCAGCTCCACTAAGGAGATAGTGGAGAATTACACTTAATTTATGAAGTGTTGTACATGGACTAAGTCAAGTCTTAGGGGTTAATAATTGTTTCTCTATATAAATGCGTGCTTATAATAGTACCGCTCAATTTAAGTTATGATTTTTACTAAATTATCAATTTCGAAATAATGATCTTAATTAGTCTTGTTGCTTGTGCAATGCACAGGAATATGTTGGTCATTGCTCAAAAAGCAACACAATAGAAAACACCATCGAAAAATATATTGCGATTACTTTCACAACATCACAAATGTAATTATTTTCTGAATTCTTCCCCCACAACACCTATGTTAAACTTGAGTTTGCTTTGTCCATAAAAACTCTCGATAAATGATGATTTTGACCTTAGAAAACATAAACGGTTCAATCTGTAAAAGAACTTTCTCTATGTAGGCTTTTCTTTCAATAGAAAGATATAATTTGATTCTTCAGTTGTGTGTTTAGTGTTTCCCATGGGTGTAAATCATTAAACAAATAGTGATGGTAATAAAGCAAGGGATCATTTGCGCAATTCATGTGCAGCAAGTGAAAAGGTCATAGGACCATTCCAACATATAAACCACACTAAGAAACTCAGAGCTATCAAAAAATAAAATGAGGGAAAAATCCTCCCAAGAAAAAAGAATCAGACCGCGTGTGTATCTTATTTTATAGTATAAAAAAGGTCTGACAACGAGTAGGGATAAACATTCAATATCACTGCTAAAAGCATTTAAAAACAAAAAAACAAAAAAACAAACAGAATCTAACCACCGACCATGTTGTAAAGGAAAATGTAGCAACAAGCTTTGGATGGATAATGATATGAGAAGGATTGAGGAATTAAACTCAATAAACAGTTCAAATCTTCCATAGACTCAAAACCCGTGCAACCAATTGATAATGAGTTATAATGCAGTAACGTTTATCAGAGATAAAGCCTACTTTAGATTGAAGAACAACATGGTTGTTTTTTACCACAGAGATCAAAGGTCACTAACGAAGGGGAAGATAAGAGAAGCTAAGGATCGTATCTTGTCATCAATTTCGATACTCGTAGATTGGAATCAATCAAGAGGCCTTTGAGCCTAAAAAACACAAAAATCAAGGTAAAATATAAACATAGTCGAAGGAAGAAAACACAGTTTTGGCAAATTACTTCGACGAGTTTGTAGGATAGATGGGACGATCATAAACTGCAACATTCCTCGTTAAGGAAGCAAGTAGTTGCGCAGAAAACCCACCACCCGATGAACTTTAGAAACCAACTTGTGATCAAGTAAACTTAAGTAAATTAAGATGTTGGTAAGGTTAAATTCAGATTCTACACAGAGGCCGACAATACATAAGCTTGCAGGCAAACTCATCCTGTGCAAACTTTGAGAACCGGGACCATCCCCATTTTGTATTGGCAAATCAGCGCCTTCGCCTTCGACTTTAGCTTTCTTGGTCAAAGGAAGGAAACAAACAACTTCAGGTTCAGGGGACAAGCAAAATTCATGCTTGCGGATGGGTACTTAGAGAGACAATAGAAGCAAATATTCATAAATGAAATTAAAAAAGCTGCAAAATTTCGGTTGAGATTTCTGATTTAGTTGGTAAATTCCTAATGTCGTTGCTAAAAATATGTGGATGGGGCTGCAAAATTTCCGTGTTGGCGTTACATATGCCATGCTAAGTGGCTATATTGAAAACCTTAAAATAAAAAGTATCTCTCAAAAATTTACAAGAAAGAAATTGAAAAAAAGGAAGAGAATTGGGAATTTGGCAAATCTACAATCTTTAACTCTTTTTCTTTTTGAAATTTGGCGGATTTAATATTAAAACTTGCCTAATTAAAACAAATATCTCATAAACCCTTGCTTTAGATTTCTCATCGCTTGTTTGAAATTTTCAAAGCCCTCTTTTGGGCTTGAAACCTGGTTATGTTCAAGTTAGAGTGTAATGGTGGAGAGCACTCATGCATCTTTCACAATGGAAGCGTATCTTTCTATACGTAGACATCATATTGTGCAACAAAGTTGCAAACCTCACAGCAGACCAATTTCCAAGTTGAACTTATTTTCTTGAAAATTGATTGAATAAAAATAATAGATTGAGCACCATAATTTTACTATAGAATCAAATCGAATCCAAGTCACACTTTTATTATCTCGACTTCATTTCGATCTCAATTCGCCATGCTAGAGTGGGAGAGCTCAAGCCACAAAAGTGATCCGTTAGCCTCAACACCTGAGCAAAGCCCCATACATAGAAGCACTTGAGAGCTATGACATGGTCCTCCTCGTGTCTCCATCCATTGTGGAAATGTTGCTCCAAATGATTCCAAGTTGAAAAATGGGCCACTTGGGATCTGCCCTAAAAGTCAAGTCAATTGTCACTAATACTTCAAGGCTAGACCTAGGTTACCCGGCGTGTGGACTGGGATGTGGAACGAAAAAGGGATTGTGAAACTGTTATTTGTCAAAAATGTGGTACGATAAAGGTGGACTTCTGTTGAGCATGTGATTAGGATAAGACCTAGTTTTGTAGTTACAATATAGATGATATAGATCGTATAATGTGTTTCTAACATATTTGAGCCACTAAATTTCATGTTCACACAAGAATTACTATTTATAATTCAATATAAAAATATTATCATGAAATTATAGTTTAGGTAAGTAATAACGATTAGTGTATTAAAATGTTCACAATACTCATTTTATTTTATGGGTATGCTCTCATCTCATAGGATGTCTTGTGCAACTGAGGTCTAAGTGCCTTGTGGGAGACGTATTCACGCATCTAACATATTTAATAATAGTAGAGAATCTAATCTATCGTTTTGGTTTTCAATCATAATAAAAAGAGAATTTACATTTTCCTTTCTTCTCATAGGATATCCTATGCATTCTGAATCTACATGCCGTGTAAAAAACGAATGCATGCATCTAGCATATCTAATAATAATAATAAAAAAAAATCTAATCTACCGCTTTGGTTTTCAATCACAATAAAAAAATAGTTTACGTGTTCCTTTCAGTCAAAGTTCGCAAAAATGAAAGTCAATGAATAACTTACACGCCAAGTTCAGAAATTGTTGATCACTTTTTAAAGTTCATGAAAATGAAAGTCCACAAATAACTCCAAGTCAAAGTCAACATTTATGACTTTTCGAATGATCGTCACTTCCTTCATATGTTACTCCAATATTCTTTTTATTTTGGGATAAGTACAATAAAAATCCTAAAACTTGTCATGAAAATACAATTAAGTTTTATGCTTACAAAAGTACAATCAAGTTTAAGGGGGCGTTTGGGAATGGCCATAGGAAGGAGCTTTGAGTGTCCAAAACTCATTTGGCCAAATATTGGGTGTCTGGTAATAATTTTGAAAGATCAAGCCACAAAATTGATCTGTTAAGCTGAATACATGGGCAAAGCCCAATATATGGAAGCACTTGAGAGAGTTATGACTTGGTCCTCTTCTTGTGTCTCCATCCATTGTGGAAATGTTGCTCTAAATAATTCCGAGTTGGAAAAAGGGCCACTAAGGATCTGCCCTAAAAGTCAAGTAAAATATTGCTAATACTTTAAGGCTAGACCCACATTACCCGGCGTATGGACCGGTATGTGGAACGAAGAAGGGATCGCGGAATTGTTACTTGTCAAAAATGTGGTACGATAAGGGTGGACTTCTGTTGAGCATGTGATTAGGATAAGACTTAATTTTGTAGTTACAATATAGATAATATAGGTTGTATAATGTGTTTCTAACGTATTTGAGTCACTAAGTTTCATGTTCACACAAGAATTACTATTTTTAATTCAATACGAAAATATTATCATGAAATTATAGTTTAGGTAAGCAATAACAACTAGTGTATTAAAATGTTCACAATGCTCATTTTACTTTATGGGTATGTTCTCATCTCATAGGATGTCCGTGCGCCCAAGGTCTAAGTGCCTTGTGGGAGATGAATTCTCGCATCTAACATATTTAATAATAGTAGGGAATCTAATTTATCATTTTGGTTTTCAATCATAATAAAAAGAGAGATTATATGTTCCTTTCATCTCATAGGATATCCTATGCATTCTGAATGTACGTGCCAAGTAAAAACGAATGCATGCATCTAGTATATCTAATAATAATAAAAATCTAATCCCTCACTTTGGTTTTCAATCACAATAAAAAAAAAAAGAGTTTACACGTTCCTTTCAATCAAAGTTCATGAAAATGAAAGTCCACGTGCCAAGTTTAGAAACTTTGATCACTTTTTAAAGTTCATGAAAATGAAAGTCCACAGATAACTCTAAGTCAAAGTCAATGTTTATGACTATTCGAATGATCATCACTTCCTTCATCTTTAGAGCTACTCCAATATTCTTTTTATTTTGGGATAAGTGTGATAAAAATTTGAAAACTTGTCATGATAATACAATTAAGTCTTATGCTTACAAAAGTACAATCAAGTTTAAGGGTGCATTTGGGAATGGCCATGGTTGAGTGTCCAAAGCCCATTTGGCCAAATATTGGGTATTTGGTAAAATTTTTGAAAGATCAAGCCACAAAAGTGATATGTTAGGCTAAACACCTAGGAAAAGCCCCAATATATAGAAGCACTTCAGAGAGTTATGACATGGTCCTCCTCTTGTGTCTCCATCCATTGTGGAAATGTTGCTCCAAATGATTCCGAGTTGGAAAATGGGCCACTTGGTTTCCAACTCGGAATCTGCCCTAAAAGTCAAGTAAATTATCTCTAATACTTCAAGGCTAGACCTAGGTTACCCAACGTATGGACCGGTATGTGGAACAAAAAAGGGATCGCGGAACTATTACTTGTCAAAAATGCGGTACGATAAGAGTGGACTTTTGTTGAGCATGTGACTAGGATAAGACTTAATTTTGTAGTTACAATATAGATAATATAGGTAGTATAATGTGTTTCTAATGTATTTGAGTTACTAAATTTCATGTTCACACAATAATTACTATTTTTAATGCAATACGAAAATATTATCATGAAATTACAGTTTAGGTAAGTAATAACGATTAGTGTATTGAAATATTCACAATGCTCATTTTAGTTTATGTGTATGCTCTCATCTCATAAGATGTCCCGTGCACCCGAGGTCTAAGTGCCTTGTGGGAGACGAATTCATGCATCTAACATATTTAATAATTGTAGGGAATCTTATATCGTTTTGGTTTTCAATCATAATAAAAAGAGAGATTACATGTTCCTTTCTTCTCATAGGATATCCTATGCATTATGTCGTGTAAAAAACGAATGCATGCATCTAGCATATTTAATAATAATGAAAAATCTAATCTATCGCTTTGATTTTCAATCGAAATAAAATTAGAGTTTACATGTTCCTTTCAATCAAAGTTCATGAAAATGAAAGTCCATGTATAACTTACATGCCAAGTTCAGAAACTTTGATCACTTTTTAAAGTTCATCAAAATGAAAGTCCACAGATAACTCCAAGTTGAAGTCAACGTTTATGACTTTTCAAATGATCATCACTTCCTTCATCTTTAGAGCTACTCCAATATTCTTTTTTTTTTTTTTTTTTGGGATAAGTGTGATAAAAATTTAAAAACTTGTCATGATAATACAATTACGTCTTATGCTTACAAAAGTACAATCAAGTTTAAGGGTGCATTTGGGAATGGCCATGGGAAGGAGCTTTGAGTGTCCAATGCCGGTTTGGCCAAATATTGGGTGCTTGGTTAAATTATTGAAACCCATCTTGAGGGAAAGTTTGCCTTTAAAAAGGTGAAAGCCCAAGGTAGGTTCTAGGCTTTCTCGGGCTTTCAGCATTCTTGAAAGGCCCTCTCTAGGGTTAAGTATATAAATTTTGTTCCAAAACTATCCTCACTCAATTTTTATCTTTCTGTTTTTGGCCTCGTGATTCACTATTCATCTTATTCTCCATTGAGTCGGTTGGCTTGGTTGCGTGTGGCTGCAATGGGTCGATGACAGGCTAGAGAGAGGTTGATGTGGTCACGGCTATCTTGGTGATCGTCACCTGCCAGTTGCACAACCTCTACGAGTTGCGGTGACCCCTTGCAAATCACGTCGTTGTGACCCAAATCTAGTGCGTCACCTCTATGAAGGGCCGCTTGAGGTCACGTGACCAAGCAGACCTTGCCGAGGTCGCACAACCTCCGACGACCCAGATTTGGGTCACATGACCCCTTGCTAGTCGCGGCGACCCAAATCTAGATCTCATGGCCTCTGTGAAGGTTGCTTGAGGTCACGTGACCAGTCGACCTCGTTGAGGTTGCGTGACCCCGTGCAACCCTTGCCGATCGTCTCTTGGGGCCGCCGAGGTCTTATAACCTTAGATGTCAACTGCCAACAACAAATTTCAATCACCGGCGCCACCCCTTGCCCTTGCTGGCCAACTTTTTTATTTTTCTTTTAACGATTTTTTTTTTTTAATTACAAAGGTCATTTGTAAATATAATCTCTCCAAATATTATTTTACTTAAAGGTACTTCACAATGGACTTTCATATTACAATTTAACAAATACAATTTACATTTTGGAAAACCTTTTTAACTTAAAGTCCTTTACATTTTCTCAAAGACTTTCCCCAAAAGTCTAATGGCACACCCTAAAACTTATCAACTTTATGTAATCAAGTCCTTCATTTAACTTCGGCCAATTTGGCTAATGAAAAATGTTGGCGTGACTTCTTTTGATATTTCCTATCTCATAAGTGGCAACGACATGATTAAAATATAAAACATAATGCTAAAATGATGACAATCTGATTTTTAATACAAATTTCATTTATATTAAATTAAAAATAAGCTAAATTGAAATCCTAATTCTGCTAGCCGCCACGCGATGAACGTCGTCCCATCCTTGTTCCACGAAATCAAATCGTCCACCGACGGATCATTCATGAGCATGTAAGTCTTCATGAGAAACGGAAGCGACCTCTGGGAGGCGCCAACTACTGGCGAGTCCCCGGTCTGCTCCGCCGGCATCGGTCCCCATGGGTGCCTCTCAAATTCCAAGCCCCAAGACACCTGGAGAGACTCCGAACCGGACAGTATCCATTCGAGTCAGCTCGTGGATGATGCTGTATTTTACGCTGAACCACAAAATCAATGCACACGAAGCATCCTCCCGCCAATTTGATTAAGAAAAAGAAAAACCGAAAAAGAGAATAAAAGAAACTATTCCTCCATCTAGTGATGTTCGTCCTATGCGAGAATTAATAAAACAAATCCTTTTCGTGTCCCTTGCCTTGAAGCAACATATAGAGCATTAAAATTGATAAAAGAGAATAGGACGAATCAAAATACAGGCTACCTAGGATAGTGGAACAAACGTCGTAGAAAAAGAGCATATAATGCAGTGAAGATGCGATTAAAAGGGAGAATAAGTGCCACTAGAACAACATGGCCTGGAAAGGGCAATCGAAAGCCTTGATGTTTTATTTGATAGAACCATGTCAAACGCTTGGGGCTTTGAGTGCAAGAAAATTTGGGTTGGGGATCAATATCTTGGGAGTATCCTCTCCATTTTCTGGCTGGTTTGGAAAAAGCAAAGAAAGCAAGCCTTTGAAGGAGAGGAGTCTCCAACCCCTGTAACTTTTCGTGACTGGTGCAAAGCTAATGATTTTAGCATAATGGAATTAGGAGCAGATGCAAATGCATTGGTTGCTAATATATGCTTTCTATCGTGATTAAGTTCTTTTGAATCTTGACCTTGTTTTGTACGTGGGTTTGCGCCCACCTAGCACCCTATAGTGAATTTCTCTCTATCAGTGAGAACAAGCTTTCTTGCAATAGCCCCCAGAGAACCATACACACCATCCTCCTTATCTAGCAACATATCCTCAGCAAGAGGCACAAATTTAGAAGTTTCTGGCATCATCCCCCATTGTAATCTGAACTGCTTCCGCTTAGTTGTGGCGCCATCACAGGCACGGCTGCGCCAAGGATTTATCTAACACCCCCACCCCCCCCCCCCCCAATTTGTTCGAGTCTCGAAATAGATTAGAAAAGGATAGAATTCTTTCAATCGTTGGATTAGATTTGAATTCAATAATGGGGGTGGGGTTCCTTTCTGACGGAAAACTGGTGCACGGACATTCATCTTAAACATTGCTTCCCCACTCTGTTTTTTTTTTTCCCTCTACTGATCAGGATGCTCTGGTTTCTAACGTCTTGTGCGTCAACAACAGCACTTTACGCTGAATTCCCAACTCAATTTATATTTCAGGGGAGCTTGATGTGGTCTGCACATTCATCTCTCTCTTTATAGCCCAAGGTTAAAGGTATTGGAGAAGGACGGACTCATCTAGAATTTTGTTAAATGCAGAGCCTCCTCCTGGGGATTTGAATTGGGCCGAAAACTCCCCAAGCAAGCCTCCTTCCACTCTAATTGGGCTGTGATTTCTTGCCCAACTCGACAACGATATGTTTTCCAGAGGAAGACTCGACACATCGGGTAGGCATGTGAAGAGGGTCTTCTTCTTTTTTTCTAGTGTTTCCCATGGAATTTTTGTGCAGCCAGCAGTTTACAACGACTAAAAAGAAAGACAAACATGGGAAATTTCCCAAACAGAACCGTGTTTCCCAGTGGTGATATGTTTAGAACTGCTTCAGACCATCTCTTTAGTTGCAGAGGCAAATGTGCTAAAAATCCACCATGTTCAGGTAAACGTAAGCAATTTAAGAAGGTGAATGCAGGTAAAGCTAAATTTGATAAAGCAACCAGAATTTTATCTTTATGTAAGGTTAAATTCAGATTCTATATAGTCACTGAAAATACATGAGCTTCCATGCAAAACTCATCCTGTCCAAACATTAAAAACCGGAACTATCCCCATTTTCAATAGGCAAATCAGCGCTCTTCACCTGCGACTTCAGCTTCCGAAGGAATATAAAAAAAACCAAATTCAGCTTTAGGGAACCAGCTTTCTATGGTCTAGTCGTTTAAAAAGCTATTAAACTTTCCGTTTGTTAGTGGATTTTTGACTCAGTTGATAGATATTTAATATCGTCAGTAGAAAGAGCATGACCAACAACTCAAATGTCAAGTAATCCTTTCAAAAAATATCGCCACTATAAGAAATTTCTTGACTTTCAATTGATTTTGCCTGGGTCGTACGTAAACTACCAACACTAGAATAAATTACTATTTCAAATTAATGTTGGTAAATGTATTATAGTATTAGTATATTACAAAAGACACTTGTATAATTACAAAGGGTCTAGTAATGTTTTGATAATGTCGATAATTTTCAAGAAGTTGGTAATTTATAATTTTGTCAGAATGTTAGTAAACTACTTGTAGTGCCGGTAGTTGATAGACTGAAATTGTAAAACTTGAGAAACCTTGGTAAAGGACTAAATCAATTAGGAGATTGGTCAATTCATAGTGGTATAAAAAACCGCTTACAGCCATTCCCCATTTACTTGAAAGACTGATATGCCAGACAGTATTCCACTTACAGCCACTCCCCATTTACTTAACTAAAAGCCAGACCAGCGGCAGAACATGCACTGTAGCATAATGCCACATTGCAAATGAAGCTGCTAATTTAAAAACCAAAGACATTTGACAAACTCACAGTCATCAGGAAATCCAAGGTCCTTGCCTTGCTTATAACAATTGTTGGTTGGATAATCAACCTCGCGCTCCAATACCAGTTGACAAAAAGGTAAGCATTTAGTGGTGACACGCTCATCCAAATGCCGTCCTCCTAACCGCAGGGTCTTTGCTCTTATCATGGCCTTTACATACAGAGGACGGACTAAAATTTAAGAATACTGCAATCACCGAGACAGAAATGCTGAGCACAGGCATTCAATCATTCCCAATACAGTTGTACACCTCTCTAGCCAATAGAAACGACTATATTACACGGATAAATGAACAAAGTAGGAAATTCACGAACTCACAGCAAAGGCGACAATAGCGGATGAAAGGGCAAGGAACCCGTACTTTGCCATCCCCTCGGAGATCCCGACGAAGGTATTAGCAATTCTAAACATGATCCTCCACAACAAGGCGCACACCAACACAGCCGCAGCCCCTACGAGAGGACCAAGTAATTGCTCCTCAAGAACGACTCCACTTGCAGCCCAATGGCCTCCCGATATTTGCTAAACGTAGAAAGAACCGACATTGTCGGCTTCTCGAAAACCTTCTTCGCGAAACCCCCCCGTTCCCCGAGCTTTGGAACGAGAAATGCCTGACCCCATAGCAATTCAATCTCGACGGACCGAGTCCCGCCGGCGAGAAGCTCTTCAACGAAGCCTGGCCCGCCCTAGAGGGAGCACCTCGGACGCGGCGAGATTACCGAAGGCTCTAGACTGGCACGTATTCCGCGCGCTGCCGGTGGCCGAGCTCGGCGGATAGGAGAGAGGAAACGGGCGGCGGAGAGAAGAAGGAGAGGGCGAGGAGCGGGCGGCGGCGGGATCGACGGCCGCGGTGGCGAAGTGGGAGGAGGAATGCGTGCCGGCGGGGGACGATTTCGCGAGGTGGAGTTGGTGGCGATGCAATCTCAGAACGCCTTGGAGCAATCGCGAGGAGGGCTTTGACATCGTAGTACGAGATTTGTACAGAATCGGAGCTCGAACGCCGCTGCTTCGATGCAGAATTGAAGGACGCGAGTTTCTCCGGAGACTTGCGGGATCGGAGGAAAGGAAGGAGGGTAGTTGAAGCAAGGGAAGTGCTCCTCCCGGAGGGAAGCTGGAGCGCAGTCGATAGCCTGATGTTGTACGGTGCAGTCAGCGGTGAAGGAAGACGACGATGACCATTCTTTGATCTCGTCTTCTCCGGTTCGATCTATGGGTTTGGGCCTGAAGAGGCCCAAGGCCCAAGCCCAAGTTTGAATTCTCAAGCATCCAAAATAGGAGTGGGCTATTCCCGTTTCCGCATAAATTCTATATGCAATTTAAAATCTACCCATCGTAAAAAGTTGTTCATTTTTGGAACCTGCTATCATATCATAGATTCCATGATTTAATGAAGTTTCACCTTTATTATAAATCAAATGATTGCACTATATCATCATTTTTAATGATTTACACTTACTATTAATGCACTAATCACGACTTATTTTTAAACACATGAATAATATAAAATATTAATAAAGTAAAAGTCTTGATCATAATATGGAAGTTCAAACGAGTAGTTCCATATTATATACTTATCATCGGATGTCATGGAACATTACAAAATTGTGTGAAAACATAAATTAAGAAAAACACAAACTTATCCTAAGTTCGGGTTCCAAGTTCTAGGTTCAAGTTGAACCTACAAGTCAAAACAGGTTTTTCAATTTTTTGAATTTGAACTCTATCTTGCATATTTTGAAAGTTGGAAACGGACAAGTTTCAATCGATCCGGTTCTTTGATTTTACGTTCTACTGGAATTATACTCGCCCCTAATTCAAAATAGGCTACTGCTCTCTCTTGTGCTTCCATAGAGAGAGAGAGAGGGGGGAGTTTGGGGTGGGGAATTCGTCTTTTAATAGCCGCTAAATTAAGTTCTCTTTTAGGTGAAGGAAGTATGACTGCCTTACCAATAGTGGAGACCCAGTCGGGAGATGTTTCGGCTTATTCTTCAGCCTTTGTTATTTTTCTTCACACGAACCCAAGAAGCAAGTTTTGGCAGTTCATGAAGACCTCCGCATGCCAACTGCTACAAGCTCAATGTATACGCAAGTTTTTGGCAAAAACACTAGAAGCACCGGTTTCAAAAAGCGATCGGAAAGCAAAGCCCTTCCTTCCAATCCAAGCGTCCTACTTAGATGAGAACCCGATATGTTAGAAGTTCAAAAAGTGCATCAAAGTGATAGAGGGAAGCTCATCAACCATGAAACAAGGAGTTTGGCTCCTCATACTAGCGCATGCTTTGATTTCACACAATTTGTTTGCATGGATGGAAAGATCGACGCACCTCGCAAGGTGGAGTCAATTGACAAGTATGACGACGAAAAGGTGAGGTCACAAACGGATCAGAAACCAGTAGCTCTAGCGTTGCGTTTATGGTCTAAAAGCTTGAATCTGGTAGCTCCTCTGATGCTTAATCCTGTTTCGTGGACCGGTGAATTAGAACTGTTGCAAGGGCACGGCAATCGCAAATTCGACGGTTCAAACATGACAAGAAATTGAGGATAGACGCAGCCTTATTGCCTTATTAGCAAATGTGAGTGAACAGAAAATTGGAGTAACATATCTAGTTTTGAATATTTTTGCCTGCTTCCCTACCCGTCCCCTCATGATCCAAGAGTTGGAGGCCTATCGTTATTGAGGCCCATTTAAATTTGTCTGTACCAGCACTCAATAACAGGGAAGAGACATCAAGTAGAAATCATATTTTGGCTTAAGAGAGAGAGAGAGAGAGAGAGAGAGAGAGAAGAGTTCGGAGAGAGAGAGAGAGAGAGAGAGAGAGAGAGAGAGCCCAAAAAGATACAGTAGAAAGAGTGGTGTTTTGAGAAATAGACCCCTCAGAATGCTAATTACATTACATGACTAAGCAAACTCATGGAAGGGCAGAGATCATACGAGCACAAGTTCTAAACAAACCCAAAATGAAAAACTAAAGGCAGAGGAGAGAGCACAAGATTGCTCATCTTACACGCTTCTTGACAATCTCAGTCTCTTCAACTCGGCTACCTTCTCTACTATAGTCACATATGCCTTCTGTGCTGCTTGATCCGCAAAGCTGAAATATGCTCGTCTCAATCCTTCTTGAACTGCAAAACTCCGAAAACGCCCGAAACCAATTGCAAATCCAAGCATTATGACCACATAGAACAACATCTGATCAAGCTTATCCTCTTCATGTGTATCTTTAGGGTGAGGGACTTTCTGTGGTTGAGACGTCTCGACGCTGAGGCATTTCTTTCTCAAAAGATCACCACATAGTAGAGGATTGCCAGCATAAATGGAAGGATCATCGAGTGTTTGGATTTGATTCCCTTTTGGAATCTGCCCCATAAGGTTGTTTTGCGACAAAGGTTGAGGTGGGCTAGGGATGTTAATGCTGAAATGCCCTGTGGAATTATCCCTGAGAGATGGTTGTTTGAAAGATCCAAAGACTCAAGCGGCCTCATATTCCCAATGCCAATGGGAATATCTCCATAGAGATGGTTGTGAGACAAGTTCAAGCCATGCAATCCTGAGAGGAAAGAAAGTTCTTCGGGGATTGACCCGTTCAAAAAGTTGCTAGAGAGATCCAAATTGACCACAAGTTGTAGAACAATTTTGGTGTACTCGTTATATCTTCCCTTGAAGATCTCAACCACGTGCTCTCGACTCCAAGACATACCATAGCCTCCGAATGACAAGGAAATTATATCTTGTATAGGAGCAACAACCATAGATCCAAATGAATTGGTTTGATTCAAGTTGATCATGCCACTCATGTTGCCAAGACAATGTGGGATCATTCCCGTCAAATTGTTCATTGCCATGTCTAATATTTTCAATCTTGATAGCGAGCAGAGCTGTGGAGGGATGCTGCCGACAAACCTATTCTCTCGTAGCCTCAGGATCAACAAGGAGTGAAAGCTTTCGTCAAACCATGTGGGAATGCTTCCAGACAAATTGTTCTCTCCAAGGTCTAAAATTACTAGAGCTGTGCAATAATCTAAAGCTTGAGGAAGCTCCCCATTGAGACGGTTTCCGTTCAAGTGTAGGGTGGTAAGGTGGGGCAATGATCCAAGTGAGCTAGGAATTACTCCGGACAACTTATTGAATGACAAAGTCAAGAATGATAAAGAATCCTTCCAACAGTCCGAATATTACCGATAGGCTATTATTGGCAAGATTTAAAACAATCAACTCCATGTCGCATAATGATGATGGTAGAGTACCACCGATTAGGTTGTCATTGAGATACAGAGTATGTACCTGGTACATAGTGCTAATATTTGTTGGAAGAGAACCGGAGATCAAGTTGTGAGAGAGATCTAAAAAGGAACAATTAGTAGACATGTTGGGCAAGGGGCCAGTAATTTGATTGTAAGATAGATCGAGCATGAAAAACGTCAAGTTGACTAACCAATTCGGCAAGGGCCCAAAAAGGGAAGCATTGGAGAGTATGATCTCTGTGGTGTTCACTTGTGTTTGAATCCATCGGGGAACTTTAGCTCCGAGTTTGCAAGAGCTCATCGAAATAGTTTTCAGTTGGAAAGGGGGTATCCAGCTAGGTTTTGCCTTAAAACTCAAGTTATTATTGTCATTGATGGAAAACTCCTTGAGCCTTGACAAATTAAAAAAATGGATTTCGGTAATCACACCTTCTAAATGATTACAGAAAGATACAACTCTTGCAAAGCCCCCAATTTCCCTAATGACTTAGGAATATGCCCCCCAATTTATTATCGTAAAGATATAACGATCTCAATGATGACAACCGACCTATTGATGGTGGAATGGTCCCATTCAATCTATTATACGAAAGATCTAGTGTTTCCAAGTTTGACAATGATCCAATGACACTAGGGATTGGACCGGAGAAGAAATTGTCGAAAAGTATAATACTTTTTAAGTTTGTGAAGTGCTCCAACCAATCGGGCATAGCACCCTTAAGATGATTTGAACATATCTCTAGACTCTCGAAGCTATTCTCGATGAGTCCCGATGAATTTCCTTGGATTGTCGAAATCTCTTCTCCGATTTGGTTATAACACAAATGCAATGACTTGAGGTACCACATGCTCTTTAAGAATGAGAATAAGCCTCCTTCAATGCTATCAAAAGCATTTTCCTCGAGATTGAGATGAGCGAGGCTTGTAAACTTGTCAAACCACATGGGAATTGATGAGTTGAAAGAGTTCAATGAAAGATCAAGATGCTGAAGAGAAGTCATGTTTTGAAAGAAAGTGCTCGAGATGGGACCTTCGAAAAGATTATTCGAAAGATCAAGGTATTGAAGATGAACAAGAGAAGTAGAATTGGCCAAGTGATTAGAAGACATATCAAAATTATCTAATCCGCAGCCTGATAAGCTCAAATGTGTTAAAGTTGGGAGCGTGCTGATCACCTGCATGAGGACTTTTTCGTTCACAATCATTGAGCCACTCAGGTCAAGGTACTTTAGTGATTGAAGATGAGAAACCCATAGGATATCATCCACAACCAAATTTTCATATTCCGTATGAAGATCGAGGACTTCCAACTTGGTGAGATTTCCCAATTGTTGGGGAACCATTCCATGGAAGTTGGCAAACGATAGATTGAGGTACCTCAATTGTTCAATTGAACCGATGAATTCAGGTATTCTTCCATGATTGGAATCAACCCCACTTAAGTCCAAATGGTTCAAGTATCTCAAGTGGAGCAAAGAAGAGTTCAACTCACCATGAGCCAAGAAAAGCTTCGCCATGTGAAAATAAGCACTAGTTTCGTCTTTTGTTGGTTGGGGTAATTGGAGATTGATGACATGACCATATACTCTATCGCAAATCACTCCTTCCCATCTGCAGCAATCTTTGCCTTTCCATGAAGAAAGCAAGCCAGACGGATCTACGAGGCTTCGTCGAAGCTGGAGCAGAGCCTCTCTTTCCTGCTCTCTGCAAATGGACGTTGAATTGTTACAAAAGCACACGCCTGAATTATCTAAAACAAGTAATAGAGTTACTAGTGTGAGCGCTTGGGAACAATATCTCCCCATGAGCAATGAGAGAGAGGATGAATTCATGTTTCAGAGTGGAGATTTTGAGGGTCCTCTAATTAGACCCAAATTATTTATAGAGAAGGGTAGGGAGAGATTTCTTTTAATGTGACAAGTTGTGGTGTCGTACATGCACCTAATGTCCATGCATGTGTATAATGTATATGCAGCGCATTTAAGGTCCACATATGATAGTCGTCATCGGGGAGAAAAGGCTCATCCATTCTTGCGGTTGGAGTTCGTAAATTGATGACCAGACGCCATTTAGACGAGACATCCCCATCAACTTGGAAGCAAAAGCAACGCCATTACCGAGATTGCGGACAAGCCAGTCCAATATTTTGCAGTGCTTGTCTTGGGTAAAGTCAATTCTTTTGGGTCCGTGTCATTATTCATATCAAGGTCGTTTCTCGGTCTACATTGCGAGTTTCTAAAGACACCGTCTGTTTTACGTTTTTATCTTAACTAGATTACCAACTATGGAACAACGATGCTAACTAGTCTTCTTGCTCATAAGGATGATGGTAATGTACCATTCATCAGTATTTCATGGAGACACAACTGAAGAGGTAGAGAGATTTAAACTGTCGGAAAGATCCTAATCAGAACCGCTAAAAGGTACATATATTGGGTAAGGGCGTGGTAATTTGAGTGTGAGACAAATCAAGCCACAAAGTTCACATATTGGCTGACCATATAGGCGAAGCCTCCAAAATGGAGGCATTGCAGAGAGAAGCCATGGTCCTCCACTTGCGTTTGCATCCATTGTGGAAATGTCGATCCAGTTGGGATTTGCCCTAGAAGTCGGGTAATTATTACTAATATCCAAATACTACAGGCTAGACCTAGTTTATGTGGAGTGTGGATCGCTTGGACATAGGGAGCAAAATATGGGAGCGTGGAACGTCATTCGTGCCAAATGATAGGGGTAGACTTCTTTTAATCATGTAATTAGTATCGAACATGATTTTGCAGTTACAACAAAGATAATATAGGCAGTACAATGTGTTTCTAACGTATCATGTTCAAACAAGAATTATTATTTTAAATTGTGTTTTCAATTACAAAAATATCAGCATGAAAAATATATCTCGAATAAATAATAAAAATTAGTACATTGGAATGTTTGAAATGCTCATTTTAGTATATGGATGCATTCTCATCTCAGATTATATTCTATGTACCTGGGATTTACGTGCCGTGTGAGAGACGAATGTATACATCTAACATATTGAGTAATTGCCGTGTGAGAGGCGAATGCATACATGTTCCTTTCAATCAAAGTTCATGAAAATGAAAGTCCGCGCATAACTCCAAGTCGAGTCAATATTCACCACTTTTTAAATTTCATGAAAATGAAAACCCACCAATAACTCCAAGTCAAAGTCAATGTTTATGACATTTCAAAATAATAACTTACTTCATCTTTAGAGCTAGTCCAGTATTCTTGTTTATTTCCACTTTTGCGACGTAATAAGTCCAGTAGAGTAGTAGTCATGCCTCACATAATCAGTATCATAGCTGGAAAAAGTTGAAACCAGGAGGCATTTGCCTTTGCCTACCGTTATATGCTTATAACACTGACTCATACCATATTAGGGGTGATCAGGTCCAGGGTGGGTAGAGGGTCTGACACTGGACCCCATCTCAATCTGTTATAACCGGTTCCCCTTTTCTCTGGACCATATACCCGACCTTGTTTGTATTGGACCCCCGTACCCGACCTACCATATTTTTCCAATCCGGTTCTAGGGTCAACCTTGTTTTCACCGAAACCTGTTTTGCAATCTCCCGATATCCTATACGACTTTGAATTTTATATTAATACGCGAGAAAATAACATAATCTTCCTAATTTGTATTGAAACATTAAGCACTTGTAATAAATAAATACATGAACTTTTTGACTAAATAAAAATTAAGGATCCACAGGGGCTAATTATAATAAATAAAATTATAAGGCAAAGAATTAGCAACAAATATGGGTGTAATATTAGTCTTATTCCTACAACTATTACATGAAGCTATTCATTTATGCAAGCATAACTCCTCCTACAAAAGAGAAATTAGGCGAGTCAATCCATGTGATACACAAGAATTTGGCAACGACAAACATCGTTAGTCCATCGATGACAAGTGCGAGAGGGAGCGGTGAGGGAGGGAAGCAAGTGAGGAAGAGAAATGACAAAGGAGGAGTGCTATGCGTGTTTGAAAGAGCCAAGAGGAAAAACGTTGTGTGATTGCGAGAGTAAGAATAGAAATCGGGAGAAAAAAAAGGGTTTTGGACCTCTACTTCCAAAATTGGTCCGGGAACCGATTCCAAAACCGGTTTGGGAACCGATTCCAAAACCAATTCGGGAACCGGTTTCCAGGTGGGTAATCACTCGGAACCTGTTCCCGGACCGGTTTAAACTGGTTCCGAATTTTGGGAATCGGTTCTCGGATCAGTTTCAATGGGAACCGGTTCCCGACCCCGTTTTCCTGGTGGGCCGATCCGGGAACCGGGTATACCCGGTCCGATTGCACACCCCTATACCATATCATTTACCTTCGGCTGAACGAGTGTCCATGTTAATTTGGTTGCATTTTTTTTTTCCATAAGTAAATATCGTGTATTCGCAAAACTCCAGCAACCATCGGAGGACAAACTGTTTTACTACCCTAAGCATTTATGCAAAAGCTTCATTCTCCCCATTTTTGTTAAAAAAGATTAAATCCAGATCTATGAGACTCTTTCAATAACATGTAATTAATGAATTAGTTACTCGAAACACAAAAGCAAGTCACAAAACTTTTAGACTTTCTACTCAACAAATAAAGAGTTTTCAGAAATTCTGATAGACTACACTTGTGGAGAGACATCGTTATGTACACGCATTCTATTATTAGGAAATGTAAAAACCACCATTTGAGTGTCAATTATAGGTAAGGTAACACTGGTAATCCACGAATAACTCCAAATAAAGTGGATATTATCTCTTTCTCTCTCTCTCTCTCTCTCTCTATATACATAAAAAAAGAACTTCCCTAATGATATGTGTTGATGTCATGATCAATCCTTAAAATATTTTGATCGCATCCTAATAAAAAAGAACTTAAAAATGATACATTTTATCAATTAGATTGAGCAATAAAACAAAGGCAATTTAGTGTCTATCGTAAGAATATTATGGTAAATTTATAGAGAGAGAAGGGCTCATTTTTTACCTTAATTACATCATTTTCATTCAACTGATAAAGTTTCTAGCTTTCTGCATTGTAGTCGAGAACTTGGAATTAACAAGAACATACATCAAATGCTTCCGACTAGTTACTTCGCATGAATTTCCAAGCTTTTGGTATTCTGAAAGCGCTTCAATAGTTTTGCATCAAGAGTAGAAAGGATTGGCCTCAACTATTTCATCTGATAATGGACATGAACATTGTTGGATCCTCGCTCGAGCGGTTCCACCCTAAGCTTCTCATTGTTAAGAAGGTGCCTTCGGTATTGGTACCTTAGACAGGAAGCTGTTGAATAAAGCATGTGCCAGAGAGAGAGAGAGAGAGAGAGAGATACATTGGCACTTCAACACCACGAATATATATGCTTTTCCACAAACACATAGAATGGCCTCTACAGCAGGCTCATGCTTATCCTTCTTCCTCTCATCACTAAGCATGACTAATTCAACTCAATTGAGCTCTTCTCCAGGCTCTGCTTCCTATTAGTGTCGCAATATGTCTCGAGCTTGAGCTTGTAAGTGAAAGTCTAAATTCATATAAGAGATTTTCTATTTGGGAATTCGATGGACAAATAAGTACTAAATTTAAAACTTAAAAGTAAAGTCCAAGTTGGATTAAGTTTCAGAACAAATTAGAGATATCGACTTTTTAAATTTGGGTTGGATTCGGTAAAGGTCTAGAGTTCCACGTTTAATATATAAAATAAGCAAATCTCTTTTGGTAGTTATGCCTTGTTGATTCGCCGTTCATGGAGAGTCCTCGGGTCTGTGGAATTCTCATACCATTGTTGGAGAATAATTCGTGAATTAAGTCTTATTAAGTTGGTGTTCAAGCCGCGAAATCATGCAGTAAGATTTGGATATTTCTTTGTGATATTGAGAAATATTTCGTGAGAAATTGTGAAGAATAGACATTATCGAGTTTAATTAAGGGCAAAGTACTAAGAGTGTTGGAGTTACTTGAATATAATTATAATATCCATTATGTTGCTTGATTTATAGTGAAATCTTGCGATACTCTCCCTATGGAGTAGGTCACACCGGCCAATCTATGTAAATCAAGAGTCCCTTTTATTTCATTGTTTGATCGCTTGTAGTTAGTATAGTCAAATCAACAATATGTAATTATAAAACAGGTTCAATATTTCTTTATAAGACTCAGTTCACCAATGTTGTCTTATTTTTTTTAAGTGAAACTATCCATTATACAATCTAAGTTTGACTGAGAGGGGAGCATAAGAGTGTAACGACAAGCACGAAATTTTACCTTCTCTACAGTTATCTATCCAAAACTTTTGCATACATCGACTAATGAGGAAATTAAACTACACTTAAAATTTAACATGTCTGATTAAATCAATGCTAAAGATTTTAAGGGACAATTGTCCAAAAATTCTAAACCTATTGCACTTTTGCCAATTTGATTTTAAACCTTTCGATTTTGCCAATTGAATCCTAAACCTTTTCACTTTTTTCTAATCAATCCATTCAACTAATTTTAGTTAGAATTTGCTGACATGGACGCTGACCATCCTACGTGGCATAGTCGAGATGTGGACAAAATTTATTTTTTAAAAATATTTTTTAGAATTTTTTAAAAAAATTTCTTGTCTTTTTTGCCCCCCTCTCTTCTTCCTCTTTGCCACCACTTAGCCTCTGGCAACCCGCAAGGGGCGGCCTCCCCTACCTCGAGGCGGCTAGTGAGGGTTAGCCTCGCCAAGATCTAGTGAGAGACGACCTCACGGGCCTTGGGCGAGGTTCGCCCTCACCGGATCTAGAAAGGGTGAGCCTTGTTCACAAGCCGGCGAGGCCGACCCTTGCCCTCACTTTGAAGCACGTCTACCTCGCCGGCTATGAGCTAGGCTCACACTCACCAAATCCGGTGAGGACGAGCCTTGCCCAAGGGTTGTGAGGTGGTCCGTCGCGATCCCAACGAGGCTGACCTTGCGTGAGCTCGGCGAGGCCGTCCTCACTGAGGCCGGCAAGGCCAACCCTCGTCGGTTGCAACCTCTAGCCAGTCGTCGGAGGTTGGGCGATCGACAAAGAGGAAGAAGAGAGAGGGAAAAAGAAAAGAAAAGAAAGAAAATTTTAAATTTTAAAAGAAAAAAATCCGAAAAATTAGAATTTAAAAAAAATAATAATAAATGTTGTCCATATTAGCGTCGATCATGCCACATAGGACGACCATCATTCCACATCAACGAATTCCAGCCAAAATTGGTCGTATGGATTCAATTGATAAAATTAAAAGGTTTATGACCGAGTTGACAAAAGTTCAATAGGTTAGGACTTTTTGGACAATTTTCCCACATTTTAATGTACCAATCCTTCCTTTGATTTTTGAAATGTGTCAAGCTAGAAGATTATTCGAGTGATTTGACAATGATGGTGAGCTATAGTAGTGAGCAACTTCTAAATCGCTTTTCTAGTTTCTCCATTTAGAGTTCATGGCACGCAAAATGTATTTTTCCATAACTTGAATTTCGAGGATACTAAAACCTGGACTGCATTAAAGAAAAATTTCCTAACATAAATCGAGATGGGTCTATGATGTATTGTCTAAGCTGGAGCAAAGCCTCTCCTTTTGCTCTCTACAAATGGAAGTTGAGTTTTTGGAGAAGCAAAACATGAATTATTTAAAAAGAGCAATAGAGTTATTAGTGAAAATACTTGAGAAAAATATCTCCCCATGAGCAACAAGGGATGGTCTCGTGGCTAGAGAACAAATTTATGCTTTGGAGAGTGGGGATTTAAGGATCCTCTAATTAAACCTAGATCAATTATAGAGAAGCAGGGAGATTTTTCTTTCAACGTGACAAGTTGGGGTTCCAAACATGCACCTTATGTGGATGCATGTGTGCCATCTCGAAGGATGCATGTGTAGCACATGTAAGGTCCCAAGTATCATAATCACAGTCCAAGAAGAGAAGGCACATCCATTCTTAGTGGAGAATTACACTTAATTTATGCAGTGTCGGACACGGACTAAGTCAAGTCTTATGGGTTAATAATTGTTTCTCTGTATAAATGCGTGCTTATGATAGTACTGCTCAATTCAAGTTATGATTTTTATTAAATTATCAATTTAAAAAAAAAAAACGATCTTAATTAGTCTTGTTGCTTGTGCAATGCACGGGAATATGTTGATTATTGCTTAAAGCAAGACAATAGAAAACACCTCGAAAAATAATTGCGATTACTTTCAGAACATCACAAATGAAATTTTTTTCTGAATTCTTCCCCCTCAACACCTATGTTAAAATTTTTACCAAAAAAAAACACCTATGTTAAAACTTGAGTTTGATTTTCCCATAAAAACTCTAGATAAATGATGATTTTGACCTTAGAAAACATAAACGGTTCAATCTGCAAAAGAACTTTCTTTATGTAGGCTTTTCTTTTCAATAGAAAGATATAATTTGATTATTTAGTTATGCCTTTAGTGTTTCCCATGGATGTAAATCATGAAACAAATAGTGATGGTAATAAAGCAAGGGATCGTTAGCACCATGTCAGCAAGTGAAAGGGTCATAGGACCATTCCAACATATAAACCACACTAAGAAACTCAGACTATCAAAAAATAAAATAAGAGAAAAATCCTCCCAAGAAAAAAAAAAGAATCAGACCCCATATGTATCTTATTTTATATAGGGATAAACATTCGATATCACTGCTAAAAGCATTTAAAGGAAAAAAACAAACAAACAAACACAACCCAACCACCAACTATGTTGTAAAGGAAAAATGTAGCAACAAGATTTAGATAGATAATGAAATGAGAAGGATTGAGGAATTCAAGCTCAATAAACAGTTCAAATCTTCCATAGACTCAAAACCTGCGTAACCAATTGATAATGAGTTATAATGCAGCAACGTTTATCAGAGATAAAGCCTAGTTTAGATTGGAGAACAGCATGATTGTTTTTTACCACGGAGATCAAAGGTCATTAACGAAGGGGAAGATAACAGAAGCTAAGGATCGTACTTTGCCATCAATTTCGATACTCGTAGATTGGAATCAATTAAGAGGCCTTTGAGCTAAAAAAACACAGAAAAATCAAGGTAAAATATAAACATAATTGAAGGAAGAAAACACAGTTTTGGAAAATTACTTCGACGAGTTTATAGGATAGATGGGATGATCATAAACTGCAATATTCCTCCTTAAGGAAGCAAGTAGTTGCGCAAAAAAACTCACGACCTGAAGTATTTTAGAAACCAACCCGTGATCAAGTAAACTTAAGCAATTTTTAACGCAGGTATAGCTAAATTTGATAAAGCAACCCAATTTTATTTATTTATTTATTTATTTTCAATTTTTTTTGACGTGAGGTTAAATTCAGATTCTACACAGTCGCCGACAGTAGATAAGCTTCCAGGCAAACTCATCCTGTGCAAACTTTGAGAACTGGAACTATCCCCATTTTCTATTGGCAAATCAGCGCCTTCACCTTCGACTTTATCTTTCTTGGTGAAAGAAAGGAAACAAACAACTTCAGCTTCAGGGGACAAGCAAAAGTCAGGCTTGCGGATGGGTACCGAGAGAGACAACAGAAGCAAATATTCATAAATGGAATTGGAAAAGCAGCAAAATTTTCGGTTGAGATTTCTGATTTAGTTGGTAAATTTCTAATGCCGTTGCTAAAAATATGGATAGGGCTGCTAAATTCCGTTAAATGCCGTGTTGGCATTACATTTGCCATGCTCAGTGGCTATATTGAAAACCTCAAAACAAAAGTATCTGTAAAAAATTTAGAAGAAAGAAATTGGAAAAAAAAAAGAGAGGGGAATTGGGAATTTGGCAAATCTACAATCTTTAACTCTCTTTCTTTTGAAATTTGGCAGATTTATTATTGAAATTAAAACAAATATCTCATAAACCCTTGGTTTAGATTTATCATTTCTCATCGCTTGTTTGAAATTTTCACAGCCCTCTTTTGGGCTTGAAACCTAGTTATGCTAAAATGGTGGAGAGCACTCATGCATCTTTCACAGTGGAAGGGTATCTTTCTATATGCAGACATCATATGTGCAACAAAATTTTGCAAACCTCACAGCAGACTAATTTCCAAGTTTAACTTATTTTCTTGAAAATTGATTGAATAGAAGTAATAGATGGAGCACCACAATTTTACTATAGAATCTAATCGAATCAGAGTCACATTTTTATTATCTTGACTTCGTTTCCGGTCTAAGTTCACCATGCTAGAGTGGGAGAGATCAAGCCACAAAAGTGATCTGTTAAGTTGAACACCTGGGCAAGCCCATATATGGAAGCACTTGAGAGAGTTATGACATGGTCCTCCTCTTGTGTCTCCATCCATTGTGGAAATGTTGCTCCAAATGATTCCAAGCTCGGAAAAGGGGCCACTTTTGGACCCGCCCCTAAAAGCCAAGTAAATTATCGCTAATACTTCAAGGCTAGACCTAGGTTACCCGGCGTGTGGACCGGTATGTGGAACGAAAAAGAGCTCACGGAACTGTTACTTGTCAAAATGTGGTACATTAAGTGGACTTCGGTTGAGCATGTGATTAGGATAAGACCTAATTTTGTAGTTTTTACAATATAGAAATGTGTTCCAACTTATTATTATTATTTTTTTTATCAAGTGTTCCAACTTATTTGAGTCACTAAGTTTCATGTTCCACACGAATTACTATTTTTAATTCAATACGAAAGTATTATCATGAAATTATAGTTTAGATAAGTAATAATGATTAGTGTATTGAAAATGTTCACAATGCTTGTTTTACTTTATGGGTATGTTCTGATGTCCCATGACATTAGCTGTGAATGGAAAATATCAGTCACACAGACTCGATTCATGCACTCAAGTCCATGCCGTGATCAACTGAATTTGGTGGACTTTCGCGGTGAACTATCGAATTCCAACAACTTCCAAGAATATGGGCAGGGGACATATAATCTTCTGATTGTCTGGATGGCGCTTCAATGTCATAAAAACCATAGACCAGAACTTGTCATCCAGCCTACAAGTTTAAAATGCACGTCCTAGACAGGGGGTAAAACAAGGACAGTTTAGATGAGCATGGTCGATGACGCCGAGTGACATTTCTGATGTCGTCAAGTCAAGTCAAGTCAGACTAACAATGGATGCTGCCTAGCTTTGCATTATAGCAGGACGCTTGTCCACTATATGTCTAAACAAGCTAAGCTGAATTTCTGATACAGCCCTCCTTTCGACTATTCTTGTTTTGCCTGCAAGAATGGCTCATAAGATCTCCTGCATTGAACTTCTTCCTCTCCTGGTCCTATCAGATTTCTATTTCCTGGAACTATAAAATGTACTTTCCACTGGGGGAACCGCTTCAGGTTGAAAGTGAAAGAGAAGCACTCACCAAGTTGAGAGGTGGCTTTCTTACAGATCCTTCAGGCCGGCTTGCTTCATGGGTTGGGAAAGATTGCTGCAATTGGAGGGGAAATTGTAGCAGCAACCTGACTGGGCGAGTCGTCTGAGACTGATCTCCACAACCTGTATGGGATGATAGTTCAAGTGGTGATCTTAAGCCAGAGCAAGCGCTGGGGGGTGAGACTCGGTCCTTCTCTGCTCGATGTAAAAGAGTTGAAGTACTTGGATTTGAGCATGAACAATTTTGGAGGCACCAAACTCCCTGGATTCATTTGGTTCGCTAAAGCAGCTGAGATATCTCAATCTGTCAGGCGCATCTTTCGGTGGAACGATCCCTCCAAGTCTTGGGAATCTTTCGTGACTCGCCCAGTATTTGGACCTCAGCAATTGTTTTGCCGAATCCCAAAATGATCTTCTCTGGCTTCCTGGCCTTTCCTCCCTTAAAAATACCTTAATCTCAGATCCATCGATCTCAGTAAATCTGCAGATCATTGGCTTCGAGCTATCAATTTTCTATCTTCTCTCAGAGAGTTGCACTTGCCCAACTGTTTCTGTCAAAGCTTCCTCTTTCTCTTCCATTCATCAACGTCACGTTGCTCGAGGTCCTTGATCTCTCGAACAATAACATCAACTCTACTTCACCCGAAAGTGGCTGTTCAATCTCACTCGCCTTGTTCATCTTGATTTAAACTCAAATAATCTCGGGGTGAGCTTCCAGATGGTGCTAATTTAGCATCCCTCCAAAAACTCTGACTTGTCCCAGAATTTTTCGAAGGAGCTCCCGAAATCCTTGGGGAGCTTGTGATTTGAGTGTCCTAAAGCTTTCTGTCAATAGAATCACCGGTGAGATAACTGATTTTATCAATGGAGTTAGCTCGATGCAACGATAGCCAGTCGGAGAATCTGGACCTGGGAACAATGGATTGTCTGGCAATTTGCCAGATTCTCTAGGAAACCTGAAGAAGTTAAGGTACCTCCAATTTTGCGTAATTCATTTCAGGTTCTATTCCACGGACGATTGGAAACTTGTCGTCTTTGAAAGAGTTTTACGTTGGCAAAAACAGTATGAGTGGGATTCCTGAAAGTTTTGGGCAATTGTCGGCGTTGGTCGCGGTGGATCTCTGACAACTTGTGGGAAGGAGTCGTGACGGAGCGCCACCTGGCAAATCTCGAGCCTTACGGATCTTTCCTTGGATAAAATGTGTATCAAAACATTTCCTTGGCATTTAACATAGCCCCCAGTTGATTCCTCCCTTCAGCTTAGGTACCTGAACATCGGGTTTTGCCAATTGGGTCCCGAGTTTCCTACTTGGCTCAGGAATCAAAACCACCTCAAGACCGTGGTGTTGCGCAACGATAAGATTTCAGGAACCATACCCGATTGGTTCTTCAAGTTGAATCTGCAATTGGATGAACTAGACGTCTCGTATAATCAACTCACTGGCAAGCCACCCACCTCGCTGACATTTGCAGACGATCAGTCCAATGTCGACTTGAGTTCAAACGATATGAAGGTCCTCTTCCTATGTGGTCTTCCAATGTGACGACACTGTATCTCAGAGATAATCAGTTCTCCGGTCCAATTCCTCCTAACATCGGCGAACTCATGCCTTACCTGACAGATTTAGACATATCTCGGAATGCCCTAAATGGTACCATTCCTTGTCCATTGGGGAAAATGACCACTTTGACAACCTTAATCATCTCCAACAACTACCTATCCGGAGAAATACCGCGTTCTGGAGCAACTTGCCCTTCCTATATATTCTTGACATGTCAAACAATAGCCTTTTCGGGTCCAATACCGAGAGAGGTTGGCTTTCTTTCCTCTCATGTTCCTCATACTAGTAACAACAATCTCTCTGGCAAACTTCCGTCCTCCTTGCGGAACTGCAGCTCTCTGGACAGTCTTGGATTTGGCGAGAACAAGTTCTCCAGGAAACATTCCCGCATGGATTGCAGAGAGCATTCCTTCATTACTGATTTTTGCGCTGCGGTCAATTCGTTTACCGGGAAAATTCCTCCTCAGATATGCCGTCTTTCAAATCTCCACATAGTAGACCTCTCTCACAACAGCTTGTCAGGATCATTCCGATGTGCATTGGAAACTTGCTCCAGGTTTGAAAGTGGAGCTCCTGGATACTTACAGAGGGGAGGGAGGTACGAGGACGTTGACCATTGTGGCGAAAGACGGATTGTTGAATATGATCAAAGCATTCTTTACCTCGTCAACAGTTTGGATCTCTCGACAACGCTTGTCTGGGGAGATTCCTGAAGCGCTAACAGCCCTCGTGAGGTTGTGGGTCTTGAATTTGTCCATGAACCATTTCACTGGAAGAATACCGATCGACATTGGGAACTTGGAAGGGCTAGAAACTCTCGACTTATCAAGCAACAATCTCTCAGGACCACTTCACTCCGAGCATAACCCGCTTAACAAAGCTGAATCACTTGAAACTGTCATACAACAACTTGTGGGGAGAATCTGAGGACCAACCAGTTCCAAACCCTCAACGACCCATCGGTTTAGGAGGGCAACGTCGGCCTGTGGGATTCCATTGCCAGAGTTATGCCCGGGAGACGAGAAACAGCCACAATCTCTGATGATGATGGCGGCGAAAACACCAAGAGCGAAGACGGAGGCGGTGATCTCGAACGGGGCTGGCTCTTCCCTGAGCATTGGGCTTGGTTTCTCTGTCGGGTTCTGGGGCGTCTGCGGCACTTTGATCTTAAAGAAGTCCTGGAGAGAGGCTTACTATGGTTACGTGGACAGGATGAAGAACAAGCTAATTGTTGCTGCACTCATCGCATGTCGGACGGACTAGTATGCAAGCATGTATTCGAAGTTGATTCAGGAGCTTACTATCGTTAGACATTTGATGAATGTAGGAGCTAAGCACAGGGAACATACTCCACATGTTTCTGGCATTGCCAATAATACGAGCCTTGGGCAGTAAGAGAGACTGAATTCTATGGAAATCAATCCATAAGCTCATCTTGAGACTGGGGTCTGAATCCTGTAGCATTTTTACTGTATGGCCTCCATTTATTTTAAAGAAAAATAAATGATTTGAAAAATATTTTCCTAAAAAATCGTCTTGTATCGTTTTAAAATAATTAGTTAATATAATATATTTTAAACGTATTTCGTCCCATTCATTTTTTTAGCAATATAAATGATTATTTAAAAAATTATATTTTAAATTATTTATATTTTGCAAAACTTTGAATGGGATCCAGTATGCTAAACAAATGTTTTATTTACTTTTTATGCTGAATCGGACGGGTCCAAAGTTCGTTTGAACCTGATTCCATCCCAAAACCTGATCCAAATTGAATCGGCAACCTTAGACGATTTTGAGCCCGAAGTCACTATTCGAAGATATTCTGGTTAACTTCATCGCCTCCATTATATCCACTCGGCCAAAAAATCAAGTGCAAGCTCCGTCGCGTTCGCCCTGCTCCCGCCGATGTCACTGTGCCTCCTCTCCTCCCGCTCCCTCCACCCACCACCTCCTGCCACCTGTCTCCCACAGCCTCAGCTCCTCCTTTCCGCCGCCACTGGCTTCAGCGTCTTTCCATCTAAGTCCAACCTCCGCGCTCCAGTGCCCTCACTTTACCATCGTCATGTTCGTGTTGATAAATCTGGCCATTTGCTGGACTTGCATCATTAGCTTATAAAAGAAACTCTCATGTAGTCAGTTTGGGTCAGATAAGCCCAGTACACTTTCTAGGAGAATCCCTTGAAGGTTTCCTCGTCCTCTAGCTTTTGCTGTGGTTCAACTTTGATGATAGTCATTAATGGAAGTTAGTAAAGGTGAAAAACCTTTAGAGTTGTAGACCTGGAGATGGCGAAAAGGGCAGTTCTAGCTTCATTACCCGGGAACTATAATGGGGGCAGATGTCCGTAGATGCATGAGCAGAGACAAAGCCCTTAACATGTGGTTCTTCAATAAGAAACACATTTCTGAAATCTATTTAAGGATACTTCTCCTGAATTTTCAGGCTTAACGTAACATGTCAAGCTGGTGTACCAAAAAGAAGGATTTGACGTTCGCTATACTATCTGATTGTCAAAAGAACGCAACTATTGAAGAACTTCCTTTGCGGGACGAGTCTTCATAACTCAAGGTATTTTGGAGCTACTAGACCAAGTGAATAAAATCTAGACAACGTGAACGTTAATGCAGGTTTTTTCGTGACTTAAGGTTGGAGGGTTTCTTTGCGGTCATACTTGAACTATAATTCATGAACACATAACGTAACATGGGCTTCGTGCAATTGTCTGTCCTCCAAACCTCCAGCATTAAGGTCATCTCTAGTAGGTGAGCGGTTCCCGATTCCGGTTCGGTTAACCCGGAACCATTCCTCCGAGTACGGGTTCCTCATTTTAGAACTCCGAACCTACCCGGGTTGGCAAGGCAACCCAAATCTACCTCGCGGGTTGAGTCGGGTTCCAGTGTTCCAATTTTTTTTTTTTTTTTTTTTTTTCATTTTCAAATTTGAACTAAATCGAAGAAGCAAAGAGACAAACCAAAGCTTCTATGTCAGCTCAAGCCAAGATCAGAAAAATGATGGCAACTTAGCCACTTTTGTTGTGACAATTGACAAACACAAGAAAATCATTGATGCAAGCAAACAAACTTCGACCAAGCATGTCAAAGTGCAGGACTACAGCCCCTTGATTTTGAAAGTCATGATTCATGTCAAAGTGCATTATCTATCTCTTAGCAAAGTGTCTTTTTAAAGTAGCTGTAGAGTGCTCTCACATGCCAGGGTTGGGGCTCTGGTTCATCGCGTTAAGGCTGGGGTGGCTTCAACTTCAGATTGTCCTCCTGACAAAAACTGGAAACAAAAGAGAAAAAAAAATGCCAATTATCATAGGTTCTATTGAAATTGATACTCTCTTATCATAACTATGCAATTACCTGCTATCATGCTAACCTCCCAACAACGGCGATTACTATCATATATTCATAAGAATCCCTCCCACATCAGTATATCTATAGTAGTCAAAACCTAGATGCCCAAACTTACCCTCGGGTTCATATATTAAGCCTATTTCATCATGAAACATACTATATGCATCATGTACCACAAAAACAAATCAACAAGAAAAGCCATCCAACATTAGAATAAGAATGAATGACAACACACGACCAGCCGCCAAATCATTAGGCTTATATGTACTACAATAGGCTGCAAAGATGTATAAATGTTAACATAAACATACCATGATTCTTGGAACAGCAGGTGAACTCTCCTTCTCAACATTGTAAGAGTGTACTTGGCAAATTGTCAGGAGAAGCCTTCTTCATGCTCAGCTCCAGGAGTTACCATGCTGTGTTTAAGCAAGATACCCTCAAACAAAACATTGTTCTCAGCCAAATAGATAAAAGACCTCGGACCAAACCTTCTCTGCCACTTCAAGAGTCCTCTCAATAGGGTGGTCTCCATCAAGAAGAATCTCCAGGTTCAACGATGGGCACAAGGCCATTATCCTGCACATTAGATGATGTTTGAACTCTTAACTTGAGGAAAAGAATTACTTGACAATCTCTCTCTCCTCTCTTACATAGAGTAACAACAGTTGTAATTTATTGCAAGATCAGATAAAGGGAAAAATGTTTCGTGTAATGCACTACAACTCATTCAACATAAGAATATATATATGTTCAGATGACAAAAATATGAAAGCTGCTATGCATTGCCAGAAGACAATAATGATAGCAAAACTCAATCTCATAATTCTAAAATAACAGGCACCAGACATGATAACATGAGAGAACACTTAGGATTAGAAGCTTATGAAATTTAAAACTATGAGGTACGCTGCCTCAGGGGAAGACAGAAGGAATTTGAAACACCCCACAGAGCTGGCTATTTTGGGCCAAAGTACAAGAAATCCAGCATAACAAGCATTCCTAAACACAAAAATCCTCGCTTTTCAAGAATCCTTTTGGGTACTAGTACCAAGATGCTAAATCCACGAAAAATCGAGCAAAATCGAGCAACCCATCAACATAAGAGCCAAATCGAGGAGAGAAACGAACCTCGAGGCGAGATGTGAGACACACTTGGACCACTTGCTGGCGTTCAGAATGAGCCTCCGGGATTATCAAGAACTGCGGCATACACTTTGATGTCGTCTTTCATGAGCTAATCTCTGCCATCAAAAACGACGCCGATAAACATCCCAAACAAGCAAGGGGGCCCAAGATACCGAATCGGCCGATGGATCCCCGCACAAAGAACCGAGAGCGAGAGAGAGAGATTGCAAAGCGTTAGGAGATGTAGGTCTTGCCGGAGAGGAACTCGCGAGGGACTTGTGACCCGAGTCCATGTGGAGATCCAAGAAGGTGATCGCCCGATTCATCGAGGAACTCATCGACGCGAGCAGCGTGAGGCAGGAACGGAAGAGGAAAGAGAACTATGAAGTGTGAACTGAGAAGTGAGAAGGGTAAACGTAAAATTAATTTAGGGCTTTTTGTGGAACCTAGTCGGTTCTCGGTTCCGGTTCCCGGTTCCGGTTCGATTGCGGTTCCTGGTTACTCGGTTAGCCGAAATGGTTAGGTTCCCTTCCTCTTTTCCTGGGAACCGAACCGGAACGCTTCTAGAACCGGAACCGTGCTCACCCCTAATTTCTAGAGTGACCACATGCGCTCTAACTTTATGTCAATTGCAGCTGGCGACTCATTTAGTCCCTTGTCCCTTTCGAGATATATGATGGATGCAATAGGTCTCTTCGACAATACGGCAAAACCCATCCGCAAAGACTGTAGTCCGTGAGAAGAAATTGAAGATAGAACAAGACCTATGTATGAAAGAATCTTAGATCTTGAACAATCAATGAAAATACCTCAGCTTTGATATATTTCTTCTTCGAATTTCAAGTTCATCCTTTTAGTGACTTCCACCATTATCGAATGCGAAGTAGGAGAGAAACCTCAAGACGAATCAAGAAAATCGAAGTTGGAAGATACAAAAATGAACTTTTCCCTCACCCTCTACTCTCATTCACCTATCTTTTTATACTCAATACTAGTTTAACAATTTACATTCTGATACATTCACAAAAAAACCAATATGAAAACACGTGCATTTCCTCTGGGCCGTGCGGCTCCTCCAATTAGCTTGATCAACTTCTGTGTTCCGAGGTTTTGATGTCATGGATCGCCAGCTCATCGGTTAATTTGGATCGCAGCTCATCAATTTCTATTCGAGCTTCGTTTAGAAGATCGCAACCTTCCTCTGCTCCAACTCTCTTGCTCCACCGCAACCTTCCTCTGCCTCGAGAACTTTCTCGAGTTCAGCTTCTCTACTACCACCAGCTTCTTCATCCATTTGTACTTTTAATATCTTTTATTCCTTTAACATCCCCCTCAAATTGGGAATGGATGAGCATGTCACGCCCGTTCCTCGGGCACGAACACATCCTTCTACTCGGTCGATTTTAAAATGCGATATCCCAGATTATGTATCGCCGACCCTTCCAATTTTTAAGCACATGCGGGAAACGATTATAAATCCCTGACAATAATAACAATGGGATAGGAAAGCAAGCCCATATTTTCATATTGAAACTTATAACCAAACTTTTATACATGACATAAACCAAGAGTACTTCACAACTCTTCACAACTTTTTTACTTTATTCTATTCACATCAAAATGGAGTTCTCAAAAGAAGATGGAATCTCCAGCCCATCCTGGTCATACTCAAGATCTCTCTCTAGGTTATCTTCTTCTTCCAAAATTCTTCTCTCGGGTTTCACCCCAGTTCTCATTCTCAAACTCTTCCTCCTCGCTCCTCAGGGTCTCGAAATGTTTTCCCCAAACCTGGGATGGATTACGCTCGCGAGCCCTACCCCCACTAAGCTCGATTAGTAAAACCATTATACCTGGCCGCCTATACACGCACGGGGGCGGTGACGTACCTTGGCCTCGAGATCCCACCCGCAAGCCGACAATTCACACAGGCACCCAAGTAATCATATCACATATCGAAGCATCGATCAAATCGACCTAGTCGATTACAAGCCAACAAGATCACTCACGGTCATTTCCATTCGGCCAATCAATTTGCAACATCGGACTCAAGGCAATAATCAATCGACTGCACGATTACATGTCGACGGACCATTCTAGGTCAATTCGATTATTCCATCTCAATCATCAATTCTGAACTACGATCCTCGGATCACATCTTTAAGCAAAGGTGGAAGACATACCACCACTCGACAACATTCAATATTTAATGGGCTTACTGGCCCCACTCGACCACTTTCGATACTTAATGGCTTTACGGTCCCACTCGACCACTTTCGATCTTCGTGGGCACTGCTTTTCTTGGCCCCACTCGACCACTTTCAATATTCACCCGCTTTACTGGTCCCACTCGACCACTTTCGATCTTCACGATGGCTTTTACGGTCCCACTCGACCACTTTCAATATTGACAATCAATACCCAACGCTCTTTCAATAAAATAATTAACAACAACCATTTAGGAATATATCTTAAAATTCCACATTCCATTCAATTTGACACAATTCAAAGCTCAAATAAATAAATGGACTACGCCACGACAGTCAGCACGAGATTTCAGTCGTCGGCCATCTCAATCTTAATTTCCGAAAATAATTAATTAATTAATTAATTTCGAAAATTAATTAATAAATATTAAAATTCTGTTTAGCTCAAAATAAGCTTCAATTAAATAAACGAATAAGCACTACGGTTATCGCGATAAATTTCCTAATGCCTGGGCCATCCCAGTTGAATTTTCGGAAAATAAATAATTAATTAATTAATTTGAAAATTAAATAATTAATATTAAAAATTCAATTTAGCTCAAAATAAAGCCTGATTAAATAAACGGACTTCACACAGTCATCAGCATAATATTCCGGTTCCGAACCATCTCAGTTGAATTTTCGGAAAATAAATAAATAATTAATTTAATTCCGAAAAATAATATTTAAATGCCAAAAATCCCACTAGGCCTGAATCGCCAAATTGAAGCCCAATTTGGGGTCAGAAAATTTCCGAGATACTTCAATAAATAGTAGACCACGTCTACTTGTTAATTGCGCAACCAATTTATCTAAATCGCATCACAATTGACTAATAATTGCTAATTTATTTTAATCTAACAACCTAAAACATAATTAATTAAAACTAAACTAACCTTAAACATAATTAGCCAACTAATCAGGGATTAGTGAGATTACTCACCAAATCGCGCGCAAATCGGATCAATCCGACGGGGGCGACGCGAGGAACAACAAACTCCAAAGCGGGCCTCGGGTTCCGGGGCCCGGAAGCGGCTCAAAAGCGGGCCTAAAGCCGCTGGAAACCCATTTCGTGGGTTGCTGGTCGGGGCTGGCTGGCTGCTCCGGCGGCCAAAACGGCGAGGAGGCCGGCGGAGGACGAGGGGGACGCCGGGGAAGTCCGGCGGGGTTGAACGGCGGCCGGAGGTGGCCGGATAGGGCTGGACGGAGGCTGGGCAGCGGCTGGGTCGCGCGGGGGAACGCCTGGCGCGAGGGACGAGCTGGCGGCGCACGGGGCGAGCGGCGGGCGCACGGGCGCGGGCGCGAGCGTGCGGTGCGGCGGCAGGACGGCGGCGACGGCGAGCTGCAGCTTCTGGTCTTCCTCTGGCTTCTGGTTCGCTCGAACGGAAGGGGGAAGAAAGTGTCGAGGAGAGAGATGAGAGAGAGGAGGAGAGATAAGTATTGACCGGTCAAAGGGAGAGAGAGAGAAAAGGTAGGCGGTGGGGAGGGAAATCGCACGAGGGGGAAAGGGAGAAGGGAGAGAAGAGAGAAAAGAAAGAAAAGAAGAGAGAGGGAGAGAGAAATAAAATATTACCTTTTCACTTATTTTATTTCATTTCTCTTTTCTTTCTTTCTATTTTCTTTTTTCTTTAGATAATTTCTTCCGAAATTTCGGACTGTCGATAAATTGACGACGATGAGATAAGATCCAAAAATAAAAATTACGACGCGCTTAAAATTCGATTCCCAAATCGAGTTCAATTTCGTGGTTAAAAATCGATCGGACGTGATTTTAGCTCAATCCAACCACCAGGTAGCTTTTAGGGTTTACAAATGACATCCCTAACTTTACCGATAGGTTAGTTAACAAGTGAGTGATCGTTTTCCGAGAGAAAAGGGTCATAAACGCGTCGACGAAATGCCCATTTCGGCTTTATCAAAACGAGGGTCGGGTTTCGGGATGTCGCAGAGCACGGATTCGCAATTTGGTTTCGCATATAAGAATGTGCTCTCCTTGTCAGTGGTTTTGTAAAAATATCAGCTAATTGGCAATAACTTGGAATGTATTTGACATGTAATGATCCTGAGGACACTTTTTCTCGAACGAAGTGAAAGTCCACTTCAATATGTTTGGTTCGAGCGTGTAAGATAGGATTCAGAGTAAGAGAGATTGCTGATTTATTATCACAGTACAGATGAATAGGAGGAGTAAGAGAACAACCTATATCTCGTAATACAAAACTAACCCAAGTGAGATCGGCGTGGGTCGTGCAAGAGCACGGTATTCGGCTTCGGGAGGATCCGCTCACTTTGTGGGTTGTTTTTTCTTTCCCGAGGATATAAGGTTGGATCCAAGATATGTGCGAAACCGGTTGTTGATCTTGGTTTTACGCACACCTACCCGTCTGCATCTGAGTAACCATAGAAATGTATGGTACTTTGAGAATGGATGAATAAGCCAAGCTTGATAGTACCTTTTATATATCGCAAGACTCTTTTTAGTCTGTTGAAGTCTGCAATTGTGGGTTGCTGCATTTTACGTAGAGTATATTTGTGGCATAAGCAATGTAGTGCAGTTAATGTGAGGTATTGCGGACCTCAACTGAGGCTTCTGTACTCAGTAGGATTGTTCAAAGGTATAGAATCATTGATTAAAATAGGTGGTTTTAAGGAAAGAGGAGTTGAAATTGGTTTGGATTCTAGCATATGAGCTCGGGTGAGGAGGTCTAGAGCATATTTAGTTTGGCAAAGAAATAGGTAATCCGAGGTTCGTTTAGCTTCAATGCCAAGAAAATAGTGTAAGGAGCCTAGATCCTTCATATGAAAATGAATACTCAGAGAAGTAATGAGACTAGAAAGCATTTGAGAAGAGCTTCCAGTTAGAATGATATCATCTACATACAGTAATAAGAGAATAGTTCCTATTTCAGTATGCAGGATGAATAGAGAAGGATCAGTGGAGCTGCAGAAAAATCCATATTCGAGCATAAAGCTACTAAACCTATCAAACCAGGCTCGAGGAGCTTGTCGAAGTCCATAGAGGGACCTTGAAGAAGACAAACATGGTGAGGCTTTTGTGAGTCTTTAAACCCTAGAGGCTACTCCATATACACTGTTTCACTTAAGGTTCCATGTAAGAAGGCATTTTTGACATCCAATTGATGAATTGTCCACTGTTTCATCATAGCTACGATAGGATTATTCGAATTGTTGCATGCTTCACTACGGGTGAAGGTTTCTGTGAAGTCAAGACCTTCTTCTTGATGGAAGCCTTTAGCTACAAGCCTAGCTTTGAGTCTATCTAAGCTCCCATCGGAGTGCGGTTTTGTCTTAAACACCCATTTGCACCCAATTACATTCATGTGATCATTTCTAGGAACCAATTCCCAGGTTTGATTCTGATATAAGGCATCCATTTCTTCTTTCATTGCTTGATGCCATCCTCTGTCTGCTAAGGCAGATTTTACTGATTTCGGTTCACCAGGGATTTGATACTCAACTAGACATGCATATTTAGGATTTGCTTTGATAATTCCCGGATCGAAGTCTAGTTTGCATAGGATGAGTTGAAGAAGTACCTTGTATATTTTCAGTTTTAGAACTGATTTGTATTTGTCCTGTATTAGCATTTGATGTTGAGACAGGCTCTTGATTTGTAGGCATTTGTTCTTCTATGCTTGGAGATAACTGATGAGATTCAATACCACTGGGAGCATTATTAACATCAATCTGCATCTCAGTATCAGGTACCATATGTATTTGTGATCGATCTGCAGGATTAAGCATGCGAGCTCATTATCCCATTTACTCGGAGTTGTTTGATTTAATCGGGATGATGTAAATATCCCCTTGATGTATTGTCTTGTGATTAAGCCTGCTTAGTAGAGTTGGAAATAGAAGATAGTACTCCTTTTATCCATTGTTTGTATAGTTCGGATCCTGCCGATACTCGGTACTTTGTATGAGTAAAGGGAAGACTCTCTCATCAAATATTACATGTCTGTGATATAGACTCTTCCATTAGTAGGCAAGAGACACACCTTAACCTTTATGCTTCTCACTATATCCAAGAAAAACACATGTAAGAGATCTTGGATCAAATTTATGTTGTGTGTATTGCCCGAGACATGGATAATGAGGCTGATCCAAAACTCGAAGATGAGAATAATGCAGGTGTCTTATTGTAGAGCTTATAATGGGGTGAATGCATGTGCGGTTTTGTTATGGGAAGAAGATTGATAACATAAACTGCTGTTTTGAATGCATCTACCCGGTATTTCAGGTGGTACTTTAGCATGATACATCATAGCTAGTCCCAATTCAATCACATGTTGATGTTTTCTCTCTAAGACACCATTTTGCTCGGTGTATGAGGACAAGAGATATTCTCGCTTAATTCCACATTTTTGTAAATGGTTCTGGAATTTATTACTAGTGAACTCTCCTCCTCCATCAGTCTGGAAGATTTTAATCTTGTGATCAAGCTGGTTTTCTATAAATCTTTGAAACATAATGAATATATCATAAACTTCTGACTTTTGTCTCATGGGATATATCCGGCTATATCGAGAAAAGTCATCCACAAAAATGACATAGTAGGAAAATTTCTGAAGCAGTTGAATTGGTGATGGTCCCCATACATCGCAATGTATTCTTTCTAATGGAACATTAGAGATATGGTCTGAGAAATGAAAAGATAGTGCTGAGCTTTTAGCAACTTGACAAATGCTACATACATTACGAGCTTTAGAACTATACTGAATGAGATGTTGTTTCTGTAGAATCTTCACTGTTTTTAGATTGGTGTGAGCAAGTCTTTGATGCCAGACATCTTCTCCTACTTCCTGTTGAGTCTGGGTGAAGAAGACTTCTGCAACTTTAGGTTCCACCTGGTATAGCCCCTTGACTTTCCTTCCTAGCTTCATTGTTGTATGATTGTGGTTGTCCTTCATATATACCCCATGTTTATCAAAAATAAAAGAGCGAGGATAGTCATCTCATAGTTTTGATCTGATTGAAGATTCTTTTTGATTGCGGGGACTATTAATACATCATTTAGTGGTAATTTGCTATTTTACGTATTCAATATTCCATTACCAATGCATGAGATTGACAAATGAGATCCATCTCCTATCATGACAAAGTGTCATTACCACTATATGCATTGTAGTTTCGAATCATACTGTTACGAGGTAATATGTGAAGTAGCCCTATATCTAGATACCATTCGAACCATAGGGTTCTTCAATATGTACAGCTACCAATGCGGTTGGTATTTCATCCGCTGGTATGAGTTATCAAATCTATACCAACATCGAGTCTTTGTATGACCCGATTTCTTACGATCGACATTGCGAGAGGGCCATTACTTATAGACTTTGTAATCTGTGTTTGTCTATCACCATTTGAACTTTGTGGTGGATAAGACCTAACACTTTGATACCTCTGTGAAGGATTTGAATATGGTCTAAATCCTTGTCCATAGTTAGACCAGTTATCCTTATTAACCTGACCTTCTTTGAGTTGAATTCAGGTTATTCATTTTATTTTGTTGATTCCTTCCCCGCATACATAAAATTATTTCCATATTCCCTTCTAATGAAAGATCGACCTCTCGCCATAGCTAACTTCCCTCGAATATTTTCTCTTTGATTTAGGGATTGACTCTCTGACTTGTTCAGTTCTTCTTTGCCCATAATATGCCGGTTAGTATTATACTCATTCACGCAGTATGTTTGTAATCCGGTTTCAAATCTCTCAAGTTGTGAGATAACCTCATCATATTAAATTTGGGGTTTAAGACAATACATGGTTGTCCTGAAGGTTTCATATTCGAACCTAGTCCTTCAAGTATGCCAAACATTACGGTTATATCATCAACGGCTTTCCAATTGCATTTAATTGATCACAGATGGTTTTGAATTCTCGAAGATATTCGCTTAATGATCTGTTTCTTTTCCTGCAAGCCTGTAGTTTTCCTCTTAACTCAAACTCCTTTGCAACGGACTTCTGTGTAAATCTATTTATGAGAGCCTGCCATACTTCGAATGAGGTTTCTAAGCCAATTATCAGACTTAGAATATCTTCTGATACTACACCACTTATCCAGGATGATATAAGCTGATCGGTTTTTATCCAATCCGGGTGATCGATTCATCATTTCTCCTGTCTCGATCTGTATTATTCGACTAGGAGGTAATGTTTCACCACTAATAAAACCAATCAGATCTTGGCTTTTCAGAAATCTGTTGAATTGGGCTTGCCTTCATTCAACTTGATGGTAACGAAGTTAGCTATATTCACATGGATAGGGAAAGGGTATACGCACTCTAGTTGCCATTCTTATATGCTCAGGGACTTTGAAGATTCGAAGAAACAATCTAGTAAACTTTGAAGGTAAGCTACCTAAGAATCAACAAGATCTTTATAATATCTTGCAGTAAGAACATATCAGATCTATTATTCCCAGGATAGCGCTCTGATACCATGAGAAGAAATTGAAGATAGAACAAGACCTATGTATGAAAGAATCTTAGATCTTGAACAATCAATGAAAATACCTCAGCTTTGATATATTTCTTCTTCAGAATTTCAGGTTCATCCTTTTACATGACTTCCACCATTATCGAATGCAGAAGTAGGAGAGAAACCTCAAGACGAATCGAAGAAAATCAGAAGTTGGAAGATACAAAAAATGAACTTTTCCCTCACCCTCTACTCTCATTCACCTATCTTTTTATACTCAATACTAGTTTAACAATTTCTGTTACGGATTTACAATAGAAAAAAACCAATATGAAAAACACGTGCATTTCCTCCGGCTGTGTAGCTCCTCCAATTAGCTTGATCAACTTCTGTGTTCCAGGTTTTGATGTCATGGATCGCCAGCTCATCAGTTCAGCTAGATCGCCAGCTCATCAATTTCTATTCTGAGCTTCGTTTAGAAGATCGCAACCTTCCTCTGCTCCAGCTCGCAACCTTCCTCTGCCTCAGTAACTTTCTTAGGTTCAGCTTCTCTACTACCACCAGCTTCTTCATCCATTTGTACTTTTAATATCTGTTTTATTCCTTTAACACGTAGTTCAGCTATCAAGTATTATTATTATGTGCTCTTTTGTAAAAAAAAAAAAAAAAAGGAAGGTCTAAGCCTTTATATTGTAAGTTATATGTTTGTATGGTAATAATTGCTCAGGAAGTACAACGTCTAGAAGTTAGATAGGGTAGTGCAACTGCGGCCAATTGTTGAGGGGACCTTGTAAAAGTCCTCACATCATTTTTCCACCATCGTGTGGTCAGCCTTTGGTCAAGAAACCACATGTGCTGACTCGGGTTTGGAAGAGCGTGCTTGGATCTGTCGTTCCAAATTCTCTCTGTCCTGAAGAAGAAGAAGAAGTTTTTTCATTGAGTTCTTGTTAAGGGCTCGCCTAAGTAGGAAAAGAAATCGTCATTGTGAATGGTTTAGAATAAGACTGCTTCAAAGAGGCTGACGTGTGTTGACCTCCATCACTTCCCTTTGTCCAATGCTGTCGACTGGTTACAATCGCATTCAGTCGTTCCTCTTCTCGCTTCTATTATGTAGACCAAGAAACAACGAATGAGTAAGCTATCCTGGAGATACCTAAACGTGCCCACATTTTGCGACGGATGCAGCAGACGTAATTCGTGTCACCTGAACAACTGCCTGCCCATGACATTGGCTGTCAAGAGTCGCTACATGGACTTGATTTATGCGCTCCAAGTCCCCACAGCATGATCAGTTGAGTTCGGTGGACCTCATACTGAACTATTGAATTCTAACATATTTCCGATCATGGGCAAGAAACATAAGTGTCCCAATGGCGCCTTCAATGCCGTAAAACCATAGAACAGAACTTGTCAGTCAAGTCCAGAATGTGTCCTGGGCAAGGGAAAAACAAGAACAATATTTTTGACGCGGTAGATGCACTTGACCAGTTTGATATAACACATTATATTGAAGATTCAACATCATTTTGCATTATAGGAGGACACAAGTCCAGTTTATATGTCTAAACAAAGCTAATCTGAACTTTCAAATACTCTCCTGTCTATTCTTGTTTTGGCTGCAAGGATGGCTCATAGGAACAGGTGCATTGATGTCCTTCCTTTCCTGGTTCTATCAGGGCTTCTATTTCCTGAAACTGTCAAATTTGCACTATCCACTTCTGGAATCAATACAGGTTGCTTGAAAAGTGAAAGAGAAGCACTTGTCAAGTTGAAAGGTGGCTTCACGGATCCTTCTGGCTGGCTCACTTTGTGGATCGGGAAAGATTGCTGCAAATTGAGAGGAATTGTATGCAGCATCCGGACTGGGCTTGCTGCAGTCCGTATGTAGATAATAATCAAAGCAGCAACAATCCTAAGCTGCGACAAGCACTTGGGGGTGAGATCAGTCCTTCTATGCTCAATATAAAATTACTGGCGAGATAACTGATTTTATCGATGGGTTAGCTCGATGCAACAATAGGACGTTGGAGAATCTCAACTTGGGGAACAATAGGTTGTCTGGCAACCTTCCCGATTCTCTAGTAAATCTAAAGAAATTAAGGTACCTCCAATTTTGGCAGAATCCATTTCAAGGTTCTATCCCACAGTCGATTGGAAACATGTCGTCAATGGAAGAGTTTTACGTTGCCAACAACAGGACGAGTGGGATTCCTGAAAGTTTCGGGCAGCTGTCGACATTGGTTGCGGCGGATCTCGACAACTTGTGGGAAGGAGTTGTGACAGAGCGCCACACGGCAAACCTCTCGTGCCTCATGGATCTTAACTTGCGTAAAGCATGTCCAAACTTTTCCTTGGTGTTAAGTTACTTTAATTGAGTTTCCTTTATTATCAAAGTTTTATTTCCTTTTTACTTACATAAGGGTATTATTGTCATATACATTTTATAGTCAATATAAATACAATGGGTGTAGGGTTTCTGTTACTACAGAAATCTACAGCCCCTCTTTCTTTCTTTTACGTTCTCCTTCTCTTCTTCTCTATTCCTTCTCTCTTCTTCTTTCTCTCTTACTATTCGCTGCGGAAACTCTAATCAACTTTGTGACATGGTATCAGATCGGATCTAACTATCTAATTACTTAATCATATTGCTGGTTTGAGAGTCCCCTAGTAACCCTACTTCTTCTCTAGTGCGTAGCCACCTAAAGCTGCAATTTTTATCTGTTTTCTCTTCAACTCTCAATACATATGAGATCGAAGATATCAAATTCATCGAGTTTGGTTTATGAACATGGATTACAACACTTGCTAATCAACGGATTCAAGAATCGAGTATTCTATTGATTATGGTTGACTAGTCTTGCTGGTTTTCCATCAAACATATAATTATTTGAATCGAGATTGCTTGGTCAGATATTTTCTTCTATATAGCAGTCTCTATTTATGAGTTTTCAGCATCCCTTTGGTTAATTGATGGAGCCAATTACATCTGATTATACATTAGCGTTGCTGCTTTGTTACTTGCACTAAAGTTTTAGCCTTCTTGATTAGTGGTAGATATACTTATATTGAGAGTATCATCATGAGTGATACTAAGGCTCCTACGAGATAGTGTCAACGTTCAAATTACCACTATTAAATTAAATGGATCCTCCAATTACTTGTTATGGGCCCAAGCTGTGAAGGTCTATATTAATGCCAAAGGGAAACTTCATTATCTTACCACAGACCCTCCTGCTGAAAATTCTGGAGACTATAGTGGTTGGATGAGAGAGAATGATACACTTCTGGTGTGGTTATGGAATAGCATGGAACCATCCATCGCTGCTAATGTCATGTTCCACACAACTGCTAAGGGAGTGTGGGATGATCTTATGGAGAGTTACTCACAAGACAAAAATATATCTAGAGTTTATGAACTATATGAGAAAATCTTTAATTTTAAACGAGACAAGTCTCTTGGAGAGTATTATAGTGCTTTGAAAGGTATGTGGGAAGAACTCAATCTTTATCAGCCCATCACTACTGATCTTGAGAGACTAAAGACACAACGAGCTGAATTTCAAGTGGCCAAATTTTTATCTGGCTTAAATGCTGACTTACAGCCTGTGAAGAGTCGGCTTCTTCTTTGGAGAGAGTTCCTTCTATGAATGAAGCATTTTGTCGAATTCAGCGCATTGTCCCTCCGTCTTCTACTTCATCTAAAGACAATTCAGCATTTGTGGCTGGTAGTGGTGGTCGTGGTCGTGGTGGATTTTCCAATAGAGGTCGTGGTTTTGGGGGAGGTCGTAGTCGTGGTGGTGGACGTAGTGGACAAAGTTTTGATCGAGATAGCCGTCGATGTATACCTTTGCGGCAAATTCATCATATTGTTGACACTTGTTGGGCCAAGCATGGCAAGCCCGAGTGAGCTCAACGATCGATTCTTGCAAATACTGGCGTGTCTCGAAGGGAGTGCTCGAAATGTGTTTTACGGCGACATGAACCCATCTCTCCCCCTTTGGGGTAGTTCTTTTGAGTCTACGGCTCGAGATGATATGGTTGCACAACTCATCAAACGTGTCCAACAACTAGAGGCTTCCAATTTCTCATCCACTGCTACTCTTGCACGTACAGGTAACATGGCCTCTTTCTCTACTTTGTCTCCTAACACCTCTTGGGTCATTGACTCGGGGGCTTCTAGTCATATGACAGGTAAGCAAAAACTATTTTCTTCCCACACTAACTCTAGTCCTTCATCCGAAGTTATTTTAGCTAATGGTTCATCGACTCAAGTGGTCGGATCAGGGACTGTTTCACTTACATCTTCCTTATCTTTGTCCTCTGTTTTACATGTTCCCCAACTTCCTTTACATTTGTTATCTGTTAGTCAGTTAACTAAAGCTCTTAGTTGTTCGGTTACATTTTATCCATCTCATTGCGTTTTCAGGACCTTCGGACAAAGAAGATGATTGGTGGAGGGCATGAATGTGATGGACTCTACTATCTCAATGGTGTCTCCACTTCGCGCCAATGGTCTAGCCGCTAGTTCTATTACCCCCCTATTATGGCATTCTCGTTTAGGGCATTTATCTTTATTTAAGTTACAACAAATAATTCCCGAGTGTAAATCAATTTCTACTCTTGAGTGTGAGGCTTGTGAACTTGGGAAACATCATCGTAGTTTCTTTCCTAGTCGTAATGATTCTCGTGCATCTACTTTACTTGAACTTGTTCATTCGGACATCTGGGGACCTTCCCGTATTGCTAGTAGAAATGGTTTTAAGTACTTTGTTACTTTTGTGGATGATTATTCCTGTTTAACATCGCTCTATATGCTTCATGACCGCTCTGAATTTTTACATGTTTTTCAATTATTTCATCGTGAGGTTACTAATCGGTTTAATACATCCCTTAAAATTTTGCGAACGATAATGCTTTAGAATATACACAGAAATCAATTTCTTTGTTTTGTTCTAATCTTGGCATTATACATCAAACAAGTTGTATTTATACCCCTCAGCAGAATGGTGTGGCCGAGAGAAAATACCGCCACCTTCTAGAAGTTGCTCGTTCACTCTTATTTCATATGAATGTGCCAAAATCATTTTGGAGTGATGCTATCCTTACCGTCCTCAATCATCAGTCATCAGTGTTGTATTTCCTGACAAGCCATTATTCTCTCTTACCCCACGCATCTTTGGGTGTGTCTGTTTTGTTCATAACCTACGTTCCGGTTCTAATAAACTATCTCCTCGTGCTACTAAATGTATTTTTCTCGGGTATTCACGTACACAAAAGGGATATCGGTGTTATGATCCTACAACTTATACTCAATATGTTAGTGCTGATGTTACTTTTTTCGAGGGCACACCATACTATTCTACTGAGGGTAAAGAGTTTTCAACTGACATTGTAGCCGATCCTCCTATCCCACAACAAATCCCCCTAGATTCTGTTAGTCCGTCTCTAGTATCTCCTCCCTTGCAGGTGTATCAGTGGCGAAAACAGTCTACGGCACCACCAGTCTCCAGCTCTTCAATGCCCTCCAATCAATCTTCCTCCTTGTCTCCTGGTCCAGGGCGTCTTCCTATTGCCCTTCGCAAAGGTACTCGGTCTTGCACACAAAAATCCTCTTTGGCTTACCCTATTGAGTGTTATGTGTCTCTCTCACATCTTCCTTCTCCATTACATGACTTTGCTCTATCATTACAAACTCACACAATTCCTACTTCTACCACTAAGGCTTTGTCTCGCCTTGAGTGGAAGAAAGCTATGGATGTGGAAATGGAAGCTCTAGTGTCTCGCTAAACGTGGTCATTGGTTGATCTTCCCCTCGGGAAAGATGTGGTGAAGTGTCGTTGGGTGTACACTATCAATTATGTCGCGACCTACCCTCGGGGGGGAGGGAGCAGGTTTAGGGGTATTGCCTAAAGGACGGGCCTAAGGCCCATGATTAGGCGTAGGCTCTCCCAAGCCCATACCCCGTGTGACGTTGGGATATTCTCAAAAATTTTGCACAAAAGGAGTCGCCACTAGCCTATTGGGGTCGGCTAGAAACCAAGTGAGGCATGGGAGCGTGCCTCACTTCCTATGTAACCAGAGAGTCTAGAATCGGGGACTTGATTACACTAATTAACCAATTAGTGCCCTTTCGGTACCTAATCTTGTTCATTTTAAACGAAATGATTTTCATCAGGCAGTTTAGATCGATTTTATACCTATCCACTAACATAGGAGGTGAGCATGCAGGTGCGCAATCAATAAAGTAATAATTATGCCTACCAAGATCCTATTTGCCCTAAAATTAAACACGTACAAATTAAACACAAAACACACAAATTAAACATGCGATAAAAACAACATACAAGAAAAATAAAGGCTTAATTACACTAAAGCAGCAATACATAGCAAATCCTAACCAAATCCCATTATTTTTGGATTTTTGAAATTTTTAATTTTTTTAATTAATTTTAATTTTTTTTAAGTCGAAATTTTTAATGCTTTCTGAGTTTTTTTTTTAAATTTTTATCATTTTTCGAAATTTTTGATTTTTAATTTTTAATTTTTAATTTTTTTTGAATTTTTTTGAATTTTTAATACATTTTTAATATTTAATATTATTATACTTCAATAAAATGGGTTCGGACTGGGTAAACCCGATCCGGCCCGTGGACCCAACCTAAACCCAGATCCAACACTTTCGGATAAAAAAAAAAAAAAAGAAATTCAATTTTTAAAATAAAAAATAAAAAATGAAAATAAAAATAAAAAAAACCTTCCGCTTGTCTTTTCTCGCTGCACACCTTTTCCCTGCACCATCTGCTTCTGCGCCTCCTCTTTCCCGAAGCCCCTTTTACTTTCTTTTTCCATATTTTGTTTTACTTTTCATTTTTTTTACTTTTCTTTTCTTTTGTTTCTTCTTTTATTTTATTTTTTTCTTTTGGTCTTCTTCTCTACACGTTCTCTCCTTCGGGCGTCGTCTTCTTCCCCGACGCCTTTCTTCTCTGCAACTTCATCTTATTCTTTCTTTTTCGTTTTTATAATATTAATAAAATAAAAAATAAAAAACAAAAAACCAGACACTAAACCATTTTTACGGACACCGCGCGGCTCCACCATCGCTCCGGCCAACGGCACCCAACTCCGGCTAACAACACCCAACCTCGGCCGACCACAACAATCAAAGGAAATAACCATGCCGAAACTAACATCTTCGATCCCAAATTTTCGCCAAACAAAATGGGTACACTAACATGGGAAGAAGTGCCGTCTAGGACGACCTTAAATCACAGGACCCGCCGGAGGAAGGTAGTTCCGCTGGAGGACCTTCCGGCGATAGCTCAAAAGGATGGTAGACATGCCACGGAATCACAATAAAATACACCCAAAAAAAAAAGGACAGCAGACGTGGTTCAACAATACAAAGGTAAACAATCATCAAACTGGATTATAGAACATCAAAGACTTCGGCCATTTAATCGGGCATTTTATCGAACACCTAAGACGCGGTAACTAGGGAGGTAAGCATAGATTCGATCGGGGCTCGGGTTCAGGCCAAGATCATCACACGATTTACAAACACTATTCGGATCGACTGGGGACAAGTTTATCAGCATCTATCTTGAGTTTAAACAAAAATGACAAGTCTCGGCCATAACACCAAACACAAACAAATATTTGCATTAAGCACTACAAAAAGCACACATATGCTGTGTGAGGAATGAACACGAGCACAACGGAATTTCGGGTGGGGATCGGGACTGAAGCTCGTGCGGGCGGTAGACCACAAGCTTCAGCCCGACGCCCCACCAAAAAGCGAGGCGTGCTCGGGAATGACCCACCTGGTTCAAAGGGGAGCGCCGCGGTGGACGACGATTCTCGGGCAAACGACCGGCGACGGCGAAGCTGTCCTTCGATCTCGCTCTCTCCCTTTGGCTCGCCCTCTACCCTCTCGAGCTCTCTCCGGTCTCTTTCTTCCTCGTCACTCTCTGTTTTCTTTTTCTGTTTTCTTCCCCCTTTTTCTCGATCCCCTTCGTCTTTTCTTTTTCCCTTTCTGCAGATCTCTCCCTGCTTCCCTCCGTTTGGCTCGCGTGCGCATGCCCCTCGGCTTCCCCCAACCCCCGCCGACCTGCCGCCCGCTCGACCTTTCTCTTCCTCTTCCCCGCGCTCCCCGCTTTCGGCTTCGCCATTTCCCCAAGCGGACGACGCGCTTCCTTCGCTGGTTCCCCGTGCGAAAGCGGGCGAGGAGAAGACAACGGGGTGGGCCGGGCCGGAGGGAAGAAGAAGGTTGGACTACGCGAAGGGGAAGAGAAAGAAAAAGAAAAAGTAAAGGGGAAGGTTGGGCCCAGGCCCACGTAGGGAGAAAATAAAAGGAAAAAGGGGCCGGGTCGGGCCAAGGCCGGATCCGGCCCGACCCGGATCCTCACAACTCTTTTTTTTTTTTAAAGGAAATTAATAATTAAATTTTTTTTTATTTTTTTTTATTTTGATTTTTTTTATTTGATTTTGATTTTGATTTTTTTAATACTATTTGAAAGATAAAAAATAGGTGTCAACAATTTGCTCCTCTTTGAATGTAGCCTCGAAGAGGTTGCAATCAAAGACAGAAGACACCTAAATTGTTTTTGGCGATAGAAAGACCTTAGGTGCATATGCACGTATTAGGTCGACGAAAAGGACTCATAACTATGGAAACGCGTCTTGTCAATAAGGTGAAGAAAGATTTCGGGCTGCAAAAGCCCATCGAGTCATAAAAGTGAGGAAGACTCCGGGATACAAGGCTCTCCGGGTCATAAGAAAGGTGGAAGACTCCGAGGATACAAAGCTCTCCTGGATCATAAGAAGGATGGAAGACTCCAGGATACAAGACTCTCCGGGTCATAAGAAGGATGGAAGACTTCAGGATACAAGGCTCTCCGGGTCATAAGAAGGGTGGAAGACTCCAGGATACAAAGCTCTCCGGGTCATAAGAAGTGAGGAAGACTCCAAGATACAGGGCTCTCCGGGTCATGAGAAGGGTGGAAGACTCCAGGATACAAAGCTCTCCGGGTCATAAGAAGTGAGGAAGACTCCAGGATACAAGGCTCTCCGGGTCATAAGAAGGGTGGAAGACTCCAGGATACAAAGCTCTCCGGGTCATAAGAAGTGAGGAAGACTCCAGGATACAAAGCTCTCCGCGTCATAAGAAGTGAGGAAGACTTCAGGATACAAGGCTCTCCGGGTCATAAGAAGTGAGGAAGACTCCATGATACAAGGCTCTCCGGGTCATAAGAAGGGAAATGACTGAAGTCTCATCGTATAAAAACGAGTTTTGACTGGGTATGATAGTCTCACCTATGTACGAACGGGTTTCGACTGGGAGGCGGACAAGCGTGGTTCACAGATGAACCCACCAATCTTGGAAATGACATGGTTTAAGGTTAACCATAAACCTTTGGAGATGACATGGTTTAAGACTGACCATGAACCTTTGGTTTTTTAGGGAAGCACCCACTAACCCCTTAGAAAACCGCATGGCTTCACTGACGAATCCTGTCAAACTCAACTTGAGCAAATGTCATTAGAGACGTCATCAAGAGACGTATTGGCAATATTGTAACATTAATTGAACCAAATAATCAAGCTAAGTCTGATTGCTTTGGAAAAACATTCGATGTCCATCAGCATCATGTGGCACAAAACTGTCATCTTGCTTGTGGATATATCATTAATCATCAAATTTTCTAAGAGGCAAGCTCTCATCAGAACGGCTACGACTCGAGAAAAAGGTTCATTAAGCATGCCAAACTAGAGCTTCTTAGTTAGAAAGGGTTTCTCACTCACTCTCAATAAAATGGCTACTTGATCCCATCCATTAGTGTGGGAGATAATTGGTTACTGAAGGTATCTCACATAACCTACGTCGAAGGCTTCCGGAAACATTCGCAATGAGCACAATCTAATCGATCAAAAAGGTCTTTTGAAAGGACCGCAATATAGGCTTGGTTAGGGCTTACACTAAGGAATTATTGCTTTGAGGCCAATAAATGAATATTTGTCATTATCTTCATTGGGTTTACAAGTCGAGAGCTTGGAAGATAAGACAAGATAGAATTACTTCAACTCCTTCAAGTAGTAGCTTCTTTGTGGTATTCTCAATTTCACTCGAATTATCCCAATCAGAAGAGGCTTCGGAAAAGGGTTATAATGTTGGCTCGGGAAAGGCTCGAAAGGCTTAAAACTTTCAATAGGGTCTTTAAGAGTCGGTGATCATCATGGCATCATGACCAGGTCACTTGATCTTTCCAAATCATTTGGCTTTTAAAATACAACGCATCTCGAAAGTCCCTTGATTAAGCATAGCTGCATGGGAGCTTTGCTTCTTTCTTTAATTTCCTTTGCACTCGCAATGATTTTTCTACACAGGCATTTGGACTTTGATAATAACCCCCCCCTTTTTTTCACATAAGATGCAGCCTTTTGGCCCTTTTTTTTTTTTTTTTGGCATTGGCCATGCTTTTACCAGCCACACTACTTTTTCATGCCCCCTAGTTTGTCGAATTTTTCGCTTTTTGAACTTTTGGAGCTCTTATGACTTTCGAGATGCTTTTCACATTGTTCTCGTAATTGTCAATTGTTTTTGATCAATTCTTATGCTTTGCCCCAGTGAAGGGAGACGATCACCACTCGAGGTTTAGAAATGAATAATGAGGCCCAAATTGGCTAAAGCAATGGGTATCAGTGTTTAGGTGGAGAATGAAATGCTCTTCTTCATATTAGGATGAGTCAAGATCTAATGAGAATTCCTTTGAAGCTATCACCAGAAGATTGATGCAAGGGAAAGTAATAGGATCTTTCCCAATCATTCGCTTTACAACACGATCAGTAACCTCCTATGCTGCCCCAATTTCGGGTTGTCCTCGACAGGGGTATTTTGGAGGATCATCTCTATTTGGCCTGAAGGGCTAGCAATATATCAGCTTGGCATTTGGGATTGATGAAGGAAATGCCTTTATCATTTCGATTTTCATGCTCAGTGCGAATGGATCCTCTGTCCTAAGAGAAGGTTATTTTTCACTCAACTCTTGAAAGTGTTCGAAGGATGTGTTTGGAAATGACTTACCTTTCTTCATCCTAAGCACTCCTTGTTTGGCATGATTAATGTTTCAACTTTTTATCTGATAAAATCGTTCTTACGAGCTCCCCTCTTCGAGAATACCGACATGAAGCACATATAGTGGCACCAGAAAATAGGTGGTACGAATGACGCTATGCCCCCCGGTTTTTTTTTTTTTTTTTTTACCTCTCATTTAAGAAAAAGAGATATTCAACCATTTGTGCGGAGACTTGATGGGTCTTTTGAATCGACTTTTCCCTCCACCATTTTCCTCATTGAACGGTAAGGTGCCTGAAACACAAATAGATATGCGTGTATGTGATATATGTATGATATCTATGATGCTATGCATGATGCCATGTGACTCGGGATTGCGCATGAAGTGGTTCTTCGACCTTGATTTCAATCATGGAAAGTATTTCTTGATCGCATCGAGTTTACGGGTCTAGGCAATTCACGCCATCCATTTCAACTAAAATCATAGCACCACCAAGCATAATCTTTTTAATGACATACGGCCCTTCATAGTTCGGGGTGAATTTGCCACGAGGGTCAGTATAATCGGAAGCACTTTCCTCAAAGACACGGTCATTGACTTCAAAGTATCTAGGACGCACCCTTCGATTGAAGGCTTTTGCAACTCGTCTCTGATAGCATTGGCCATGACACACACTTGCAATCTCTTCTCATCAATCAAGTTTAACTGCTCATGCCTCTGTTGCATCCACTCAGTCTCATCGAGCATAGATTGGGAAAAGACCCTTAGAGAAGGGACCTCAACTTCAACGAGTAAGACTGCCTCCATCCCATACACGTGAAAAGGAGTTGCCCACATGGGAGGTGCGGATAGAAGTTCGATACGCCATTAGCGCGTAAGGGAGTCTATCGTGCCAATCACGATAATTTTCGGCAGTCTTCGATAGGATTTTCTTTATGTTCTTGTTTGCCGCCTCCACTGCTCCATTCATCTGAGGACGATACGGTGACGAGTTCAAATGCTTAATTCGAAACTCACTAAACAATCCATCTACGACTTTGTTGTTCAAATTAGTGCCATTGTCGGTAATGATCGCCTCCGGCACCCCATAGCGAGCGACAATGTCGCGACGAATGAACTTCGCCACATTCTTGGCAGTAACATTAACATATGAATTGGCCTCGATCCACTTGGTAAAATAGTCTATCGCCACCAGGATAAATCGATGCCCATTTGAAGCTTTGGGGTTAATGGGCCCAATCACGTCAATTCCCCACATTGAAAAGGGCCAAGGTTGAGACATTTGGTGAAGTTCATTTGGAGGGGCATTTATCCTATCTCCATAAATCCGGCACTGGTGACACCGTCGTACATGCTGAATGCAGTCAGACTCCATGGTCAGCCAATAATGACCGAGTCGCATGATCTTTCTCACCAAGAAGTGTCCATTCATATGGGGGCCACACTCCCCTTCATGTATCTCCTTCATCAAACGGTCGGCTTCTTTAGCGTCCACACCTTAGCAATGTCGAGTCGAATGACCTTTTGTAGATGACATCTCCATTGGCGAAGAATTTCGATGCTAACTTTATTAAATGCTTTCTATCTGCTGCTTCACTTCCTTCGGGAAATTCACCATTCTGCAGATACTTCAAGATGTCATGATACCAAGGCTGTCCGTCCGGTTCTTCTTCAATCGTCATGCAATAAGTTTGGGCGCCTAAAGATTTCAATTCTTAATGGTTCAATGTCCAAGCCTCCAGCTACTTGTAACATTGAAGACAAGGTAGCTAGGGCATCAAAGAAACCGATTTTGAGACCTTGGCAAGTATTCAAATTCTATTTCTTGGAATTCTTCCGTCAACTTCCCCAAGAACTCATGATACGGAATCAATTTAGAATCCTGTGTTCGCCATTCGCCTTTAGTCTGTAAGATGATAAGGGCTGAATCACCATAAACTTGCATCTTTCGGATCTTCATGTCAATAGCAGCTTGGAGGCCGAGAATGCAAGCTTCATATTCGGCAATATTATTCGTGCAAGGGAACGTCAATTTAGCGAAAACAGGGTAGTGCTGACCGTCTGGGGAGATAAGAACTGCCCCGGTACCCGACCCAGCTAAATTAACTGCACCATCGAAGTACATCGTCCATTTGTCACTTGATACAAATAAAATTTGCTCCTCTGCATCACTATCCTCATCAGATGTCTTGCACCTCTCGGGACTTTCTGCCAACATGTCTGCTATGGCGCGACCTTTAACGGACTTCGCCCTGGCTTTGAACGTCAAACTCAAATTAAGATTTGCCACTTGGCCAACTTGCCAACCAAAGTGCCGGCTTCTCCGGGAGGTACGATGGGATCATTTTCGGTCACCAACAGGATTCGGTGATGGAGTGTGTATTGCCGCAGCCTGTGCAAGACCCAAATCAAGGCCACACAAGTTCTCTCAACTTCTATGTAGTTCATCTCGGAAATAGTAAACTTCTTGCTCAAGTAATATATCGCGCATTCTCTCCCGTCATTTGGTCTTTTCTGTGCTAACATGGCTCCCAATGATTCGTCATGTATGGTCAAGTACAAAATTAGGGGAATTTTAGGGAGAGGGGGTACTAAGACTGGTGCATGAGTGAGATAGTGTTTTATCTTCTCGAAGGCACCCTGACCCTCGATATCCCACTCAATCTTTGCATTCTTTTTCAGGAGCTTGAAGAATGGCTTCGCTGTTTCAGATAATTGACAGATGAACCTTGCCACATAATTGAGCCGCCCCATCAGGCTGCGGACTTCCCTAGTGGTGGTCGGGGATCGTAAATCACAGATAGCCTTAACCTTTGACGGATCAATCTCTATGCCCTTGTTACTAACCATGAACCCTAACGACTTCCCCGATCTTGCCCCAAAACGCATTTTGTGGGATTGAGACGTAACTTGAATTTCCGAAGACGTTTGAACAATTTTTGCAAGATTCCAACATGGTCCTCACCTTGTCTTGACTTTGCAATCATATCATCCACGTATACCTCAATCTCCTTGTGCATCATGTCATGAAACAACGTGACCATGGCTCTTTGATACGTTGCCCCAGCATTCTTTAGACCGAAAGGCATCACTTTGTAGCAGAAAGTTCCCCAAGGAGTTATAAATGATGTTTTGCTCCTATCCTCCTTCTTCATACGGATTTGATTATATCCAGAAAAACCATCCATGAAGGAGAATAACTCAAATCCCGCCGTGCTGTCAACCAAGACATCGATATACGGGAGTGGAAAATCATCTTTGGGGCTTGCTCGATTTAGGTCACGATAGTTAACACATACCCTAATTCGCCCATCTTTCTTCATTACTGGCACGATATTTGCTACCCAATCAGGATAACGTGTCACTTCAATAAAATCTACTTTCAGCAGCTTCATTACTTCTTCTTCGATCTTCTTGGACAACTCTGGTTTAGTTCTCCCGAGTCTTTGCTTCTTGGGTGGCATATCGGGATCTCGTTGGCGAGCATGCTCCACAATTTCGGGTCTAATCCCGGCATGTCGGCATATGTCCAGGCGAACACATCTTGATATTCTTCCAAAAGATTAGTCATCTTTTTCGCCTCTGACTCTAAGAGACATGCCCCGATCCTTACTTCCCTGACATTCTCTGCATCACCTAAATTTATGGTGATTGCTCGCTCTTCTGTCAACGGCTTCGATCCTTCATGTCGATTCCATTCGCGTTCGATCCCCTTCTGATCGTCATCGTCGGTGTCATCGGAACCTGAGAGACTTTCCTCATGCACGTCTGAGTCATATGCGTCCTTATTATGATTATGCATAATGTAATGCCCGAGATGCGATAAAATGAGTCAGAGCAATGTTGATAATAAAAATGATGCATGTCGTTTTTCGAAGAATTTTTTTTTTTTTAAGTATCTTTGTAAAAGTTTCAAGAACTCATCCTCATATCCTCGGATTTCCTCGTCCTTGCAAGGCAGTCAAATAAGGGAGCATGTGGAGACCTAGGCCTCAGTGACCATCATAGGACTAGTTTGATGTGCCTCCACATGTCCTTAATAAAACATGTGTCTATTTTATTGAATGAGGAAAGATAAGGCCATATTTTAAACACACACCACCCACGACCAACGGCTCAAGATCGGGGTTGACCATAGTTCACATTACAAATGACATAAACGGGAAATAAATAAAGAAAAACTACGGGATTCCACGCAGGAGAGAAGACATAAAACAAAAGACTAGGCTAGACGAGAACCGCCCTACTTTGAAGGGACAACCATGACTTCAGAGGACTTAGCTTCCTCGCATGCCAGGATGGTGCATATGACGTCTTCCTCGAATAGCTCAGTCACACCATAGATGTCCAACTCTTCCTCGAATAACATCCTTGGAGGTCCTGGAAACATTTCTTCCAACAACGGGTGAAATGGGCCTTGACCGCCCTCACCCTCCTCGGTTTGGACAATACGTTCACTCCAATCTCTATACCCACCTCGGCCTCCCCGGGCATTTCGGCCTCTCTGCCTTCCACGGCCCCCTCGGTTGCCACGATCACCTTGCTCGCTACGACCTTCTCGCCCCTCAACATATCCTAGGCCTCTCCTCTTCGAGTTTTTATGAGCTTCAATGGGCTTTCGCACACCCTGACTGTGTGATCCAAGGCCCTCTCCAGGATTATACCCGCTTGCCAGCATGATTTTTCCCGCAGCTATGGCCGGCTTAGACAATTTAGGAGCCTTTGTGAAGGACCCTACAGGCACATAGACCATGGATACCAGCTCGAGGGTTTGAAAGCTGGATTCCTCGGTACACTCTGGCTCCACATAGGGGATGGCTGTCTCGTGATAGATCTGGAAGTCAGATTCTCCATGGACCGTGATAAGCCTGTTGTCCACCACAAATCATACCTTCTGGTGGAGGCTGGAGGCAACAGCACCTGCTGTGTGGATCCATGGCCTCCCTAACAGAAAATTAAAAGCGCTTGGTATATCTAACACCTGGAACATGGCTTGGAAAAGTACAGGGCTAATCAACAGATCAAGTTCAATTTCCCCTATCAACTCCTTCCTCATCCCGTCAAAAGCTCGCACAGTCGACTTGCCAGTACGGATTCTCCCAAGATCAATGCCGAGACGGTGGAGAGTAGCCAACGGGCATATATTGAGTGCCGAACCGTTATCGATCAATACTCTGCAAACAAGAGTGCTTTCATGTTTCACCGAGATGTGTAGTGCTTTGGTATGATTAGGACCATCGGGGGGGAGATCTTCATTAGTAAAGGAAATTTGGTCCTTCAGTAGAACGGCCCCGACGAACTCCTCCAATTGGACTTCATCGATTGATTCTGGCATGTGCACCTCATTAAGGACTTTCAGCAATATGTCCCTATGCTTCTCGGAAGATTTGAATAATTCCAGGAGGGAGATTTGGGCTGGCAACTTTCGAAGTTGATCCACCACGTTGAACTCACTGGACTTTACTACAGCCAAAAATTGCTTTGCCTCCTCCTCGGTCACGGCCTTCTTTTCTACTCCCTTATCAGGTGCATAACAACGGCCTGATCGCGTGACAACATCTACCTCATTTGTTCCGTAACCCCAAGGTACAGCTTTGGGATCGAATTTGGGAGGATATTCCAGCATTATCATTCCGTCTTCCTCCTGGGGAGGCAATTCAATCGTGACCGGCATTGTGTTTCCTCCCGTGACTTCCATTGTCGACATCTCTTCGACCATAAGGTCGATCACTGTGGGTTCAGCAATTTCCAGCTCGATATCGCCGGCGAGCTCCTCATCGGACAGTTCAATCACCATCGGGGTAATCATAGCTATCACCCCTTCCTCGTACAAAGCTGGGGTCTTCGAAATTCCATGCATAACCTTCTTCGCCTGAGACATACCAGCAAAGTTGCAAAAGGATGAGCGGAATGACGATGGCATTGTCACGAATATGACATTCTCTTCCTCTTCTCCGCGTCTAATCACTCCCATGGCTACCATCCTACGGACGCGGTTCAATTTCTCTTCTAGGGTCACATTCTCCTGGCCTTCATAGTATCCTGCTAGCACTAGGGATTCATATAACTCGGAAGCATCCAACACTAGAGGCTGTTGACTCGCCCGCGTGTCCTTGGAAATTGAGTTCACTCCCCCTACATGATTTGGTAGAGGGTTCTTTGCACGTTGGGCCGAGCCTCCCGAAAGTCAAGATGTTCTTATCTAGAAGCTGTTGAACTTTATATTTCAGCATGTGACAATTATCTACATCATGCCCCCTTTCTCCCATGTGGTATTCACAGGTCTTGGTTATAGCGAACCCGGCGAACCTCAGGGGGTTATCTCTAGGCACCTCCTTTGCGACCATCCTCTTTTCAAGAAGCATGGGCAATAACTTTGACAGTGGGCGTGGTAGTGGAGAAAACCCCTTTCGAAATGGCCTCTTGCCATTATCGTATGCTTGTGATGAACTACCTGGAACCATTGTAGGCTTGTGCGCGGGTGTCGCGGTTGGCCGAGGGAAATGTGGCTCTTGCACAAGCGCTACTTCAATTGCGGCCTCCTTATCTTTTCTTGCTGGGAATTTCTTCGCGCCTCCGGTTGAAATCTTTCCCTCAACCATCGCCCATTCAACTCCTTCACCTACCTTAACTAACTGTGAAAATGTCTGGCAACCCGAGAACACTAACCCTTGGAAGTATTCAGAGGGCAATGTTTTGAGGAATAGCTGCTTCATCTCCCTCTCATTCAAGGCCGGCTTCACTTGTGAGGCCATGGTCCTCCACCTTTGCGCGAAGGCCTTGAATGACTCATTCCTCTTCTTCTCAACACGAGTCAACTCTTCCCTCGTGGGGGCAAGCTCAGTGTTAAACCGGTATTGCTGCAAGAACTCATTGGTTAAGTTGTCCCAACTAGAGAATTCTTCAATGTCCAGCGCAATGAACCACGTCAGAGCAATGCCTTCCAAACTATCTTGGAACGTGTGTATGAGAAATGGCACGTTGTCAGCATAGCGAGCCATTTTCCTCATGTAATACCTAAGGTGGGTCCTTGGGCATCCCGTTCCGTCATACTTTCTTGTGAACTCAGGCTCCTGGAAATTCTCAGGAAAGCTCGTCTTGGTGTATGGAGACAGCCTATCAGCTCCTTTCAGCTCGTAACCTTGCAAGACACATAGTCGCTCTTCCATCTTCGCCAAACGTTTTTCACTTTCTTCACTTAGGCGGGGTGTTGGGTTTTCCTTCGAAGGAGGATCCAGATTAACGATGATTGGCGTGACAGAATGAGCTTCTCCGGCAATTTCTTTCCCAGGGAGATCAGCAACGTGCGTGCCTCCCGTCGACGGGGAAGCATGTCCTGATAACGTAGGAGTGGATGTTCCAGTGACAGCTACAGCGGGGGGCTCCTTAAGCTTTTGGCTTATTTCAAGCATTATTGCGGTGAGTTGGGCCAGCTGGTCCTCCATCTTTGCCATGCGCACGTTGGTGTCATCGTCCTCCATTCTGACTTTTGCGCGTGTGTGAATTGGGGATCTCCGCTTGGCCGTGTCGACGATCAGTAGAAGACAATCGATCGGTTAGTACCTGAAGCAAAGGTAGATAAGCATATATAAGTACAAGTAATAATTAGGCGGTCGGCCCACGACAAAGATCTAATTGCCCCAATTTGTTCGTTTCATTCAAAGTTAGGTTGCCACATAATACAAGAAAAACATGATAGAAAACCCCTACAAACGAAGCTACTTCTAAAATGGAAAGACATTCTCTTAACTCCCAACATTGAGACTCGAGACAAATTCTTTAACATTGTAATGCATGTGAGTATGGTCCCACTACAAATCGCACTTGACTCAATCTAACTAATGAGGATGGCTTCCACTCGTGGCAGCTCCACTAACTCGGGTTAACTTCAAAGCACGCTCTTCGGCCTCCTCGAGCTCCCTTTTGAGTCGCTTGATCTCAGCTCGATAGGTGATCTTTAATGGCACTTTAGGAATCTTCGGGCGGAGGCTCTCCGGAATCTTGTGCTTAAGGATGTACTCCTTCGAGGCATAATAGGTCTTCTCTTGCCCCTCCAACTCTTCTTCAGGCCATATCAACTTCCGGGGGTGGCACATATCCCACATCGACTTGACCAACGCGACGGAGTCCTCATGATCTTGGCATCCGTCAGGGAAGTCTATCCTGAGCGGGTCTTCCTGAATTGACGGTGGAAGCTGTTGAACCTCTTGAAACTGTCGGGTGACTCGTGTCGGGTAATATTCGATGACTCCAGTGATTCCCAACAAAGGAATAGGTCCAGTAAGCCCACACACGAACTGCGCTTCTTGAACTCGAAGCCATTTGGCATGCCATTGGAAATCCTCAAGTCCGGGGTTGGTCATGAAAACTAGCCACTCAGAATAATGATAATCAGGGGCAAACTTTTTCCTATCTCTAAACTTTAGGATGGGGTGGCTAGAGTCGAAATGTCGCCACAGGTCATCAAGCTACCGAACCCCTTAATGTGAGAGAAAAACCAAATTTGCAATAGTGCAGGAGGAGCATGGAAAACTTTGTCTTTATTTTCTTTAAAACGAGTAAGGGAAAGAAAAGTTTCAGTCAAGATAGCATTAACAAAACTCTTTCCCATACATACTTCACGAACTACCCACGCTACGGAAGGGTTAATAGCATTTCTACAATGTGGGAATATCACAAACCCGAAGAAAGCTAGCAGGAATATCTTATTCTTTTGGAAAGATGGGGCATTTTGAAAAAGCTCATTTAAAAGTGAAAATGGGCAGGTTTTGCGATTGGCTTTCAAAACTTTTCTCACATCATCTTCCTTAACTTTAAGGAACTCATATAAGGTCGATGCATACTCAGCTCCTACAGGTGGGCTAACCAACTCCGACGCTAAGGGCTTTCCAATGGCAATACTATATTCCTCCAAGGTTGGAGCAAGCTCGTGATCACCGAATATGAACGTGCAAGTTGCGGGGCACCAAAAATGCGCTAACGCTCGCACGACACCAAAATGAGTCTCTATCTCTAATAGGGGGAGTAATTGTCCGACATAAGATTGCACCCAATCACGGCCAGTCAGATCCAGTCCATCCCACCACATGCGGAGCTCAGCCCTCGGGGCAGAAAAGATGTGAAGCTCGGGTACCCCCATCGTATGCCAACCAAAGTTACGACAAACCTATTTTGTCATGGACCGACCAAAAAGAAAACGGATAAGTAAATTGCACAGAAAAGAATTTTGAAAACCTTACCCTATTCATTGAGTAGCAATGCCATAGACATGCGCATGGGCAGTGGTTCGATTTCTACTCTAGACGGCTCAAAATGAAGCCATGGGATCACCGGACTGAACCAGCAAGGTCGCGGCTAGGTCGGGTTACCCATGACTCCGGCTTTGTCAAAGAACCGACCCGTGTCGCGCGGTTGCAGACCGGGGTGGGCACCTTAGACATGAAGAAAGAAATTTCGGGGTTAAGGTGGGTGACTCTTACTACACGGTTGTAGTCGGAGTGGTATCCACCTCAACACCATCCTAAGTGATCCTATGCGGCCCAGGTCCGGCGGCAGGTTGTGTGTGCTATGGTGTAGTGCAATGCAGGGGATGCAGGCATAACAATTTATAAGCAATCAACACTTCATACATGAACAATAAACCATACATTCCTTCACCTCTCTACAAGACAAAGGTGAGCAAACACTTCCCCTTATACCTCCCATTCTACAAAAACATTTAACACCTTTAATGTTAGGGACGTACCTGAAACCCTCGCTGCCAAACAAAAATATTTATGAACAAGATTAATATTGGCCTAAGTCCTCTAAGGTTTAAAACCAAGTCCCCAGTGGAGTCGCCAAGCTGTCGCGACCTACCCTCGGGAGGGAGGGAGCAGGTTTAGGAGTATTGCCTAAAGGACGGGCCTAAGGCCCATGATTAGGCGTAGGCTCTCCCAAGCCCATACCCCGCGTGACGTTGGGATATTCTCAAAAATTTTGCACAAAAGGAGTCGCCACTAGCCTATTGGGGTCGGCTAAAAACCAAGTGAGGCATGGGAGCGTGCCTCACTTCCTATGTAACCAGAGAGTCTAGAATCGGGGACTTGATTACACTAATTAACCAATTAGTGCCTTTTCGGTACCTAATCTTGTTCATTTTAAACGAAATGATTTTCATCAGGCAGTTTAGATCGATTTTATACATATCCACTAACATAGGAGGTGAGCATGCAGGTGCGCAATCAATAAAGTAATAATTATGCCTACCAAGATCCTATTTGCCCTAAAATTAAACATGTACAAATTAAACACAAAACACGCAAATTAAACATGCGATAAAAACAACATACAAGAAAAATAAAGGCTTAATTACACTAAAGCAGCAATACATAGCAAATCCTAACCAAATCCCATTATTTTTGGATTTTTGAAATTTTTAATTTTTTTAATTAATTTTAATTTTTTTAAGTCGAAATTTTTTAATGCTTTCTGAGTTTTTTTTTTTTAATTTCGGAAATTTTTTTTGAATTTTTATCATTTTTCGAAATTTTTAGTTTTTAATTTTTAATTTTTTTGAATTTTTTGAATTTTTAATACATTTTTAATATTTAATATTATTATACTTCAATAAAATGGGTTCGACTGGGTAAACCCGATCCGGCCCGTGGACCCAACCTAAACCCAGATCCAACACTTTCGGATTAAAAAAAAATTCAATTTTAAAAAAAAAAAAAAAAAAAAAAAACCTTCCGCTTGTCTTTTCTCGCCGCACACCTTTTCCCTGCACCATCTGCTTCTGCGCCTCCTCTTTCCCGAAGCCCCTTTTACTTTCTTTTTCCATATTTTGTTTTACTTTTCATTTTTTTTACTTTTCTTTTTCTTTTGTTTCTTCTTTTATTTTATTTTTTTTTCTTTTGGTCTTCTTCTCTACACGTTCTCTCCTTCGGGCGTCGTCTTCTTCCCCGACGCCTTTCTTCTCTCGCAACTTCATCTTATTCTTTCTTTTTCGTTTTTTTATAATATTAATAAAATAAAAAAATAAAAAACAAAAAACCAGACACTAAACCATTTTTTACGGACACCGCGCGGCTCCACCATCGCTCCGCCAACAAGCACCCAACTCCGGCTAACAACACCCAACCTCAGCGACCACAACAATCAAAGGAAATAACCATGCCGAAACTAACATCTTCGATCCCAAATTTTCGCCAAACAAAATGGGTACACTAACATGGGAAGAAGTGCCGTCTAGGATGGCCTTAAATCACAGGACCCGCCGGAGGAAGGTAGTTCCGCTGGAGGACCTTCCGGCGATAGCTCAAAAGGATGGTAGACATGCCACGGAATCACAATAAAATACACCCAAAAAAAGGGACAGCAGACGTGGTTCAACAATACAAAGGTAAACAATCATCAAACTGGATTATAGAACATCAAAGACTTCGGCCATTTAATCGGGCATTTTATCGAACACCTAAGACGCAAAGAACTAGGGAGGTAAGCGTAGATTCGATCGGGGCTCGGGTTCAGGCCAAGATCATCACACGATTTACAAACACTATTCTGGATCGACTCGGGGACAAGTTTATCAGCATCTATCTTGAGTTTAAACAAAAATGACAAGTCTCGGCCATAACACCAAACACAAACAAATATTTACATTAAGCACTACAAAAGCACACATATGCTTTGTGTGAGGAATGAACACGAGCACAACGGAATTTCGGGGCGGGGATCGGGACCGAAGCTCGTGCAAACCGGTCGACCACAAGCTTCAGCCCGATGCCTCACCAAAAACAGGGCGTACGTACTCGGGAATGACCCACCTGGTTCAAAGGGGAGCGCCGCGGTGGACGACGACTCTCGGGCAAACGACCGGCGACGGCGAAGCTGTCCTTCGCTCGCTCTCTCCCTTTGGCTCGCCCTCTACCCTCTCGAGCTCTCTCCGGTCTCTTTCTTCCTCGTCACTCTCTGTTTTCTTTTTCTATTTTTCTTCCCCCTTTTTCTCGATCCCCTTCATCTATTTTCTTTTTCCCTTTCTTGCCAAGATCTCTCCCTGCTTCCCTCCGTTTGGCTCGCGTGCGCGTGCCCTCGGCTTCCCCCCAACCCCCGCCGACCTGCCAGCCAGCTCTGACCTTTCTCTTCCTCTTCCCCGCGCTCCCCTGCTTTCGGCTTCGCCATTTCCCCAAGCGGACGGCTGCTTTCTGCTTCGCTGGTTCCCCGTGCAGAAAGCGGGCCGAGGGAGAAGACAACGGGGTGGGGTGGGCCGGGCCGGAGGGAAGAAGAAGGTTGGGCTACGCGAAGGGGAAGAGAAAGAAAAAAGAAAAAGTAAAGGGGAGGGTTGGGCCCAGCCCACGTAGGGAGAAAATAAAAGGAAAAAGGGGCCAGTCGGGCCAAGGCCGGATCCGGCCCGACCCGGATCCTCACAACTCTTTTTTTTTTTTTTTTAAGGAAATTAATAATTAAATTTTTTTATTTTTTTTATTTTGATTTTTTATTTGATTTTGATTTGATTTTTTTTAATATTATTTGAAAGATAAAAAAATAGGTGTCAACAAAGTACAATCCAGATGGCTCAATCGAGCGTCTTAAAGCTCGACTCGTTGCTAAAGGTTTTACTCAAACTTATGGAGTGGATTATTTTGAGACTTTTTCCCCGTGGCATGTCTCAACTCGTTCGTGTTATTATTTCTCTTGCTGTGAATTTCGATTGGCCATTATATCAATTGGATGTCAAGAATGCTTTTTCTTTATGGTGATTTGTCTGAAGAAGTATATATGGAGCAACCTCCTGGGTATGTTGCTCAGGGGGAGAATCGTAGTAAAGTATGTCGGCTACATAAGGTCATTTATGGGTTGAAACAGTCTCCAAGAGCATGGTTTGAAAAATTCAGTTCGGTGATTTCTAGTTGTGGTTTCCACGAATGTTATTCTGATCATTCTATTTTTGTTCGCAAGAAGGAATCGGGAGTAGTCATTCTTGTGGTATATGTGGATGATATAATTATCTCTGGTAGTGATATGACTGGCATTTCTAAGATTAAGTCCTTTCTTCAGTAGCAATTTCATATTAAAGACTTGGGAACTCTTAGGTATTTTCTACGCATTGAAGTTTTACGAAGTAAAAAATGTATTAATTTGTCTCAGCGAAAGTATGTTCTTGATCTTTTGTCTAAGACAGGTACACTAGCTTCCAAGCCAGTTGATACTCCTATGGATCCAAATCAAAAGTTTGGAGTTGATGATGGAAAAGAAATTGAAGACAAGCATCAATATCGGTGTCTAGTTGGGAAACTAATTTATCTTACTGTTACATGTCCTGATATTTCTTTTGTTGTTGGCGTGGTGAGTGAGTTTATGGAGTCACCTAAGAAAGCTCATTGGGATGCTGTATGTCGCATTCTTCGATATCTTAAAAGCTCTCCCGGTAAGGGACTAATTTATAAATCTAATGGTTCTTCCACTTTGGTTGGCTATTCGATGCTGATTGGGCTAGGTCAACATATGATCGACAGCCTACAAACCGGTATTGCACTTTTATTGGTGGTAATTTGGTTACTTGGAGAAGCAAGAAACAGACTACCATTGCCGTGTCTAGTGCGAGGTTGAATATCGTGCTATGGCACATACCGTGGCTGAATTGTTGTGGTTGAAATCTCTTCTCCGGAGCTTGGATTTTCTATTAATCAACCTATTGACATGATGTGTGATAATCAAGCAACTATTTATATTGCTGGGAATCCTGTTTTTCAAGAGCGAACTAAGCATATAGAAGTTGACTGTCACTTTGTTCGTGATGCTGTGAAGCAGAAGTTGGTTGCTACTCCTTACGTTGCCTCTAGAGATCAATTTGCTAATATGTTTACGAAAGGATTATTTCGTCATGCTTTTGTTGCCGGTTGTTCCAAGCTGGGCATGGGTGACCTATATGCTCCAACTTGAGGGAGAGTGTTAAGTTACTTTAAATGAATTTCCTTTATTATCAAAGTTTTATTTCTTTTTTTACTTACATAAGGGTATTATTGTCATATACAGTTTATAGTCAATATAAATACAATGGGTGTAGGGTTTCTGTTACTACAGAAATCTACAGCCCCTCTTTCTTTCTTTTACGTTCTCCTTCTCTTCTTCTCTATTCCTTCTCTCTTCTTCTTTCTCTCTTACTATTCGCTACGGGTTCTCTAATCAGCTTTGTGACACTTGGCATTTAACATAGCCCCCGGTTGGATTCCTCCCTTCAAGCTCAGGTACCTGAACATCAGGTCTTGCCAATTGGGTCCCGAGTTTCCTACTTGGCTCAGGAATCAAAACGACCTTGAGACCATGGTGTTGAACAACGGTAATGTCTAGGGAACCATACCAGATTGGTTCTTGCAGCTGAATCTGCAATTAGATGAGCTAGACGTCGGGTATAATCGGCTCACCAGCAAGCCACCCACCTCATTGATGTTCTTAGACGTCCGATCCAATGTTGACTTGAGTTCGAACCTCTATGAAGGTCCTCTTACTATGTGGTCTACCAATGTGACGACACTGTATCTCAGAGATAATCGCTTCTCCGGTCCCATTCCTCCCACTATTGGCAAACTCATGCCATACCTAACACATTTAGATATCTCTCAGAATGCCCTTAAATGGTACAATTCCCTTGTCCATTGGGAATATGACCACTTTGACTACCTTAGTCATCTCCAACAATTACCTATCAGGAGAAATACAGCGGTTCTGGAGTGACTTGTCCTTGCTGTACATTTTGGACATGTCAAACAGTAACCTTTCGGGTCCGATACCAAGCGAGGTCAGCTTGCTTTCTTCTCTCATGTTCTTCATAGTCAGTAAAAGCAATCTCTCTGGTGAACTACCATCCTCCTTGCGAACCGCAGCTCTACGCGCCCTCGATCTCGGCATTAACAGGTTCTCGGGAAACATTCCGGCATTGATTGCAGGGAGCATTACTTCGTTGCTGATTTTGCACCTACGATCGAACTTGTTTTCCGGGGAGATTCCTACTCAGATATCCCGTCTTTCGAATCTCCACATAGTGGACCTCTCACACAACAGCCTGTCAGGATCAATCCCGGTGTGCATCGGAAACTTAACGAGCTTGAAAGTGGAGCTCACAAACGCTGACAGGGTGAGGTACCAGGGACGCTTTACTGTGGTGGCCAAAGGAAAGATTCTTCAATATGATGAAAGGATTCTTTACCTCGTCAACAGTTTGGATCTCTCTGACAACCGCTTGTCGGGAGATTCCCGAAGCGCTAATGAGCCTCGTGAAGTTGTGGACCTTGAATTTGTCCATAAACCATCTCATTGGAAAAATACTGGTCGACATTGGGAACTTGGAGTGGCTGGAGACACTTGACTTATCAAGCAACAATCTCTTGGGGCTGATTCCTTGGAGCATGACCACTTTAACAAAGCTAAATAACTTGAACCTGTCGTGCAATGACTTTTCGGGGAAAATCCCAACAGCCAACCAGTTCCAAACCCTCAATGAGCCATCTATTTACAAGGGCAACGTTGGCCTCTGTGGGATTCCATTGGCAAAGTCATGCCTGGGAGAAGAGAAACAGCCACAATCTCCTGACGATGTCGAGGGAAACAGCAAGAGCAAAGATGGAGACGATGCTCTCGAATATTTCTGGCTCTTCCTGAGCATTGGGCTCGGTTTCGTTGTTGCGTTCTGGGGTGTCTGCGGCACCTTGATGGTAAAGAAGTCCTGGAGAGAGGCTTACTACGGTCACATCGACAGAATGAAGAACAAGCTAATTGCACTCAGCGCACGTTGGACAAACTAGTATCATGTATTCTGGGATTTCAATTCAGTGCTTTCATAAAGCCGTCTTCCATACCATCATTAGACATCTTATAAATGTAGCAGTTATTTACAACAAGCATAGGGAACAAAACCGTACATGTTTCGGGTATTGTCAATAAATGAGTTTTGCGCAGTAAAAGAAGACTCAATTCTAAGGAAATTTCACTTTTTTATTCCTAGGAGTCTATAAGCTTATCTTGAAACTCAGGTATGAATCCTTTAGGATTTTGCCGAACTATGAGTCTTATTGACTTATATGCCACGGAATCAGGCGGGTCAAAAATCCATTTGAACCCGATTAGCTTCCAGACCCTCCATCCCAGACCAAACTCCGAATTGAACCGGAACTGAGATTCGTGAGTTGGCAAAAGGGCAGTTGTAGCTTTGTTACATGAGAAATGATGGATAGATTTCTGTGCTTAGATATAATAGTGGACTAAGCTCTAAGGATATGTTGAGTTGGTGAAACTGATATAGCTAGAACGAGTACCTAGAGGGGGGTGAATAGGTATACAAACGATTTTTCACTTAAATCACACAACACTAGACAATCGATGGAAATAAACGACAATCGAAAGACTCGAGAGAAGGGAAAAGAGAATTGAACACAATGATTATAGTGGTTCGGCTTTTGTTTAAGCCTACGTCCACTCTTCGACCGATGCCTATTGGCTGGATTCCACTATGAACAAAGAAGTGTTACGGCGTTGTTCTTCCTTGATTCAAAGTGATGTAGATGATCTACCACACTTGCTCAAGATATCACTAAGTATAAACACTCTTTTTGTGTATACAATTTTGCTCGAATGAATCGATCAATATCAAGGAACTTCGACTGGAATTCGTCTATCGAGCATGCACTAAAATAACTTGAACGACTTCCTTTTATACTCCTTCATGCCATCATACCCGTTGGCACTTACCAAAGGAATTCCTCCAATCTACCCGTTGGACGGAATCAATTAAGGAGATCTTTCGAGCTATTAAAGGAACTTGACGATAGCCCATCAATCTGTTCGCCCATACAACCAGGATCTTGGTTTCCAAGAATAGAACTTTCCAAGATTACTTCGTCAATCATCGGATCTTGAATAGAAAGAATCCGTTAGCTTAACCCACCAAGATATCTTCTCCGAGAGAATAGGACTAACTTCTTAACCAAACACCTAGGTTCCGGATAGCCTTTCGACACCGGATTAGAAAACCATCAATGAGAATATCTTTAAGTCTTGAGTCTTGAGTCTTGAGTCTTGATGTCCAACTGTCTTCGTACTCTAAACCGAAAGTCTGTAATAATCCGGACTAGATCTGAAAGAAACGTTTTGTCGCCTTCAAAATATTCTCGCAAGATTTCTCCAACAATCTCCCCTTTTTGATGGTGACAAAACTTTCTTGTAGATTTGAACAACTTTGACCTGCAAAATATTACTCAAGTAATATGGCTATCTCATAACAATTAATAAAGATCAACCGAGACTCTACATCCACAAGAAGATTGGTTAGTCCTTCACAAGTAAAACCATATAACAATACTTGATGTAACGCAAGCATTCGATATCAAAATCCACACTACGTACTAAGTTCAAGTTCAAGTTCATACCCAATTCAAAACACATAAAAGAGATAAAATTTAAAGTTGAAAGTTCAAAAGGTTCAGAGTTCAAAAGGTTCAAAGTTTAGAGTTCAAAGCCTGGCATTTTCTCCCCTTTTTGTCATCATTAAAAAGGTGAGAAAGTAGTCAATTCTCGCTTGGGAATGCGAACGATCCGGAAATCTCCCATGGATTGAACTAATCCTTCCAGCCTCTTCAAGTCTTTCTTTAGATGAGCTACCTCTTCTCCTTTGGCATTGGCTTCAATTTGAAGAGAGAGATCTTTGATCTGATCTTGAAGGGAAACAAGATGCTTTCCCAAAGATTCTTCAGACTTGAATTTCACAATCCAAAGCATAGATTTGACCACGCATTTCCGTAAGGATATCAAGTATGCGACGAAAATCTGCCGAATTATCCGTCGAGTACCGACATTTGCTCGGTCGATGGAGTAAACGCGGACGATGGATCTTCGTAATCGCGCAGCTTTCGATGTTGATGTATCATGTCCTTCTCCGGCATTTGAGAAGCCTGAAAATCTTCTCGGGTTTGCTTTAGAGCGACTCACATCTTCACAAGGAACGATGTAGTCTTCCTGCGTGCTCAACTCCTTCCCCCGCTTCTCCCCCTGTTTCTAAAGCCTCGGATGGGAAAGAATGAGGGTCAATCTCTGCAGCGTCTTGAAAAACTTCATCTTCATCTGCAGACTTTTCTTTGGCTGCCTCTTCTTCTTCTTCAGCTTCTTTCTCTGCTTCTTCTTTCTCTCGTTGCTTCTCTCTCTTTCTCTTCTTGCTCGCTCTTTCTTTCTCTTCTTCTCTCGGCCTTTTCTTGTCTCTCTTCTTCTCTCTCGTTTTTCCTCTCGCTTCTTTTTCCTTCTCCTGACGTTCCGTTGATTCAGATATAGAACGTCTTCTCCTTATCAATGCAGAAATAGTGCAATCTTCCTCTTCTTCTTCTTCTTCTTCATCCACCAAGAGTCTCCTCTTTTGCTTTTTGGATGGTGGATTGATTTGCTCCTTTCCTTTCCTTTTGGATGCCGAAGGTACTGGAGATTTCATTTTGAATCGCTCCATTTCCTTTTCAAGTTCTTTCGACGCATTTTTGTCACCATTCGCACTCCACCACCATTTTATCGCATGTTCGAACACACAGAGATTGTGGGGCTCAATGTTTAAGTGTCTCAAGATCTTGGTCACAAGACTTGCATAAGGCAGCTTGTCCTTGTCCTTCACCATTGCTCTATACATGTGAAAAAGAATGATGTGAGGAAGAGAGAATTTCTTCCCTTTGATGATTGCATACATCAATTTTGCCTCGAATTTGACACATCTTGTCTTTGATGTCGATTTCAGCCTAAGATGTTGATGACAATTTTGTGCAGCAAAATGTTGATAGCACGCATTCTCGTGTAGACAATTTTCCCTTCCGTATCGTTGCCTTTCACAAGATCCAAAAGATAAGACGAGCACTGGAAACTTTAATCGGTTGATATGATCCTCTCTCTACTCCAATGATATCAGCCAACATGTTCACATCTACTATGTAGTCTTGGTCTCGGACACTAAAGGACATTCTATTCGCATCCAAAAAGCTAAGATTCGAATAGAAATATGCGCCGCTTGAGCATATCCTTCGGAGTGTCGAGCAAAATTGCTCAAGTTGCGGTAGATCGAACTTCTCCCTTAAGTTCACATGAATAGCATCCGAAAATCAAAATCAACGCTTCTAGGGTTTATCACCCCTCTCTTCAACAGCCTGAAAAACAAATTCTCCGATCTTTGGATTTAAACAAATCCATCCTCTTTCCTTTCACCTTTGCAAAGAACACCCAATCTCGGTTGAAAATCATAGAACATTTTATCATCGTCATTTCCATCGGTAGGAGTCTGTCCAGCCACACGAGGAACACTAGGAATACTAGCAAGTGCTTCCTCTCGCCCTTCCTCTAGGAGCAATTCCCAACTCCTCCATTTGTCGCAAAAGATATTCATTCCCATAGTTCTTACTTTTGAGAAACTCATTCACGTGGTTCAACGGAGTTCCTATGCTTTTCAAAGCACGATAGAGTTTATAGATAAAAGAGGGTTTTTGTATTCTTACAGGCTCGCATCCTCGATTATCTCATCCTCTCGATGGTGACCCGCACTTTGTGGGGTAGATGAAGAAGAATCACGTGCTGGAGAGCGAATCGGGCTCTGTTGCTGACTTGATAACTCATCTTCTTCGGTGAGATCAACATGGGTAGGACCCTCTCTTGCTCTTTGTGGTCCCCGCTTGCTATTCTTGAGGACTTCCTTGAAGAAGACATCTTTCTTTGACACTGAGAGATTTCTTTAATCGTTTTCCCAAGAAAAGTTGACAACTTTCTCAAGTTTGAACACAAAATGGAAACGAGATTGAGAGAAGAATGCTTTTCGAGGGTTTAGAAGATAGAGAGAAGAAAAACTGTATATATATAACTCTGTTTCAAAATGGAAAAAACCAATCGGTACGAAGGAAAGTGAACCGACGAATTCTTTTAAATCAATAACTGCCATTTTTAATAGAAGTTATATTTTTGAAAAGACACGATTCTCTTTTTCTCGGTAATTATAAATTGGTTAAATAATCATACCTTTTTGAGACAGAATAAAATAACAACTTACGCTAATACCCATGAGTCTCGAGTCCGAGTCTCGAAAGTCCGAGAGTCTCTAGACTTTAACTTCCTCAAGCTTCAAAATGTTGAGACCGGAGCGAATAAAATCAAATTGATTTTTCTTCAAAGGCTTTGTGAATATATCCGCCGCTGACTTTTTGAATCAACAAATTGAATCGAGATTTCTCCATTTTGAATATGATCTCTCGATGAAGTGATGTCGAATCTCTATATGCTTTGCTCTTGAGTGAAGAATTGGATTTTTTGTGAGATTTATTGCACTAGTGCTGTCGTATCTGATTTCGTGCATGAGTCTTCAATTCCGAAGTCTTAAAGCCGTTGCTTCATCCACAGAATTTGCGAACAGCAAGCCAAGAGCTACATACTGCTTTCCGTTGTTGAAAGAGCCACAAGATTTCTCGCTTCCTTGAAAACCAAGATATTGTCCTGTTTCCAAGTAACCGGCACGTACACAAGTACTCTTTCTATCAACTCGCAACTCGCTAGATTCGCATCCGAATATCCTAAGATTAAAGTCTCCTTCTTAGGATACCGAGACCAATGCTTGAAGATGAAGCAACGTATTTGATAATACGTTTCGCAAAGACGAGATGAGATTCTCTAGGTCTGATTGAAACCTAGCACGATGCAAACACTTAACAAAATATCGTGTCTAGAAGCAAGAAGTAAGATAAAGAAGTGAACCGATGATACTCGTGTATAATTTTTGATCAACTTTCTTCCCTTCTTCATCTTTGTCTATCTTCAAGGAACAAGACATTGGTATGTCTGTCTTTTTGCACTTTTCAAGCCCAAATCTTTTGACAAGATCATTAGCATATTTTTCTTGACAAATGAAAGTTCCTTCCTTCAATTGTTTAATTTGAAGTCCAAGAAAGAATGTTAACTCTCCCATCATACTCATTTCAAACTCATCCCGCATAGACTTAGAAAATTTCTTGCACGACTTTCATTAGATGATCCAAAAATAATGTCATCTACATATATTTGAACAAGTAAAAAACTTTTGTTTTCCTTTTTGATAAATAAAGTAGTATCAACTTTACCTTTAACAAATCCATTCTGTATTAAAAACTTACCGAGTCCGTCGTACCACGCTCGAGGTGCTTGTTTTAAACCATATAAGGCCTTTTCACCTCAAGACGAGTCCGGCTTCTTTGGGTCTTCAAACCCAGGTGGTTGTTCCACATAGACTTCCTCATGGATAAATCCATTCAGAAAGCACTTTTGACGTCCATTTGGAATAACCCGAAATCTTTATAACAAGCAAAAGCAAGCAATAATCGAATAGCCTCTAACCTTGCTACTGGTGCGTAAGTCTCATCATAGTCTATCCCTTCTTCTTGCGTATATCCTTTGGCTACGAGTCCGGCCTTGATTCGTACGACTTTACCTTTCTCATTCATCTTGTTTCTGAACACCCATTTGGCTCCAATAACAGATTTACCTTTTGGTTTAGGTGTCAATTCCCAGACATCATTAATGATAAACTGTCTGAGCTCATCTTGCATGGCTTCAATCCAGCTTTCGTCAGACAAAGCTTCTTCTATGCTTTTTGGTTCAATTTCAGAAATGAGAGCTACGGCACTAGACTCTTCACGCCTTTTGGATCTCGTGTGCGAATTCCTTCATTAAGTTTGCCAATAATTAGATCTTTGGGATGACCGGACTTATGCTTCCAGCTTGCTGGTTGATTTATCTCGGCCGATGATCCCTTTCTTTGCCTCGAATCTTCACAAATGGCTTGATGCTAGTCTTCCCCCGAATCCGTGACGCCTCTTGTGTTGAAGACTTTGGAGAGGTTGAGCAAGATCGTACTCTTCATGATGAGTCCGATTGGATTCATCTTGAATTGAGTCTTGAAATTTGACATTCATTGACTCCTCCACAAGCCGACTCTTCTTGTTATAGACTCGTAGGCTTTGCTTGATGAAGAATATCCAAGGAAGATGCCTTCATCCGATCTTTCTTCAAACTTACCAACATAATCTTTTGCATTTTTCAATATAAAGCATTTGCAACCGAATACATGAAAGTATGAAACAATAGGCTTCTTACCTTTGAATAATTCATAGGGGGTTTTCTTTAAAATAGGTCTTAAAAAGACTCGTTAATGATATAGCAAGCTGTTGAAATGACTTTCAAAAATCGAGAAGAAATTTTGCTTTCAATTAGAAGAGATCTTGCCATTTCTTGAAGAGATCTATTCTTCCTTTCCACAACTCCATTTTGCTGAGGAGTATATGGAGAAGAGAACATATGCTTAAAGCCGTTCATCACGAATTTTGTAAAATCTTGATTTTCAAATTCACCACCATGATCTGTTCTTATGCTTGAAATAACACATCCCTTTTCATTTTGAACCTTTTTAGCAAATTTTTCAAAATATGAAAAGGTTTCTGATTTACTTGATAGAAAAAATACCCAAGTAAAGCGAGAGTAATCATCTACGATTACTAAGCAATATTTCTTACCTCCAATACTGGGTTCTCGGTTGGTCCGAAGAGATCCATATGAAGTAACCGCAGACATGATTAGTTGAGACATGATTTATAGACTTATATGAATTTCTTACCTGCTTTCCTTAATACATGGAGTACACGGTTCGATCTTTTGATAAGGCAATTTGGGTAGACCACGAACAAGCGTTTTGATGAGATTTTGGCTAATTGCTTCATATTAATATGCCCAAGCTTTCTCGTGCCACGTACTTGCTTCGTCTTGTATTGAAATCAAGCATTGCGATTCTTCTGGTTTCACATCCGTAAGATAGATATTTCCATGCCTTCTACCCAAGAAAGACGAGTAGAGTCTTTACCGGTTCCGAACATATTCCTTCTTGAAAGAAGATCTTAAAACCAAAAAGATCACATAGTTGACTGATGCTGAGAAGATTGTAATTGAGTCCTTCCACTAGAGAAACATTGCTTATTGAGAGATTTCCAATTTTCACAGTTCCAAAACCCACAATTCTTCCTTTGCTATTTCCTCCAAATGAGACTTTTCCACCATTTACTTGAACAAGCTTTATAAAGCATTTTGAGTCTCCCCGTCATATGTCTTGAACATCCACCGCCTAGATACCACTTTACCTTTCTCTTGATAGATACCGCATTCAAAGAAATATCTCAAGCTTTCTTTGGTACCCACATTTTCTTGGGTCCTTTTGTGTTAGTAAGATAAACAAGACTAGCCCAAGTTTTCTTAACAGTCTCCAAACCATAGGACATTCTTTTTCAAAATGATCTGACTTTTGCACTTAGAACACCCGAGAGCATCTCGACCTACGTACTTTACAAAACCTTTTTGAAATGATTTTTATAAGCTTCTTTTGAAGGTCTTTGCTTAATTCTTTCTTTTTACTTTAGGAAAATCAATTAAGGGAATAGTTTCTTCTGTCATACCTAAACCAGACTTATTGAAATAAGGTCTCTCAGACCTTTGAAAGAATTTTTTCAAGTTTCTCGGACCCTATTGAAAATTTCTTTGAAATATTCGATGAGTCAATTTTTAAACGAGAATTTTCTTTCAAAAGATTTTCTTCATTTTCTTTAAGAGTAGAAACATTCATGTCTAAACATTTAACTTTTTCTTTCAAAATATTTTCCTGCTGTTTTAAAACCGAGTTTTCCCTTTTAAGTTCAGAAATTCTTTTAAGAGAAGTCTTAAGACTTAAACACAGCTCATCAATATACTTAGAAACCTTGACAGAATTTTGGAATTACTTACTTCAAATTCGCTGTCCGAGTCCGATTCGAGTTTGAGTCTCGAGTCCGATTGCGCCATCGACACAAGTTGGCATATTCATCATCACTTTCTTCACACTCGTATCACCTGTGTTTCAGCTTTGAGAGCCTTTCGAGACTTTTCAGCCTTTCCTTTCTTCTTCTTTAGAAGAGGACAGTTGAGTCTGATGTGTCACTTTTTCTTACATTCAAAGCAAACAACATCTTTATTTGCTTCATTATCATCAACAGTCTTGGTCTGTTGTCTTTGAAAGCCTTGTCTCTTGGAGTTGAATCTTCTTCCTTTTCTATTCAACTTTCTGAATCTTCTTATCATTAGGGCAAGCTCCTCATCGTTCATATCGTCTTCGTAACTGTAACATCGAATCATCATTTGATTTTAATGCAATGGATTTCTTACCTTTTGGATCTTCGTCTTCGTTTATTCGTTCCACTTCATAAGACCGAAGAGTTCCAACCAGCTCATCGACAGATAGTGGCATGATTCTTTGCGTCTCTTTATTGAAGTCTTTATGTGATTCCAATCCTTTGAGAGTCCACGCAGAAGCTTGTTAACCTTCATGGAATCAGAAATTGGTTGACCTTGATTTTGTAGACCATTCACAATTTCTCGTAAACGACTAAACATGTCGCTTATTGATTCTCCGCATCTCATTTTGAAGGCTTCATATTGACCGAGAAGAATATTGATTCTCGGTCTCTTTCACTCGATCGCCCTTCGTAGGTGATATGTAACCTATCCTGCACTTCTTTTGTCTGTATCACAAGAAGATATTCATTATATTCAAGAGTAGGTGATAAAGCACAATATAAAGAATATATTGCTTTTGCATCAAGAGTTTGTCTCTTGATTATTTCTTCCCGAGACATTCCGCTAGCTTCCACAGCTTCTTTTCCTCTTTCGAGACAAAGAACTTTAGGAATGATTCCTTTTTCTACAACGTCCCATTCCAGAGGATCCTTTGATCGTAGAAAAGCTTTCATCTTGTTCTTCCGTATGTTGTAATCCTTTCCATCAAAGTAGGGTGGTCTCGGTATTGCTTTGCCCTTCCACCAGCCCCGGTGCTAACATACTAGCCATGGATCTTTTACTCAAGTAAAACACTTCAAATAAAGTGAGTACACGTGCTCGATACCAATTGATATAGCTAGAACGAGTACCTAGAGGGGGTGAATAGGTATACAAACGATTTTTCACTTAAATCACACAACACTAGACAATCGATGGAAATAAACGACAATCGAAAGACTGAGAGAAGGGAAAAGAGAATTGAACACAATGATTATAGTGGTTCGGCTTTTGTTTAAGCCTACGTCCACTCTTCTGCACTGACAGCCTATTGGCTGGATTCCACTATGAACAAAGAAGTGTTACAAGTGTTGTTCTTCCTTGATTCAAAGGATGTAGATGATCTACCACACTTGCTCAAGATATCACTAAGTATAAACACTCTTTTTGTGTATACAATTTGCTCGAATGAATCGATCGAATATCAAGGAACTTCGGACTGGAATTCGTCTATCGAGCATGCACTAAAATAACTTGAACGACTTCCTTTTATACTCCTTCATGCCATCATACCCGTTGGCACTTACCAAAGGAATTCCTCCAATTTACCCGTTGGACGGAATCAATTAAGGAGATCTTTCGAGCTATTAAAGGAACTTGACGATAGCCCATCAATCATGTTCGCCCATACAACCAGGATCTTGGTTTCCAAGAATAGAACTTTCCAAGATTACTTCGTCAATCATCGGATCTTGAATAGAAAGAATCCGTTAGCTTAACCCACCAAGATATCTTCTCCGAGAGAATAGGACTAACTTCTTAACCAAACACCTAGGTTCGGATAGCCTTTCGACACCGGATTAGAAAACCTGTCAATGAGAATATCTTTAAGTCTTGAGTCTTGAGTCTTGAGTCTTGATGTCCAACCTGTCTTCGTACTCTAAACCGAAAGTCTCGTAATAATCCAGACTAGACTGAAAGAAACGTTTTGTCAGCTTCAAAATATTCTGGCAAGATTTCTCCAACAGAAACGGCATGATAATTTCGATTTAGGAAGTGAGATCTTACGTTTGATGTGAATTAGAAATGACCTCTCTGTTGGGGAGAATTCAGGGACAATAATTTGTCACGAGCTAAACGCAATCCATAATCAATTTATCCTCCGAAACTAAATCAACTGAAATTTTCTTAACCCCCAGTAATAACAAGCAATATATAACATTACAATAATGTTAAGTAGATAAAACAAATAACGACACCAAAGATTTAACATGGAAAACTCGATGCGGGAAAAATCACAGACCGCCCAAAACAACTATTAATTATCAAGAATAGCAGGATATATAAAGTATTATTCTTTAGTCACATACTAGAGATACAACATCAACATTACAATCTCATTTCATCACCATATAGGTGGATAAATAAATTTGAAGCAAGAAAACCTAACCGCAATTGGAGAATTCGGAGGCGGTTCTCGATAAACGAAAACTATCAACTCGCAGCCTTCAATCTCACAAATGATATACTCAAATTTGAGCCGATTCCGTCAACATTTGGCTTTCAAATGAGGATCATAAAGTTACAACCCTTTTATTTTCTTCTATTCTCGGTAGTCTTTGATTTTCTTTCTCTCTCCTCACTTTGGGCACACCCCCACACACACACACAAAAACGCCGCGCGCGAAGCCATCACTTTCTATTCAACTTGTCCTTTTTTGTTTTGTTTTGTTTTTTTCTAATGCTAGCTGGGCCTCACATGAAGGTGGACCCAGCCAACACTCTCGGGGTCATGTCAAGCGAAAATTCAAGATTGATTTTGTCAATCGGGCCAAGACATACGGACGCATGAACCGAGATGAAGCTCTTCAGAAGACCTGAATGAAAAAGGACACGAGGACTTTTACCTCGACAAATGGCCTCTCGAGGTCATGCCGTGCTGCCACGGTCGTTTATCTGATTGTCTAGAAAGTGCAACCGCCAAGGAACTTCCTTTCCGATCGAGTCATCACGGCCGGAGGTATTCGGAGGTCTTCATTAGCGATGCAGTGGAAATGGACTGCACTGTGTTCCCATTTAAATCGCCAGAGAAGAAGACCGGACGGTTTCTATTAGGGATGTGCAACTGACAAGGTAGATTTGGGAACCGGACCGGCCCACCTGTTCCCTGACCAATTTTGTAAGCAAAGATCCAAAATCCTATTTTTTTCCCTCGATTTCTATTCTTGCTTTTGCAGTCGCATAGCATTTTTCCTCTCGGCCCTCTTAGACACGCATGGCGCTTCTCCTTCGCCATTCCTCTTCCTCGTTCGCTTCCCTCCCTCACCGGCTCACTCTCGCATCATCCAACGGATGGATGGCGTCCGTCACCGTCAAATTCCTGTGTATCATGTGAATTGACTCACCTAATTTCTTTTTTGGATGAGGAGTTATTCTCGTAGTAGACATTTGTTAACCATTTTAGATAAATGAACAGCTTTATATAGTAGTTGTGGGAATGAGACTAATATTATACCAATGTTTGTTGCTAATGTTTATGTAATGTTATGATTTTTGCTTTGCCTTATAATTTTATTTATGATAATTAGTCTTGTGGATCATTAATTTTTTGTTTAGTCAAAAAGTTCATATACTTATTTACTACATGTACTTAATATTTCGGTACAAATTATAAGGATTATGTTATTTTCTCTCATATTAATGTAAAATTCGAAGCCGTATAAAATATCGGACAATTGTAGAACATGTTCAAGTGGAAACAAAATTGACCCTATAATCAAACGGAAAAATAGGGAGGGTCAGATACAGGGTCCAAAAAAGGGGAACCGATTATAACAAGGTAGGGTATAAAGTCCAGATCTAGATCTTACCCAACCTGGACCCGATCACCTCTGGTTTCTATAGGTTTATCTGTGGACTATATTCATAGATGAAAAACGTAATATGCACTTCGTGGAATTTGTCCGAAACCTCCAGCACTAAGGTCATTTCTAGAGTGGTCCCACGCGGTCGGTGTTCAAATCTATGTCAATTTCAGCTGGCGACTCAATCAGCCCAACATCCCTTTCCAGATTTGCTACGAATTGGTCTAACTCATCTTTATTGTAATTTATATGTTTGATAATAGATGTCTGGAAGTATATCATCCAGAAATTCGATGGCGTGGTGCAACCGTGGCATTTAATGAGCAAATTGTAAAGTTCTTCACATTCATTTTCACTAATGTGAGTTCTCATCAAGAAGCTGGCATGATACTCACGTTGGGAGTCAGCCCAGTGGAATGTGATCACGGTTCTTCGTAGTCATTGGTCGGCTTTTAAGTCAAGAAGCCACGTCCACTGAGTACGTCGTCTTCAGAAGTCTTCTCTTCATTGGTATTTCGAGGAGCGTCTCGGTCTTCATTTAGATCCAAACGCAAACCAGAAACACCAAAACTTGCCACCCCAAGTTCTCTCTTTCTCTTTGAAAGATTTTGTGAGATTACTGTCAATTATTCTAAAAACTTAAATTGTTAGACGAAAGCGTGATTTAATATTTAATCATTCTGATATCCTGAAAGTCACTTCTTGGATTGATCTCTCGCAACCTAAGCTAAAGAAAAGAAAATGCCATTGTGACTCTTCACGCTCTTATTCCCTAAACCAAGAAACAACATGACCGAGCAAGCGAATCCCAGATACGAGTAAACATGGGTGCATCTGTGATAGATGCAGCGTACGTGATTCGTGACGCCTGGACAGGTGCCTCCCCCATGACATTAGCTGTGAATGGAAAAAATATCGTTATGCAGACCTGATTCATGCGCTCCAACTCCACAGCGTGATCAACTTAATTCGGTGGACCTCGTGGTGAACTATCAAATTCCGACAACTTTCAACAACATGGGCAAGGAACATATAATCTTCTGATTGTCCAGACGGCACTTCTATGTCATAAAAACCATGGACCCGAACTCGCCATCGAAGTCTGCAAATTGAAAATGCGTCCCAGGCAAGGGGAAAAAAGAACAGTTTGGATGACAAGGTCGATGACGCTTAACTGGTTTGCCATAAACTGAAAGTCAAGTCAAGTCATCTAATTGTTAGTGGGTTGCCACGGCTGTGGCTTTTTTATCCCAGCATCCTTTCACTCATTATGATCCGTTGTTTTGAGTGTGGGTTTTGATGTTGTGATCTTTTTGTTCACTCGATCTTTCCTCAATATATTAATTACCTTTCACAAAAAAAAAAAAAAGTCAAGTCAAGTCAGACTAACAATGGACGCTCCCTCACTTTGCATCATAGGAGGACACTAGTCCAGTATATATGTCTAGACAGGCTGATTTGCACTTTCTGGTACTACCCTCCTTTCGTCTATTCTTGTTTTGCCTGCAAGAATGGCTCATAAGATCTCCTGCACTGAACTTCTTCCTCTCCTGGTCCTATCAGGACTTCTATTTCCTGGAACCGTAAAGTCTGCACTTTCCAGTGGGGCAATCGCTCCAGGTTGCTTTGAAAGTGAAAGAGAAGCACTCGCCAAGTTGAAAGGTGGCTTCACAGATCCTTCGGGCCGGCTTGCTTCGTGGGTCGGGAAAGATTGCTGCCAATGGAGAGGAATTGCATGCAGCAACCTGACTGGGCGAGTCATTGAGATTAATCTCCACAACCCATATGTGGATGATAATCTAAGCAGCGATCTCAAGCCAGGACAAGCGCTGGGGGGTGAGATCAGTCCTTCTCTGCTTGATGTAAAAGAGTTGAAGTACTTGGATTTGAGCATGAACAATTTTGGAGGCACCAAACTCCCAGGTTTCATCGGTTCCCTAAAGCAGCTGAGATACCTCAATCTGTCGGGTGCATCTTTTGGCGGAACGATCCCTCCAAGTCTCAGGAATCTTTCGCAACTGCAGCATCTGGACCTCAGCAATTCTTTTGCCGAATCAAGCCGAAATGATCTTCTCTGGCTTCCTGGCCTTTCTTCCCTTAGATATCTTAATCTCGGAGCCATTGATCTCAGTAAATCCGCCGATCATTGGCTTCGAGCTATCAATTCGCTACCATCTCTCACAGAGTTGCGCTTGCCTAACTGTTTCCTGTCAAAACTTCCTCTTTCTCTTCCATTCATCAACGTCACATCGCTTGAGATCCTTGATCTCTCGAACGATGACTTCAACTCTACGTTGCCCTGGTGGCTGTTCAATCTCACTCGCCTTGTTCATCTTGATCTTAACTCGAATAGTCTCGGGGGTGAGCTTCCAGATGAATTTGCTAATTTAGCATCCCTCCAAGAACTTGACATGTCCCAGAATTCGTACCTCAAAGGTCGGCTTCCGAAATCCTTGGGGAGCTTATGTGATTTGAGTGTCCTAAAGCTTTCTGTCAATAACATCACCGGTGATATAACTGATTTTATCAACGGGTTAGCTCGATGCAATGATAGCAAGTTGGAGAATCTGGACTTGGGGAACAATCAGTTGTCTGGTAATCTGCCAGATTCTCTAGGAAACCTGAAGAAGTTAAGGTACCTCCAACTTTCGTTTAATTCATTTCAAGGTTCTATTCCACAGACGATTGGAAACTCGTCGTCTTTGAAAGAGTTTTACGTTGCCAACAACGGGATGAGTGGGATTCCTGAAAGTTTTGGGCAACTGTCGACGTTGGTCGCGGTGGATCTCTCTGAGAACTTGTGGGAAGGAGTCGTGACGGAGCGCCACCTGGCAAATCTCTCGAGCCTTACGGATCTTTCCTTGGTTAAAATGTATCAAAACATTTCCTTGGCATTTAACATAGCCCCCAGTTGGATTCCTCCCTTCATGCTTGGGTACCTGAACATCAGGTCTTGCCAATTGGGTCCCGAGTTTCCTACTTGGCTCAGGAATCAAAACCACCTCAAGACCGTGGTGTTGCACAACGCCAGAATTTCGGGAACCATACCTGAATGGTTCTTGCAGCTGAATCTGCAATTAGATGAACTAGACGTCGCGTATAATCAACTCACTGGCAAGCCGCCCACCTCTCTGACATTTGTAGACGATCTGTCCTTTGTCGACTTGAGTGTGAACTCTTATGAAGGTCCTCTTCCTATGTGGTCTTCCAATGTGACGACACTGTTTCTCAGAGATAATCACTTCTCTGGTCCCATTCCTCCTAACATCGGCAAACTCATGCCTTACCTGACAGATGTAGACATATCTGGGAATGCCCTAAATGGTTCCATTCCCTTGTCCATTGGGAATATGACCAATTTGACAACCTTAGCCATCTCCAACAACTACCTATCCGGAGAAATACCGCGGTTCTGGAGCAACTTGCCCTTCCTGTATATTCTTGACATGTCAAACAATAGCCTTTGGGGTCCAATACCGAGAGAGGTCGGCTTTCTTTCCTCTCTCAGGTTCTTCATACTGAGTAACAACAATCTCTCTGGCAAACTTCCGTCCTCCTTGCGGAACTGCAGCTCTCTGGACAGTCTCGATCTAGGCGAGAACAAGTTCTCAGGAAACATTCCCGCATGGATTGCAGAGAGCATTCCTTCATTACTGATTTTGCGCCTGCGGTCCAATTTGTTTACCGGGAAAATTCCTCCTCAGATATGCCGTCTTTCGAATCTCCACATATTAGACCTCTCTCACAACAGCTTGTCAGGATCAATTCCACCATGCATTGGAAACTTAACAGGCTTGAAAGTGGAGCTCACAGATGCCGACACAGAGAGGTACGAGGGACGCTTGACCGTGGTGGCCAAAGGACGGTTTGTTGTATATGACGAAAAGATTCTTTACCTCGTCAACAGTTTGGATCTCTCGGACAACCGCTTGTCTGGGGAGATTCCTGAAGCGATAACGAACCTCGTGAGGTTGTGGACCTTGAACTTGTCCATGAACCATCTCACTGGAAGAATACCGATCGACATTGGGAACTTGGAATGGCTAGAGACTCTCGACTTGTCAAGCAACAATCTCTCGGGACCACTTCCTCAGAGCATCACCGCTTTAACAAAGCTGAATCACTTGAAACTGTCATACAACAACTTGTGGGGGAGAATCCCGAGGACCAACCAGTTCCAAACCCTCAACGACCCATCGATTTACGAGGGCAACGTCGGCCTCTGTGGGATTCCATTGCCAGAGTTATGCCCGGGAGACGAGAAACAGCCACAATCTCCTGACGATGGCGGCGGAAACACCCAGAGCGAAGACAGAGGCGATGATCTCGAACGTTTGTGGCTCTTCCTGAGCATTGGGCTCGGTTTCTTTGTCGGGTTCTGGGGCATCTGCGGCACTTTGATCGTAAAGAAGTCCTGGAGAGAGGCTTACTACGGTTACGTCGACAGGATGAAGAACAAGCTAATTGTTGCTGCACTCATCGCACGTCGAACGGACTAGTATGCAAGCATGTATTCAGGGATTTGATTCAGGGCTTACTATCATTAGACATTTTATGAATGTAGCAACTAAGCATAGGGAACATACTCCACATGTTTCTGGCATTGCCAATAATACGAGCCTTGGGCAGTAAGAGAAGACTGAATTTCATGGAAATTAATCTATAAGTTCATCTTGAGACTCAAGTACGAATCGTGTAGGATTTTGCACAACTATGGCTCTATTTACTTTTACGAAAAAATAAATGATTTGAAAAATATTTTCCTAAAAATAATCGTTTGTATTATTTGAAATAATTCGTCAATAAAAAATATTTTGAATGTACATTCATTTTTTTAATGATATAAGTAATTATTTTAAAAAAATTAAATTATTTATTTTTCGCGAAATAGAGGGATTGGGATTCCGTCCGAGAAACAAATATTTTATTAACTTTTATGCTTCGGAATCGGACGGATCCGAATCCGTTTGAACGCGATTTTATCGCAGACCCAGATCCGAATTAAACCGGGAGCACCCGAACGGTCACCCGACCCGTTCGTTGGTCGAAGATACTCTTCGTTAACTTACTTCATCGTCTCCATTTTATCCACTCCGGCCGAAAATCAAGTGCAGCGAAGCTCCGTCGCGCTCGCCCTGCTCCGCCGATGTCACTGTGCCTCCTCTCCGCCCGCTCCCTCCGCCCAACCGCCTCCTGCCGCCTCTCTCCCGCCGCCTCTGCTCCTCCCCCGCCGCCGCCGCCCGCTCCGGCGACCCTCCGTCTGAGCCCGGCCTCGACCTCGCCGGCCTGCGCGCTCCAGTGCTCTCACTTCCAATCGTACGCACGCGCGCCGACTCTTTCCTTAGTTCCTCTTCTTTTTTTCTAGTTCCTTGTCAAACGTCGCGACTCGCTTCGCTTCGTGGCGTTCGTGCCGATGAATCCGTGTATTCTTCTGGATTGTCGAATTGATATTGCTCGGATTTTTACGAGTGCGAGTATGCAAACTCCGGCGCGTTCTTGTCAGTTGCGAGCGCTTTTCTTATGTTACATTGTCGGTTCGCTTGAATGTGCAGGTGCTCGGGGTGTACTCACGAGCTGAACCTCCACCGTCCGAGCGTCGTCGACGATGCCGCCGATTTCTTCAAGAGCTTAGGCGTCTCCGATTTCACTTTCGATAGTTGCAAGCTCGTAAGCTTTTGCCTTCTTTTTCTCTCTCGATTTGAGTTGATGTGTCGGTGTGGTTTTCAGCTTGTGCAGCCTTAGTTTTGATTGATTATGTGCGCATGTGTGTGGTGCAGTGGGGGTGGAGATGCCGTGCGAAGTTGGCGGTTCGCGGCTCGTCGGCGGATCCTCTCATTGGACTCTATCAGGAGGGCACGCATAGTGTGGTGGACATCCCTAATTGCAAAGGTACTCAGTTCGCATGTTGGAGCGTGAAAAATGAAAATGTGAACTGGTTTGAGCAAAATTGGCCTCAAGGATGAAACTAGTGGCATCAGTGGTGTGGTTAATGCCTTATTTTGCTTGTTTCTTGCAGCTCATCATCCGAACATTAATGCTGCCATGGAACTGTTGAAGCAAGGTATATTTTGTGGATGATGTCTAAAAATTTGGTGTGCTTTCCGGAACATTAAGTACTTGCTTTTTTCCGTGGGAGAAATTGTTGACAGGAATCAGAGAGTTAGGTATAGAACCACATGACGAGGATCAAGGGACAGGTGATCTGCGCTACGTGCAGGTAGTTTTTCGTTATTGGGGATATCTTGTTAAGTTTGTAGTTATGCTAGTAATCAGTGACTTATGTGTTCTTCCACTTCTGCTAGATGGCTGTGACGACATACAATACATCTATTCCTGCCTCAGAAAGATACCAACATGGTATGGATCTGAACTCACTTCTTGCATACTTGGTTTGAAGTTTCAGTTTTTTACTTTCTAGAAGTTTTTGGGTGTGCAAATTGCACTCACAATTCTGAACTGAACTTATTTATAGGTCAAGTTCAGGTTGCTCTAGTTTGGAATTCTCGAAATGAAAATTCACCCAATTCAGATAAGCTGAATGCCTTGGCTCATGTGAGGCTGCCAAATTCTCTTTCTTCATGTTGCTCATGCTGGACCATATCTTAATTTACCAGTAAAATGTGTTTCCTTATCCATCTGCAGTTTTTATGGCGAAATGGTGGGTCAAAATGCAAAGTACCATTCATACACTCTGTGTGGGCCAATTTTCAGACGTCAACTAGCAATGTGAGTGGTAGCCTACTGCTTGAATTTTAATGTTTTCGAAATCACTGACAAGGAAAATAGGTAGGACATCATGCTAACAATGTAAAATGCTAATTAATCCTGTGACTAAATGTACCTTTCAATTCAATCCTTCTAGGACAAGTGGGTCTTTTTATTATTTGTGGTGCATTTGATTATATAGGTAATCTTTGGGAATAGGTGGAGACATCTTCTGGGAGATATGGACTTCTGGGAGCACCTTGGAGGCATTGATGTTTCGCTGGCTCCATCCAGTTTTGGCCAAGCGAATACGCGGGTTAGACATATCTCCCTCTCTGGAAAGCCCTATGAACAGGAATATGTCAATATGAACCTACTGTTAGTTTAACATAAAATTGCATTTACCATGCTGGCACCAAATTGCTTAATTGCCGGATAGCATCAAATGTCATGTTAGTTTAGCATTGACTGTGGCATGTTCTTGAAATGGGCTTTATAATTGGAATGCAATGTTGGATTTCCATTGTATCTCGCACAACCATCTTCTTTTTTTTTTTTTTTTTTTGGTGACCCGGGAACCCCCGAACAGCCGGCAGCCGGCGGGGCAAACCCGGGGTGACGCTAGCGGAGGACCCACCACCCCGACGCCACGCTTAAGATCCCGTGCGGCCAGCGGGATTCGAACTCCTCCCCTCTACGCAAAGGGTCATGGGAGCCTTATCCAACTGGGCCACCGCAGGCGGTGGTGCACAACCATCTTCTTTGATAGCCAAGAAAACTTTTGAGTGGCATATGTTGATTTGCTGAGGTTTTTGGCCCCATGCGATAATTCAGGCAAACCCAGTTGCAAATGAATGATAATAGATCATTCATCGACAACAGAGAGTCTATCCCCTTTTAATTGAAATTCATGTAACTGATACTTTGTAATGATACTTTTTCTTTGGTAATCTTCAGGCTTTTAATTCTTTGCTCCGGAAGTTACAGAAGTATGTTCCTTATGGTGCATCAGTTACTGACTTATATGCAGGATCTGGCGTCATTGGCTTATCCTTGGCTGCTACCAGAAAATGCAGGCAAGAATCCAGAGTTCTCTTTCCTTTTGCTTGCCAGTCTCCTCTTTCCATTAAATGCTCCAGATTGTTCGTTCTCATTCAGGAAAGGCTTACAAATTTGTAATTCATCTCTTCCAGGTCTGTAAGATGTGTAGAAATTAACAAAGAATCCAAGTTGTCTTTTGAAAAGACAGTTGAACGCCTGCCCAAATATGTGGATAGCAGCATCAGTTGGCATCAAGCTGACACTTCAGTTGTAAGTCCCAGAAAAGAATCTCATTGATGTTATTGTTAATCAATCTTGTCAACTTGATGACTTTTATATCCATTTTGCATGGAAAATTACTATTCACTGGGAGATATATTTATGTAAATCTTCTTTAGACTTAAGATTGTAATAGAGTAGGGAGTTCTTACTATTTTGTTCAAATCGACCCAGGAGCCTACTTCTTGGCTTGTGGGATCAGATGTGATTGTTGTTGATCCTCCTAGAAAAGGACTTGAAGCATCTCTTGTGGGAGCACTGCAGACTCTTCCGTCATGGGAACTGAAAACTAGGTCATCACCTGAAAGGTAGGGCCTTATCTTTAGCTTTTCTTTGCATCAAGGCATGACATTGTCAGTCTCGTAGATGATCATTTGATATCTTTGCGAAAATAACAGTCATCAACCTTCCAGCATTAATTAATCCTCCTATGCTGTCTTTGGTATTAGTTTTAAGACAAAAGAAGAGAAGAGACCATGGGTACTTCGTGCTAGGGAAGCTTCTGTTCAAGTTGGAAATGATTTAAGTCAAGAGAACCGTCACTCAGTGCCTCAAACTCTTATCTACATAAGCTGTGGCTGGGAAAGCTTTAAGGAGGTAAATTGCAGTTAAGAGACTGAAGTGCAGCTTCGGTGCTTAGTTTGCTTTCTTATAAGCTGAATACTAGATATCTTGAGGAGCTAATGTCGAGCAAATAATTTACAGGACTGTAAGTCATTGCTGTCTAGCAAGGCCTGGCATTTGGAGAAAGCCCATGGATTTAACTTTTTTCCTGGCACACAAAGGTATTAGTCCCCTCATATTGCAATCCTGTAGCTTTGCATGATTCGGAAGCTAATGTTTAATTAATGTCTGTCAATCAGATGAAATTGCTGAGATATTGAAATGTGATCTTATCTTTAGCAAGTAGTCAGGAATTGCTCAGATTTGAAACTGAAACTTCCGTGCAACAGTCTCAATGATCTTAAAATTTAGATTGAGATACCAATTATGATGTCTTGTTTCTCAAAGTTCTGGAAAAACATTGTCTTAGTTGGTTTTGGATTGATGCTTCTCTGAAAATTATGCAAGTTTCTTGTTAAAACGGTGAAATGTTAGCATTGAATAGAAAGTGTATGTGATAATATTTTGAGCTGGTTTAAACTACAAACGTACACCAAATGTTCTGCCTTAGTCAAATAGTCTTCCCAGATTATCAGGATTGACTTGGGAAGGTTTTAAATATACACTTTCGTGTGTTTGTATTAGAAATAGCAGTGTGATATATTGTCTTGTGAAGCTTTAAGGCTCTGTTTGGGAAAGGGTGAAAAATGGAGAAATGAAAATTGGGCCAAAAAATTGTGAATACCTTAATATGTTTATGAGAAAGAAATGGAGGGAAAATTCAAATTAGGCATGTTATCCAACCATTTTCCTCTCTCTTGGGTCTCCCACGAATAGCATAAGCTTACAAATTATGCTCAGGGATAAAGCTTGACTGCCTTTGGAATCCTTAACACATGCAGTGTAATGAATTCTTGTCTAGCTGTTGTGTTTGTGTTATGTGTAAGTTGTGTCTAAATGATGAGAATGTGATTTCAGCATTGAAGTTTTGGCGGTGTTCAAAAGAAGGGAAAATATGCACATCAAGAAAAAGAAGGCGGGAAAGAAAAAGAAGAAATCACCTGCGAAGAAGCAAAAGGCATTGATGCACCAAGAAGTCATGACCTAACGCACACCCTACCCCCATCCCGTCTAGTTTTACAAAGAGAAGACGGGAAAAATTTTGTTCGCTCTCTACTCCATTCTTCTAGGCCAGAAGCATTTTGCTTTGAGCTGATTAACTACTGGAGAGACTAGTTGCACATAAACTGTAGCATCGTGAGTCCTTGTTATGTATCTTCTTAACTTCTTGTATACGGAAATGCTTGCATATTAAAGGGTGTCCTGTCGGCATTTGCTGATATTAATAGTTTGTACCCCCTTTTCAACCTTCTCGAATTTGCACATCAGGAAGGGTTGTAGCATTCTAAAGACCCATTTGGTCCCTGCCAGAACATGCCAAAAGATGCGCCTCCGCAAAAGAAAGGACCGATGTGGAGCCTTTTGCTTCAGGGAGAATCTTATTGCGGTCTCGGTAGATCGGCATCGCTAAAGCCACAGAAATGGGAGGGACCCACTTGTTCTCTATGCTCGAACCGATAGTTCAACAGGTCATTGTCGGAACTTCATCTAGCGGCTAGTGGTATCCACAGTTTTTTATTTTTATTTTTTGTGGGTCGCAATATCCACAAGGTTAAAACCGCTGTGATTGCTCAGTTTAAGTGCTCAGAATCTCCCACAGAATTGCATCCATTTGATAACATTTTGTAGAGTAACCTCTGAATAAGCCACTGCTGCTTTATACTCGACTAACAGAACCATACGATTTTGCCCATGTTCTGGGTCTTCACTGCCACATAACGTGAACTGCAAAGAAGAGTCAGAACTCGGAGGGAAGCCAAGCAGTATCTTCAATGCATGCCATCCCAGCAAAGCGGAAAAATGAAAAAGACTTGCGCCTCTCCTCAAAAGGTTTAGCCGCGATATTAATTTGTTGAATTTGTACCTCGGCTCGCCCTCGACCACCCATTTCTTTCCTTGCAATTATGGCCAAGCTTATTGCTTTTGCTTTCTTTACATTTGATTAAGAGAAAGTCTCCACCACCTGACCATCTTTCCTTCTTCACCTTTTTGCTATCTTACTCTGTAAGCAACAAGCCAGATTAACCGACCACGGTAAAACCACTGATGAGAAATTATCCTTCAGGGGATGTAAACCGAAACCACTAAAGGCTCCTCCGATAGAAAAATCGAAGATAAAGAATTCAGTTCTGAATGCCACTCTTCACTATTATGAATCATCAGAGGAACGAGCAGCTTCTATCTCTCCAATTTCCTCTCAATAATCGCAAATAACCAATTCTTTTCGACTTGAAATATCAACTATTGACTTATGATTGGAACTCCTTGATTTCTTTGCTTGTTGACAAAGGCAGCCGGTATGTCCCGACACACACACACACACACACACACTGAGGCTAGACCATTACATAACAAGTTTCCAAGAGGAATTGGCAATAATGCATCTAGATTTATGTTGGAAAGAATCAGGGTTAATGACACAAGTAATCAATTAACGAACAATTCTGGCTTATGCTCCCTTGCATCACTTGTGACTACAAAAATAAGCAAGGGTAGATGAAATCAAAATGGAAGTTCTTCAGGGAGGTCCCAGTTATCTTCGTCTTCTTCCTTTTTCTTGTTAGTTGAGGTATCTTCCTTGTTCTGAGGCACAAATCTTGAATGGGGACGTCTGTTTACACGGTAAGATGGCAACCATGAGGATAAGCATTTTTAACCAAATCTGACAGAGAATTGAAGATGCCATTGTAGTACTGGTAACATCTATTTTCTTGCAAAGGAAAGGCCTAGAGCAATAGGCTCTAGAGCATTGTAAGTAACATCCCAAATAAAAAAGCTTTTCTTCATTTTGAATGTCCAACTTGACTCAAAATCTAGCAGGAATTATCACAATAATACAGCTTAAAGAGGATGAATGACAAAAAGCATGTTGAAGAAAATATAATCCAAACAGGCTTTAACTTGGAATAAAAAGCAAGGGAGAATAAGAATGTCTATCACATTTGCAAATGACAAATGTTCTACAACGATACGCACTGTTCGCTACAAATATTCTCTAAGCCTGGCCCTGTCTATCCTTTTCCCTTCTTCGTTCTTAAGTCCTACTAAAACAGTGAATATTTTTTCCTCGAAAGTTCCACTTTTCGACTGGAATCTAACTGAAACATTGGACCTCACAGAGTAATGGCCAACTAAAGAATCATACACAGACTCCACATCAAAAAAGCAAATCTAAAATGCTTCCCAATTCTTAATTAAATTTACAGCTGAAAAGTCGCCATGAGTCTAGGTAATAACACCGACATGAATTCTTTTATCAGCACCATGCCACTATGCCATCGATAACATAATGTAGGCAGAAGAATCAACCAGTCCACCGGCCCTTGAAAAGCAAATGAGTACAAAACAGACAATCACTCCTTACATTTCCCACCAACCCAAACTTAGAAGCATATTACAACGCCATCTCGTGTGACAGAGGCCAATGTCCTTGCAAATCAGTTCTAATACTTCGTAAGATGAAACAGTAGGCTGACAAATTAAGCACGTCATTGGTCATTGCAAAAACCAAAAGAAAAGTGGGTAAAGAGGGTGGAAGGGGAGGAGGAGGTCCTGAATAGCCAAAGCGAGACACCAATCTAAAACCCGCCTCATCTTTGCTCAGATAAAACCGCTGGCGTTCTACACAATTTGATCATGCGACCTTACAAAGTAGATAGCAAAGTGAAAAGCCTCCTCCTCCACTCTGACAAGCCTAAAAAATTTCGTAATTTCGCAACACTCAAGCATTACTGAAGCCCTCGTCACCCCCCTCGCTTTCTCTTATGCCCCAGAACTACTGAGCAATGCTCACGACGGAGCATCTCCGTACATCATCCAATCCAAATGACATGAGAAAAATCAAAGGATAGTAAAAAAAAAGATTATATTTTGAATGCAATGCAGCAACAACACTATTCTGCCAATGTCCCCTAAGCTGAATTAGCACATTAAACACAATCTACAATCAGTTTCGCCAGAGGGATTTCAGAAATGAGGTCAAGGAAAAACGAGGCACGCACCTCCTGCGGTTGCGCTTCGCAGCCTCGCGCGTCTTGCGCTTCTTCTCGTCCTGCTTGTTCTCGTGGAACCGCCGCCTCTTGCACTCCTGGATAACGCCGGCCCTCATCACCTCCCTCCTGAACCTGTTCAGCAGCCTCTCCTCCGGCTCGTTGTCGTCCACGGTCACCTGCACGTTGTAGCCACTGAAGAAGAGCGCGTTCGCGTGGGCGAGCGCCGGGTTCACCACCGCCGTCAGCTCGCCCGGCAGGCGCCCCGGCGCCGCGGCCAGGGGAGCAGAGCCGCCCCCGGCGCCGCGGCTGGACACGGAGAGGACCGCCGGGGGCTCTCGCCGGCGCCGGCAGCGTCGCCGTCGGCGTCGGCGGCGGCTTGGAAGGCGAGAGGAAGGAGAGGAAGCTGGATAGGGAAGTCGCCATTGGTTGAGGGAGCTTCAGCGTCTGGCTATGGCGGTCTTCTTCCTGGTCTGGATAGAGAGTCTCTCTCTCTCTCTCAACCTCTTAGGGAGATGATGGATGGCTGGGTTTAATGGGCTCTCATGATGGGCTGGGCTCGAGTAAGAGTGGGCCCAATTAAGGGGGCTTTTCCTCTCGGGCTTGGCCCGATTTTCCGAGCGAAGCCCGAACCAGAGGAGCCTGCCACCTGACCGTACCTTCGATTTCATAATTTTTGTACGAGACATTCAGGATTTGCTAAGACGTGGCCTCCAAAGTTGATGCGCCGAATGACGCGGCGAATCATTATGGATGTTGAATATAATCTAGTTGATGAGATATCCGCTTGCAATTTGTAATATTTTTAAGTATACGTACATCATCATCTTATCTTTATATATGACGTTATTTGACTAGTGTTCAAAACTCGTGATTCAAATGCCATATATATTTAATTGGAGTTTAAATTCAGCTTTCTCATGGCAATAGCCAAAGCTATGCTTTCGTTTCCGTTTTCCCATTCAAAGATCGAAAACCTTCTGGTCTCCTTCCATCAATTGGCAGCTAAAAGGTATAATACAATGGGGTTATTAAACATGCCCACTTTCCTTTTAATTTTCACGATTGACCTCCTATTTTTGGAATTTGCCGGAGAAAAGTAAGTGCAGCCAAGTCAATTAACCTTTTAAATCGCCCAATTACTTAGGTTTAACTAAATCATTGCGAATCTCAAGCACTGATGACTTGAATGGCAAAACACGCAATGAGTTACCTACACACAAGAAACAACGATTCTGATATTCAAGAGAAAAGGAAATATGAAATGACAATAAAATTTCGCTGCAAGTTGATAGTTTCAATTTCACGAGTCCTTAATACTCTTCATATTTAGTAGGTTATCGATGAAAAACTATGGGCGGACTCTAGGGCCTCACTTATCCAACAACCACGATGTGTCCACATAACCTATAAGAGATCTGCTTCCACCGCTATCATCCGCCGCCGCCGGAATGGGGTCCGGCGGTTGGCCCGGTCGGCCGCAGAAAAGGGCAAAAGCACGACACGTCACGCGAATCGGACAAGACAAGAACCACAGATAACTACAAAAAAAGAGAGACGCAATAAAGAGAAAAGGGAAAAGACAAAGGGCAGTTGAATCGAAGCCGACGGGAATAATCTTGGTCGACAGGCAATAAATAACCTATCGATACACGAGTCTCCGTGGGAACGCTCCAAATGGGTGGATCTCCCGCCGTTGATAATAAACAAGCATTATCCACACGTCCGTCCGTCCGTCCGTCCTCTTTTGGTGACCCACGCAATGATGCCCGAAATCAGCGCACGAAAGTCGAACGGATCGACGAGGAGGGGCTTCCAGAATAAGATAAGACTGAGACGAGAGCGAGCGTACGAGGAGGGTGACCCCGGGGGACGTGTGGATCGGATCGGGGCTTTTGAACGCCGCATGCACCGCCGCTGCCTCCCCATTGGCCACTTTCCATGCCTCAGGTGGCATTTCGTTTTGTCCTCACGTGTTTATTTTCCATAGAAGGTTGAGCTTTGCATGGAAATTAGTATAAAACTAGCGTCAATAGTTCATCGAGATCGGTTCGGGCGTAGCGTCTCTATCCATCTGAAGAACGGTCGTCTTCCGCCCGCGACGGCGGCGGTTGATCGGTTCGGAGTAGATCGAGCGAGCATATTCACATACGAGAGCAAAAAGCCCGAGAGGTTAGTGGGATAAGTGCCCTTATGTCGTTGCCACCGTGTGATGATGGTGGAGGCGGAGAATAATATGCTGGCTTGAAATTGTAAACGAGGGTGTGCCGCTTATGTATGGTACTTTCGCACGGATATGCGGTGGACATGGATAATATTTCAGCCACCCAATTAGAAACCAATCACGGTCATGCACGGAGATCTTTCCATTGATAAGAGTTGAGGGTTCGTGAGCTGATCTAAGTCGAGTATTTCTCTATCACGAAATCAAATGGTCGAGTTGGAGTCCACTTCAAATAATTGCGAGTTGATCTCGTTCGCTTGACTTATTGAAATCTCTAATTGCGCATGTGATGTCCGGCAAATATCCACTAATTTTGTGATGAATTTCTTTCTTTTGTTCCCATGAGATTTTCACATCGGTATTCTATCTCAATATGTAATGCGTTGTAGCATATTTCTTTGTTACCGTATCATTCGTGTCCGAGAAACTTATGATGTCTTGAAACTTGGCAACTAAAATGCTTAAGATTCTGAATAGAAATTGTAGTTGATCAAGTTGTGATGAAATTGTTATTCCAACCCGATTTACTTATTTATTTTGGTGATGGGTACTATTTATGAAATGCTCGAAAAGATCAAGGTGTCACTTGGAACGTCACATCTCACCTCCCCATTCATGACCAAAACTTTAGTGGCTTTTAAAGTCCTATGCTCAAGATGCTTTGAAATTTGAGCTAGGATATTGGAGTCGTATTTAATCTTTTTCCTTTTCCTCGTGGCAAAATGGGCATTCAGATTCTACTCCCACATCCCTAAAGGCTCAATCAGTCCTCATAGGCATCATTACCTTGGTGCTCTTGGTTTAAACTCACTATATCATGCACTCATTTGGTATTATTCAGTTTCACATTAGCATCCCAGCAAGGCCTGTGCAGGTATGTAATGTAGTTTTGTTGGGATTTACTATTCTTTTGGGGACTAGAGACTTTGATTATACTTTCCACAATTGAAAAACACCGTTCGAATTCCATTAGCCTTGTCCCAATTCCTCTTAATGAAAGCTATTTGTATAATTGGATATGACCAGCTAATAGGGCTTGAGAGACGTTTTACGAATTTTCTAAGTAGTTAGGGCTCTACGATCGTGTCGTGCTCCTGAATCATAAGAAAACGGGCGATGATAACCATAAAAATAAAGAAGGAATAAAATGAGGGGAAGGAAAAGAAAGCTCCGGACACGTAAGAGCATCCCCAAAAAGTGACCAGTTTAGGCAAGTGAGCCATTCGAATTTACCTTTATTTGAACAATGCAGCATACCGCAGTTAAAAGAAAGAAAGGGAAAAAAAAAATGTAGTGATGTGAACCAATGAAAAGCTCAATTAGTGGGGAGAATTGAATATTTTTTAGGGTTCGTGTTTCTCTCCCAGGAATGCTCTTTTTCCTAATCCATGGGCTGAAAGCTGAGTATGATCTGTCCTGGAGCCAATCAAGGCTCAGCGTTCTTGACAAACGAAGGGTTGATTTTTCTATTTGATTTAATTCATGTCCACATATACACACATATATACACAAAATACATATTCTTTTGGCAGCAAACGGGGGGGAGACACATGTCGAAGGCTATTGCCAAACCTACGCGATTATGACAGTGATTCTTGGACTATAAAAATGGGCATGGAAGGGACAGGAACTCCTGAGTGGAGGGACAACACACGAATCCTGGTCGATATTATATATGCAATCCAACATGAAAAGCCCCAACCCTCAAAACAACACACATACACACACACACACACCCAAAGGAAAAAGAATAGAAAAGGGCAGGCCTTATCCAATGGGCATCCACTTTCTAGAGTTAAGGCGTGCCACCTCTTCTTACTATTGGTCTTGACTTAAACTAATCTTTAGGGTAGGTTTTGGTTTGTTTTTTCCCTGTCTAATTGGTTTCTTAGCTTTATGTGACATCTCCCTTTTTTCTATTTTGTAAAGAATGGTTTTCTTTTTGGTGGGTTTTATTTATCAAATGTTATCATTATTATTCTATCGGTTAGGACCTTATTATCAATCTTTTATCGTTGGACGGTTTCGATATCGACCATTTACTCCACCACCCGCCTTCCTTCTCGATAATTATTAGTCACTCACTTTCTTTTCCTTATAATTTGTGTTCATTGGGCCATGCCTAGTTTAGGGCACAAATTAGCAATGCTTGCCCCCATACGTGTGGATCGTTTATTGGCAGTTCCCATCGTGCACTTGTGTGCGGCACACACCCGCAATTATTTTAGCCCCCTTCGAAGAGCCGTTTGTGCCGCGTGGTAGCTCATTACCGGCCTAGAGGATCACCATTGTCCAAGCAATGGTGGTGAGAGAGAGAGAGAGAAAGAGAGAGAGAGAGAGAGAACATGATGGGAGTAGACGAGCTAAGTTGTGACGGCAGAACCCCGACAAAGACAATATCGGGAAATGGACGACGGGGCAATGAGAGAACATGATGGGAGTAGACGAGCTGAGCTGTGACAGTAGAACCTTGATGAAGACAATATGGGGAAATGGACGATGGGGCAACGATTCAAGACGGTGGGAGAGAGATGGAAAAGGAAAAAAAAAAAAAAAAATGGTTGAGGTTAGGGCTTTATTTTGAAATGCAATAGAGTTTGGTAGGGTGCACAGGTACCTGAAAAAGGCACTAATAAACTAGCGCCACCCAACGGGCTGGTTCTTGCTCCTTAGCTCATAAGCTTTCTATTCTTAGTATCCATATAGGAATATGTCGTGTCCATGTGACATTTGCATAGCCCTAGGCGAATACCATCATCTGTCACATCCCTCCAATATCCTCTTGACCTATGGACACGCACTTGGCAAGTAAAGATCAAAAGAGGCAGCGAGGGCAAGCTTCGTTTGGTCATCGCGTCAAGCGATGGAAGATCAAGAACAAGATCCGGACGCTTTCCGTCCACACGCCTCGTATCGAGTTTTCCAAAGTGGGCAAATATGAAAAAGGAAAAGGAACGAAAGACAAAAGGCGATGGCGAAAGCGTCGGCAAATGGTATGAATGTCCAAAGCGTATGGCTCCACGGTTCGTGCACGTTTCGGCTGATGGAGCAAAAATTGATTTTGTCTTGCTTGTTATTTGCTCCGAAAGCGGACAGCTTTAGGAGAGCCCCTTTTCTCCTCGTTATTCTTGGATTGGACGGTCGATTCATTCTGTCTTCCGAGCTTTCGCTCTTTGGAGGCCAAAAGAAGAAAAAGAAGAGGGTCGATGCATGGTGTGAACGTGCGCGTGCTTGGTGTGCAGATCCCATCATTACACGGATAGCAATTTCTGATTAGACTCTTTTTTGAGATGAGATAATTTCATGATGAAACTTTGAATATGGAATTTCATTTTTGTAATATTAATTTACGGAATATTACTATAAAACTGGACATTTATTGAACAATTTAAAATTTAAAAACTTTTAATAATAATTGACGATAATTCCACAAAATCATACGTGGTATTAGAGCAGGAAGTTCTAAGTTCAACTCTTTCAAGGCTCTATTTGTCTTCTTAATTATATAATTCTTACAAAATTTTACATAATATTGAGTAGAAAGTTAAGAATTCAAATCTTTCACATTTTTTTATTTACTTTCCCAATTACGTATTTCCACGTTTTAGGTTTTTTGGTCTATGCGTGGGGAGGAGATTTAAAATATTAATATTAAACCAGGCCGTCATCAAATTGTTTAAACTTTTTAAATGGATTTAGACGGTAGTGATTTTGTGAGATCTCACAACATTAGTTCCAATTTTTGGTATTTACACGGCTGTTTGCCTTACATGTACCGGTTCGATTTAAGTTGACTAGTAAAAATAAAATCCGTTACAAGTACAACTCAAGTAATTATAATAATTGTGCTAGATGGATGGATTGTTTAATATTTCAATGATGTTATAAGTGATGGGCGTAGCTCTTTTGGTGTACGGCATTAATGATGGAGTCATTTTAATTGGAGGATGATGTAAATGATTGTTTTATCTACGCTTAGTACAAGTGATTCTTTTATCTACGGTTAGTACAAGTGACATTCGGATTGGCATTTCATGATGGATGTACTGATGAATCTAAAAAGCACCGATTGGGTGATGTTGGAGCCAACAATTTTTTGACATTCTTTTGATCAGCAACTTCTAGTACAACACTAAACTTTAGTACACCAAATTCATTCCTAGTACAATACGAGTGCTTTTTGATTTGCCAGATTTGGGTATTTTTCCTACATTCGTAATTTACGTCAGGCTCTTGGTTATGTTTTGATTCGCAATGCTTATCGACCGATAAAACTACTCTTAAGAACCTTTTGAAATAATTATGCTTTTGTGGAATCTATAACATCATCATTCGAAAATGATGAGTTTCTATGTGAGTTAAAGAAGCAAAAAAGGTCCTTACCAAAAAAAAAAAAAAAAAAAAAGCAAAAAAGACATTTTTTTTTCATAAAAAATTTCTTTCTATTCTCTTCTAACCTTGCTTTTGTGAAACCAAGATGGTGTTGGTGGGTTTAACAGTGTTCGTATAATAAATTCCATCTTCACACTTGGAACCCAACAAAATTTGTGCTTCCACTAAATTAAGCAAGTAATCCCCCCCACCTAAAGTTGCAATTTAAATTAAAATAAGGGGCATCCCTTTGCTTCTCCTCTCTCCCCCAAGTTGCAATTTTTATTTCATTTTCACGCCCACTCTCTCTCTCTCTCTCTCTCTCCTCCTCTCTCCTTTACTCTAAATTCAAGGCCGTTTTTGCTCTTTTGGGTTTTGCTAATACCAACAGATGCCCGATGATCCCTCTCGGTTTTGCCTTCATTGGCCTCCTCTGTAACCGTTCCCTTATTTACTCATCTCAGTCCAAACTGCACTCAAAACTTCGTTTGACTTGACTGCTTCTCATCAGGTGCGCCCCCCCCTTTGACTGGTTCTCCCTCCCTGTATTTACTGCCGTGCATGCGTTTCCATCTTGACCCGCGTCGTTTTTCGGTTTCGTCTTCCCCGTCGGGACATCTTTTTATATTGGACTCTTGAGTTTGTTGTGTTGTGTGTGAGAAGTTTATGTCTTTCTGGGTTGAGAGGGGAGTGGGGTGGGCCTCTCTGCTCCACATGGGTAACTTTCTCTTGCAATGTTTGCACTTGAAGGGCATGTTTCTTGGAACTCCGATGATTTGAGACCTGAGAAATCTTTGGTATCATCTGGCTCTTTGTCTGAACTATGATGTTACATGCCTTAGTTCCTTGGTTTTGATAATCCCACTCTTCGCTGGGTGTAATATGATGATGTCCTGAATCCTGATGCTCAGCACTTGGCATATGCATGTTTTGTCTCTTTTTCTTTTTTTGGTTAAAGTTCTGGTCGTCAGCTGTATTTGGACGGTGAGAAGTTAATCTGTCTGGATTTTTTCACCCATGGAATATTTGCCCTGTTTTGTACTGTCCCTTTTTTAGACCAATTACAAGAAGAAGGTTAATTTCCAGTCGTCTTGGTCCATCATATGGGCGATCCTTGTGTTCTTTCTGTCTCTGTACCATCTGTTATAAATCCTTGAGCAAGCTTCATAGTTTGAAAATCGGGTGGCCTTATGGTAACGACCCCTGTCTTTTTGGTAGTCATGCCACGTGAATCATGACGCTCCTCTTTTCGGTCTGCTAGCTGTAACCACTCAGTTTAAAATTTCGCAGAAAGCTCGGAGCTTTTTGAGTTAATCTCGGCTAATGTCCAGAGGAAAGGGCTTGGATGGTGAAGAAGAAAGAGCCAACATGGAGGATTCAGATGGGGAGGCTAAAAGGAAATTGGAGAAAAAATCATCTCCTAGTTCCAGTGGGATTGGTTGTTCCTCAGTTGTGGAACCTCAGGATGCAGATTACAACACTCCATCGCTCAGCGACGAGTTAGAGGTCTTGATACTGGCTAGGGTGCCTAGATCTTTATACGGGAAATTTTCCACCGTCAACAAACGGTTCTTATCTTTAATTAAGAGCGGAGAGATCTTCAAAATCAGGGGGGAGATTGGATTAAAAGAGCCGTCTGTGTTTATGTTGGCGAGCGGGGAAACTAGTTGGTGGGCATTCGATCCGCAGTCCGAATCTTGTCGGAATCTTCCTATTTTGCCCTCCGACACTTGCTTTGCCGCCGGAGACAAGGAAACATTTTGTGCCGGTACTCACCTCATGGTTTCGGGCAAAGAGATCGATGGCCTTGTGATTTGGAGGTACGAATTGGCCAAAAATGAGTGGTTCAAGGGCGACTCCATGAAGAACCCGAGGTGCTTGTTTGCTTCTGCAACCTGTGGTAACTATGCTTTTGTAGCCGGTGGGATCGATACGGGCAGCAATAAGGTTCTTAATTCTGCTGAGAAGTATGATCCCGAGACTAAGTCGTGGGATTGGCTTCCCATGATGCATCAAAGGAGGAAGATGTGCTCCGGTTGTTACATGGACAAGAAGTTCTACGTGATCGGAGGCAAGAATGAGGAGGAAGAGAACCTCACGTGCGCGGAAGCTTTCGACGAGAGCCAAAACAAGTGGGAAATCATCCCCGACATGTTGTCAGACATGCCCATCTCGACCTTCCAATCTCCACCTCTCCTTGCCGTTGTGAACGACGAGCTTTACACTCTTGAGACTTCGTCGAACGAGCTGAAGGTGTATATCAAGAGCAGCAACTCTTGGAAGAGGCTGGGGCCAGTTCCTATAAGGGCTGATTTCAACAAAGGATGGGGCGTCGCGTTCAAATCTCTGGGCAGCAAGTTGCTCGTGATAGGCGCATCCTCGGCTTCAAACACCGGCCATGGCATGACCATCCTCACTTGCTACCCCGATCCAGACACCGAGGAACTGCAGTGGACGCCTCTTGATTGTGGCAAGAACAGTTCCAGTCACTTTATCTGGAATTGTTGTGTTATGATGGCTTGAACTTGGACCGGGGACTTGCGATGTGAGCACCTGAATAAAGCGCTACATTAGCAGTCCATGTAGCTGGTCTAGCTAAACCATACACACACAGCTTGTTTTAAGAAGATGGCTGTTATATTCAACTTGCATTATGACAGTTGGGTTAATTTCATGGCTCGGCTGTAATCTTTCTTATGCCATTCTATCTCCTGACTTTATGATTGTTTTTTGAGTGCCTCTGTCTTTCTAAATTAAGGGCAAGTGTTTCTATCATGGTTTGCTATCTTGCTGAACTCATAATAAGAAATTCTTCATGCCTAAATGGAGATCTCCACCTGTTGCTGAACCTAGGTTAAGTTGGGCCAGATTTTCAGTTCATCTGTTCTTCGGGACAGACAGCAAAAAGTTCTAGCTTTTCGCATGTTGCTCAGGTTGTATCCTCGATGACATGTTACCTTTTAATTCTATGTAGTAGGATTTGCAATATCAAAGCCTCCTCAAACGAATTACCAGTCGAATCTCTCTCTCTTTCACTTGCTCTGGAGTGCGGAATCATCTATGCTTGAGAACTGATCTGCAATGAGAGAACAGGATGCTACCTGAATACGTGTGCTTCCTTGCATTAGAGTTTTTAATGGTTTTAGAAAAACAAGCACATTGCGAAACTTGTATCCCTCCTCATTGCAGATACTTATTCCAGAAATGATGTCACGATTGAAATTATAGTCGCCAAAACACCAGACTCGGACTCCGAAGATTGATAGTTCCTGAGAGAATGATTTGATTTGAGTAGCAGATTTGCTGTTTTGGGGTCGAAGGACACGAAGTTCAGCAGAGCAGAGACAACCTTAACAGATGAATCTTTTCAGCAGACGGAGGTTCCTCTGTTTTTACCTATAACAATGCTCACGTTCTCTAGCTAGACTAATGCAACTCGATCCCGTTTAAGTAAAGTTTCCAAACGAGTTATTGAATTGGAATGCGTGCATTAGGTTTAATAAGCAATGCCTCGTTTTCTATGATGAGTGTAGGTTTGTCCATTGAGTCTGATAACATGGGCTATATATATATGTAATTCTGAAAGTGCTGAATAGTTAGTTAATCAAAAAAATGCCAACTAAGTAAACACGTAGTTTGAAACAACTGGGTTGACCTAGAAATTGGTCCGGTGTTCTTATCTTTTGGCTAAATAGAATTTGGTTTGGATTGATAGGTCCGAGGTTCTTTCGAGCATTATGAGCAATAAGAAAATTGAAACTAATCAAATTGGATCGGACCAATCTCTGTCCGGGCCTAGCGTGCATTACTTAAATGTGCCTGTTCTTCTGTTAATTACATTTTACCGCGTAATAATGCTACAATAATAATTGGGAGTTGTAATTTATTCGTTGGAAAATCTAGAGCCGAATGAGACTATACAAATCCATCAGTTCAATGATCAAATTCATGACGTTAAGCACCAACCACCGGCCCTTGCCATCTCGTTGGATCGTAACCGGCCCGGCCCATTTACGTCCCAGCCGACCCGAGATGAGATCGGGCCGGTCACATTGGATCCGGATCGCGTCCCCCGTTTGATTTGATTTTGACCTAAGCGCGATCCTGCGAGTAGAGAGAGAAAGGGGCCGAAACGAGTTGATCTCTCTCCCTCTCACTCCATCTCTCTCTCTCTCCTTCCGCCATTGTCAAGCGAAGGCGAAGCTGAAGCAGAGATCCGAAAGCTCGGTCGCTACCCCTCGATCACGTAAGGTGCTTCTCTGCAAAGCCGCTTGCTTGCTTGCTGGATTCGCCGAATTCGGCGCTTCCCATCCTCAATTTCAATTCCAATTTCCGTATTCTGTAGGGAACAGATCGCGAATCTGTTGCTGTTTCTCCTCCATTTCATGGTACTTATGCATATATCCTGACGGTTGACCCTGTGCGTGAGGTCAATTTCTTGTTCGGAGGTGCGGCGGAACTTCGAGTCTAGGGTTTAGGGTTTTCCCATTTGTGGGTCGAGTGAAACGCTTGTTTTAGGACAGAGGAGCTGTTTTGATTTGCTGGCGGTTTTTTAGTTTTGTTTTTGGGAAACTGTGGGGCTTTGGGCCTGTGTATGGTGGATGCTAGGTTTCTGTTGAGTGTGTGGCCATCTTGGTGAAGTAATTTCAGTTGGTGGGTACCGGGTGATGTCCATGAATAACAATAGTAACCCGTCTAGAAACCTTCCGGCTTCTTCATCTCCTTTTGGAAATGCTGCCATCTTGAACTCGGCTATGCCGACAAACCCAGGGTTCGGGCAAGCGCAGGGTCAAGGTGGGCCCGGGTTTCAAGCAGCGCAGTTTCAGCTGTCACAAGCGCAGGCCATCGCTCAGGCACAGGCGAAGGCACAGGCTCATGCGCAGGCTCAAATGCAAGGGGTGAACCCCCAGTTCCAAGCGCAGCTGCAAGCTTCCCTCAGTCAGATGGGGGGCCTTGGGAATTTGGGTTCGTCTTCGCCCTCCATGTCCACGCCTGGAAGTGGCGGCGTGAAGCGTTTGCCTCAAAAACCCCCAATGCGACCTCCTGGAGTCTCTATGAACACCATGATTTCGCCATTGAAACAAATGGAGCTTGCTTCAGCTGCTCGCAAGAAGAAGCAGAAGGTCCCTGAGAAGCAGCTACAAGACAGAGTGGCAGCAATTCTTCCCGAGTCTGCATTGTACACACAGCTCCTTGAGTTTGAGTCTCGCGTTGATGCTGCTCTTGCGAGAAAGAAGACTGACATACAGGAAGCCCTGAAGAACCCTCCATGCATTCAGAAAACACTTAGGATTTATGTCTTCAATACATTTGCCAACCAGATTCGCACAATACCTCAGAAGCCAAATGCTGAGCCACCTACTTGGACCCTTAAGATAATTGGGAGGATCTTGGAGGAAGGGGTGGATCCTGATCAGCCTGGAGTAGTTCAGAAATCAAGCCCTTTATACCCAAAGTTTTCATCTTTCTTCAAGAGAGTAACCATTTCTTTGGACCAGCGACTTTATCCTGAAAACCCCGTGATTGTTTGGGAGAACTCTAGATCATCTGCTCCTCAAGAGGGATTTGAGGTGAAGCGGAAAGGGGATAAAGAATTTACAGTGACTATCCGGTTGGAAATGAATTATGTGCCTGAGAAATTCAAGCTGTCGCCAGCTTTGATGGAAGTTCTTGGCATCGAAGTTGAGACTAGACCAAGAATTATTACTGCAATCTGGCATTATGTGAAGGCCAGGAAATTGCAGAACCCAAATGATCCCTCATTTTTTAACTGTGACCCGCCTCTTCAGAAAGTGTTTGGGGAAGAGAAGTTGAAATTTACTATGGTTTCTCAGAAGATCTCCAATCATTTATCTTCACCACAGCCGATACATTTGGAGCACAAAATCAAGCTTTCAGGAAATAGTCCAGCTGGAACTGCATGCTATGATGTGCTGGTTGATGTGCCCATTCCCATTCAGAGGGAGCTGTCTGTGCTGTTAGCGAATGTGGAGAAGAACAAAGAGATTGATGCCTGTGATGAGGCAATATATTCTGCAATACGAAAAATTCACGAGCACCGGAAGAGACGGGCGTTTTTCCTTGGCTTTAGTCAATCTCCTGTGGAATTTATTAATGCCCTCATTGAATCTCAAAGCAAAGACCTAAAGCTACTTTCTGGAGAAGCTAGCCGTAGTGCTGAAAAGGAGCGTCGATCTGATTTCTTCAATCAGCCATGGTATTCACATCACCTTTATGAATTTGGGCATTTTTCACTTTATGCGCTTGGGCCCTTTTCAATGCTTTTTCTTCCTGCTCTATGGAACCTAAGAATTATCACTTTGGCTACACAGCACACCACTAAACCTGGTTATGATGTGGTCATGTCTCTGATTTGAGTTTCTTCTTAAGTGTGCAAAACATACCTTCTGGACTAAATGCTTTATGAACGTGAATAATGACTTATGTTTTTGTTTTTATAGGGTGGAAGATGCTGTTATTCGGTACTTGAATCGCAAACCAGCAACTGGAAGTGATGCTCATCCAAGTACTTAACTATGGTTTTTGGGTGGGCCACTTTGCGAACCATAGATTCTTTTTGCTTGACCCCTACAGTCATGCATGTTGTTGACGACTTGAGGTAGGAGCCCTGGCGGCGTAGCTTTGACTTTGGAATTTATAGCTGATGGGGATCACATCCATGCACCTCCCGTTATATGGAGCTTAACATAATTTCAGTGATGAAACTCTTGGAGGTGGAACTATTTATTTAGAAAGGAAATGCCTACTGTAAATAGTTGTGTGCCTGCTGCTTTACCCTTCTCTGTTGTTGCTGTCTAGGGATAATGGCGCCATGTTGCTAAGTTAACTGTAATACAACTGATTCTGCATGTTGTATGGCCGAGGTGCTGTTCATGTTTCGGTAATTAGTAAACATTCAATTGACTTCATGGTCAATGTTGGTGGTTGCTGATGTTTTTTTTTAATTGTAAGGAGCCTATCTTTTGGGTTCATTGCAGTGAATCGAATTCATTACGCTGATGAGATGCAGGAATAAAGAATGAGACTGCCTTGTCCTGCGGTCGCAGTTCAACCTATGAACAAGGAAATCCGGTACTTTTTAATTTGCATTCGAGTGTAAATTGTAGGATGAATGTAATCTCAGTGGTCGGGGCTCAACTACTTGAAGATTTTCGATGAACGACTGAGATTTATTTATAATGTAATTCAACTATTGCCGCTCTTCGAAGATCCGAGCCCTAGAGATTTGTAGACTGGCTGATATAGTCTGGTAGTTGACAATGCAGAGTGATGCGTGACGGTGCTCTATATGGTAAAGGAGCAAAAGTAACCGTGGCCTGAGGAAAGACTCCTCAAAGATGACATCACGAAGTATCGATAGATTATCCAAGGAAAGGCAGATCCATCTAATTCGTGCTTAAATGAAATCAGATGTCTGGTGTATCGCGGCGCACGCTTCGGCCATATGATCAAGCATCTAGTCCATCGAAGCGCGTGCTCCGTGCCAGGCATCGAACCATGAAGCATCCTTTGAAGAAAATAATCGTCTAGATTTTCTGTATTAAGGGCATGGCAGGCCTCTGGTTGGACCATGTAATTTTCTCCTAGGGCCATTCATCGCGTAGTGTATAAAATGCGATTGGCCTATTTACGAGTTCCGACTACTTTCTCTCGTAAATAGCTCGTCAAGAATCGTCGCTAATTCGGCGAGCGGGTTATGCAAGTACTTTCAGGCTCGGCATATTAGCTTTGCTCGTTCGGATCGGCTCATTGATCAGGTCTACCCAAACGAAATCCTAGCCAAATCTCATCAATACGATATATACAAGCAAAAAAGAAAAAGGCCCTTACCCTTGCAAAGGCCCATCTAACGTTGAGACGAGATATTCAAAAGCCCAACCAAAAAAGCCCACGATCAAGGTGGCGGGAAAGAGAGAGCTGAAAAACTAGGAGCGGACCATCTCCACTTTCCATCGCCGGAGACAGAAACAACTCTTCTCTCTCTCTCTCTCTCTCGCTCTTTCTGTTGCCGGAGAAGTTCGGAAATGGCGAAAGCCGAGGAGGAGGAGAAAGCGTGCTGGAGGAAGGAGGTGGACGAGAAGCTGAACCGCCTCCACTCCCTCCTCTTCGGCGCCGACCTCGCGCTGGACCGCCGCGACTTCTCCGCCGCTCAGATTTTCTCGCTCCGCCTCCTCGGCTTCCTCGACTCCCAGACGCGGACCGACGCCGACGCCGCCTTCATCCGCCCCATCCGCCGCGAGGCCTCCGCGAAGCTCGACGCCGCTCGCCGGGCCCTCACTCCCGACTCCGATCGGTAACCTCTCTGTCTGTCTGTCTGTCTGTCTGTCTCTAGATCGTTTTGTTCTACATGTTTCGTCGATCTTTAGGTTAGAGTCGAAATCAGCCTTGGAGCTTAGTTATGAAGCGGAAATGAGGTTTGATTTGAAGGGCGTTGGACCGCGCTTGATTAATCGTTGTCAAAAAGAAGTGGAGCTAGTTGAGCTGGAATAGTTTACTTGATCATACAGAAGATGAATTTACTGAAGAATCTATATCCTGTGTTGAGTGATTGATCTTTTATAGAACCTGAAACTGAGTCTAGATTCCGATGTTGTTTCACTATTCTTACTGAATGCTTAAGTAAAGCTATTCTCGAGATAAAGCGCAAATTCACTCCAACATCAGCCCTAGTCATTCTGATGGTTTGGGAAGGTTGGACATATCCCCAATTAATTTCATTTTCTAGGAGTGAGGAGAGTAATGGCACTTCTGGTACTTCTAGTTCTTTGGAAGGACAATATAAATGCTCACTACTCATCTGTTCTGTGCTGTTTATGATGGATTATTACCTTCAGCCGAGCATTCCAATTGGCAGACAGAGCTCCTGGTAGTGTTTTTGGCATGAAGGGTGGCATTGACATGGAGAAATTAAAGCAGTCAGCATACTTTCAAACTCTTCTTCAGCATTCCAAGGGGGATTCCAAACAAATGGTATGAAATAATGATATACATTATTCCAAAGTGTCCACTTTTTTTGTTATCTTTACAAAATTTTGAAATTAAAGATCACATGCTTAATTCCTAAATGATGAAAATGTTGCTAATACACCCAATGATGTAGATCAATCATGTCTAACAATATTTTTTCTTCCTGTCAGGATGACCAATCAGATAGGAAGGACAAGTTCAATAAGACAGCCAAAAATCTGAAACAAGCAAAGTTGTCGTCTTTGTATGGAAACAACCTTAATAGACAAAGCAATGCCCCCTGCAAGAATTCTCTGAGTTCCAGGAGTAATAACTCTGAGGACTGTGTTATTTTAGATAAGCCCCATCCTATTTGCAACCATCCCAAGAGTACTATTCTCTCACCATTTCCAAAGGTCGAAGAAGAGAGATTTCACGATAATGCTTTAGGGGCAAAGCGTGTTCACATGGAAATAAGTAGCCCTGGCAATGATATTGGGAAGTTGCCATCAAATGATGAAGAATCTAATGGTGATGTGGCAGCCAATGGATTTGTGACTGCAAGAGCCAAATTGGTATCTTCTTGTTTTTTGCAACCTGTTTTGCTGTTTATTAAGATGTTTAGCCTGTTGAGCTATTCTTTTTTCTTCTTTTTCTATATTTGGAAGGAATACATTATATGTATCGTTAAAATGAGATCAGGCATAGGTGCATACATTAGTTTATGAGATAGAACCATCCTACGGAATGATTAAGCTTGTAATGCTTAATCTTTCTCCCAATTACTGGTGGTAAAAAACTTGTAAGGAGAGAAAAATTATTCTCACTTTCCTTGAGTTATTTTCAGATGGACTTTGCCTAATGCATGTGAACTCCTTTCATTCAGCAAATAGATAATTTGCTTTCTTTTAATTCCATATAATTTGAGCATATTAACAGATCATAACCAGTGCATGCCTCTTTTTTGTGATGGATTAGATGAAGCCGGAAAGAGTCGTACTCAAAATTTTATTTTACGTGACTTGAGGCATGAAACAATTAGGATTTCTTATATGTACCCAGATTAAAATCGGCTCTTTAATCAAGATTGTAACTGTGCGTTCACAAGTTTATTATGACAAAATGTGTTACAAGTTTATCTGGTTTGACCATAAAACTTCTTTAGCTAAGTGTGGGTAATGGGTTGGTCTTCTGTATATGTGGTCACAAGAAGCGACTCGTTACATAAGCTTTTTGGCTTATAGGAAATGGAGGCAAGGCAAAGGCATGGTTTGGCAGGATCACCTAGAGCTTCTCTGTCTCCTCAAAGTGATTCCACTGGTAGGGGCTATGGAGGGAGATCATATGGCTCCTTAAGGCGCGGTGTTCGGGGTAACTTTATTCCCCCCATCAGATCCAATGGAAACAGCATGGGAAATGTGACTTCACGAGTTGCGGGAGGAAAGTCTGATGATGGAATAGATGACTCCACGAAGAGATGGTAAGTTCACAAATAGGTTGCACTCTGTAGGTTAATAGCACACAGTGTTGCTCCTACACATTTATAATTATCTTTATTTTTTTTCATTCATAAAGTACGCTTATCATACATGTTTTCTTTTTTTAAGAATTGCGATTGATTGGTTGAGTTTTGTATGAACAATCTGTGATCTCTGATTTTCCTAGCTCACGAATCATAAAATTTCAGCAGTCTTATTCTTTCTATTGCATGATAGTAATCCCATTGCATTTTGTTGCATGATACAGTTTGGAAATGCTCTGTGGTCCTGATGGAGAGCTTCCAGAAAAATTGAGGAACTTAGAACCTTGTCTCATTGAACATATTAGTAATGAGATTATGGATCGGGATCCTAATGTTCGCTGGGATGATATAGGTAATACGAAATGTTACATTTCTGTCTTGATGAGAAATGGGAAGAAAGAAGATTCAAGTCCTTTTATCACTTCATAGTGTGTGAAGTTGTCCTAATATGCTTGTGCTGCTGGATAATTTTGTAGCGGGACTGGAACATGCTAAAAAGTGTGTCACAGAAATGGTCATATGGCCTTTATTGCGTCCTGACATTTTTAAAGGCTGTCGTTCTCCGGGAAGAGGTCTTCTTCTGTTTGGTCCTCCGGTATGTATAATACAATTCTCTATGATAAATGAAGGTTGATACTCTTATGAACTGATACTCTGTGTATAATGCTTTACCCTTTAGGGCACAGGGAAGACAATGATTGGCAAAGCTATAGCTGGAGAGGCAAAAGCAACTTTCTTTTACATATCTGCCAGTTCATTAACAAGCAAATGGGTATGTCTTCTAGCTGGACTTAGTTTTACTAATGTGTATTTCCTCTTTGTTTTGCAAGTAGATAGACCAGAAGGGAAGAAGTGTTTACAAACCATGAATTCTGACTTTTATTTGTTTTTTAGATTGGTGAAGGCGAAAAACTGGTACGAGCGCTTTTTGGAGTTGCGCATTGTCGCCAGCCTGCTGTGATATTTGTTGACGAAATAGATTCTCTTCTTTCTCAGGTAAGATGTATTCTTATCACCCTTGACAAGGCTGGAGGGGATCATACAGATGCCCATTTTGGTGCGTGCACAACTTTACTGGACTATAGGAATAGGGTAGAAAGAGTATGTACATCATTAAAATGAAATGCTCTGCTTGTGCACAAAGTAACAAATTGCTCAAGCAATGTTCTGTTGTGTTAAATTTTCCTGGTAGAAGAATGAAATCTTTAGGTTAATTGCTGTCGTTATCGGCAGAAACTGGAACTTCATCTAACTCTGTAAATGGTTGCAGCGGAAGTCGGAAGGGGAACATGAATCAAGCAGGCGCCTCAAGACGCAGTTCCTCATCGAAATGGAAGGCTTTGATAGCGGCAGTGAGCAAATTCTTCTAATAGGTATTAGCAAGACCCTAAACATAGTCTAAAATCACCCGCTGTTGAATTTGAAGACAATATATTCTCCAAAACACAATTGCTTTAAAAGGCTTGATCTCACTACATTTGATTGCTTCTTGCTTTGCCACCCTTGTGTGGTTTGGTGCATTGTCATTCTATGTATTAGATGGGGCAAAATTTTAAAGTCAAAGCAATAAGATAAAAAATATTGGAATGAGCGAATTAATGAGACGCCTCCATTAGGATGGCTTGAAACTGAAGCCAGAAGTATGTAGTAACACCACAAATTAATATAAACAGCCAATTATATCGTTTACAGGGGTATATGTTCTATGCTAAATTTGAAACTCTTTGAGATTTACTTTTGTGACATAACCATTCCAAAGTACGGCAATAGGTCACCTCATGGATCTTGGCAAAAGCGCACTGCATTAGCAACTTCCATCAATTAATTTCCGATGCTTAATTGCTTTTAGCCTTCCTATTCTGACATTTTTACATATCACAATATATTGAAAATTGACTGGGATGATGTGCTGTTTTCTTAAATAATTAGGCGCAACAAACAGACCTCAAGAACTTGATGAAGCAGCACGGAGGAGACTAACGAAAAGACTCTATATCCCCCTACCTTCATCGGGTGCCTCTCATACTTATGTTGACTTTCTGTATTGATTTCTTTAACGTACTGTGGCATGATTAACCGGTTTTTTTTATATGGTTTAAAGAAGCAAGGGCTTGGATTGCACGTAATTTACTAGAGAAGGATGGTCTCTTCAAGCTTTCGAGTGAGGATATCAATACCATATGCAACTTCACCAAGGGTACTAGCTCTAACAAACCTGAGTTAGTTAATTCTTTGCTGCATGCCATTGATTACGGAGAACTTCCGAATTTTGTTTTGGATATTTGTCCTTACTTGCCTAGAGTTTGTTCTCAGGGTATTCAGGATCAGACATGAAGAATTTGGTAAAAGACGCATCTATGGGTCCCCTGAGAGAGGCCCTAAGACAGGGCATAGAAATCACGAAGCTGAGAAAGGAGGATATGCGTCCAGTAACTCTTCAGGTAACGACATGCTCAGCTACCACTGCCGCACAAATACTTGCACAACCGGTGTAAGAGGCATAGTTTGACTCACTTTTTGGATTAATTTAGGACTTTGAGAACGCATTGCAAGAGGTTAGGCCCTCTGTTTCTATGAACGAACTTGGCATCTATGAAGAATGGAACAAGCAATTTGGGAGCCTTTCGCTTTAGAAGTCGTTCCTCCCAATGTTGAGAGTGCAGAACGATAGTGAAGCTTGTGATTATACAAGTCGCTTCATCCATCCGTCACTCCATGGAGAGCTCAATGCAAGATAAGGGTTAGTGATTCCCTTCTTTCGAAGTAACATGTATTATCTTTTCCACAAGGATGCGTCCAGAGAAAGAATACTTGGCAAAAAGGGAAAAGAAAAACATGGGTCAAGATTGCACAGTTTGGTGAAAAGTCATTATATAATGTCCAGGCTTGCGTGGTTTAACCTATCCATATAGGTAGGTATCGCCCTGGATAGAGAAGCAGTCTCTGTTCAAATTTTTTCTATCATGTGTGCGGCTAGCGACACCTTATCCATAGTTTGGACTGGTATGATTTGGCACATTTAAAAGTTGAAAAAATAAAAAATAAAAACTGTAATAATAATAATAATAATAATAATAATAATAATAATAATAATAATAATAATAACAACATAAAGAAAGAGCTGAAAAAGGAAAGAGGTCCTACAACAGTTGAACAGGAAATTCGTGATAGAAACTAAACAAAAAAAGAAGTGTTTGTTTCAGTTCACTTTCTTATCGCTTGGAAAAACTTCCCCACGTGAACCTATCCTTACCGAAAAGCCTATGTGCCCTCTAAGCTTCTTTAGAAAAATCCAACTTGGCTGCTGACATCTTGAGCGCGAATACGTACTTTATATTAGGCAATGAATCGAAACCTGCCCCTGGATGACTCATAGTCGAACCGGCACCTGACACATCACCTACAGTATCATGCTCGATACTGAGGACGGTCTATCTTACGAAGACAACCTTAACTGGGTGACTAATGTAACATTGACTTCACTCACGCATGCGCAGAAATAACAATAATATCGCCCATGAAGTTGCAATAAATTTTCGCACAGGGGAAAGGGCTCTGCGTCTCGGAAAACAGTCTGTTGCAGCGCGAAGACGAGTTATCGGGTACAACAAAATAATAATGTGATGTTACATTAACCTGATGATTTAAAATGGGGAGCGTTTGCTCCGATAAATCCGACAAATTCACTACCATCTTGCGTAGAAATGTTTCTTTGGCGAACCTTGACTGGGAAGCCGCCGGCCATGTGAGCCGTCAAGAATGGCACGAAAACTGGACAGACTTGATTCACCGGTTCGATGTCGAACCGATGCAGAATCGAAGCTACCACGTACTTCATCTGAATAAAAGCCATCTCCTTCCCTATGCAATCCCTCGGCCCTGCCTGAAAAACCGGGTATTTGTACGGGCACATCTTCCTGATTTCTCCGGTCCCGTCCTTCTCCGGTTCGAGAAACCACCGGTTCGGTCTGAACTCCAAGCAGTCCTTCCCCCACAGCTCTTCCATCCTCCCCATCCCATACGGGAAATAGGTCACCCTATCTCCTGATTTCACGATTGCGCCGTCAGGCAAAACATCGTCTTCGATGGCATGCTTGGAGTCCCAAGCCACCGGCGGGTAAAGCCTCATGGACTCGAGGAGACATGCATTCAACAACTTCAATTCCTTGAGCGATTCATAATCCAAGTCTTTTCTTCTCTTCAATACAAGCTCGACTTCTGTCACCAAGTCTTGCTTTATGTTTGGATGCCGAGAAAGCAGCCAGAAAAGCCATGTCATGGCAGCCGAAGTCGTCTCTCTTCCCGCCATTATGAAGCTTATCATAAGGTCTCTTATCGTTCTCTCGTCATGCCCGGCCAAGATCAGGCGAGATAAAAGATCATCTTTGCCAGAAGCTGCTGTTCCATTCATTTCCATGATTTTGTCCCTAATCACTCGCGATACAAACCCGTGGACTTCTCGGACCGCTTCCTTCAGCCTCCGTTCTGACCCGACTCTGATCAATCTCTTGATCTTCCACGAGAGAGACAGAGTGGCGGCCCCACGACGAGCACAAATCTCCGACGACACGTCGAAGGCTTTGGCCAGCGGAGAAACGGGAAACGTAGGATCCAACGAACGGTGTTGATAAGCAGTCCCCAATGAGACCTTGCATATCATGTCGAATGTAAGTCTCTTTAGGAGGTCCTGCAAGTCCACTGCCTTGTTTTCTGTCAATACGGACTGCATGACCGGCAACAACCGGTTCTCAACTTCCTCTTGCAACGTGCTCATCACGTACTCCCGCAGCGACCTGGTGCTGAATTCATGGCTCACGAGCTTGCGCTGAGTTCGCCATAGCGCTCCATCCACATTGAAAATGCCATGCCCAAGAAAATCTCCCAATATTTCAGTGAACGGTCTGCCCTTTGGGTAGTTCTTGAAGTTGCTCTTGAGGATGTACTGGACATTCTTTGGGTTTGCTGTCACGATGGTGCGCCTGGCGCCGAGCCGCCACACGACGATGGTGTTGGTCGGGGATTGGGACAGGAGTTGGGTGTACCAGTCCAGAAGGCGGCGCCTGTTCCTGTAGAAGGATATCAAGCACCCAATGACAGGGTAGGTCGGCGGGCCGCGGCCAGAGATATGGAAGACTTGTTGAAAGAAGTTGGCCGTGAGCACATGAAGGAAGTAGAGCACGGTGAAGAAGAAGGCGGTACTGAGAGTCTTCAATGCAATGAAAGTGAAGATCATCATTGGTGTCTTTGCCTCACAGGCAAAGAAGCAAAAGCTGGATTTGGAAAGTAACGGAGTGTATTGATAGGAGGAAAGGCGATGTTGAGCGGTACTTCTGCAGTATGGTGATTGGAGACTGTTACAGGATTCTAACATGTGAAGTTCATGCTAAAGATTAGGTGCGGGAAAGGTTGGTTTCTTCTCTATAATGGAGGTTCCTGAAGGCAAATGATGGTTTTTTTTTTTTTTTAATAAAAAAATCCGGAGTTTCTATTGTCGTCTTTAATGACGCGGGTATCTGAACATTTCAATTCAACAGATTCGAGTTGTTTAATCATCGAGCATATCGACGATGCCCTTTGATTTTACAAATTAAATGGATTCGTGGATTTAAAAGGTCTATTGAAAAACGCTAATCTTCTCGTCTCAACGGTTCGGGCAAGAGATTGCAGAAAAGGGCTCAAGTATGAGGAACCGAGCTCGTCGCTCGTGGTCCCTAGAACCACGCACTACATCGCCATCAAGAGGGGGGGCACGATGGTCGGGAGATACTGCATGGTTGAGCTGATCTGGTCCATCAAGCAAATTGCCAGACAAAACAGTCGAATGGGGTCGATGTGAATACAATATAAAAATGAAGAGATTCCACCAATTGCAACTATGGAGTGCTTTGTCCCTTCCCGATGGTGAATTGATGCTTTGTATATGGATGTAAGGAAAACTAAAGAGAGGAACAAATATCCACGTCGAATTGATACACTGGCAGCAAAAGAAGGGAATAAGTGTATTAAAATTCTAAAACTTATTACAAAAATGTAATTAGATTCCAAAATTTTCAAAAAGTATAGTTGAGTCCCAATACTTGTTATGAAAAGACATCAATCTTAAAACTCTTAAAAAATGCAATCAACACTAGGAGTTGATTAGACCAATTTGATAAATTTTAAGGCTCCGTTCGTTTTGCGGAAAATATTTTCCGGATTTTCCGGCGTTCATTTAATAGAAAATGAATTCCTAAGGGAAAATGTTTTTCATGAAAGGGAAAATGTCTTCTAAATTGGGGAAAAATGTTTTCCACTTTGAAAAGTGGAAAATATTTTCCTCACTGATTCTCTTATCTCTCACATCTACAAATCCTCACTTCCTTCCCATTTCTTCTTCTTCTTTCTTTTTTTTTTTGTTCGAATTATTTTTAAATTTTATTTTTCTTTTTTATTCAAATTATTTTTAATTTTCTATTTCTTTTTCTTTTTCTTTTTCCTTTTTCTTTTTCTTTTCTTTGTTTTCCATCTTCTTCTTTCTTAACTAGTCATCGGCCGTTACTAGGTGAACCTCAAGGTTGTCGATCTCAAGCTCACGTTCGTCGATTTGGCGAGCCTCGAGCTTGATGCTCGCGCTCGTCAATTTGATGAGCGGAAAATATTTTTCTTATCGAACACCGAAAAATATTTTCCGAAATATTTTCAAGTTTTAGCTGAACACCAGAAAATATTGTCATTTTCTTGGAAAATGACTTTTGAGAAAATATTTTCTACGAAAATGGAGCTTTTTTTTCCGCGAAACGAATGGATCCTAAAATTTAATTGCACTTTTTAAAAGTTTTAGGACTCAATCGTACTTCCGACAAATTTAAGGATTTTCAATTCACTCGTCTCGAAAAGAAAATTACAATTAAAAGATTGGGAAGGGGCAATCATAGCAACGACCTCCTTTTAGTGAGTATAAGGATCCTCATTGGGTACGGAATGTTCGTTTTTTCTTCACAGCTACTATGTCCATTGGTAGGTGTACAAGCCTATTGCCATTAGCTTTACCTTTCTAAGGTCCATCAACAGCTAACCAAATCGTCATACATAGTTTCAAACACCATATTATTCATGATATGTTGTTGAGTTCTTGCTAGGGCAAAAGGGTGGATCCAAGTTAGCATTGACCCATCAGTCTATTTTGGGGGTCTCATCTAGAAGAGACGGGAATTGAAATATCGAGTGGCGGTCACCAGTCTTCGACCCCACTATGTCCTTATCCAATCCTCAAAGGAGTACCCACTCACTCCTTACTTAAAAAGACAGACAACCATGGGGCATCGACATCAATTTCAATCCCTGGAGAGATACATCGTCGCTACATGCACACCTTGTCTTTCCAAAACACACGAAACATTTGCAGGTCCCTTTTGCTAAGCTCTTGATCTCTAGAGCTAGGTTGAAATATAGGCATCCCTATGAATTATTTGATTGCTTTTTTATTATATAGAAATGAATTGACCCAACGAGCCCATCGGTCAATTAAAATCGCGTCGATTAGTCATGGAGTCGTAATATATGATGTAATGGGGTGCGTCGTCAGTGCTAGTGGAAGTTCCAATCATGGACGGAATTGCAAATAATTGAGCTAGGACCGAATCGAATGAGTACAAAATTGTCACTTATTTTTCTATGCCTCTCCTTTTGTTTTTTTGTACTCTATTTTTAGGATTGATTCAAGCAGAATGGTGTGACTTCACATCCAGAATCTTCATCTTCTTTTGCATCCACACTCTTCTACTGTGACAAAATTTTCAATGCTCGTGTGTTTAAAGCTGTTTATCCAAGGATTGGTTGGAAAAAAAAAATGATGATTGGGATATAGCTGTCCTCCAAACCATCATGTCATAGAAGATTGCCGAAAAAGAAGAAGTGGACCATGGAAGTAAGAAATGGATGAGTTAATATTTTCTTTTTACCAAAATCGTTTGAGAGGATATTTTTCTAAAAATTCGAGTGGCGGGTATTTGTAGACTTTGATCGTGTTTCATGGTGGTCATTTTGACATCATCATGGGTGGTATATCTCTCTCTATGGCGAAAGGGTAAAAAGAAATTGGGTCAGGTCTCTAATGCTATGTTAGGAAATGTAATTGTGAACTTTAATCGTGTTGCATGGCAATCATTTTGCGATTAATTTCATATATTGGAAAGGGTAAAGAGAAATTCGATTCACTCTCTAATGCTATATCAAAAAATTAACTACGAAATCAATCTTGACAAAGTATTTTATAAACTCTGATCATGTCACATAGTAATTTTTACAATTATTTTCATGATATCATTAGGGTATCTCTATAGCGTACATTTAAATTGGATTGAATCCCTAATGTTAAGATATAATACCGGATTAATTTCATCTAAACGATACACCCGATCGCCCTGTCCCCTCTCAGAAGTCAGAATTTCTGAAAACATAAGGTGAAGTGCCGCCTGCATACATCCAAAGTTCTCTGTAACCTCAATTGTCCAATCGACATGTGAACACTCGAGAGGGAAACCAACGAAGCCAATGATCAAGAGAGATCCATCCACCTGCCTAATGCCCGCAGCATTAAAAAAGAGGGGGAAGCACGTGTTGAAACTCCCATGCACTTACATAATTTATGTTCCGCCAGGAGTTTCTTGAAGCAAAAAGATTGAATATACGAAACCCAGGTGTACTTTTTAAATCCAACAGCGGACAACTCCCATGTGCTCCTTGGCAAATGTGTTTTTGGCATCCGAGAAAGGTCCGAACTGAGGTTTACAAGAACCCACACAGCTAAGAAAAATAAAAGATTATTGACTAAGGTTTTTCGAAACGTGGGTATTATTGTTAATCAATCGGGGAAAGAAAACACATCATGGCTGGCAGGACTTAGGTGGAAAATACGATGTCCACTGGCTTGGTCTTTGTCGTTTGTGTGTATTTTATGGCCTTATAATATCGAAGTCCTGCGAATACGACGAAGGTAAAGGACGGGTCGTTTTTTTCCTGCTTCGAGTTTTGGAGGGTTTGGCTTTCTCTCGGGTTCACACTGCAGCGGCGGTGGCATGGGCTTGGTAGGTGATGTGTACGAGTTTCGAGAGATCGGAACACGTGCTGCGACAAAAGAAAACGAGGGCCCCAAGCGCAGACAAGAAAGAGAGGGTTGAGGGAAGAACTCGGAGGCGTATCCTCGGAAGGTGGCCGACATGGCGGGGCTCGTGTCATGTGCAGAATTAAGGAAATTAAAAGATGGAGGGATCAGAGAGATTGAATCGTGGCTGGGATTGGCTGGCCCTCGTGTTGATGGGACAAGAAGAAGCTTTTGAATAAGACGAAATTTGTAGTAGTGTATGATGATCGTGTGCTGATCATCTCGACAATTAACTTTAGTTTACCCCCGGGAAGTTTTTCATTTAACTTTGCTCATGGTGAATCGGTCTTTTCTTTCTTTATTTCTTTTCCTTGGCTGAGCAACCTCCGAAAATAATTTAATTGATAAGATAACTCGAGTTTGGATTTACGTTTTGAATTTTTAGAATCGTGAGACATGACCGATACTAAATCATGTGATTATTGATATGACCGTGAAAGATCTTTTTTAATATAACACAAGCCACTTGTTAAGTAATTGAATATGGAAATATTACGATTTTAATGCGCTGTTTTTTTAGTTTGACATGTGATATATATTGTAAAAGTTGAAACATTCTTGATTATCTATGCTAAACTAGTAACTAGACTTGGGCATAGCCTTTGGAGTGATTGCGTGGCTTTTCGAGCAAGTCACTTTTCCAATACAACTTTATCCTTCCATCGAATCTTGCACAGGTCACTCGGTCACACATGAAGGAAATCACCAGCGCCTCATTTATGAACAGCTTGCTACACTTTCTTCTCCGACTCTGCTCAATTGGGACCCTCCACCCATAAGAATGGATGAGGCTTCTAAAGGTGACCTCAGATTCGCAGGCTTGGAGGTTTTGCCTCTTTCCTCGGAATACGTCTGTCCTTGTAAGTTGAACTTTGGACATTGTGGTTGAGACTATAACTTTGCCAAGCAACATGATTTTTGCAAGCCATTATTGAGATTGAATTTATCAACAAAAGAAACCATGGTGGCTAACACTAGGGGTGAGCATGGTTCCAAATAAAACCTGGAATCAAAGAATCAGCTTGGTGGGAATCTATCAAGTTTCTAATTTCAAAGTATGTAAGGTAGGTTTTAAGTTCCAAAATTTAGATAACCTATTTCGACGAGTAAGTTTCAGATTCTAGGTAAGTAGAATCTAGAACTTTGAACTTGGAACTTTTGATAAGTTTTTATATTTTTCTTAGTTTATGTCTTTACGTGATCTTATAGTGTTTCATGGCGTCCGATGATGAGTATATAATCTAAAACCATTAGTTTGATTTTTATTTTATAATTGAGATTTTTACTTTATTAATATTTTATATTATTCGTTTGTTCAAATATAAATTATTATTAACGAATTGTAATAGCAAGTGATGGTTATTAAATATGGTGAGTCATTATAATCGTTCAATTAATAATATAAATAGAGCTTAGATAGATCATGGAATTTGTGACAGGATAGATTCCGGTTTCCAAAAAATGAAAAATCTATTTTAATAGATAAGTTCCAAGTTTCAAGTGAACTTGCAACCGCTCATCCTTAAATAACACTGGACTTGCTTTGCTTAAAGACATTAGAAGAATGTTGAGCTCTCGTTTTGAATTTAAAGTACAACATAACTTCCGAAAAGAAAATAATCTTGCTAATTGGATTGTCAATCTTGGAATAAACAAGCGCTTTGACACTGTTTTATTTACGACCTCCTGAATAGTGATTTATGCTTCGTTAGGTGATCAAGTAGGGATAATAAATTAGTTAATTTGAATTATGCTTACCTTTTATCTACCAAAAGAAAATAGTATTCACTTCCTGAAAAGATTCAATTACAAATTGTTGATGGGTTGGCCAAATTTGGAAATGTCCCCCCATCCCTTGGGCTTTTAAAGCTCAGCATCTGTTTTAATTTTAATTTTAATTTATATATATATTATCCTACTCTAATTGAACCTCACACTAAAACTAAAGACATGTTGATAACCATTTTGTTTTAAAACAATTTCGATAAAAATTATTCTTTTTTTCTTTCAAACAATTTTTAAGATTTTGCTCGCTTCGTTTGATAACTGTTCAAAATTTTTATTCTTGGAATAGAATTACGTTTGATACTTTTTGAAAATTTCTAATCCAAATCATTTTTAAAATTTTTAAATAATTTTATTACTTATTTTTTCTTTTCTTTTCATTCTCTTCTTCTTCTTCAAGGTTTGCCGGTCGTCGGCTTTGGGATGATCGACAACTAGCTAAATGAGGGCCAATGACCTCGCCAGAGCCTCACTTGCAATTGAGTGAGGCTCGAGTGAGTCTTGGCTAGGCGAGTGGCCTCGCCTAGATTTGGTGAGGCTAAGGTCGCTCAGTCGTCGGCGAGGCTCCACCTCGCTGAGCCATTGCGAGGTCGGCCTCGCCTTGGCCAGGCGACACGAACTTGTGGTGGCCCGACGAGGTCGAGCCCTACCGGCGGCTAGGCGAGCTCGGCCTCACCAGATTTAGGCTAGGCCAAGTCTCACCTAGCCAATCGAGGCTCATCGGTGGCTGGGCAAGCCTCCGGCGACCTCGCGGATCTCGCCCAACTCGGTTGCCGATGATTGGCGACGGTGGATGATGGTAGCGGTTGAAGAAAAAGAGAGAGAAGAAGAATAAGAAGAAAGAAAAAAAAAAAAATTAAGTTAGTTTAATTCTGAAATTGTTCCTAGGAATAAATAATCAACTTTTTTTTTTCCTTTTTGATTCTATTTCAAATCTACCTTCGAAAACAAAAAAGATAGAAATTTATTCACAGAGATAAAAATTTTACCAAATAAATTTCTATTCTATATCTATTCCTGAAAATAAAAGAATATAAATTTTCACTGTTTGGCCATTGCCTAACGTGCCCTAAATGTCCTCATCCTGCCCAATTTGTTTACTACTGGCCGCGTGCCAGTGTATGGCGTCCGTTTCGCATCAAAGAAAAAGATTTTCACCTTTTGCTTTTTCCTTGCATCCAAAACAATTCTCAATTCCAACTTTGACGAACTGGCCGTCGCAAGTAAAATCCACCAACAGGATAAAAAATTCAATTAGGCTCACATGCACCGAGATCATTTGAGAAATTTTCATCCCTTGCTCAGGCTGAATTTTTCAATTGGGCTCACATGCATCGTCATCATTTAAGAATATTTCATCCCGTTGCTCCCTCCAAGGCCGAATTATTATGGAAAAGTGCCATACACACAATTCACGGCCAGAATGCTTAGATCCTTGTCTCGGCCCACTTTTGGTCGGACCCGTTCGCGAGGCACCAAGGTTTGTTTCCTTCTTTATGGATTTCTTTAAGGGGGAACAATGTGCAGAATCGATATTCGCAAACACAAGGGGCCATCACAGGAGACTGCGCAAGTCTCGGACAATGCCATGAAGATTTTGGTGAACAGTAGCAAAGACTCACCAACTTGCATCGTTCAGCTGATTCGGGATGAGATATTATTTTTCAAAAGCACATTAGAAACAAACCATTACACGCTCCCCATGAGAAAAGAGTAAGAGGCAGCATTTATTTCTCGGGGCGAGTCCATGAGTTGTGGTAAAAGCTTAGCACAACTCATCATCTACATCTTCGAGTGACCAACCCGTACCTGAACGCGATGCCAGGAAGTGTTTAGTATCCCTCTCAAGTTCCATATGGTCTCCACGTTTTCTGGCTGGACATTAGCTGCAGTGTCAACCTGAAATAACGAAAAGAGATGCATCAAGACATGTGAGTCAATAAGCAAGACCATCAAAGAGGAGAATGATTGATACTCAGGCTTATATCAGACTAATGAGATGATTGATACTCAGGCTTATATCAGACTAATGAGCCCGCTTAGTCAAATTCACGATTTAAAGGACCAAAATGAGCTATTACTACTCCTGATGAGTAGCTTTGCCTGCATTGCCAGGTAAATAATGCACTTTGCGATATCGATCAATACAAAATGTACTCCATGATACCAATCACACAAATAAAAAAGAAACAACCTAATGCTTACAAGCAAATAGGACCATGAGAAAAGCAGTGCCTGAAACAAACAGCATGTCAAAGTATCTCTGCATTTTAGCTTATCTAAAGCAAGATTAAACAACTATCTGCCACCACAATATTGTGAGTACAGTGCAACAAGTGGTAATAGCCAGAAGATCATTCATATTTTGAGATTTACCCATCATAGTAGGCTATTACGAGGCTTTGACAATGATAACAGGGGAGCTGCAACAAGCTTTGTGTTAAAAAGTCCAACCCAAAAGCTTAAGCTAGCAAGTGGAGAGAGACCACATGAATATATAGAGCATTTAGGATTGTTTGTCAGACTATGTGGGATAATACTTCAACACCAAACTCACATGCATGCCTAATTATGAGCAGCAAGTGAAATTTGGACTATGCACATTCACGTGGAATTTTGATCACACACATTCACAAAAGAGATAGGACTAACTCTGATACCATGTTAGAAAGTCTCAAACCCAAAAGCTTAAGTTATTAGGTGGAGAGAGAATACATGAATACATAGAACATTTAAGACCCGTTGTCAAGTAATGTGAGACAATATTTTGACACTTTCTCACATCAAGGAAAACATACCGCTTTTGCAACAATCTCAGTATCCTGAGGAATATCAACTGTAGCTTCAAAAAGCACCCATGCCCACTTGTCACTGCAAATATCACTAGAATCATAGGGAATGCCATCCTTTTGATATCTAGAAGCCTCCACCCAATTCTTGCCACCATCGATGGAGATGTCAACTCTCTCAATTCCGCGGCCACCTCCTGATGTTGCATATCCACTAACCTTTACCTGCATCATGATTTATCCTTCTTTCATGTGAATAATTTCTACAAATTAGGAAGTCCCTTGAATAGCATCAAAGGACATCAACATTGACTTGGGAGCATCAAGAGTTTGAGAAATGTTTATTAACCTTAGAGGTGAAACCAAAGGATTTGGGGATTAGTGGATGGCCAATCATGGCGAATATTGACTAACCCTATGCTGGGTAGGGATCAGATTCAGATTTCCCACAATTTTCACTTTTGTTTTCATTTTGGGTAAAATGCCACTAAACTTTTTATTGCAACATAAAAAACCCCAAACTTGTACCTATGTGGCATATTTGCCCTCCACTAAGGTCTCGTTAGATGACTTTTCCAGCTAAAAACTGGCATTTTTATTTCACCTAAGCCCAGTGGGCACCATGACAACAATGTTTGCTTTCTGACATCCATAAAGATATGTTTTTAGTGGAGGATAAACGCGTCACATAAGTACCAAGTTTGGGATTTTTTATGTCACGGAAAAAAGTCTAAAGAAAATGTGTACACAGTCGGCATAGTTTAGGGCTTTTGGTGGCTTTTGCTCTTTTATTTTACTTGAAGCCCCAATATTTGCTTTTCAAAAACACTCTGCAAGTTTATATGAGAAACCTTTGATTATTTTATAGGAAATCCTTTATGACTGCATGAACTCTCTAGCCGCTATTATCCCTGCGCCATGAAACAACTTAGAAACCCAAATGCAGCGATATCAACAAACTTCCCAACTACCTAAGAGTCCCAAGACTAATAAATATAGGAAATGGAGAAAGGTTCATACTAATATCAAAATCAAAGCTAGCACATGGATAGAACCGAGACGAGCCCTTCTTCTTTTGGAAGATTAACAAAAGTACAGGTGCACGCCAGACCACCATAGATTCATATAGTATGTGAACCAACAGAATTCTGTGCATGCTGCAATTTACTGACTAATAAACTGTGATGCCTGTGCAAGTAAAACTGTTGATAATAATCGAACCTTTCCAGGTTGTATTGCATTCACATCCTCCAAGGAGCATATTGCACACTGCCAACACAAAATCAAGCAATCAGTGCAACAATATGACACCAAAACAAAAGGTAATAATCCACCATAGTTCAATGAAGGTAAAGTTCCATCATCCTGCACTAAATCTATCTGTCCAAGATTAGTCCTTATAGAACAAGAGAAACAAACAGAATGCAACATTGTTTTTGAGTGTTCGACAGTAACATAAATTTTCTGGCACAATGCAAAATAAAAACTGAATGAGGTGTCCATCTTCAAAGCAAGACAAAGGTAGCTGTGCAAAAATGGAGATTTGACATTTTCCCAGGTGCGAGTTAATTCATAATGACATTACCTGAACTGGGAAATCCATCTGAGGCTTCCTTGTTGACCAATCAATATTATCCCAATTTACTGTAGGTGGAAACATCTTATAATCCTTTTGCATGAAAAAGCCCTGCAAGACAACAATCGTTTACCCAAATAATATGGAAGACAAGATTGAGCTGTACAAACTTTCACAAAAATAACTTTGTCCGACCTGGCACTCTTCAGAAATTACATTGATGGAGTCTAGCCATTTAACAGAGCGGGCACCTATAACACCCGGGACAACCACCCGCAATGGGTAACCATGATCCCTGTTAAGAGTCTTTGGCAGAATAGGAAAAACTATCAATCCTAGACAAACTCCTACAGGGTTGATATCTTAACAATATGAGCAGAAGCAACAGAAAAAGTGATTTTAGCAAAGAAGACAATATGCAAATGAAACAGAAGCATAATCAATTATTTTGTGATATAACACTGTGATGGAAATTACCATATATGTTTCCATAAAGACAAGTTCACTAACCTCACCATTCATCTCATAAGCAAGTAAAACATCAGCGTCAGGGTTAGTAGCCTGGCTTAATGGGATGGATGCTTTGTAGGGACCTCCATTCTCCTCCTAAAGGTTTTCATTACAGAGAAATTTGGTATTTAGAAGTTCCAAACAGTGATTGCAATTTGTAAATAATTCCACACAAAACAGCAAATTAAGAAGCTGCTCCAAGAGATCATTACTTCCTTCTAAATAAAGCACACCACATGCGCCGAAAAATCCTCAGGCAGAAATCCAAGAAAATCATAAGCAAACTGTGGAAACATTCTTCTGCATATAGAACACAGCCATAATCACGATATTCTTTTTCAATCTTGCAAACTGAAAAAAGATCAGGTGAAAAAAAATAAAAACACCATTTTAGTGCTCCCAATAACATTAAAGTGAGTCAGAAAAGAACAGCCTCCTAATGAATGCATTTTTTTTATCTTGACACAAAACAACTGCCAAGAATAACTTGAACCTTTACCTTACATCTGTCAACGCTTACAAATTCAACATGTTTTCCACCTGATCTAGTCACACTTGTCAACTTAGCTACTCCAACAAGCTCAAGAACATCAGCCAACTTGGCACCACCCCACACAGCTGGACAAATCAGGATAATTATTAGTTTCAAACTAAAGAAAAAAGAAAAGAAAAAGAAAAAACTGACCAGAATTTGGGTCAAAATAAGGATAGAGAACTGCTAAAATATTTGTGAACTCTTAAGAGAATAAGGTGTCCACAATCCACACTGCCTTTTGACATACATAGGCCAAAGAGAAACTTTTCTTTCACCATTTGTGATAGAATTAACAGAACATCTAGATGCAATGAGTTTGTATTCTGACCAAAAAAAAGAAAAAACTTTTTAACTTGGGTCCTCAAGCACAGTCCTATGCAAAATGGGCATCATGATATCAAGACAAGGGATATTTTGTTTTGGCTAGGATCAAGAAGCAGGATAAAGCAGTATGATTTAACAGGGAAATGTTCTTATAAGGAAGCCACTCTTTGCATGGACTTACCAACAAAAGGAAAATCATAAAATTGAACTCACTGTTGCCGTGAATATGCGAGCAAAATTAAAGATTTGGGTGACAATGAGGAACTAGAAGAAGAAAAAGATGCTGATAGCCCACAGTTTTCTCCAATCATATTATCATTTTTGTGACTCAATTATAAAGCCTTTAGGCAGCATATATAAGATAACTGAGCAATATGTTATCATGTCAAGTTCAATGAATTTAAGTGCCATTTTCCCTGATAAGAACACTACTTATAAGATAACTGAGCAAAATGTGAGAAAGCAATCAGAATGCACCCAATTATATATTTGGACTACCCCAACCTTCATTCTTCACCAAATAAAACCAATTATATGTACTTAAAGCATCAAATGGAGCATCAATAGCCAGAACCCATCCTGAAAATTGATCCCACAATGGGCCTTGCAAACATGCATAGAATTTATCATAATTCAATTTAAAGAATGAAAAGGAGCATGCCTCAAGTTTCGTCCATCAAATTGATGTCCACTGTTTCACATGCTTCCGCAAATTATGAAATCCAGATTCCACGATAAGACACTAAAGTATGCTGGTTACATGAATCATAATGCAGGTAGCTAGCATTGTCAACCAACAATTAAGTAACACACCATTTCCTAAGGCAGAGATATCCCAGCCAACACCCCTCACTTTTCTGACCTTGCTCATTGCTGTCCTCCTATTGCCTGCACACTTCACAGCTCCCACAAGCCAAAACAGACAGTCCTCAAACATTTAATCAATCAGAAAACTACTCATCCTCTTAATTAAAGGCACTACAATAGTCTAAGAGATGTGTGCCCAGGAAATATGCAGCAAGCAAGGAAAAATAAACAATACCTGTAAAGTGGCAGTAACATTGTATTTCGGAAGAGCCCTGACAACAGCAGGAATGTCAGTTGTTACCCAGCATTATAAAGAAAAAGAGAAAAACCAACAGAGTATACTAAAAGCACTCTTATGGTCTTTCGACGTTATATACCAGCCAAACTTCAAGTGAGCCTACATTTGGCACTCACCATAAATCTCTCATTGATATCTTCTTAGGACTTTCAATCAGCCCATGGATTGTAACATAATAGCTGCTCTGCCAGACAGGTGTAAGATCAGTTGTGGCAAGAAGGCTAAGAGTTTATTGTGTGAATCACCCACAAAAGTATCAACCAATAGCTTCTATTGAATTGAACTAAGGAAACTCAACCTATCAAGGTCATCAACTAGAGGAATGGGTCCGTGATTTCTCTTATAGAACAGATCCACCGGAGTCACGTAAGATAAAACTAGCGCTGCGCGGGGTGGCTCGGCATTGAAAGGCTCCTGCACAGTCCACCATGAAGAACATTAGCACATATTCATCTAATTAGAGTATTATTTTCTTGCAATCTGCAGAAAACTCCCACTGGCTAAATAGATCTCTCTCGAACAACTTGACCGCCATATATAGTCGACCCTGACGGAGAAAAGGAATCGAAATAGCACTCAAGCTCCACATTTTCGGGCATTAGAAAACACCAACTTCGATTCTCTAGTCCCAACAATTGCACAACTTAACACGGTTCGAGTAGCAATGCCTAGGAGCCATCGTAGCATAGCAGCTGATCGCGGCTCAAGTAAAAGAAAAGCGTTTGCCGAATGTCGAATTCACCAAACTAAACGCGGATGAGGACTCCCGGCCGTGTGGAGACCAGCCGTAGAGAGGGGAGTTTCATTAGAAATTCGGAACAAACTCAAGAGAATACGGTCGTCAAGGCATACGAAAAGAAGCTCACATCGATTGACAACCTCAACCAATCCGAAAACTTCCACCTCATACCAGAACTAGACAAATCATCTAGCGGATTCCGAGCGAATCTCTCCAGCGTCACCTCAAAACGGACGGTATCAAACTCGCTCCCCACGCACATCAAAGCACGATCCAAAACGACACAACAAAAGGCCACGGGCACAGTTCCGAAACCTCCATACGTCAGACGCCACCGGATTCTGGCGATCGCACGGTGGCAAAGCAGGCGGAGAATCGGGAAGAGATAGAGAGAGAGAGAGAGACCTTGGAGTTGATGACGAGGGAGGGGTGACGAGGAGGCTCCTGCGAGTACTCCGACGGTGCTCTCAGCCCTGGCATTTCTCCTTCTCCTTCTCCTCTTTCTTTCCGGCGATTTCCGACTCCAACCTGAAATTGAAATGGCTCAGCTTCTCTCTCTCTCTCTCTCTCTCTCTCTCTCGCGAGGGGGAGCAACAGAATGGTGCTCGATTTTTGTTTCCTAATGGAATGCCGACTCGGATGGCACCATTTCATGGTGGAGGATGGACCTTGCCTCCGTCTGTCACGCTTGGTAAATAAATAATTTAAAAAATGTTTTTTTGTAAAAATAATTATTAGCATCCCTTAAAATATTAATTAATAATAACAATTTGTATGTCGATATTTTCATGAACGATTCAAATATGATGTGAGATGCGAGGCTTATTAAGAAATTTAATATGGCTTTAGATTCGATTGCATACATTTTATTATTTTTTTAATAAATTTAACCTGTTCCGTGATTTTTTTTTTTTTTTTTTTTTTGTGATTAGGATCTATTCAAGTGTTTGATACAAGGCTTTTATATCCATGAGAAAATAGATTCTCATGCAAATTAGTTAACGAATTTAAATTCGAGTTCTAATATACAAGTCTATTTAGATTTTCAACGAAGAGATTTGATTGCTAAGCTATTTAATGATCGAATATAATTTTTCATATTTAAATTTTCATTCAGGAAACTCAATTTTCAAGCTACTCAATAATCAGGACAACATTCTTCATCATGCAATATTATTTTGAGTCGATATAAATTCAGCCAATCGACCTCCTATTTTTCTTTTAACCTCAAAAGAGAACATTATCATTTCCTACTCATAAACTTAAAGTACTAGTAAGTAAATAAATAAATAATGAACTAAAATAACAAAGTGTTTTTACTGTAATCCAGGTTGATTTATTGCCGCAAAGTAAGTAGAACCACAAACACATCAGGACAACTGGCTTTGGAACTTTCATTCCTTGGCCCCCTTTTCTTTCGTTTTATTTATTTATTTACAATTTTTTGTATGGTCGTGATGGAATTTCATGAACCTTGCTCATGCAATCCATACTCCGACAAGGAGATGGGTTCCAAGCTATGGGCGCCCTCAGTTTTCTGACAATAAGATAACAACTTTTGCTTTCTTTATTCTCATCTTTTTTTTTTATTATCTCTTCGTAATTTCCAATCCATTTGGCCTAACTTGCAAATTATTCAATTTGAAGGCCGGACAAAAACGGACAATTTTGCTGCTGTATGGACTGATGTAATTGCCGTTGCCGGGACCCGCGTGTTAGCATAGAAAGGGATGTCACTAGGCAACCACGCATAAGACAGTTCCCGCAACGCAACTTAGAGAAAATTACTTCAGAAGCGACAACCAGTAGTCACAAAATGACCTAAAGTAGCTAGGGCTTGTTTGTTTCACGAAAATTTGATGATTTGAAAAGTATTTTCATAGATCAACAACAAAAGTTTTCATTATATACTTTTAATAATGTCAATGATATGTTTCAAGAAATATCTTCCTGAAACCGAATGCAGCACAATGCCCTTGGCCATTCTATGTTAGTAAGAACGTGGAAGAGGAACCAACCTAATGATGTTGCAACACAACAATGCCACCCATTTGATATGCATCAAATAATCAATTAGGTCATCACTTACTAGTAATCGATATGGAATTTGCAAACGTGTTTCTCATATGCAAAACATTTGATGATGTTGATATGGCAACTAAAAAGCAAGAAGTGGGGCTTACAACCATACATCACCCGATTTTTTTTTAGTTGAACATGTCACTTGATTTGATAGCCTAATCTTTAAGCCGTGAAGGAGCCGAAACATAAACTGGTTAAAATGTGATAATACCATTTGCAAGAACTTTTCAACAAAGTGACTATTCCAAGTGAAAAGGGGAAAAAACTAGTATCGACCTGCGATCTTGTTGAAATTTCAAATGGTGGGGAAGGAGCACCGACGATAAATAGGTGACTATTGCCCAAACTACATCAAAAAAGAAGACAGAGGGCTGCGCAGTGCTGCTAATTTTTTTTTTTTTAATAGCTTAAAGACAAGACCTGATGGAAGAGAAACCGCATGTCCCCCCACTTACTTTTCATGCAAATTTCAGCAAGCTCGACGTGGACGGCTCTTGGTAGAAGGAAGTGTAGAAGAATCGGTAGCCGGCTACGAAGTACCGACATTCTTCAAGAGCTTTCGTGTCATGTCGAATACTTCGACATGTGTCCGATACTTTCGGATACTCTCCGACACTCGGTCAACATGTGTTGGAAAATCCGATACTTAATCAACTTTCCGGATATTATCTAATACTCGAGTCGGAATTCTGATATACGAGTTTCCGACACGTGATTTCGATATCGAGGTCAATTTTAAAAATTAAATAAATAAGAGGTCAATATATATATATATATATCAGAGCCAGAAGGAAGGTATAGATAGTCTTTGTAAGAACATACTCTTAGATCGAGAGCCATTCGTTGGCATCCTTCTTGTTTCTACAGAGTGGTCCAGGCCGTAAGTCCCTGAGTGGCTGTTAGACCGTTGGTTTAGCTCAGTAACGGTTCGAAGAAGGAATAGTTCCGATCTTAAGTATGAGTTTACATAGAAGATCTACATCTTCCTCTAGTTCTCTATCACAAATGGACTCAGATCCCAGTCCTATACATAGAGAAGAAGTAAGGATAGAAGATTTCAACAAATCTATAGAAAATTGGGAAATTCCTAAAATACAGCTTAAGGAAATATACAAACAATCAAAATTGAAGTTTTTCAAAAAATCTGACTATGTCATATCCACCGAAGAAAGAGATGTTCCTCTTTCTAATTCCTATGAAAAAATACATCTTTTAAACAAAGAGTCCATCCAAAAGCATAAACAAAAATACAATTACATACATATAGGACTAGTCCAAGTAGGAGTTAAACCCCTTACCAAATAAGGTCTTAATACCTCCATTCTTTTAGTTTTACGAGATTCACGTCTCTTAAACTATGATGAGTCCATACTTGGTACCGTGGAGACAAGTCTCTGCAAAGGATCTATACATTTTGACTGTTATCCTAATTTCTCTGTTTCTCTCAAGGATAAAAATATTCTTAGAGCCCTCACACTCCAAATCAAAACTCATAATTACAAAGTGGCAGATGGATCTATTCCTTTAGCCCTTGTCTATATAATCCATTATAAAGCCATGTCCTCCGCTTTTGGAGAAAATGCTTTCAAACATAGTCCACGGGGAGAAACACTTCTTCTTCAAACTGACATTTCTAGAGCAAATACGACTATTCCTAGGTCTATTAATTGGAACCAAGCTACTTTACCAGAACAATGGGAATTAGAAAACCAAATTCCCCAACAAGTTGTTCAAAATACAGACCCTACTAACGTCATTCAACACCCAGAAGGAAGAGTGACCATTAGATTTCCTAGAAGATCTTTCGATTCAAGATCTAGTCCTTCTTTTCATAATTCTTATACAAGGTCCATAGATCTTAATCCTAATCTTCCTCCTATAATCACAATTCCCCAAGACGCATAGAAACACTCCTCCTCCTAGTATACATAGAGACACTCCCACAAGAGATACAACACCTTTACCTCCTTCCACCAGTAGAAGTAATCATGAGACACCTCTTGAACCAGAAATTAGTGGTTTAGATAATAGATCGGGCATTTCCGTGCCAATTTATCAACAAAATCAGCCTGAATCACCGAACCAGCCCTAGGAAATACAGATTCTCCTCATCATTCTCCTACTTATTCACAAATGATAGATGCCGAGCTTAATGTTTTAGAAAAACATTTTGAGCCTAACAAAGCTTTTCTTAATAAAGAATTTAATTCTGAAAACAACAAACAAATCGAGAATGGTTCTTCAAAACCTTTGCCGATAAAGCAAAAGACATCAAACAAAAATATTACGACTACATATATGAATATGAAGTCCATATATTTTTCTTTGATTGGCTAGAAGAACAATTCCTTGAGCCAAAAGAAATATTTGTTTTAGATCATCATTATAAGTGGAAACTTGATAATGGTGAAACCATAGAATCCAATCATCCACCCCTTAAGAGAATAAAAATACAGCATGGAGATAGCGAGGTTACAGCCACTCATTTTAGACTTCCAGGACAAAGGAGACTCTCTCTACACCTACAAAGTTATTGAACAAAACAATTTTACTAATCAACATTTAGTAACCATAGGAAAACAGTTGAATAGGATAGAATCCACCTTCCGAATCCTACTCACTTATTACACCACAAGTTGACACTCTAAAAAACCCATTTTTAAAGCCTTTGAATTTCCAAAAATCTTAGCCCGAGTTTGCCAAAGCTATAGAACAAAAGAAAAAACTCTTAGGAAAATCAAAGTTAGAACCCGATCCTATACTAGACACTCATAAATTCCAGAATCTTATCATTAGAGATACTCCGCACCAACCCACCATTAATACCCTAACCAAACCCTCGATAATCCCGATAATGAGTCAGTCAATGAGATTAACAAACTCAATTGGAGACAACCTCGAAGCTTTATTATAGTAGAGCTACCCCACCGGACATTGCCCAAGAAGAATCATCGCAAAAATACAGAATAAATACTCTCCGACGCCATCTATGAATGGAACATTGATGGTGTTGCAGAAACCAATGTTATGAACATTCTTAACAACATGGTGATGCTTGCTAATGCCTACAAAACACAGCAAGATGTTTCTGACCATGCTGTTGCCAATCTTTTAGTAGCTGGATTTCTTGGACAGCTAAAAGGTTGGTGGGATAACTACCTGACAGATGAACAAAAGACACAAATTTTAACTGCTTATAAGGTAGATGATTTTGGTCAACGCATGGATGATGACCAAGGTCATCTCATCCAAGATGCGGTCAATACTCTTATCTATTCCATTTCACAACACTTTGTAGGAGATCCTTCACATATTAGGGATAGAAACCAAGATCTCCTTTCCAATATGCGTTGCAAATCCTTATGAAGATTTAGAGAATGCAAAGAGCTTTTCTTTCAAAGGGTTCTTATTAGACCCGAAATTTTCAGATTTCTCTCTCCTTCCTCTCTCTCTCTCTTGTAAACCATCATCCCTTCCATCTTCATCCTCATCTCTTCCATCTCCAAGCTTTCTTACCTTGTATCCCCTGGTTCCAAAGTAAGTTAGTTTTTCATATACATAGTTTTATACAGAGTTACCAACTTACATGATAGTTGGTTAACCATTTCTTGTAATACAAACATCAATACTCCCTGGAGTGCGGATTACCGCCCTAGTGGATGACTTGATGCTTTAGTTTCTGCATCTTTCAATACATGTAATTTCAGCTTTTCAGCTTTATAATACAAGTTCATACCACCTTCATGGTTGGTTTTTGTTTATGCATACTCTTACTTTATATTTTATATATTGCCTTTGCTCTTTACATTATTTATAATTCTCGCGATTTTATTTAAGTTATTTACTTCCTTGTTTTATACAAAAATTTGTTTTGATACATCATTCCCTGCTTTCATATAGATCTTTAATCTCTTATACTTCATTGTTCTCTCATATAGTACTCCGATCCTAACCCCTTTATGGTATCGAGCACGAAGGAAGGTATAGATAGTCTTTGTAAGAACATACTCTTAGATCGAGAGCCATTCGTTGGCATCCTTCTTGTTTCTGAGTGGTCCAGCCGTAAGTCCCCGAGTGGTGTTAGACCGTTGGTTTAGCTCTCAGTAACGGTTCGAAGAAGGAATAGTTCCGATCTTAAGTATGAGTTTACATAGAAGATCTACATCTTCCTCTAGTTCTCTATCACAAATGGACTCGGATCCCAGTCCTATACATAGAGAAGAAGTAAGGATAGAAGATTTCAACAAATCTATAGAAAATTGGGAAATTCCTAAAATACAGCTTAAGGAAATATACAAACAATCAAAATTGAAGTTTTTCAAAAAATCTGACTATGTCATATCCACCGAAGAAAGAGATGTTCCTCTTTCTAATTCCTATGAAAAATACATCTTTTAAACAAAGAGTCCATCCAAAAGCATAAACAAAAATACAATTACATACATATAGGACTAGTCCAAGTAGGAGTTAAACCCCTTACCAAATAAGGTCTTAATACCTCCATTCTTTTAGTTTTACGAGATTCACGTCTCTTAAACTATGATGAGTCCATACTTGGTACCGTGGAGACAAGTCTCTGCAAAGGATCTATACATTTTGACTGTTATCCTAATTTCTCTTTTCTCTCAAGGATAAAAATATTCTTAGAGCCCTCACACTCCAAATCAAAACTCATAATTACAAAGTGGCGGATGGATCTATTCCTTTAGCCCTTGTCTATATAATCCATTATAAAGCCATGTCCTCCGCTTTTGGAGAAAATGCTTTCAAACATAGTCCACGGGGAGAAACACTTCTTCTTCAAACTGACATTTCTAGAGCAAATACGACTATTCCTAGGTCTATTAATTGGAACCAAGCTACTTTACCAGAACAATGGGAATTAGAAAACCAAATTCCCCAACAAGTTGTTCAAAATACGACCCTACTAACGTCATTCAACACCCGAAGGAAGAGTGACCATTAGATTTCCTAGAAGATCTTTCGATTCAAGATCTAGTCCTTCTTTTCATAATTCTTATACAAGGTCCATAGATCTTAATCCTAATCTTCCTCCTATAATCACCATTCCCCGAAGACGCATAGAAACACTCCTCCTCCTAGTATACATAGAGACACTCCCACAAGAGATACAACACCTTTACCTCCTTCCACCAAAAGTAGAAGTAATCATGAGACACCTCTTGAACCAGAAATTAGTGGTTTAGATAATAGATCGGGCATTTCCAGGCCAATTTATCAACAAAATCAGCCCGAATCGGCCGAACCAGCCCTAGGAAATACTGATTCTCCTCATCATTCTCCTACTTATTCACAAATGATAGATGCCGAGCTTAATGTTTTAGAAAAACATTTTGAGCCTAACAAAGCTTTTCTTAATAAAGAATTTAATTCTGAAAACAACAAACAAATCGAGAAATGGTTCTTCAAAACCTTTGCCGATAAAGCAAAAGACATCAAACAAAAATATTACGACTACATATATGAATATGAAGTCCATATATTTTTCTTTGATTGGCTAGAAGAACAATTCCTTGAGCCAAAAGAAATATTTGTTTTAGATCATCATTATAAGTGGAAACTTGATAATGGTGAAACCATAGAATCCAATCATCCACCCCTTAAGAGAATAAAAATACAGCATGGAGATAGCGAGGTTACAACCACTCATTTTAGACTTCCAGACAAAGGAGACTCTCTCTACACCTACAAAGTTATTGAACAAAACAATTTTACTAATCAACATTTAGTAACCATAGGAAAACAGTTGAATAGGATAGAATCCACCTTCCAGAATCCTACTCAGCTTATTACACCACAAGTTGACACTCTAAAAAACCCATTTTTAAAGCCTTTGAATTTCCAAAAAATCTTAGCCCAGAGTTTGCCAAAGCTATAGAACAAAAGAAAAAACTCTTAGGAAAATCAAAGTTAGAACCTGATCCTATACTAGACACTCATAAATTCCAGAATCTTATCATTAGAGATACTCCAGACCAACCCACCATTAATACCCTAACCAAACCCTCTCGATAATCCCGATAATGAGTCAGTCAATGAGATTAACAAACTCAATTGGAGACAACCTCGAAGCTTTATTATAGTAGAGCTACCCCACCGGACATTGCCCAAGAAGAATCATCGCAAAAATACAGAATAAATACTCTCCCGACGCCATCTATGAATGGAACATTGATGGTGTTGCGAAAACCAATGTTATGAACATTCTTAACAACATGGTGATGCTTGCTAATGCCTACAAAACACAGCAAGATGTTTCGACCATGTTTGTTGCCAATCTTTTAGTAGCTGGATTTCTTGGACAGCTAAAAGGTTGGTGGGATAACTACCGACAGATGAACAAAAGACACAAATTTTAACCGCTTATAAGGTAGATGATTTTGGTCAACGCATGGATGATGACCAAGGTCATCTCATCCAAGATGCGGTCAATACTCTTATCTATTCCATTTCACAACACTTTGTAGGAGATCCTTCACATATTAGGGATAGAAACCAAGATCTCCTTTCCAATATGCGTTGCAAATCCTTATGAAGATTTAGAGAATGCAAAGAGCTTTTCTTTCAAAGGGTTCTTATTAGACCCGAAATTTTCAGATTTCTCTCTCCTTCCTCTCTCTCTCTCTTGTAAACCATCATCCCTTCCATCTTCATCCTCATCTCTTCCATCTCCAAGCTTTCTTACCTTGTATCCCCGGTTCCAAAGTAAGTTAGTTTTTCATATACATAGTTTTATACGAGTTACCAACTTACATGATAGTTGGTTAACCATTTCTTGTAATACAAACATCAATACTCCCCGGAGTGCGGATTACCGCCCTAGTGGATGACTTGATGCTTTAGTTTCTGCATCTTTCAATACATGTAATTTCAGCTTTTCAGCTTTATAATACAAGTTCATACCACCTTCATGGTTGGTTTTTGTTTATGCATACTCTTACTTTATATTTTATATATTGCCTTTGCTCTTTACATTATTTATAATTCTCGCGATTTTATTTAAGTTATTTACTTCCTTGTTTTATACAAAAATTTGTTTTGATACATCATTCCTCGCTTTCATATAGATCTTTAATCTCTTATACTTCATTGTTCTCTCATATAGTACTCCGATCCTAACCCCTTTATGGTATCAGAGCCTGAAGGAAGGTATAGATAGTCTTTGTAAGAACATACTCTTAGATCGAGAGCCATTCGTTGGCATCCTTCTTGTTTCTACAGAGTGGTCCAGGCCGTAAGTCCCTGAGTGGCTGTTAGACCGTTGGTTTAGCTCTGTAACGGTTACAAGAAGGAATAGTTCCGATCTTAAGTATGAGTTTACATAGAAGATCTACATCTTCCTCTAGTTCTCTATCACAAATGGACTCGGATCCCAGTCCTATACATAGAGAAGAAGTAAGGATAGAAGATTTCAACAAATCTATAGAAAATTGGGAAATTCCTAAAATACAGCTTAAGGAAATATACAAACAATCAAAATTGAAGTTTTTCAAAAAATCTGACTATGTCATATCCACCGAAGAAAGAGATGTTCCTCTTTCTAATTCCTATGAAAAAATACATCTTTTAAACAAAGAGTCCATCCAAAAGCATAAACAAAAATACAATTACATACATATAGGACTAGTCCAAGTAGGAGTTAAACCCCTTACCAAATAAGGTCTTAATACCTCCATTCTTTTAGTTTTACGAGATTCACGTCTCTTAAACTATGATGAGTCCATACTTGGTACCGTGGAGACAAGTCTCTGCAAAGGATCTATACATTTTGACTTGTTATCCTAATTTCTCTGTTTCTCTCAAGGATAAAAATATTCTTAGAGCCCTCACACTCCAAATCAAAACTCATAATTACAAAGTGGCGGATGGATCTATTCCTTTAGCCCTTGTCTATATAATCCATTATAAAGCCATGTCCTCCGCTTTTGGAGAAAATGCTTTCAAACATAGTCCACGGGGAGAAACACTTCTTCTTCAAACTGACATTTCTAGAGCAAATACGACTATTCCTAGGTCTATTAATTGGAACCAAGCTACTTTACCAGAACAATGGGAATTAGAAAACCAAATTCCCCAACAAGTTGTTCAAAATACGGACCCTACTAACGTCATTCAACACCCGAAGGAAGAGTGACCATTAGATTTCCTAGAAGATCTTTCGATTCAAGATCTAGTCCTTCTTTTCATAATTCTTATACAAGGTCCATAGATCTTAATCCTAATCTTCCTCCTATAATCACCATTCCCCCAAAGACGCATAGAAACACTCCTCCTCCTAGTATACATAGAGACACTCCCACAAGAGATACAACACCTTTACCTCCTTCCACCAAAGTAGAAGTAATCATGAGACACCTCTTGAACCAGAAATTAGTGGTTTAGATAATAGATCGGCATTTCCGGCCAATTTATCAACAAAATCAGCCCGAATCGGCCCGAACCAGCCCTAGGAAATACTGATTCTCCTCATCATTCTCCTACTTATTCACAAATGATAGATGCCGAGCTTAATGTTTTAGAAAAACATTTTGAGCCTAACAAAGCTTTTCTTAATAAAGAATTTAATTCTGAAAACAACAAACAAATCGAGAATGGTTCTTCAAAACCTTTGCTTTGATAAAGCAAAAGACATCAAACAAAAATATTACGACTACATATATGAATATGAAGTCCATATATTTTTCTTTGATTGGCTAGAAGAACAATTCCTTGAGCCAAAAGAAATATTTGTTTTAGATCATCATTATAAGTGGAAACTTGATAATGGTGAAACCATAGAATCCAATCATCCACCCCTTAAGAGAATAAAAATACAGCATGGAGATAGCGAGGTTACAGCCACTCATTTTAGACTTCCAGGACAAAGGAGACTCTCTCTACACCTACAAAGTTATTGAACAAAACAATTTTACTAATCAACATTTAGTAACCATAGGAAAACAGTTGAATAGGATAGAATCCACCTTCCAGAATCCTACTCAGCTTATTACACCACAAGTTGACACTCTAAAAAAACCCATTTTTAAAGCCTTTGAATTTCCAAAAAATCTTAGCCCAGAGTTTGCCAAAGCTATAGAACAAAAGAAAAAACTCTTAGGAAAATCAAAGTTAGAACCTGATCCTATACTAGACACTCATAAATTCCAGAATCTTATCATTAGAGATACTCCGCACCAACCCACCATTAATACCCTAACCAAACCCTCGATAATCCCGATAATGAGTCAGTCAATGAGATTAACAAACTCAATTGGAGACAACCTCGAAGCTTTATTATAGTAGAGCTACCCCACCGGACATTGCCCAAGAAGAATCATCGCAAAAATACAGAATAAATACTCTCCCGACGCCATCTATGAATGGAACATTGATGGTGTTGCGAAACCAATGTTATGAACATTCTTAACAACATGGTGATGCTTGCTAATGCCTACAAAACACAGCAAGATGTTTCGACCATGCTGTTGCCAATCTTTTAGTAGCTGGATTTCTTGGACAGCTAAAAGGTTGGTGGGATAACTACCTCGACGATGAACAAAAGACACAAATTTTAACCGCTTATAAGGTAGATGATTTTGGTCAACGCATGGATGATGACCAAGGTCATCTCATCCAAGATGCGGTCAATACTCTTATCTATTCCATTTCACAACACTTTGTAGGAGATCCTTCACATATTAGGGATAGAAACCAAGATCTCCTTTCCAATATGCGTTGCAAATCCTTATGAAGATTTAGAGAATGCAAAGAGCTTTTCTTTCAAAGGGTTCTTATTAGACCCGAAATTTTCAGATTTCTCTCTCTCCTTCCTCTCTCTCTCTCTTGTAAACCATCATCCCTTCCATCTTCATCCTCATCTCTTCCATCTCCAAGCTTTCTTACCTTGTATCCCCCGGTTCCAAAGTAAGTTAGTTTTTCATATACATAGTTTTATACGAGTTACCAACTTACATGATAGTTGGTTAACCATTTCTTGTAATACAAACATCAATACTCCCGGAGTGCGGATTACCGCCCTAGTGGATGACTTGATGCTTTAGTTTCTGCATCTTTCAATACATGTAATTTCAGCTTTTCAGCTTTATAATACAAGTTCATACCACCTTCATGGTTGGTTTTTGTTTATGCATACTCTTACTTTATATTTTATATATTGCCTTTGCTCTTTACATTATTTATAATTCTCGCGATTTTATTTAAGTTATTTACTTCCTTGTTTTATACAAAAATTTGTTTTGATACATCATTCCCTGCTTTCATATAGATCTGTTAATCTCTTATACTTCATTGTTCTCTCATATAGTACTCCGATCCTAACCCCTTTATGGTATCAGAGCCTGAAGGAAGGTATAGATAGTCTTTGTAAGAACATACTCTTAGATCGAGAGCCATTCGTTGGCATCCTTCTTGTTTCTACAGAGTGGTCCAGCCGTAAGTCCCCGAGTGGCTGTTAGGACCGTTGGTTTAGCTCGTAACGGTTACGAAGAAGGAATAGTTCCGATCTTAAGTATGAGTTTACATAGAAGATCTACATCTTCCTCTAGTTCTCTATCACAAATGGACTCGGATCCCAGTCCTATACATAGAGAAGAAGTAAGGATAGAAGATTTCAACAAATCTATAGAAAATTGGGAAATTCCTAAAATACAGCTTAAGGAAATATACAAACAATCAAAATTGAAGTTTTTCAAAAAATCTGACTATGTCATATCCACCGAAGAAAGAGATGTTCCTCTTTCTAATTCCTATGAAAAAATACATCTTTTAAACAAAGAGTCCATCCAAAAGCATAAACAAAAATACAATTACATACATATAGGACTAGTCCAAGTAGGAGTTAAACCCCTTACCAAATAAGGTCTTAATACCTCCATTCTTTTAGTTTTACGAGATTCACGTCTCTTAAACTATGATGAGTCCATACTTGGTACCGTGGAGACAAGTCTCTCGCAAAGGATCTATACATTTTGACTTTGTTATCCTAATTTCTCTTTTCTCTCAAGGATAAAAATATTCTTAGAGCCCTCACACTCCAAATCAAAACTCATAATTACAAAGTGGCAGATGGATCTATTCCTTTAGCCCTTGTCTATATAATCCATTATAAAGCCATGTCCTCCGCTTTTGGAGAAAATGCTTTCAAACATAGTCCACGGGGAGAAACACTTCTTCTTCAAACCGACATTTCTAGAGCAAATACGACTATTCCTAGGTCTATTAATTGGAACCAAGCTACTTTACCAGAACAATGGGAATTAGAAAACCAAATTCCCCAACAAGTTGTTCAAAATACGAGACCCTACTAACGTCATTCAACACCCCGAAGGAAGAGTGACCATTAGATTTCCTAGAAGATCTTTCGATTCAAGATCTAGTCCTTCTTTTCATAATTCTTATACAAGGTCCATAGATCTTAATCCTAATCTTCCTCCTATAATCACCATTCCCCAAATGACGCATAGAAACACTCCTCCTCCTAGTATACATAGAGACACTCCCACAAGAGATACAACACCTTTACCTCCTTCCACCAGTAGAAGTAATCATGAGACACCTCTTGAACCAGAAATTAGTGGTTTAGATAATAGATCAGGCATTTCCAGGCCAATTTATCAACAAAATCAGCCTGAATCAGCCGAACCAGCCCTAGGAAATACAGATTCTCCTCATCATTCTCCTACTTATTCACAAATGATAGATGCCGAGCTTAATGTTTTAGAAAAACATTTTGAGCCTAACAAAGCTTTTCTTAATAAAGAATTTAATTCTGAAAACAACAAACAAATCGAGAATGGTTCTTCAAAACCTTTGCTGATAAAGCAAAAGACATCAAACAAAAATATTACGACTACATATATGAATATGAAGTCCATATATTTTTCTTTGATTGGCTAGAAGAACAATTCCTTGAGCCAAAAGAAATATTTGTTTTAGATCATCATTATAAGTGGAAACTTGATAATGGTGAAACCATAGAATCCAATCATCCACCCCTTAAGAGAATAAAAATACAGCATGGAGATAGCGAGGTTACACCACTCATTTTAGACTTCCGGACAAAGGAGACTCTCTCTACACCTACAAAGTTATTGAACAAAACAATTTTACTAATCAACATTTAGTAACCATAGGAAAACAGTTGAATAGGATAGAATCCACCTTCCGAATCCTACTCGACTTATTACACCACAAGTTGACACTCTAAAAAACCCATTTTTAAAGCCTTTGAATTTCCAAAAATCTTAGCCCGAGTTTGCCAAAGCTATAGAACAAAAGAAAAAACTCTTAGGAAAATCAAAGTTAGAACCTGATCCTATACTAGACACTCATAAATTCCAGAATCTTATCATTAGAGATACTCCAGACCAACCCACCATTAATACCCTAACCAAACCCTCTGATAATCCTGATAATGAGTCAGTCAATGAGATTAACAAACTCAATTGGAGACAACCTCAGAAGCTTTATTATAGTAGAGCTACCCCACCAGACATTGCCCAAGAAGAATCATCGCAAAAAATACAGAATAAATACTCTCCCGACGCCATCTATGAATGGAACATTGATGGTGTTGCGAGAAACCAATGTTATGAACATTCTTAACAACATGGTGATGCTTGCTAATGCCTACAAAACACAGCAAGATGTTTCGACCATGCTTTGTTGCCAATCTTTTAGTAGCTGGATTTCTTGGACAGCTAAAAGGTTGGTGGGATAACTACCCGACAGATGAACAAAAGACACAAATTTTAACCGCTTATAAGGTAGATGATTTTGGTCAACGCATGGATGATGACCAAGGTCATCTCATCCAAGATGCGGTCAATACTCTTATCTATTCCATTTCACAACACTTTGTAGGAGATCCTTCACATATTAGGGATAGAAACCAAGATCTCCTTTCCAATATGCGTTGCAAATCCTTATGAAGATTTAGAGAATGCAAAGAGCTTTTCTTTCAAAGGGTTCTTATTAGACCCGAAATTTTCAGATTTCTCTCTCTCCTTCCTCTCTCTCTCTCTTGTAAACCATCATCCCTTCCATCTTCATCCTCATCTCTTCCATCTCCAAGCTTTCTTACCTTGTATCCCCGGTTCCAAAGTAAGTTAGTTTTTCATATACATAGTTTTATACGAGTTACCAACTTACATGATAGTTGGTTAACCATTTCTTGTAATACAAACATCAATACTCCCCGGAGTGCGGATTACCGCCCTAGTGGATGACTTGATGCTTTAGTTTCTGCATCTTTCAATACATGTAATTTCAGCTTTTCAGCTTTATAATACAAGTTCATACCACCTTCATGGTTGGTTTTTGTTTATGCATACTCTTACTTTATATTTTATATATTGCCTTTGCTCTTTACATTATTTATAATTCTCGCGATTTTATTTAAGTTATTTACTTCCTTGTTTTATACAAAAATTTGTTTTGATACATCATTCCCTGCTTTCATATAGATCTGTTAATCTCTTATACTTCATTGTTCTCTCTCATATAGTACTCCGATCCTAACCCCTTTATGGTATCAGAGCCTGAAGGAAGGTATAGATAGTCTTTGTAAGAACATACTCTTAGATCGAGAGCCATTCGTTGGCATCCTTCTTGTTTCTACAGAGTGGTCCAGCCGTAAGTCCCCGAGTGGCTGTTAGACCGTTGGTTTAGCTCAGAACGGTTACGAAGAAGGAATAGTTCCGATCTTAAGTATGAGTTTACATAGAAGATCTACATCTTCCTCTAGTTCTCTATCACAAATGGACTCGGATCCCAGTCCTATACATAGAGAAGAAGTAAGGATAGAAGATTTCAACAAATCTATAGAAAATTGGGAAATTCCTAAAATACAGCTTAAGGAAATATACAAACAATCAAAATTGAAGTTTTTCAAAAAATCTGACTATGTCATATCCACCGAAGAAAGAGATGTTCCTCTTTCTAATTCCTATGAAAAAATACATCTTTTAAACAAAGAGTCCATCCAAAAGCATAAACAAAAATACAATTACATACATATAGGACTAGTCCAAGTAGGAGTTAAACCCTTACCAAATAAGGTCTTAATACCTCCATTCTTTTAGTTTTACGAGATTCACGTCTCTTAAACTATGATGAGTCCATACTTGGTACCGTGGAGACAAGTCTCTCGCAAAGGATCTATACATTTTGACTATCCTAATTTCTCTGTTTCTCTCAAGGATAAAAATATTCTTAGAGCCCTCACACTCCAAATCAAAACTCATAATTACAAAGTGGCAGATGGATCTATTCCTTTAGCCCTTGTCTATATAATCCATTATAAAGCCATGTCCTCCGCTTTTGGAGAAAATGCTTTCAAACATAGTCCACGGGGAGAAACACTTCTTCTTCAAACTGACATTTCTAGAGCAAATACGACTATTCCTAGGTCTATTAATTGGAACCAAGCTACTTTACCAGAACAATGGGAATTAGAAAACCAAATTCCCCAACAAGTTGTTCAAAATACGAGACCCTACTAACGTCATTCAACACCCGGAAGGAAGAGTGACCATTAGATTTCCTAGAAGATCTTTCGATTCAAGATCTAGTCCTTCTTTTCATAATTCTTATACAAGGTCCATAGATCTTAATCCTAATCTTCCTCCTATAATCACCATTCCCCGAAAGACGCATAGAAACACTCCTCCTCCTAGTATACATAGAGACACTCCCACAAGAGATACAACACCTTTACCTCCTTCCACCAGTAGAAGTAATCATGAGACACCTCTTGAACCAGAAATTAGTGGTTTAGATAATAGATCAGGCATTTCCAGGCCAATTTATCAACAAAATCAGCCCGAATCAGCCGAACCAGCCCTAGGAAATACTGATTCTCCTCATCATTCTCCTACTTATTCACAAATGATAGATGCCGAGCTTAATGTTTTAGAAAAACATTTTGAGCCTAACAAAGCTTTTCTTAATAAAGAATTTAATTCTGAAAACAACAAACAAATCGAGAGAATGGTTCTTCAAAACCTTTGCTTTGATAAAGCAAAAGACATCAAACAAAAATATTACGACTACATATATGAATATGAAGTCCATATATTTTTCTTTGATTGGCTAGAAGAACAATTCCTTGAGCCAAAAGAAATATTTGTTTTAGATCATCATTATAAGTGGAAACTTGATAATGGTGAAACCATAGAATCCAATCATCCACCCCTTAAGAGAATAAAAATACAGCATGGAGATAGCGAGGTTACTGACCACTCATTTTAGACTTCCGGACAAAGGAGACTCTCTCTACACCTACAAAGTTATTGAACAAAACAATTTTACTAATCAACATTTAGTAACCATAGGAAAACAGTTGAATAGGATAGAATCCACCTTCCGAATCCTACTCACTTATTACACCACAAGTTGACACTCTAAAAAAACCCATTTTTAAAGCCTTTGAATTTCCAAAAAATCTTAGCCCGAGTTTGCCAAAGCTATAGAACAAAAGAAAAAACTCTTAGGAAAATCAAAGTTAGAACCGATCCTATACTAGACACTCATAAATTCCAGAATCTTATCATTAGAGATACTCCGAGACCAACCCACCATTAATACCCTAACCAAACCCTCGATAATCCCGATAATGAGTCAGTCAATGAGATTAACAAACTCAATTGGAGACAACCTCGAAGCTTTATTATAGTAGAGCTACCCCACCGACATTGCCCAAGAAGAATCATCGCAAAAAATACAGAATAAATACTCTCCCGACGCCATCTATGAATGGAACATTGATGGTGTTGCGAAAACCAATGTTATGAACATTCTTAACAACATGGTGATGCTTGCTAATGCCTACAAAACACAGCAAGATGTTTCGACCATGCTGTTGCCAATCTTTTAGTAGCTGGATTTACTGGACAGCTAAAAGGTTGGTGGGATAACTACCTGACAGATGAACAAAAGACACAAATTTTAACTGCTTATAAGGTAGATGATTTTGGTCAACGCATGGATGATGACCAAGGTCATCTCATCCAAGATGCGGTCAATACTCTTATCTATTCCATTTCACAACACTTTGTAGGAGATCCTTCACATATTAGGGATAGAAACCAAGATCTCCTTTCCAATATGCGTTGCAAATCCTTATGAAGATTTAGAGAATGCAAAGAGCTTTTCTTTCAAAGGGTTCTTATTAGACCCGAAATTTTCAGATTTCTCTCTCTCCTTCCTCTCTCTCTCTCTTGTAAACCATCATCCCTTCCATCTTCATCCTCATCTCTTCCATCTCCAAGCTTTCTTACCTTGTATCCCCTGGTTCCAAAGTAAGTTAGTTTTTCATATACATAGTTTTATACAGAGTTACCAACTTACATGATAGTTGGTTAACCATTTCTTGTAATACAAACATCAATACTCCCTGGAGTGCGGATTACCGCCCTAGTGGATGACTTGATGCTTTAGTTTCTGCATCTTTCAATACATGTAATTTCAGCTTTTCAGCTTTATAATACAAGTTCATACCACCTTCATGGTTGGTTTTTGTTTATGCATACTCTTACTTTATATTTTATATATTGCCTTTGCTCTTTACATTATTTATAATTCTCGCGATTTTATTTAAGTTATTTACTTCCTTGTTTTATACAAAAATTTGTTTTGATACATCATTCCCTGCTTTCATATAGATCTGTTAATCTCTTATACTTCATTGTTCTCTCATATAGTACTCCGATCCTAACCCCTTTATGGTATCAGAGCCTGAAGGAAGGTATAGATAGTCTTTGTAAGAACATACTCTTAGATCGAGAGCCATTCGTTGGCATCCTTCTTGTTTCTACAGAGTGGTCCAGGGCCGTAAGTCCCGAGTGGCTGTTAGACCGTTGGTTTAGCTCAGAACGGTTACGAAGAAGGAATAGTTCCGATCTTAAGTATGAGTTTACATAGAAGATCTACATCTTCCTCTAGTTCTCTATCACAAATGGACTCGGATCCCAGTCCTATACATAGAGAAGAAGTAAGGATAGAAGATTTCAACAAATCTATAGAAAATTGGGAAATTCCTAAAATACAGCTTAAGGAAATATACAAACAATCAAAATTGAAGTTTTTCAAAAAATCTGACTATGTCATATCCACCGAAGAAAGAGATGTTCCTCTTTCTAATTCCTATGAAAAAATACATCTTTTAAACAAAGAGTCCATCCAAAAGCATAAACAAAAATACAATTACATACATATAGGACTAGTCCAAGTAGGAGTTAAACCCCTTACCAAATAAGGTCTTAATACCTCCATTCTTTTAGTTTTACGAGATTCACGTCTCTTAAACTATGATGAGTCCATACTTGGTACCGTGGAGACAAGTCTCTGCAAAGGATCTATACATTTTGACTGTTATCCTAATTTCTCTGTTTCTCTCAAGGATAAAAATATTCTTAGAGCCCTCACACTCCAAATCAAAACTCATAATTACAAAGTGGCGAGATGGATCTATTCCTTTAGCCCTTGTCTATATAATCCATTATAAAGCCATGTCCTCCGCTTTTGGAGAAAATGCTTTCAAACATAGTCCACGGGGAGAAACACTTCTTCTTCAAACGACATTTCTAGAGCAAATACGACTATTCCTAGGTCTATTAATTGGAACCAAGCTACTTTACCAGAACAATGGGAATTAGAAAACCAAATTCCCCAACAAGTTGTTCAAAATACGGACCCTACTAACGTCATTCAACACCCGAAGGAAGAGTGACCATTAGATTTCCTAGAAGATCTTTCGATTCAAGATCTAGTCCTTCTTTTCATAATTCTTATACAAGGTCCATAGATCTTAATCCTAATCTTCCTCCTATAATCACCATTCCCCGAAGACGCATAGAAACACTCCTCCTCCTAGTATACATAGAGACACTCCCACAAGAGATACAACACCTTTACCTCCTTCCACCAGTAGAAGTAATCATGAGACACCTCTTGAACCAGAAATTAGTGGTTTAGATAATAGATCAGGCATTTCCAGGCCAATTTATCAACAAAATCAGCCTGAATCAGCCGAACCAGCCCTAGGAAATACTGATTCTCCTCATCATTCTCCTACTTATTCACAAATGATAGATGCCGAGCTTAATGTTTTAGAAAAACATTTTGAGCCTAACAAAGCTTTTCTTAATAAAGAATTTAATTCTGAAAACAACAAACAAATCGAGAGAATGGTTCTTCAAAACCTTTGCTTGATAAAGCAAAAGACATCAAACAAAAATATTACGACTACATATATGAATATGAAGTCCATATATTTTTCTTTGATTGGCTAGAAGAACAATTCCTTGAGCCAAAAGAAATATTTGTTTTAGATCATCATTATAAGTGGAAACTTGATAATGGTGAAACCATAGAATCCAATCATCCACCCCTTAAGAGAATAAAAATACAGCATGGAGATAGCGAGGTTACAGCCACTCATTTTAGACTTCCAGACAAAGGAGACTCTCTCTACACCTACAAAGTTATTGAACAAAACAATTTTACTAATCAACATTTAGTAACCATAGGAAAACAGTTGAATAGGATAGAATCCACCTTCCAGAATCCTACTCAGCTTATTACACCACAAGTTGACACTCTAAAAAAACCCATTTTTAAAGCCTTTGAATTTCCAAAAATCTTAGCCCGAGTTTGCCAAAGCTATAGAACAAAAGAAAAAACTCTTAGGAAAATCAAAGTTAGAACCTGATCCTATACTAGACACTCATAAATTCCAGAATCTTATCATTAGAGATACTCCAGACCAACCCACCATTAATACCCTAACCAAACCCTCGATAATCCCGATAATGAGTCGGTCAATGAGATTAACAAACTCAATTGGAGACAACCTCGAAGCTTTATTATAGTAGAGCTACCCCACCGACATTGCCCAAGAAGAATCATCGCAAAAATACAGAATAAATACTCTCCCGACGCCATCTATGAATGGAACATTGATGGTGTTGCGAAAACCAATGTTATGAACATTCTTAACAACATGGTGATGCTTGCTAATGCCTACAAAACACAGCAAGATGTTTCGACCATGCTGTTGCCAATCTTTTAGTAGCTGGATTTCTTGGACAGCTAAAAGGTTGGTGGGATAACTACCCGACAGATGAACAAAAGACACAAATTTTAACCGCTTATAAGGTAGATGATTTTGGTCAACGCATGGATGATGACCAAGGTCATCTCATCCAAGATGCGGTCAATACTCTTATCTATTCCATTTCACAACACTTTGTAGGAGATCCTTCACATATTAGGGATAGAAACCAAGATCTCCTTTCCAATATGCGTTGCAAATCCTTATGAAGATTTAGAGAATGCAAAGAGCTTTTCTTTCAAAGGGTTCTTATTAGACCCGAAATTTTCAGATTTCTCTCTCTCCTTCCTCTCTCTCTCTCTTGTAAACCATCATCCCTTCCATCTTCATCCTCATCTCTTCCATCTCCAAGCTTTCTTACCTTGTATCCCCTGGTTCCAAAGTAAGTTAGTTTTTCATATACATAGTTTTATACAGAGTTACCAACTTACATGATAGTTGGTTAACCATTTCTTGTAATACAAACATCAATACTCCACTGGAGTGCGGATTACCGCCCTAGTGGATGACTTGATGCTTTAGTTTCTGCATCTTTCAATACATGTAATTTCAGCTTTTCAGCTTTATAATACAAGTTCATACCACCTTCATGGTTGGTTTTTGTTTATGCATACTCTTACTTTATATTTTATATATTGCCTTTGCTCTTTACATTATTTATAATTCTCGCGATTTTATTTAAGTTATTTACTTCCTTGTTTTATACAAAAATTTGTTTTGATACATCATTCCTCGCTTTCATATAGATCTCATTAATCTCTTATACTTCATTGTTCTCTCATATAGTACTCCGATCCTAACCCCTTTATGGTATCGAGCTGAAGGAAGGTATAGATAGTCTTTGTAAGAACATACTCTTAGATCGAGAGCCATTCGTTGGCATCCTTCTTGTTTCTACAGAGTGGTCCGGGCCGTAAGTCCCCGAGTGGCTGTTAGACCGTTGGTTTAGCTCGTAACGGTTACGAAGAAGGAATAGTTCCGATCTTAAGTATGAGTTTACATAGAAGATCTACATCTTCCTCTAGTTCTCTATCACAAATGGACTCGGATCCCGTCCTATACATAGAGAAGAAGTAAGGATAGAAGATTTCAACAAATCTATAGAAAATTGGGAAATTCTAAAATACAGCTTAAGGAAATATACAAACAATCAAAATTGAAGTTTTTCAAAAAATCTGACTATGTCATATCCACCGAAGAAAGAGATGTTCCTCTTTCTAATTCCTATGAAAAATACATCTTTTAAACAAAGAGTCCATCCAAAAGCATAAACAAAAATACAATTACATACATATAGGACTAGTCCAAGTAGGAGTTAAACCCCTTACCAAATAAGGTCTTAATACCTCCATTCTTTTAGTTTTACGAGATTCACGTCTCTTAAACTATGATGAGTCCATACTTGGTACCGTGGAGACAAGTCTCTGCAAAGGATCTATACATTTTGACTGTTATCCTAATTTCTCTGTTTCTCTCAAGGATAAAAATATTCTTAGAGCCCTCACACTCCAAATCAAAACTCATAATTACAAAGTGGCGGATGGATCTATTCCTTTAGCCCTTGTCTATATAATCCATTATAAAGCCATGTCCTCCGCTTTTGGAGAAAATGCTTTCAAACATAGTCCACGGGGAGAAACACTTCTTCTTCAAACTGACATTTCTAGAGCAAATACGACTATTCCTAGGTCTATTAATTGGAACCAAGCTACTTTACCAGAACAATGGGAATTAGAAAACCAAATTCCCCAACAAGTTGTTCAAAATACGGACCCTACTAACGTCATTCAACACCCGAAAGGAAGAGTGACCATTAGATTTCCTAGAAGATCTTTCGATTCAAGATCTAGTCCTTCTTTTCATAATTCTTATACAAGGTCCATAGATCTTAATCCTAATCTTCCTCCTATAATCACCATTCCCCCAAAGACGCATAGAAACACTCCTCCTCCTAGTATACATAGAGACACTCCCACAAGAGATACAACACCTTTACCTCCTTCCACCGGTAGAAGTAATCATGAGACACCTCTTGAACTAGAAATTAGTGGTTTAGATAATAGATCGGGCATTTCCGGGCCAATTTATCAACAAAATCAGCTGAATCGGCCCGAACCAGCCCTAGGAAATACTGATTCTCCTCATCATTCTCCTACTTATTCACAAATGATAGATGCCGAGCTTAATGTTTTAGAAAAACATTTTGAGCCTAACAAAGCTTTTCTTAATAAAGAATTTAATTCTGAAAACAACAAACAAATCGAGAATGGTTCTTCAAAACCTTTGCTTTGATAAAGCAAAAGACATCAAACAAAAATATTACGACTACATATATGAATATGAAGTCCATATATTTTTCTTTGATTGGCTAGAAGAACAATTCCTTGAGCCAAAAGAAATATTTGTTTTAGATCATCATTATAAGTGGAAACTTGATAATGGTGAAACCATAGAATCCAATCATCCACCCCTTAAGAGAATAAAAATACAGCATGGAGATAGCGAGGTTACTGACCACTCATTTTAGACTTCCGGACAAAGGAGACTCTCTCTACACCTACAAAGTTATTGAACAAAACAATTTTACTAATCAACATTTAGTAACCATAGGAAAACAGTTGAATAGGATAGAATCCACCTTCCGAATCCTACTCACTTATTACACCACAAGTTGACACTCTAAAAAAACCCATTTTTAAAGCCTTTGAATTTCCAAAAATCTTAGCCCGAGTTTGCCAAAGCTATAGAACAAAAGAAAAACTCTTAGGAAAATCAAAGTTAGAACTGATCCTATACTAGACACTCATAAATTCCAGAATCTTATCATTAGAGATACTCCGGACCAACCCACCATTAATACCCTAACCAAACCCTCGATAATCCCGATAATGAGTCGGTCAATGAGATTAACAAACTCAATTGGAGACAACCTCGAAGCTTTATTATAGTAGAGCTACCCCACCGGACATTGCCCAAGAAGAATCATCGCAAAAATACAGAATAAATACTCTCCCCGACGCCATCTATGAATGGAACATTGATGGTGTTGCGAAACCAATGTTATGAACATTCTTAACAACATGGTGATGCTTGCTAATGCCTACAAAACACAGCAAGATGTTTCGACCATGCTGTTGCCAATCTTTTAGTAGCTGGATTTCTTGGACAGCTAAAAGGTTGGTGGGATAACTACCTGACAGATGAACAAAAGACACAAATTTTAACTGCTTATAAGGTAGATGATTTTGGTCAACGCATGGATGATGACCAAGGTCATCTCATCCAAGATGCGGTCAATACTCTTATCTATTCCATTTCACAACACTTTGTAGGAGATCCTTCACATATTAGGGATAGAAACCAAGATCTCCTTTCCAATATGCGTTGCAAATCCTTATGAAGATTTAGAGAATGCAAAGAGCTTTTCTTTCAAAGGGTTCTTATTAGACCCGAAATTTTCAGATTTCTCTCTCTCCTTCCTCTCTCTCTCTCTTGTAAACCATCATCCCTTCCATCTTCATCCTCATCTCTTCCATCTCCAAGCTTTCTTACCTTGTATCCCCGGTTCCAAAGTAAGTTAGTTTTCATATACATAGTTTTATACGAGTTACCAACTTACATGATAGTTGGTTAACCATTTCTTGTAATACAAACATCAATACTCCCCGGAGTGCGGATTACCGCCTAGTGGATGACTTGATGCTTTAGTTTCTGCATCTTTCAATACATGTAATTTCAGCTTTTCAGCTTTATAATACAAGTTCATACCACCTTCATGGTTGGTTTTTGTTTATGCATACTCTTACTTTATATTTTATATATTGCCTTTGCTCTTTACATTATTTATAATTCTCGCGATTTTATTTAAGTTATTTACTTCCTTGTTTTATACAAAAATTTGTTTTGATACATCATTCCACTGCTTTCATATAGATCTCGTTAATCTCTTATACTTCATTGTTCTCTCATATAGTACTCCGATCCTAACCCCTTTATGGTATCAGAGCCTGAAGGAAGGTATAGATAGTCTTTGTAAGAACATACTCTTAGATCGAGAGCCATTCGTTGGCATCCTTCTTGTTTCTACAGAGTGGTCCGGGCCGTAAGTCCCCGAGTGGCTGTTAGACCGTTGGTTTAGCTCAACGGTTACGAAGAAGGAATAGTTCCGATCTTAAGTATGAGTTTACATAGAAGATCTACATCTTCCTCTAGTTCTCTATCACAAATGGACTCGGATCCCAGTCCTATACATAGAGAAGAAGTAAGGATAGAAGATTTCAACAAATCTATAGAAAATTGGGAAATTCCTAAAATACAGCTTAAGGAAATATACAAACAATCAAAATTGAAGTTTTTCAAAAAATCTGACTATGTCATATCCACCGAAGAAAGAGATGTTCCTCTTTCTAATTCCTATGAAAAAATACATCTTTTAAACAAAGAGTCCATCCAAAAGCATAAACAAAAATACAATTACATACATATAGGACTAGTCCAAGTAGGAGTTAAACCCCTTACCAAATAAGGTCTTAATACCTCCATTCTTTTAGTTTTACGAGATTCACGTCTCTTAAACTATGATGAGTCCATACTTGGTACCGTGGAGACAAGTCTCTGCAAAGGATCTATACATTTTGACTGTTATCCTAATTTCTCTGTTTCTCTCAAGGATAAAAATATTCTTAGAGCCCTCACACTCCAAATCAAAACTCATAATTACAAAGTGGCGGATGGATCTATTCCTTTAGCCCTTGTCTATATAATCCATTATAAAGCCATGTCCTCCGCTTTTGGAGAAAATGCTTTCAAACATAGTCCACGGGGAGAAACACTTCTTCTTCAAACTGACATTTCTAGAGCAAATACGACTATTCCTAGGTCTATTAATTGGAACCAAGCTACTTTACCAGAACAATGGGAATTAGAAAACCAAATTCCCCAACAAGTTGTTCAAAATACGGACCCTACTAACGTCATTCAACACCCGGAAGGAAGAGTGACCATTAGATTTCCTAGAAGATCTTTCGATTCAAGATCTAGTCCTTCTTTTCATAATTCTTATACAAGGTCCATAGATCTTAATCCTAATCTTCCTCCTATAATCACCATTCCCCGATGCACGCATAGAAACACTCCTCCTCCTAGTATACATAGAGACACTCCCACAAGAGATACAACACCTTTACCTCCTTCCACCGGTAGAAGTAATCATGAGACACCTCTTGAACCAGAAATTAGTGGTTTAGATAATAGATCGGGCATTTCCGGGCCAATTTATCAACAAAATCAGCTGAATCGGCCCGAACCAGCCCTAGGAAATCTGATTCTCCTCATCATTCTCCTACTTATTCACAAATGATAGATGCCGAGCTTAATGTTTTAGAAAAACATTTTGAGCCTAACAAAGCTTTTCTTAATAAAGAATTTAATTCTGAAAACAACAAACAAATCGAGAGAATGGTTCTTCAAAACCTTTGCTTGATAAAGCAAAAGACATCAAACAAAAATATTACGACTACATATATGAATATGAAGTCCATATATTTTTCTTTGATTGGCTAGAAGAACAATTCCTTGAGCCAAAAGAAATATTTGTTTTAGATCATCATTATAAGTGGAAACTTGATAATGGTGAAACCATAGAATCCAATCATCCACCCCTTAAGAGAATAAAAATACAGCATGGAGATAGCGAGGTTACAGACCACTCATTTTAGACTTCCGGACAAAGGAGACTCTCTCTACACCTACAAAGTTATTGAACAAAACAATTTTACTAATCAACATTTAGTAACCATAGGAAAACAGTTGAATAGGATAGAATCCACCTTCCGAGAATCCTACTCGACTTATTACACCACAAGTTGACACTCTAAAAAAACCCATTTTTAAAGCCTTTGAATTTCCAAAAATCTTAGCCCGAGTTTGCCAAAGCTATAGAACAAAAGAAAAACTCTTAGGAAAATCAAAGTTAGAACCGATCCTATACTAGACACTCATAAATTCCAGAATCTTATCATTAGAGATACTCCGGACCAACCCACCATTAATACCCTAACCAAACCCTCGATAATCCCGATAATGAGTCAGTCAATGAGATTAACAAACTCAATTGGAGACAACCTCAGAAGCTTTATTATAGTAGAGCTACCCCACCAGACATTGCCCAAGAAGAATCATCGCAAAAAATACAGAATAAATACTCTCCTGACGCCATCTATGAATGGAACATTGATGGTGTTGCGAAACCAATGTTATGAACATTCTTAACAACATGGTGATGCTTGCTAATGCCTACAAAACACAGCAAGATGTTTCGACCATGCTGTTGCCAATCTTTTAGTAGCTGGATTTCTTGGACAGCTAAAAGGTTGGTGGGATAACTACCCGACGATGAACAAAAGACACAAATTTTAACCGCTTATAAGGTAGATGATTTTGGTCAACGCATGGATGATGACCAAGGTCATCTCATCCAAGATGCGGTCAATACTCTTATCTATTCCATTTCACAACACTTTGTAGGAGATCCTTCACATATTAGGGATAGAAACCAAGATCTCCTTTCCAATATGCGTTGCAAATCCTTATGAAGATTTAGAGAATGCAAAGAGCTTTTCTTTCAAAGGGTTCTTATTAGACCCGAAATTTTCAGATTTCTCTCTCTCCTTCCTCTCTCTCTCTCTTGTAAACCATCATCCCTTCCATCTTCATCCTCATCTCTTCCATCTCAAGCTTTCTTACCTTGTATCCCCTGGTTCCAAAGTAAGTTAGTTTTTCATATACATAGTTTTATACGAGTTACCAACTTACATGATAGTTGGTTAACCATTTCTTGTAATACAAACATCAATACTCCCCGGAGTGCGGATTACCGCCCTAGTGGATGACTTGATGCTTTAGTTTCTGCATCTTTCAATACATGTAATTTCAGCTTTTCAGCTTTATAATACAAGTTCATACCACCTTCATGGTTGGTTTTTGTTTATGCATACTCTTACTTTATATTTTATATATTGCCTTTGCTCTTTACATTATTTATAATTCTCGCGATTTTATTTAAGTTATTTACTTCCTTGTTTTATACAAAAATTTGTTTTGATACATCATTCCTGCTTTCATATAGATCTGTTAATCTCTTATACTTCATTGTTCTCTCATATAGTACTCCGATCCTAACCCCTTTATGGTATCGAGCCTCAAAGGAAGGTATAGATAGTCTTTGTAAGAACATACTCTTAGATCGAGAGCCATTCGTTGGCATCCTTCTTGTTTCTACAGAGTGGTCCAGGCCGTAAGTCCCTGAGTGGCTGTTAGACCGTTGGTTTAGCTCTGTAACGGTTCTGAAGAAGGAATAGTTCCGATCTTAAGTATGAGTTTACATAGAAGATCTACATCTTCCTCTAGTTCTCTATCACAAATGGACTCGGATCCAGTCCTATACATAGAGAAGAAGTAAGGATAGAAGATTTCAACAAATCTATAGAAAATTGGGAAATTCCTAAAATACAGCTTAAGGAAATATACAAACAATCAAAATTGAAGTTTTTCAAAAAAATCTGACTATGTCATATCCACCGAAGAAAGAGATGTTCCTCTTTCTAATTCCTATGAAAAAATACATCTTTTAAACAAAGAGTCCATCCAAAAGCATAAACAAAAATACAATTACATACATATAGGACTAGTCCAAGTAGGAGTTAAACCCCTTACCAAATAAGGTCTTAATACCTCCATTCTTTTAGTTTTACGAGATTCACGTCTCTTAAACTATGATGAGTCCATACTTGGTACCGTGGAGACAAGTCTCTGCAAAGGATCTATACATTTTGACTGTTATCCTAATTTCTCTGTTTCTCTCAAGGATAAAAATATTCTTAGAGCCCTCACACTCCAAATCAAAACTCATAATTACAAAGTGGCGGATGGATCTATTCCTTTAGCCCTTGTCTATATAATCCATTATAAAGCCATGTCCTCCGCTTTTGGAGAAAATGCTTTCAAACATAGTCCACGGGGAGAAACACTTCTTCTTCAAACTGACATTTCTAGAGCAAATACGACTATTCCTAGGTCTATTAATTGGAACCAAGCTACTTTACCAGAACAATGGGAATTAGAAAACCAAATTCCCCAACAAGTTGTTCAAAATACGGACCCTACTAACGTCATTCAACACCCCGAAGGAAGAGTGACCATTAGATTTCCTAGAAGATCTTTCGATTCAAGATCTAGTCCTTCTTTTCATAATTCTTATACAAGGTCCATAGATCTTAATCCTAATCTTCCTCCTATAATCACCATTCCCCCAAAGACGCATAGAAACACTCCTCCTCCTAGTATACATAGAGACACTCCCACAAGAGATACAACACCTTTACCTCCTTCCACCAGTAGAAGTAATCATGAGACACCTCTTGAACCAGAAATTAGTGGTTTAGATAATAGATCGGGCATTTCCGAGGCCAATTTATCAACAAAATCAGCTGAATCACCGAACCAGCCCTAGGAAATACAGATTCTCCTCATCATTCTCCTACTTATTCACAAATGATAGATGCCGAGCTTAATGTTTTAGAAAAACATTTTGAGCCTAACAAAGCTTTTCTTAATAAAGAATTTAATTCTGAAAACAACAAACAAATCGAGAATGGTTCTTCAAAACCTTTGCCGATAAAGCAAAAGACATCAAACAAAAATATTACGACTACATATATGAATATGAAGTCCATATATTTTTCTTTGATTGGCTAGAAGAACAATTCCTTGAGCCAAAAGAAATATTTGTTTTAGATCATCATTATAAGTGGAAACTTGATAATGGTGAAACCATAGAATCCAATCATCCACCCCTTAAGAGAATAAAAATACAGCATGGAGATAGCGAGGTTACAGCCACTCATTTTAGACTTCCAGACAAAGGAGACTCTCTCTACACCTACAAAGTTATTGAACAAAACAATTTTACTAATCAACATTTAGTAACCATAGGAAAACAGTTGAATAGGATAGAATCCACCTTCCAGAATCCTACTCAGCTTATTACACCACAAGTTGACACTCTAAAAAAACCCATTTTTAAAGCCTTTGAATTTCCAAAAAATCTTAGCCCAGAGTTTGCCAAAGCTATAGAACAAAAGAAAAACTCTTAGGAAAATCAAAGTTAGAACCGATCCTATACTAGACACTCATAAATTCCAGAATCTTATCATTAGAGATACTCCGGACCAACCCACCATTAATACCCTAACCAAACCCTCGATAATCCGATAATGAGTCAGTCAATGAGATTAACAAACTCAATTGGAGACAACCTCAGAAGCTTTATTATAGTAGAGCTACCCCACCAGACATTGCCCAAGAAGAATCATCGCAAAAAATACAGAATAAATACTCTCCTGACGCCATCTATGAATGGAACATTGATGGTGTTGCAGAAACCAATGTTATGAACATTCTTAACAACATGGTGATGCTTGCTAATGCCTACAAAACACAGCAAGATGTTTCTGACCATGCTGTTGCCAATCTTTTAGTAGCTGGATTTCTTGGACAGCTAAAGGTTGGTGGGATAACTACCTGACAGATGAACAAAAGACACAAATTTTAACTGCTTATAAGGTAGATGATTTTGGTCAACGCATGGATGATGACCAAGGTCATCTCATCCAAGATGCGGTCAATACTCTTATCTATTCCATTTCACAACACTTTGTAGGAGATCCTTCACATATTAGGGATAGAAACCAAGATCTCCTTTCCAATATGCGTTGCAAATCCTTATGAAGATTTAGAGAATGCAAAGAGCTTTTCTTTCAAAGGGTTCTTATTAGACCCGAAATTTTCAGATTTCTCTCTCTCCTTCCTCTCTCTCTCTCTTGTAAACCATCATCCCTTCCATCTTCATCCTCATCTCTTCCATCTCCAAGCTTTCTTACCTTGTATCCCCGGTTCCAAAGTAAGTTAGTTTTTCATATACATAGTTTTATACAGAGTTACCAACTTACATGATAGTTGGTTAACCATTTCTTGTAATACAAACATCAATACTCCTTGGAGTGCGGATTACCGCCCTAGTGGATGACTTGATGCTTTAGTTTCTGCATCTTTCAATACATGTAATTTCAGCTTTTCAGCTTTATAATACAAGTTCATACCACCTTCATGGTTGGTTTTTGTTTATGCATACTCTTACTTTATATTTTATATATTGCCTTTGCTCTTTACATTATTTATAATTCTCGCGATTTTATTTAAGTTATTTACTTCCTTGTTTTATACAAAAATTTGTTTTGATACATCATTCCCTCGCTTTCATATAGATCTTTAATCTCTTATACTTCATTGTTCTCTCATATAGTACTCCGATCCTAACCCCTTTATGGTATCGAGCACGAAGGAAGGTATAGATAGTCTTTGTAAGAACATACTCTTAGATCGAGAGCCATTCGTTGGCATCCTTCTTGTTTCTACAGAGTGGTCCAGGGCCGTAAGTCCCCGAGTGGCTGTTAGACCGTTGGTTTAGCTCAGAACGGTTACGAAGAAGGAATAGTTCCGATCTTAAGTATGAGTTTACATAGAAGATCTACATCTTCCTCTAGTTCTCTATCACAAATGGACTCGGATCCCAGTCCTATACATAGAGAAGAAGTAAGGATAGAAGATTTCAACAAATCTATAGAAAATTGGGAAATTCCTAAAATACAGCTTAAGGAAATATACAAACAATCAAAATTGAAGTTTTTCAAAAATCTGACTATGTCATATCCACCGAAGAAAGAGATGTTCCTCTTTCTAATTCCTATGAAAAATACATCTTTTAAACAAAGAGTCCATCCAAAAGCATAAACAAAAATACAATTACATACATATAGGACTAGTCCAAGTAGGAGTTAAACCCCTTACCAAATAAGGTCTTAATACCTCCATTCTTTTAGTTTTACGAGATTCACGTCTCTTAAACTATGATGAGTCCATACTTGGTACCGTGGAGACAAGTCTCTGCAAAGGATCTATACATTTTGACTGTTATCCTAATTTCTCTGTTTCTCTCAAGGATAAAAATATTCTTAGAGCCCTCACACTCCAAATCAAAACTCATAATTACAAAGTGGCGGATGGATCTATTCCTTTAGCCCTTGTCTATATAATCCATTATAAAGCCATGTCCTCCGCTTTTGGAGAAAATGCTTTCAAACATAGTCCACGGGAGAAACACTTCTTCTTCAAACTGACATTTCTAGAGCAAATACGACTATTCCTAGGTCTATTAATTGGAACCAAGCTACTTTACCAGAACAATGGGAATTAGAAAACCAAATTCCCCAACAAGTTGTTCAAAATACAGACCCTACTAACGTCATTCAACACCCCGGAAGGAAGAGTGACCATTAGATTTCCTAGAAGATCTTTCGATTCAAGATCTAGTCCTTCTTTTCATAATTCTTATACAAGGTCCATAGATCTTAATCCTAATCTTCCTCCTATAATCACCATTCCCCCAGTACGCATAGAAACACTCCTCCTCCTAGTATACATAGAGACACTCCCACAAGAGATACAACACCTTTACCTCCTTCCACCAGTAGAAGTAATCATGAGACACCTCTTGAACCAGAAATTAGTGGTTTAGATAATAGATCAGGCATTTCCGTGCCAATTTATCAACAAAATCAGCCTGAATCGCCGAACCAGCCCTAGGAAATACAGATTCTCCTCATCATTCTCCTACTTATTCACAAATGATAGATGCCGAGCTTAATGTTTTAGAAAAACATTTTGAGCCTAACAAAGCTTTTCTTAATAAAGAATTTAATTCTGAAAACAACAAACAAATCGAGAATGGTTCTTCAAAACCTTTGCTTTGATAAAGCAAAAGACATCAAACAAAAATATTACGACTACATATATGAATATGAAGTCCATATATTTTTCTTTGATTGGCTAGAAGAACAATTCCTTGAGCCAAAAGAAATATTTGTTTTAGATCATCATTATAAGTGGAAACTTGATAATGGTGAAACCATAGAATCCAATCATCCACCCCTTAGGAGAATAAAAATACAGCATGGAGATAGCGAGGTTACAGCCACTCCTTTTAGACTTCCAGACAAAGGAGACTCTCTCTACACCCACAAAGTTATTGAACAAAACAATTTTACTAATCAACATTTAGTAACCATAGGAAAACAGTTGAATAGGATAGAATCCACCTTCCGAATCCTACTCAGCTTATTACACCACAAGTTGACACTCTAAAAAACCCATTTTTAAAGCCTTTGAATTTCCAAAAATCTTAGCCCAGAGTTTGCCAAAGCTATAGAACAAAAGAAAAAACTCTTAGGAAAATCAAAGTTAGAACCTGATCCTATACTAGACACTCCTAAATTCCAGAATCTTATCATTAGAGATACTCCAGACCAACCCACCATTAATACCCTAACCAAACCCTCTGATAATCCTGATAATCTGTGTGTGTGTGTGGCGGGGGAGAAAAAATAAAACATAATAATAATAATAATAATAAATAGAGAAAGAAGAAAAACCTAATATTTTCTTCTGACTCTCACTTCTCGCGATACACAATTTACCCTTTAAGTTTTTTCTTATTTTCCAACATATCTAACATGCGAGACCATAATATGGATCGCTTGTTTTTTCTCCAATTTTTATGAATTATCAAATTAAAACAATAAATGATATTAATAAATGGTGGATTAATGTTTTTAGTGTAAATTCATTCTAGGCTTATTTATTTATGAATTTAATTCAAATTAATTTAATTGAAATAATCATACAAATGTTAATTTATTATGTATATATAAAAATATAATACAACGTGTTCTAACTTGTTGAAATTCTTTATTTTTTTAAAAACGACGTGTCGGCATGTTGTATCGTGTCGTATCACGTGTCGCGTGTCAGTGTCGGTGCTACTTAGGTAGTTGGAGTCTGTAGAGGCCGCAGGAACGGGGTTGTCGATTGCTCCTTATTGCAAGAAAAATGCGCGCGTCTTCTATGAGCCAAACCGAAGCCCTAGCTCATCGATTGTGCGATTCATTTCAGGAGAAAGCCAAAGCCCACGGGCCCTGCAAAATATGATTGAAAACTGTTGGATGTAATTATAGGCTTATAGGCTGAACGAGAGAAGTGAGTATGAATTATTGCCAACGCGAGGCCAACTAGCTAGCTGATTAGACTTGCCCCAAATCCCATCGCAGAAAAATCCGTCCGTTCTAAGTGGTTGTGTTATCTCCCTTCGCCTCTTTAGAATATGTTGTGTTCTGAGACTTGTCATTAAACTATGGAGAACTATTGCTACCACACTAGAAAGATAGACAGCATCTTATGCGAAGGGTATGTAGCTTGAGATAATATGACGGACAGTTCCTCACTTGCATATCAAGAAAGGAGAAGATAGATTCGGCCATTTACTCCAACTAGAATAGAATCAGATTGTACTACTGAGAATTACCCATGACTAAGGGGATAGCAAGAGGACTTGCCCAGCCTAGCCTAGCACTTGTCTTCATCATCCAGATTGATATCGATTGATGCAAGTTTCGCACAAATAGTATTAAACTCATTTAAATGCGCAGAATATGAATCACCTTCACTCATCCGAAAATTGTAGAGTCGCCTCCGTAGAAATAGCCTATTCACAAACAATTTGTTCTGATAAATGTTTTCCATTTTCGTCTACTCCCCTATGCAACGAAGACTTCACCAAAGATGAATGGCATAGCTCCATTTTTCCAATCAATTAATCAAGTGATCTCATTCAATAAATGCCTAATATGTCTCTCTGATCTCACATCACTCATGCATGGGCTATTTGCGTCAGTAAAATATTAAATTCTCAAAATGGTCTGGAATATCATCAAATATCACATTTTGATACGCCATTTTGATTATCTCTGCAGCTCATGGTCTGACCATAATAATCGAATTGATTACCTTCATACATAGGAGCAAAGTAAAGAATAAGATACATCGGTGAGATTGTTATATTAAACGATTCGATAGATTTCACAAGTAAAGAACTTCACTAAAAGTTACTTTTATAAACGAAATTTAGTTTTCTATCACAATTATTCTTGGAGATACTTTCTCCCGTCTCACGGTCAAAAAGTCGCACAAGCAAAGAATTAAACAAAGCTTGTTGGAGACTGGAGAGGCCATACCAAGAAAAGCATTAAAACGATATGTTCCAACAAATAAATTTAATCCAAGCAAACAAGCCAGCATACGCACGCAGCCTTGCTCGAAACAAACACATTGATCAGGCATGGCTGCTTCCAACACGATAGCATACACGTGGGCTGCTGAAGCCGCCGCCGAGATCGTGTCCCAGAAATTAGAGATGTTGCTCTCTCACCCGGCGTGCCTAAGGTGCTCATTGACGGAACCACTCGCGAAGGAGGCCAGGGAGAAGCTGGCCATGATCCAAGAGTTCTTTTCCACGCGAGACAGCTTGTCCCCGAGCACCGTGAGCTGGTTGGAGCGGCTCCTCCAAGCCATGTACGACGCCGAGGAATTCATCGACAAATTCCACCTCAGAGAGGCCCGCGGAAGGCACAAGGCCCTGCACATGGCCACGAGGCCGCCCACCGCGCTGATCTCCAAGTGCAAGCTGCGGAGGGACCTGTCCAATCTGGTGAATAAGATGCGGGAGTTGTGTCAAGATCAGTGCTTCACAGGCAAGGAGGCCAAGGGCAAGACGAGGAAGGCCTCCCCTCCTAGTGTTCCTAGGCAAGACGAGAAACAGGAGAGGCTGACTAGTTTATGGGATTGGCAAGCGTCGATTAACTCCTTATGGCGGGAGAAAAAGGAGGAAATAAAGGAGAGGATTGGGGAGGGAGCGAAATCGGGGAATCTCGGTTGGACTTTAATTAGGGGTGAGCCAGGTGCCGGCAAGACGTCCGTCGCGAGATGGGTCTACAGGGAAGCGATGTGCCTGGGCTTCAAGTGGCGCGCTTGGGTCCACCTCTCGCCCAGCATGGACATGCAGGAGTTCTTGTTCGAGGTACTGAAGCAGATTAGGAAGCTGGCGAGGGAGCTGAAGGACATAAACTTGCAGGAGATGACGGAAATCCGCCCCCATGACTTGGCCAAGTGGAAGAAGTTCCTCATCGTGTTGGATGGCGTGCACACGTCCAACGTTCAACTTTTGGGAGGGTTAGCGAGAATCCTGCGTCATGGGCAGGGCCACATAATCATCACGACTCAAGACGACCTCATAGCCAATATCATGGGCGGTTTCGAGATCGAGCCGAAAAAAGTGAACCAACAAGAAAGCCGGGAAATGCTCGCCCTTAAGTTGCGTGGAGTGCCCGACGGTCAGAAGCTCTCGAATGAGGAGGAGGCTATCCTAGAAACGTGTCAGGGCTCGCTGCTCCGTATATCCTTAATTCTCGGATTGCTGCCGCATGCTGGAAAGCAGGAACGCGCGGCGTTGGCGAAAGATGGTTCTAAGATGTCATTATCAGATCTCCTGAAGTTGAGTTACCAGAAATTGCCGGCCCCTCTGAAACCGTGTTTCATCTACATGGTTTTGTTCCCCCGAGCAACCCCGATTCGAACAAGAAAGCTAGTGCGGCTGTGGTTGGCTGAGGGCTTATTGGATATGCATTGTTGTGGTGGAGAATGGAAAACGACAAGGGCGCCCGAGGATGTGGGAGAGACTTTCATTCTGGAGCTCGCGGAAAGGAACATAATCGATGTGGCGAGCTGGAGGGCAGATGGATCCCCCAAAACTTGCCACATGCTCAACTCTCTGTATGACGTGATCCGCCCGATCGCGATGGACACAAGGTTCCTCTACGTGCATGACGCTAGGAAGTCGAAAGACGAGAACGACCGCTACCCAGCTGGCCAGCAACAAGAGCTGCTGGCACAACCACGAGAAACCAAGGTCCGGTGGCTTGCAGAGCACACAAACATAGTCAGAGACAGCCGCAGCGGCAGCTACCCTGATTTGAACCTCCGGTACGTCCGCTCGTTTCTGTCGTTCTTCATGAGGAGAGGCATGCTCACCAAGGATATCAGCACGTTCCTTAGGAAGATGACCTCCAAGACTGCCTATAGATTGCTGAGGGTACTTGACTTGGAAGGTGTGTATAAGCCATCCTTGCATGGTGTGCTCCATAAGCTGGTGCTCTTAAAGTACCTAGGTTTGAGATCCACGGCGTTGCCCTCAATCCCAAGAGCAGTTGCGGATCTGCAATACCTTGAGACTCTTGACATAAAGGACACCTACATCACTTCCCTGCCGAATTCCTTCTGGATGGCAAGGAACTTGAGGCACCTGCATCTAAACTGGTTCTACATCAACTTGAAGACCATCTTCAAGGCTCGCAGCAACAATGTCATGGCCTTGAGTAGACTCCAAACCTTAAGCGGGCTGGTTATGGGTGAAGTCAAGGAGAACTCCGTCCAGATGGACAGCTTGACCAAGCTGAAGCTTTTCTTGCACCAATTGGATAGGGACACCTCAGGCTCTGCAGGAAAAGCAGTAGCCGATTGGATTAGCTCTAGGCTCCCCAATCTCCGGTCCTTGACCTTTGGGGTGACCAGAAAAGCCCAGCCTGCGAAAGAAGCCAAGAAGAAAACATCGCAGATAGGCCTGTTACCGGAATTGTCGTTGGCAGGACATCGCGAACTGTTTGCGCTCTACTTGCTAGGCCAACTCAAAGAACCCAACTGGAAACAGCTCTTGCCAGTCTCGCTCCAGGTTTTGACTCTGTCGGGCTCGAAATTGGAGGCAGACATGATGGCCGAGTTGGGTGGTCTCCTGAAACACCTGAGGACGTTCAGGCTGTTGGGCAATTCTTTCCTGGGCACTAGTCTGAAGTTCGCCAGAGATGGGTTTCCGAGCCTCTTGATCTTGAAGATTTGGAAGCTGCCTTGCCTTCGGAAGGTGATTGTTGAACAAGGAGCAATGCCACATCTCAGAGTACTCGAGCTTAGGCACCTAAAGAGCTTGACACTTGTTGAAGATATCAAGGAGTGCAGGGAATTGGAGAATATAGATATCACATCCGAAAGCGACACTCTTGTTAAAGAACTTAGGGGCAAAATAGGAGTGAAGACGAATCTGAATTTTGAAGAAGACATCGAGAGGTCGGAAGACGGTGACGACAGGTATGGGGAAATATTAAATTTCAAACATGTTCTTTATGCATGACGATGAAAAAGTTTTTATAGATTGATAATTTCAATAATTACTTATTAGTTATTAAAAAGAACGATAAAAATCAGGCACAAAAAAGGAGATGATGTATTCGCACGTTGAAAAGGACACTAATAAGAGGCCCAAATCTGCGGAACATGTTCTTTACACAAAGTGATGAAAATGTTTTATGGATTTGATAATTTCTCATTAGTGATTAAAAGCCACGATTATGATTTTTATCTAATAAGAATTGCGTCGTCTCATTTCACTAAACCAAGTCAATACATATTAAGAAACTATGAAGGCTACAGTGAATCCTACTAAATAACACAAAATCATGAGGCCAATATCATTTAACCTTTGTGAAATCTAATGTCGGATTCAAAAGTAACCTTTGGAACCAACCTTAATTCTCGTAGCCTAGGCATGTTGAGTGTGCCTTTCACCTAGCTCACATACAAGACGATGAAGAAGAGATAAAAGAGATTTTTTTTACACTGGTTAAGACCTTTCGTTCAATAAAAGAAGCTTGTCATATAGGAACAAGGTCGCTTTATTTTCACCATCATGAGTGCTATTACCGCATCTGTATGCACACGTGTGTGTGCGAAGCTAACTTATTTAGTGGTTTCTCGTTTCCTCCAGTGATGATGACACCAAGGCAACGGCTCCTTCTTGAGTACAAGCTACTACAACGATTTTCGGAGCTGAACATATGTATATGTCCCACCTTCCCACCCCTTAACCCCTCCCTTTCTCTCTCTCTCTCTCTCTCTCTCTCTCTCTCTCTCTCTAAGTATGCCAAGAAACAATTTCACATACCAGTCATATTATATGATGAATTGACACAATCCCATTCACTTTATTCATGTTGATACCTGCATTTTGCTAGCAATGCGTGCGAGAATAAAAATAAGAATAACAACAATAATAAAAAAAATTGTCATAAGCCCCAGCTAGTAAGATACACGCTTTCTTTCCCAAAAAAATGAAAAGAGTTCTAGATTCTTTTTCTCGCTGGTGGCCTCTCACGGCCTCTCTAGCTTCCCCGCCGGTCGCCAGCTCCACCAGTAGCCACCACTGCCGGCCTTCCATCTCTGATTACGAAAGACGCCCGAAGCTCGAACCTGGAGTCCCCTGGATTTCTCTCTCGCCTGAGGTAACATCGTTGTCGATTTGAGTGTTCAGATGTCTCCGCCTGCTCGCATCAGCGTCTCCAGCGGCCTACCCGTAGTCCGAACTGAATCATCTCCTATTGCTATGGTAAACAACATCAAGAGTTGCGCGAATAGGCCGGTGGATTCATCGGCGTAAATGCTTCTTTGAGATCGGATACAGAAGCTCGAGGCCTACAACTAAGTGTCCCATCGTCCCTAGGCGTCGAATTGTGAAGAGGCTCATGTCGCTGATTTTGATAATCAACTCCGGCTCTATTTCAATAGCTGTGATACGCACTGCATGTTAAACGTGGAGAGAGAAGAATAGAGAAATCTTCATAGAGGGCCAGTTCCATAGAACGCTAAGGCGACAATGGAATTCGTCAATCAATAGTCACACTTATCAGGTCGTTTCTTTCCCAATTACGCTCATGTATCAGATTTCGAATTCATTTTCAAATTTGTCTCTTGCCCTACGCTCTGTTTTGGTGTCTTTCCATTGTAAATGCTGAACCACCCCTGAGGCTATTGCCTCAAACAAGTATTTCTCCGGTCCATAAGGTTGTTGGTGCTAATTGGTTCGAGAGTAGTGATTTGAGTTCAATCCAGTGGCATCGGAGTATGGGAGGTGCTGTTGTGAAAAGCGAACAATCGAATAATAAATAGATAGAATGAATCAGACATCCAGATTTATGTGGTTCGATTGTAAAAACTTACGTTCATGGAAAAAGTAACAACGAATTTCATTATGGATCAAACGATACACGAAAATTACAACCACTTGAGTCACTCAAATGCTCACAGTATTTCCTAAGCCCTAATTACACCCAATAATTAACATAGTGTTTAATTCTGAAATTTCTCATGAAATAATCTCTCAATCTCACGGAGAAATTATACACAAATTCTTACTATAAGAATTTAATTGACTTGAACACTAATTCTTCATGGATGTAATTGCACGAACGAAACTAATGGCAAGCACTCTGTGTGAAAACGGCGCTTCAAGAAACCTTCGCCTCGTCAACCAGCGCTCATTGAACAAAAGTTGAGAATTGACATATAAGCCACCGCTAGAGAGTCCAAAATTAGACCGGTCAAAAAAGTCCACGCGTGAAGGAAACCGAATGAAGCTCGGATTCGATCAACAAAGTCAACATTTGGACTTTCCCCTTTTTTTTCGTCTTTTATTTCTCTGAAATACGGTGGCCATATATCTCACGGCCAAAGTCCAATCCTTTTCTGTCCTCTTCTATGGTCAAAGTCCAACGCTTCTTTGGACTTCACCACACGACTTCACCACTGAAGTAAATTTCATATTCTGATATTTGGTTTTGCTGAACCTTATCCACAATTCAATTTGGATCGAGTTCATTCAATGGCTCAAACTTGAGATAAATGTTAATAGGTGCAATGCGTTAGATGATGTGCAATAGTTGTTCAGTAAAATTATCCAAGCAAAATATAAGTAACGGTGCCTTGCAGAATTCGATTATGCTCAGCCAGGAACTATAGGAATGCACTTATCTCGGTTAGAAGAATTACGATTCCAACAAATAAGCTAAGTCAAACATCTCCGTTTATATATGATCATGCGCCATTTCGCTTCGTGTTCAGTTTTTGTACTCATATTCCCACTAGTCAATGTTTCCTGTTCAGAGTACCTCGCTCCCACCTTTTGCTTCTCTACCACAGAGACATTCCTTGTTTCAATCAGTAGCCCGGAGTTGTTTGTTAAGTTGAGTGAGACAGAGTTGCTCTCCTTAGTTATTCAAAGTCGCCACTCGTCATCCAAATGACGTTCATAAATAATCCACGCATTTTTAGGAGATTGTGAGATTCTGGTTGTGTATCCTGAAGCGGGACTTTAAGTCTGAGTTAGATATCTTGACAAAGTTTATTTTTGAGGAGCAAGGCCCATGCAAGTGGGGTTACACTCTTGGCTGGCTTCTCTTTAGTGGGTACCATAGAATTTCACCTAGAGGCCTGGAACAAGGGCACATGCCCACGATGTCATCTCCATTGCCGGCTCAACTTGCTGGATTAAGGGCTATACCTGCAATTCATATTCACTCAATTTCTTGGCTATGAGTGTTGTACATATTTAGAGTATGCTGATTTCTGGGCTATGAGTGCTGCACATGGTATGAATATGCTGGCTTCAGGGCCATACACGCTATTTTATGTTCAAAATATTCTGAATTCAAAGCTATAGGCGCTGTATTTACTTAGAACTTGCGGGATTCATGATTAGAGATGCTGTCCATGCTTAAAACTTGGCAAATTCTTGATTATAAGTGTTGTTCATGCCTTGAATGAGCTGTATTCATGATTATATGAGCTGTCCATGGTTGAATTGGTTTGATAGATGTTCATGTTTGTTGTCCACAGCCATTCTGTACAAATAATGAAGGTTTGGTTCCGTCTCGATATTAACTTGATGTGTCATTGTGGGAAAGGGTTAGGTGGAATTTATGATGCTCGCCCGTAAGTTGCGTGGACTGCCCGATGGTCAGAACCTCTCGAATGAGGAGAAGGCTATCCTAGAAACGATGAGCAAGCAGCAGCTTTGCCACCTAGTCTCGATCTTGCATACATATTTACCTTCTCAAAATTAAAAACTTACAAATCAAAGTGAAAATTAATCACGTTAAGGAGTCAGCGACCAAGTCATCGAACGAAAAGTTATGAACCACTTTGAGGAGTGGCTAATTGCAGACAGGTAGAAAATTACTAGCCATTTTGAGGAACTTAAAGTTCTCCGTCCCAATTTGCCTTAGCTTCAGTGGAATGCCTCTGGTGAACAACTGACCCGCCCGATTTCATTATTTCTGACTTTACTCCAAGTGCAACACATATTGAAATAACTCAACCTCTCCATCTCAACATGATGACTTCAATCTATTTATCTTACTCAAATAACATTACGTTTAACCAAAAGACACATTCCACCTAAAACTTCTACCCCATGGTCAGTTTGGTAACGTGTGGTGCCCCAGAATTTGGCAGCGGCTCTGCTATGCCGAGATGCGCCATGAGAAGCCAAATGTGGCTGAGAAGCTCTCCCCCTCTGCTCAGGCTCTCAGAGTGTTCGTAGCCTGTGCATTGGCAAGCCGCGTACATCATCATCCTCGCCCAGACCTTGCTGATCACGTTCCACGTTTCGACTGATTTCAGTTGTCCAGCAAGATGGCACGCATCAAACAGCACAGACATGCTTTCAGCTCCACTCATCTTCCACACAGGGATGTCGGCTCTCACTTGGAGCAGAAGATAGCAGACTTCGCACAGATCGCGAGACTCTCCCGACTCGTGCTCCTCGAAGCAGTTGCATAAACGGGAGTGAGCATGTGCCTCTTTCTTGAATAATTTCTGCGGCCACTCGATGACCGATAAGATGTTGACTTTCTTCTTTGGCAGCATCACTAGCTCGTCCTCGAAGAACTTCTGAACTTCAACCAATGTGTCTTGGTATCGGAGCACCCCCATCCCTGTCGCGAACATGGAAGGATGGAATTTTAAAAGATAGAGCATGTACCGCGAGAGCAACATACTCATCATGTAGTCTGTGACCTCTTCCGAGTCCACGCTGTGGCAGTCTTCATAGTGACGTAGCTCAGTGGCGATGTGCCATATGATGATGCTCTGGTCAAATTCCTTCTCATCCAAACTCCATTTCAGATGATCACAGTTCGACTTCTTCAGCAGTTCGCTAGCCTCCAGCTTAAGACTCGCCAATGCGCTCTTCAATCCTACTTGCTTTTCCATATAAGTGACCGCATCCGTCATGTGTTTGAAGATCAGTTCTTTGATTTCCTCCTTCAACTCTTTGTAATCGATACAGAAGTTCTTTTCCACAACCTCGCCCAACATGGCTAGCCTTGGATAGCGGAAGATGCCCTTTCTCTTCCTCATAGATGATCCCAAGAGGCTGAACTGGGCCACGGAATTTGACCATCTTGACCATCTCAGGCTCCGGCTGAAAGAGAAAAAGGTGATGGCTGATGAAATGGCGGATGAAATGGCGGATCCCTTGGGTCTCTGAATGCGCCAGTGGTGGACCCAATCGGATGAAATTGCTAGAATTAGCGAGAAAATCTCTAAAAGTATAGCCCCACTTATCAGCGTGAAAGTTATACAGATGTCAACTTTGGAGTAATCCTTCTTATCGTGGAAGGAGAAGAATACCAACATGGCACACGGCAGGAAGAGACTGATGACCCAACGGATGATGCCCCAAAGACGGTTCAGCAACGGGGCCTTGGTGTAGAGCAGATCGTACATGAACCCGAGCTCGATCTCCACGATTTCGAAAGCCTTCACTGCTTTCATATCTGGGCCCTTGAACATGGGCCGACTGACACCCAGGTCGACAAAGCTGACGTTCAGGCCCACAAAGAGAAGCTTGAAGATCTTGAACAACTCATAGGCTTTGCCCAGAGCCCCTTGAAAGTCCTCCACTGAGTGATCCTCCAGAGCCGGAATCCGCGTGAGCTCGTCGATTCCAACCCGGTAACCCTCCTCTTTCTTCAGAGTGTACCGCGCCACATTCCTGGGGTATACGGAACCGAAATCGGGCCGCGGAAGCATTGAACCTTGAAGTCGACCTTCGCTAGCCAAGTACAAGCACAATGTCCTCTCTGCATATTTGATGAATCCCACCAGGATCATCCCCGCCGCCAATATCCACAGTGTAGACCCCCACAATGCCAAGAAGTAAATGTAAAACGCCAGTCCTACCTGGACGCAAAGCCGCGCCAAGTGCCTCAGCCATAGCTCGTTGTCCTCCAGGGCATACGAGGTGATCGTGTCAGGTCCACCCAAGTGGAGGAGGAGGAACGGCGCCCAGAACGCCATGATCTTGCTCTTCGAATCGATTGTCCCCTTTGTTTCCTTCATGTTGGCCAGGCGGCTCGACATGATGCCGAGCGTGAGAGTCGCGATGGAGTCCGCCGAAAGGTACGTCGTCCAGAGCACGACTTGGATCCAGTTCCTGAAAATGGATTTCCTCCAACTGGCCAGGGTGGCAAGGGTCAATTGGAGGAACAAGCTGAAGAGGACGAGTAACTGCAGCCCCCACTCTTTCCATAGACCATGAGCGTTTGTCAGCGAAAATCCCATGGTTGAACTCGAACAGATGGCACCGACAGACTCAACGATCGGGGCACTCACTTAAAGAGCGGTCAAACTTAAGATTATATATGGAGACTAGAGAGGAAGTAAGGCAAAACATCATTAGCTTTGGATTTACCTCAGCATTATCCTTGGAACTGCCATCATTTTATAAGCATTGCTTGGGATAGTAATCAAGTTCAGAAGCAATTATTTACACTGCATAACATTAGAAGGAACAAAAAGGCAGCAGTAAAATACTTTTGGCACCACTTTTTGGTGCATAATCATCGAGCAATCCTTTACATTTGCCCCAGGCAGAAGTAAAGTGACAAAATTAGATTCCGGTATTCGCGCTAGCACAAGTATTATCTACCATAATTGAGAAGATTGGAACTAGACAAAGAGTTAAAGTTTGGTTTCTCAATCATTGCGCCAAATTGAAATCCAAGAAACTTCCCTACAATCATTGTGATTTTCACACTTTGTCTGAAATGCATCCCTACTTTCACGTGATTCATGTGAAATTAAAAATCACCTATTTAGCTTGCTATAACAAGTAAAGTCACAAACAGGCCAAAAGAAAGTGACAATGCTCCCTCCAATTTGAAGCGATTCCAAAACATCAAGTTGATTGCTTTGATTCCAACACATAAGCATATTATTTTCATTTAAAATTTCAAAGATCTATTTGTTTTCCTAAAAAAAAAAAAAATGGAAAGCCAGTAAAATTTTCATTAAGAACGCAATGGCAAGACTTGCAGATCATCAATTTGTGTTGTCACCATAGAATATCTCAAGAGATGTGGACAAGATGAAAGGGAGACGAAATACCAATTTTTTTTACTTCATATTAAAGGAGAACGAGAGATGTGGGTCAAAACTTTTAAAAGCGATAGAGAGATACGTAGAGCCCGGACGAATTAAAGGCCTCTTGGTCAAAGCTGAAAAAATCAAAGAAAAAATATGTACAAATGCAGATTTTTGATCGAGTCAATCATACTTACCTTTTTTAAACCGCTGGGATTTTGCTAATCCATACTATTATGTAAAGCAAAAAGGATCTCTTTAAGAGATCACAATCCTTTTTTTTCTCAAAAATATCCTCAATTAGATTTTTTACAGATATTTTATGAATGGGCAAATGCATCGATTAACGATTCTACTTTATCTCTTATGTGTATTATTTTAAACATTTAAACATTTTCTATCTTATAAACAACCCTACTATAAAAAAATCATTCTCGAAAGGTTTTCCATTTTCCACAGTATATGCAATTCCTGCATATTGTGTCAATAACTTTTTTGTCATTTTGGATGTCAATTTTTGTATACAGGCAACGCACGTGTATTTTTGCTGCTACACAAAAGGATAACACAATAAAAGAAGCCACTTACACACTACGAAGAAAAGCCAACTTGAGCTGTGTCCTGAGCTCTCGATTAATTAAACACCTTGATTGGTATTATCAGAAAAATATCTTGATTAATTTCTTTGTAAGAATTAAATCTGTACTTTCTATAGTTGTGCTTTCTCCTGCCTGTTCTTATTTTTGGTTCTCTAATTTCATGTGTTTTTAAAAGCATGCAAAGTTAATTAAACAAAAGGCTAAAAGTAATTTCCTGCAATAACAACCTAGAATTTCAGATATCTTGTTAAGCCATAGAAAGTGAAGGTGATTTCCCCTCTTTTTATCTTTAGGAAAGGATCCCTTAATCAAATTACCGATGGATGGGGTAGTCATTGCACTCAGAAAATTAATTGTCTTCATGAGAACATTCCTATAAATAGACGAAACTTACAATTTATCTTCTCTTTTGGATATATGGATACCCTGGAAACTCATATTTATTAAAAGATTAATATCACAAAAAACCTCAAACTAATACACCCATGCCACATTTACCCCAAGCTAATTTTATATCACACCCATGCCATATTTATCTTAACACGGTGCACTCGTGCCATGTTTATTTCAAAATAATTTTTATATAACAAAAAATTTTGTAATTGATATACTTGTGCCACGTTTACTCTAAAAAAATCATAGATTTATCTCAATTTGGGGTAAAGTAGCACAAGTATATCAGTTTGGGGTAAATGTGGCATGGGTCTATCAATTTAGGATTTTTTGTGATACAAAAATTAGTTTAGGGTAAATGTAGTATGGGTATATTGTTTTTTGAGTTTTTGTAACACAAAAAACTAATTTGGGGGTAAATGCGACACATTAATCGTGACATTACTTTTGGATGTTTAATCGTCAAGCGATTCTTTGAATTTGCCAAGAGGAGGAATTACAGCAACAAAATCAGGTTGAGTATGAACTACTTTAATTGAGAAGGTTCAAATATAGGCTGAGAGTTATAATTTGATTTCTCAATCACTACTCCAAAATGAAATCCAATGATCTTCACTGTAACCACTATGATTCTCACACATTGTCCACCAAGCATCACTAACATGATTCACATGGAATATAAAAAACAACTATTCTAACTTGCTATAACAAGTAAAGTCACAAAAAGGCTAAAAGAGGGTGATAAATGCTTACTCCAAATTGAAGCAATTCCAACTGCTGGCCATCATAGTATGCTTTGGGGTTACTTGCCAAATTGTCGAACACAGCTTTGTTGGAAAGCATATCGACATAACATGCTTCATTTATCTGCACTGGTGTAAGTGCCAGCCTTGACTGGAAACATTCTTTTCAATTAATGAAAACCGTTCAGATGATATGCACTATGTCTCAGATCTAAGCATCGATTGGTAATGTTTAACACAACTCGAATAGTACTTATGGAGGGATACGGGAAACATCAAAGAAAGACATGAAGGGGGCAAGCACAAAAATAAAAATAACAAGAAACAGGACAGCAAATAGAGAATTAGATGAGAGAGATTGATGCCATTGATGGGTGCCAAGGACTTCTGGTGCAATAAATGCAATCTAATTCAGAAGGTCAAGACTCAAACATCTGGAAGTATGCCCAACAGGTGGCAAGGCTGCTTGTCAATTATTCCATTACTAAACCAAGACAACTTTGGAAGACTGCCTCCATTCAATGAGCTAGCACTCAAGAAAGGTGCTCAGTTTGCCCATGGCTGTTGTTTGACTCAGAATTGCTAACACTTTGCCCAAGTCCTCTATCATACTGACAAAAATCACTGCTCCCCAAAAATCATGAACCTTACTGTAAAGCCACATTCATCAATCAATTAGTACGTACCATCACACAACATTTGAGGGAGATTCAACAAATTCTCCAATTCAATGATTAATGGACCTCTCTAACTCCGACTAACGTCAAATCCACATCATGCATCCTACCCTACGTCTATCATTAGAATACAACCAAACTTGAGTACGCATACAATTGCGAGCGCCCCCACAGAAAGAGAAGTTTAGATTACCTCATTAAACAAGTTGATGACGCGCTTCATCTGAGCTCCTTCAGGTGCTTTGCGTATACCAGTAACATATTTAAGTCTTTCTGTATCATCCGAGAACTTGACAGCAGGCAATGGAGCTCGTGCACTAGCAAAAGGTGCAGGCATGGGCTTTGCTGGAGTACTTCTGCTTCCTGCTCTGGCCACAATACTAGTAAGAGTGGATTGACACTTCTCCTGCTGTTTCTTGAATTTATTTAACTGTCCTTGCAATGCTATGGTTATCTAATAGGTAGTCAATCCCGTTCAACGCGTGTGAACCTCTCCCGCAATCTGTGCCGAAATGTGTAAGTCAGCAATAGTCAGCAATAAATGATGTATAGCAGAGAACAATTCAAGCAACCATGACACATAAGATCGTGCAAGTTCAGCCCAAATGTATTCAACTGAAGAGATTACCAATTAAAGCACTAAAAGAAGCAAAACAACAATGAATAACCAAGCGAAGCCCTCACAGCAACTTAGACAACAACCATGAGTGATTACAAAAATCACCAGATGACCATATCGTAGGGATGGATCAAAACTGCACAGTTAGACCAAACAAAAGCAAACGCGCCTCCAGGATGCATGATCGACAACAATGGCAAAGTTAATTGATGGACATCACCCAGTACCCTGTAAATACTACCCACCAACTGAAATTACTTCACCAAATTAAGTACACTCCACAGAAACCCTCTATCGATTAATACACAAGCCCTAACAACCCCACCAAGAATCTCGGATAGTTCAGGAAGCAGATCCCAAAGTTTCCCAGAAAAAGAAAAGTCCAGTAATCAAAACAGCTCCTTTATGATAAATAAGCGTTTAACTTGACCAACAAATGGCAAAACCCTAAACCCTAGAGTCGATTTTTTTTTTTTTTTTTTTTTTTTTTTTGGTAAGAACCCTAGAGTCGAAGTTCTGCCACACTCCGAACAAGAAATTGATCTCACGCTTGTCAACCGCCAGGACATACGTATAAGTAGCATGAAATAGAGGGGAAACAACGACAGACTCGCGATCTTTCCTACAGAACATGGAAATTGGAATTGAGGATGGGAAGTGCCAAATTTGGCGAATGAGCAAGCACGTAAACGACTTTATAGAGAAGCACCTTACGTGATGGAGGGTAGCGATCGAGTTTTCCGATCTGTTTCAGCTTCGCTTTCGCTTGACAATGGCAGAGAGAAATAGAGATCAACTCCTTTCGGCTCTTCCCTCTCTAATTGCAGGATCGTGCTGAGTAGGTCAAAATCAAATCAAAACAAATGGGGAACCCTAGATCGAAGGGGAAGAAACAGGGAAACGAAAGCTTACCTTCTCGGCCAGTTCGATGGGTTCCGCCGGCGAGTAAATCCACCAAGCTCAACGTCGACGGCGGATCTTGGGTAGAAGGAAGTGTTGAAGGATCGGTGGCCGGAGTTCGTAGAGACCGCCGGAGACCGGTTGTCGACCGCCGGTTTTCGCAAGAACAGTGGGCGCGTCTCCTGCGGGCCAAACCGAAGCCCAAGCTCATCAATTATGCAGTTCATTTCAGAAGCAAGCAAAAGCCCATGAGCCAAAGCCCATGGTCCCTGCAAAATGTGATTGAAGACTGCCGGATGTACTTACAGCCCAGACGAGAGAAGTGAGCGTGAATTACTGCCCACGTGAGGCCGACCAGCTAAGCTGATTGGGCTTGCCCCAAAGCCCATCGTTGAAAAATCCCTCCCTTCTGCTTGGTTGTGTTATCCTCCTTCGCCTCTTTGGAATATGTTGTGTTTTGAGCTTGTCTCTCATGTTCTGACGTTTTGTGACAACGAATGGAATAGTCTTTTCAACCCCCCGGAAAAAGGAATGGATTAGTTTTTTCATAAAATTCAAATATAATATTCTCAAATGTTATTGAAACTATCTTATGCTATACCACGGGATGCATGGGGGTTATTATTCTTGAATATTTGGGCCGAAGGTTATGCTTGGTGTCCATTAAACTATGAAGAATTATTGGTACTGGGTTAGAAAGATAGACAGCATCTTATGAGAAGGGTATGTAGCTTGAGACAATCTAAGTAAGGATGGCTCCTTACTTGCATACGAAGAAAGAAGCAGATGGATTCGGCCATTTGCTACCACTAGAATAGAATCGGACGGTACTACTGAAGGTTACCCATGATAAATAGGATAGCAAGAGCACTTGCCTAGCCTGGCCTTCTAGAAAGGAGATAGATTCGAGTGACGGTTCGTATTAGATAAGGACTTTTGATTGCCAACCCATTGTCTTTTTTGTATGTCAAAAATGATCTTATAATTGTAAATATATAAATCAGATTTGACTAACACTTACATTCTAGTAGAATTTTAATTTTGTGTGTGTATATAGAAGATGCACCCCAACGTGTCAACAAATGGGTGGTAGAAGGGTCGATTTGGAATGACTTCCTTGTGAACTGGAAAGCTAAGCTGCTCTTTCAAGGGGATACTCTCCCACTTGATTGATCTAGTTTCCAAAGAGGAAAATCCGTCTTTTGCCTCCTCCTTCAACCATGTAACCTAGTTTTCCAGTCATAGGTGGCACTCTAATGCCTTGAGGAATCTATGCATCGAGACTAACATATGAGACTAGTGAAATAAGTTACTTTCCCTAATGCTACTCCCCGACTTCCTTCCTCCATAGAAGACTTGCTAGAGTAGCTTGTGTCATGCTGGCTATTTCCTACAACTAGGATGCTACTACCATGTGACTTCACTCACAATTGTGCACTAATTTGCTCTCTCTTGAGTTGGCTTTTCTCTAAAACTCAAAAGGTTCTGCCAATAAGAGTTTGGGATTAAATCGCTTGGTCTTTGGAAGTTCCCTGATTGGTGTATACATACATACATACATACATATATATATATATAGAGAGAGAGAGAGAGAGAGAGAGACAAAGCAAGGCAAGGCAGCATGACCTTTGAATTTACCTCACCATCAAAACCGCCACTATTATATAAGCATTAACTTAGGATAGGAACCAAATTTAGAAACACCCATTTACCCCCCCCATAACATTACAAGAAACAAAATAGCAATACCATTTTCTAAACACCAGCGACACATTACTCACAACGCCACTTTTGGATGCACAGTCATCAAGCAATTCTCTGATTTGCTCAACGCAAAAGTAAAGTGACAAAATCAGGTTCCAACATTAGTACTAGCATGTGCATGATCTACTTTAAATCAAAAGATTGGAATATAGGCCGATAGTTAAAGTTTGGTTTTGCAATCACTACTCCAAATTTAAATTCAATGAATTTCACTCTAACCATTGTGATTTTCACACTTTGCTCAACATCCATCACCAACCTAACATGGTTCATATGGAATATAGTAATCACCTATTTAGCTTGCTATAAAAAGTAAAGTCACAAAAAGGCCAAAACAGGGTGATAAATACTTACTTCAAATTAAAACAATTCCGAAGCATTGAGTCAATTACTTTGATTCCAACAAACAAGCATATTATCACCTTGAGCATCAATCTCCATCTCAAATTCGTGAAGGGAGTCATCATCACAATAAAACATTACATGAGAGCATGTATATCTCACACCACGTAACCATCAATTGATGTGATTTATGATCACCGTGATCACTATATGTGATCCATGTTTGAATAATTGGCACGCGGTGTGCGACACTGGCCAAGCATTTTTGACAATCAATACACAATGTTTACAAGAGTGCATCTGGTGCATGACACGACTGAACATTTTGACCTTCCACTCACTGGGCCCACCTCTCACTTAACTTAATTAAGCCCTACAAGTTGCAAATTAAGGCTTGAAACATGTAACTAAGAACCTACAAAAGCATCTAAGTCCAAGAATTCATAACCTCAAACTAAGTTTTCTTTTCCTGTTAAGGAAAGAAAAAATCAGTCCCACAACTTTTGTATAACGTTGATTTTGGTGCCAAAACCTTTCAAAAATCATTAAACTATGAAATCGATCACTCTAGTGACTCCAATGACTTAAATTCATCGAAAAAGCTAACCTAACTCATTGAATTTACTTAAATGGATACTTAAAAAAAAAATTGGTGTTGAAGTGATGGTTCATAAAATTTTGATAGTATATTGATCCTTTATTAGATTGTAGCCATGAAATTCGAAACTTGACAAAGCGATGGCGGTAGTAACAAGCAAAAAATCACAAAGTAAGTATTCTAACTTTGCCACTATTTTCCTTTGTCCTGTTGGACTCAAAAAAGTAAAATCGAGGATCAAACATTCTCTCAAAATACTTTATTAAAAGTAACAAAGATCTATTTATCTTCCTTGTGAAAAAAAGGGGGGAGTTGGTAAGTTTTTCATTAAGAACATGATGGCAAGAATAGCAGATCATCCATTTGTGTTGTCGCCATATAACGTCTCAAGGAATATGGACAACATGAAAGTGAGACGAAATACCAATTTTGTTTACTTTATATTAGTGGAGACTTGAGATATGGGACAAAACTTTAAAAATCAATAGAGAGACACGTCAAGCTCGGAGGAATTAAAAACCTCGTGGTTAAAGCTATAAAAATCAAAGAAAAATATGTGACTTTTTTAAACCACTGGAATTTTGCTATTCTATACTATTATGGATAGCAAAAGGATCTCTTAAAGATATCACAATCCTTTTTTTCTCAAAAATATACTCAATTAGCTATTTGACAAATATTCTATGGATGGGCAAATGCATCGATTAACGATTCTACTCTCTCTCTCTCTCTTAACTTTAAACATTTTCTATCTTATAAACAGCCTTGCTATAAAAAAGAAAAAGAAAAAAGTAATCTCAAAATTCCTACGTATTCTTTTCATAACTTCTTTTCATTAATTAATAATTCACATGTTGTATGATACAGCGATTTCACAAAGCCTTTTGGATGTCGATTTTTATATATAGGCAATGCATGTGTATTTTTGTTATTATACAATAGAATAGCACAATAAAAGAAGCCCACTAACACACTAGAAAGAAAAGCCAAATTAAGTTCTATCCGGAGCTCTTGATTAATTAAACACCTTGATTAATATTATCGGGAAAATATCTGTTTAATTTCTTTGGAAGAATTAAATATGTACTTTCTATAGTTGTTCTTTCTCCTGCCTTTTTTTTTTCTTTTCTTTTCTGGTTCTCTAATTTTATGTGTTTTTAAAAGTATGCAAAATTAATTAATCAAAATGCTAAAAGTAATTTCCTGCAATAACAACCCAGAATCAATATCTTCATATGCCATAGAAAGTGAAGGTAATTTCCTCTCTTTTTATCTTTAGTTAAGCAGCCCTTAAATAAATTACCGATGGATGATGTGATTGTTGCTCTCAGAATATCAATTCTCTTCATGTGAACATTCCAATAAGTAGACACAATTTACAATTTATCTTCTCTTTTGAAATTAGATATATAGATTCTTGGAAACTTGTATTTATTATAAGATTAATATCATGAAAAACTTCAAATTGGTATATTCGTACTATATTTACCCTAAACTAATTTTTGTATCACATTATTTATCTCAAATTAACTTTTTTGTAACAAAAAATTCCAAATTAATATATTTGTGCCACATTCAAATCTAAAAAATCCCATTTTATTACAATTTTAGGTAAATGCGGCAGGGGTATATTAGTTTAGAATAAATATAGTACGAATCTATCATTTTAGGATTTTTTGTAACATAAAAATTAGTTTGAGGGTAATTATAGCATGGATGTATTGCTTTGGGAGTTTTTTTTTTTTTTTAACACAAAGCTAGTTTGGGGTAAATGCGACATATTACTCGTAACACCACTTTTGAATGCATAATCATTAAGTGATTATTTGAATTTGCTTGATGGAGAAGTAAAGCGACAGAATCAAGTTTTGGCATTTGTACTAACCCGAGTATGATCTACTTTAATTGAGAAGGCTAGAATATAGCCTGAGAGTAAAAGTTTGATTTATCTTCACTCTAACTACCGTGGTTCTTACACGTTGTCCAACCAGCATACTAGCCTAACGTGATCCATGGGGAATAAGAAATCGCCAATTTTAACCGGATATCAAAAGTAAATTCACAAAAAGGCCAAAAGAGGGTGATAAATGCTCACTCCAAATTGAAGCAATTCCAAAGCATCGAGTCGATTGCTTTAATTTCAATAGACAAGCATATTCTTTCCTTGAATATTAATCTTCATGTCAAATCCATCATTAAAGTCATCACCATGATAAAACATTGCACTAGAGCGCATGTATCTCACACCACATCACCGTCAACTAATGTGGTTTGTGAACATTGTGATTACAACTTGTCATTCATATTGGAACAATTGCCACGCGGTGTGCGACACCAACTAAACATTTTTCTCCATCTATACATGATGGTTCACAAGGATGCATGTAGTGCATGATGGTCGTTGAACATTTTGATCTTCCACACGCTACCCAGTGAAAGACATGCAGTTGGCGGCCCACCTCTAGCGTAACTTAATTAAGCCCTAAACATTGCAAATCAAGGCTTGAAACATGCAATTAAGAACTTACAAAAGTCAAGTCCAAAAATTTGTAAGCTCAAACTAAGTTTTGTTTTCCTTCAAGAAAAGAAAAGGATCAGCACCACAACTTAGAATTTATCAATTCGGGATAAATGCGACACATTACTTGCGACACCACTTTTATATGCATAATGATCAAACGATTCTTTGAATTTGCTCAAGGGGGAAGTAAAGTGACAGAATCAAGTTCTGGCATTTATACTAACCTAAGTATGATCAACTTTAATTGAGAAAGCTGGAATATAGGCCAAGAGTTATAGTTTGATTTCTCAATTACTACTCCGAATTGAAATCCAGTGACCTTCACTCTAACCACTGTGATTCTCACACATTGTCCAACAAGCATCACTAGCATAACGTGATCCATGGGGAACACAAAAATCACCACTTTTAACTAGATATCACAACTAAAGTCACAAAAAGGCCAAAAAGGGTGATAAATGCTCCCTCCAAATTGAAGTAATTCCAAAGCATCGAGTCAATTGCTTTGATTCTAGTAGACAAGCATATTCTTTCCTTGAACACTAATCTTCATGTCAAATCCGTGAATGAAGTCATCACTGCGATAAAACATTGCACCAAAGCACATGTATTTAACACCACGTTGTCATCGACTAATGTGGTTTGTGACCATTGTGATCACAGCTTGTCATCCATATCCGAACAATTGCGATGTAGTGTGTTGACACTGGCCAAACATTTTTCTCCATTTATACATGATGGTTCGCAAAGAAGCATGTGATGCATGATGGTCGCTGAACATTTTGATCTTCCACACACTGCCCCGTGAAGGAGATGCAGCTTGCAGCCCACTCCTAGCTGAACTTAATTAAGCCCTAAATGTTGCAAATCAAGGCTTGACACATGCAATTAAGAACCTGCAAAAGTCAAGTCCGAGAATTCGTAACCTCAAATTAAGTTTTCCTTTTCTTCAAGAAAAGAAAAGGATCCGCGCCACAAGTTAGAATTTATCATATGATATATGGGAAATCTTTTGGTCCCACCTCATGTCTCCATTGTCCTTTTACTTTTCGGGGTTCAGAAGTCTCCGACGTTCACCAGCAAAAAACGAAAAACCACAACTACCTATGTTTACATGGTGAGTGAAAATTGGCTGCCTGGTCTCCTGCTTGTGACATAATATTCAGTTTCAACCGTTAATACTCCGCCCCATTAATTATAGAAATCCTGAAATACAAACTAGCAAGAGATTTATTCACAAAAAATTTCGAATTTGTGATCCCATAAAAGAAAATTCAACTCCTTTGTGACCGATCTATTATGTCTATAATACCGATATTAAGTTAAAAGTTGGATTCGGTCTAAAACTACAATTCAAGACAAAGAACACCTTTGGATAAAATAACTATATGCTCTAAATTTATCAAGCAAACAAAAGTCCCCTGTTGAATTTCACAGTCAAAAACATACTTGAGACTTGAGAATTATGAACAAATTCATGATGATTTTAAATTATATTGCATACAATCTTTTTTTTTAATTTAAATTTAAGTTATTCTATGATCTTTTATGTTCAAGATCTACTGTAGTGTTGGATATGAGGCTTTCTCATGTCTATAGGGAAACTAATTCTTAGCGAATTAGTTAGCAAATTTTGCTTTGAGCACTAACGTGTAAATTTGATTATTTAGATTTTCATTCGATGGAATTTGATTTCTAACCTACTTGGTAAGGGAAAATTCCCAAAAAGGTCCTTAACTTCTTGCAATTATGTTAATTCAGTTCTAACTTTTTTTTAGCCAAATGAGTCATAAGCCTTTTGTATTTGTTCCAATTTAGCCGATCTAGCCAATTTTGGCCAACCAATACTAACATGAATGCTTGTTGTCTTACATGACATCATCGGTGCTAACGTGAATAATTTTTAGTATATTTTAAATTTTCCTTTTTTCTTATAAAAATGTCAATAATTACAATAAAAAGCTCATTATTTATTAGAAAAGTGTCTAATTGAGAATCAATTGGATAACCAAAACTAAAGATAGATTGCAAGCTTCCTAGAGCAATTTGGAGACCAAATCAAAGCTGAATATAAAGAAGAGGGGTTTTGGAAAGATGAGTTCTAGGGTGCGCATGACAAAATTTTTAAAATAAAAATCAATTTCTAGACAGAAATTAATTTCTATTTTCTAGATAAGTTTCTAAATAAAGAAATGCGTTTGATGACTCAAAATTTCTGTTTTTTGAACAGAAATTTGTTTGATGATAGAATAAAATTTTTATTTTTGGGGGCGGTGGGCATTCGGTGGTGGGTGGGCGACGACGGCCGGCGTCCAGTTGGCATTCAGTGGTGAGCAGCAAGTGGCAAGCATCTAGCGTTCGGCGGAGGGCAGCTAGTGGCCAGCGTCCAGCGGTCGATGGTGGCCGTGTAGCGTCCCACGAGCGGCGGGTGGGTGATAGACGGTGACAAAAGTGAACAATGAGAATAGTTATCATTTCTCACTTTTATTCTAGAAATAAAAAAGTTAAAAATTTTAGTTTCTGATTTTTTTCTAAATCTATTTTTGGAGTACAAATTTATTTCATAAATAGAAAAATGAAATTGCATAATTAAATGGATTTTTGTTCCAAACTTGTTTCAGGGAACAAAAAAATAAAGAAATAGATAAACAAAAATTTTGTAATGCGCACTTCTAGCAATCAACCAGGGTTTGTCACCCCATTATAATTTCTTCATGTACCAGTCAAACTTCTCCAGGACTGCTCGCATCCCCGGCTGTGTTATTAATTTCCCGCGCATCGAAAGTAATTATCTTGCTTTTGTTCATGCACTAGCCCGGCGGTTTTGAATACTGGCTCTTTGATTCCCGTAACCTTCAACTATTTCTTTCGTTTACATATTAGGTGAGTCGGCTAGGATAGAACTGCACAGACATTCAATAGATTAGCTGAGTCTCAATCCATATTGATTCCTACCTCCAAGGTAGACTCCTTCTAGCTATTGCACATAATTTTGAACCAAAACTGAAAATGCAGCAAAGCTAGATGAACAAATAAATTAAGCAGCAGCTAATCAAGCTTTTGATAATGAATGAAGCCTTGACGCGGATGAATCAGGTACAAAACCATTGCCTGGACCATTATGGCAACTGTATCAAAAAAGATCAACAAAACCAATTTTCTCACTTTTTGGCCAATGAAGCCGCTTTATCAGAAGTTAAAAGAGAGCCCCAAATCTCGGCTGCTTCCGGAGAGACATCGGCATGCTTCCTCTCAAGAGGAGCAGGGTGGCTCCGACCCGTCTTTGCCTGAACATTAACTAATTTTGGCTCTTGTCCTCTTTGCTCATGCTGAACATTTAACTGGATTTTGCATTCCCTGGTGTATTGTTGTGAATTCTCATCCAAAGGTTTTTTTGGGAGTCCCGAATACCTGGAATGCCAAAACTTAGCATGGGGACACTAAAGTATCAAAAGTTAGGAAAGCGACACTTAAAGTGCCAAAGTCGAGGCAAAATGAATTAGTTACGTGCCATCAGTGAGAAAATTTAGTCAAAATACTGACGTGGTGATTTTCTAACGAGACAGGTGCAAAACGACATTGTTTTGCACACTAACTTAGCTAAATAAGTGCAAAAATGACGTCGTTTTGCTACTAAGATGGGTAGATAATTAATATAAAAATTAATTAAATTAAATTTAAAACTAATTTAAAAAAAAAAAAAAAAAAAGAAGAAGAAGCTTGCTGCCGCCTCCCCACCATCACTAGAGTCAGTTGGGGTCGTCGACCCCGACCCGGTGACGATGGGGAGGCAGTGGCGAGGATTGAGCCCTTAGTCACCTACAATTGTTCATCTTGTTCTCATTTTTTAAAATTTGGTTTTATATTTAATTTAATAAATTTTTATATTAAAATTCAAATCCATGCTAATATGATATCATTTTTGCATTTTATTACTGAGTCAGCTCTCCGACGAGCCACGTAAGCGAGCAATATTAATAAAAAAAACTGCCACGTAGGATTTCCAGTAAGATTTGTCGGACTTGATAGTCAAGTATCCCATTTTTTTTTTTTTTAAAAGTGACTTTTTCCTAATTATTAGCATTTAAGTATCCGTTCGTGTCAAAGTTTTTTGAGTGTGATTTCTACTATGCATATGGGGACCTACTTCATCGAGTGAGGGAGCTGTTCACACTAGGAGAAGAAGTTATGACGAATTCAATTTTCCAATTACAATTACTGCAGAGATGATTTTTGTATGGGTTACGCATCTGCTCCTTTGGTTATTGGCATCAAAACATTAGAGTCCATTAAACAGATTCGACAGCCTAATTATCATGTAGCAAAACACAAAAACGAAAATCGACACTCGTGCACAAAACTTCGGCGCAAGGCATTTTCGTGCAGTCAACAGTTACAGCTCTTTTAGCTGACTTAAAATTAGCAAATTCGTTGTTGCTTCATATATTCGATCAACCAAAAGTTCAATCAAGACTTTTTTAATTTAAATCACAATTTCTAATGGGATTTGAAATTTCTACTTGGATAAGGAATCTTTCAATGGGTTCAAATTGAAGACATTTTTTCAAGATACAATTGTTTATATAATTTTTTATTGTGCTTTAAAGTGTCTAACACGCGAAGAAAAAGATAAAGTAAGCCCAATGATACCACATGAGAAAGAGTCATGGCCAAGGAAGAACATAGCAGGCAGCGCAAGATTACCCAATTTTTGCTCTAAGTGAGAATGTTAACAAGGGTTGCCCTCTCCTCCCCATAAAAACTCCCCTATGCAACGAAGACTTCACTAATTAATCATGGGATATATTCACTAGAAATCCTAAAACTTGTTGTGAAAGTATAATTGAGTCATAAAACTTGTAAAAAATGTAATCAAGTCTTAAAACTTGATAAATTGGTACAATCAAATCCTTTTGTTAATAACGTTAAGTTGATTAATGAAAAATGCTATCGTGGCATTTTTAAATTTTATTTATTTATTTCCTATGTGACAAATTTTTTATTATTTCTATTCAATTATTATTTAACTTAGATAAAAACTTTATAAAAAAACCTAAAATATTTTTTTCTTTGAAAAAAAAAAAAAAAAAACAATGGAGGGCTCACTAGGGGAGCTTCAGCCGCCATCGCCACTGCCGCCCACCACTGGAAGGGACAACGACCTTTACCAAGTCTAAGGGTGGCCAGCCCTCGCCCAACTAGGGTGAGGCCTCATTGGCCCCAAGGTGAGGGTGCTCAGATCTAGGCAACACAGGCTCTCACTTGCAACCATCGCCTGCCTTGGGCAAGGCCTCACTAATACTCGCTTGGGGCCGACTAGCCTTGCTGACCCAAGGCAACGAGGGTTGATGGGCGAGGCTAGCCAGCCCCAAGCGAGGGTTAGCGAGGCCTTGCCCAAGGGGCCGATGTCATCAGATTTGGCTACCCTCACCCAGGCCTAGTAAGGGTCACCAACTGTTGCTAAAGGCCAACGAAGGTTGCTGTCCCTTTCTATAGTGGCGATGGCGGCGGCGCCTAAAGCTCTACCGGCAAGCCCTCCATTTTTTTTTTTTTTTTTTTGGTTCATCTTTTAATAAGAGTTTATTTTTTTTTAGTTTTTTAATCTAATTTAAATAATAATTGAATTAAAAAATAAAAAATGGCACATAGGAAATAAAAAAAAAATCAAAATGCAACGTTAGCATTTTTCATTAATCAAATTGACAATGTTAATGGAAGGACCTGATTGTATAAATTTGACAAGTTTTATTATTCGTTTACATTTTTTACAAATTGTAGGGCTTAATTACACTTTCATGACAAGTTTTAGGATTTCTAGTTAATTATTATCATAGTTTCGATTTTCTAGTTAATTATTTCCAACATGGAAGGGGGAGGTGAGGGGTTCAAATCCTCACCTTCTCAGGGGGGAATGGGGTGGAGACGCGTTTTTGGATAAATTAATCAAGTCATCTCGTTCAATAAGTGCCTCATGTATCTCTCTGATCTCCCATCACTCATGTATGGGTTATGTGGGTCGGTAAAATATTACATTCTTAAGGTGCTCTGGAATTTCATCAAAATATTAAATTTTGATGGGCCATTTTTTTTTTTTTTTTTTTTGTTCTCTCTGCAGCTCCTAGTCCGACCGTAATGATCGAATTGATTACCTTCACGCATAAGAGCAGAGAATACCAAGATGCATCAGTAAGATTATTATATAAGCGATTCGATAGATTTCACAGGTAAAGAACTTCACCTGAGTAATTTTATAAACGAAATTTAGTCTTCTATCACAATTACTCTGGGAGATACCGTCTCACGGTCAAAAAATCGCACAAGCAAAGAATTAAACAAAGCTTGTTGGACACAGGAGAAGCCATGCCAAGAAAAGCTTAAAAATTGATATCTTCCGACAAATAAGGTTTATCAAAGCAAACAAGCCAGCATACATACGCAGCCTTGCTCGAAACAAACACATTGATCAGGCATGGCTGCTTGCAACACGATAAAATACACGATGGCTGCTGAAGCCGCTGCTGAGATCGTGTCCCAGAAATTAGAGATGTTGCTCTCTCATCCGGTGTGCGTAAGGGGCTCATCAATTGAACCACTCGTGAGGGAGGCCCAGGAGAAACTGGCCACGATCCAAGAGTTCTTTTCCACGCGAGACAGCATGTCCCTGAACAGGGCAGGATGGTTGTCGCGGCTCCTCCAAGCCATGTACGACACTGAGGAATTCATCGAGAAATTCCACCTCAGAGAGGCCGGCGGGAGGCACGAGGTCCTGCAAATGGCCATGAGGCTGCCAGCCGCGCTCATCTCCAAGCACAAGCTGTGGAGGGACCTGTCCAATCTGGTGAATAAGATGCAGGAGATGCAGGAGCTGTGTCAAGACCACGGCTTGATGGGCAAGAAGGAGGCCGAGGGCAAGATGAGGAAGGAACCTGCTTGTTCCTCCTCCCTTACTAGTGCTCCAGAGCAAGATGATAAACTGGCGAGGCTGACTAGATTATGGGATTGGCAAGAGTCGATGAAAGATTTATGGCTGCAGCAAAAGGAGGAAATAAAATTGTCTATTCGGGGGGAGGGAACGAGACAGGATTATCTCGGTTGGACTTTGATTTGGGGTGAGCATGGCATCGGCAAGACGTACGTCACGAGATGTGTCTACAGTGAAGCGAAGTACCTGGGCTTTGAGTGGTGCGCTTGGGTCCGCCTCTCAGCCGGAATGGACATCCAGGATTTCTTATTTGAGATACTGAAGCAAATGGGGAAGCTAGCGAGGGAGGTGAAGGACATGAATTTGCACGAGATGACGGAAATGCACCGCATTGAATTGGCCAAGAGGAAGAAGTTCCTCATCGTGTTGGATGGCATGCACCCGTCCAACGAGCGACTCCTGCCAAGGTTAGTGAGCATCCTTTATCCTGGGCCAGGCCACATAATTATCACGACTCAAGACTCCAGCATAGCCAATAAGCCGTTCTTTTTCCCGGAAAGGAGGATCGAGCTAAAAAAATTAAATTCAACACAGAGCCGGAAAATGCTCGCTGGGAAGTTCAAGCAAAGAGTACCCAATGGTCAGAGCCTCTCAAAAAAGAAGGGTATCATAGAAACTTGTCAGGGCTTGCCGCTCCGTATATCCTTACTCAGCGGTTTGCTGCTAAATGCTGGAGACCAGGAACGCGCAGCGTTGGAGAAAGATCGTTCTAAGATGTCAACATCAGAGCTACTACAATTGAGTTACGATAAATTGGCAGCCCATCTAAAACCGTGTTTAATCTACATGGTTTTGTTCCCCCGAGCAGCTCCCATTTCGACAAGAAGGCTAGTGAGGCTGTGGTTGGCTGAGGGCTTATTGGATTCGCATTGTTACGACGGAGAAAGAAAACTAGCAAGGCAGCCCGAGGCTGCTGGAGAGACTTTCATTCTGGACCTTGCGGAAAGGAACGTCATCGAGGTGGTGAGCTGGAGGGCGGATGGATTCCCCAAAGCTTGCTACATGCTCACCTCTCTGTATGACCTGATCCACCCGATCGCCACGGACGCAGAGTTCCTCCACATACATGCCGCTAGCAAGTCAAAAGACGAGAATGACTGCGACCCAACCAGCCAGCAACAACAGCTGCCAGCCCATCTGTGCGAAATCAAGGTCCGGTGGCTCGCAGAGCACACAAACATAGTCAGAGACAGCCACGGTGGCAGCTACCCCGGTTTGAACCTCGATCACGTCCGCTCGTTTCTGTCGTTCTACATGAGGAGAGGCATGCTCACCAAGGAAATCAGCAACTTCCTCAGGAACATGACCTCCAAGACCGCCTATAGCTTGCTGAGGGTACTTGACTTGGAGGGTGTGTATAGGCCATCCTTGGAAGGTGTGCTCCATAAGTTGGTGCTCCTAAAGTACCTAGGATTAAGATCCACGGTGTTGCACTCGATCCCTAGTGCAGTTGCGGATCTGCAATATCTTGAGACTCTTGACATAAAGGACACCTACATCACTTCCCTGCCGAATTCCTTCTGGAAGGCGAGGAACTTGAGGCACTTGCATCTCAACTGGTTGTACATCGACTTGAAGAAGATCTTCGAGGATGATAATGCTTTGACTAAACTCCAAACCTTAAGCGGGCTGGTTATCGGTGAAGTGAAGGAGAACTCGGTGATGGGCCACATGAACAGCTTGACCACGCTGAAGCTTTTCTTGCACCAATTGGATAGGGACACCTCAGGCACTGCGGGAAAAGCACTAGCCGATTGGATTAGCTTTAGGCTCACCTATCTCCAGTCCTTGACCTTGGGAGTGACCAAAAATGCCAAGCCCGCGAAATCGCAGATAGGCCCGTTGCCGAAATTGTCGTTGGCGGAGCATCATGGACTGTTCGTGCTTTACTTGCTGGGCCGACTCAACAAACCCATCTGGACACAGCTCCTGCCGGTCTCGCTCAGGGTTTTGATCCTGTCGGGTTCGAGGGTGGAAGCAGACATGATGCCTGAGTTGGGTGGCCTCCTGGGACACCTGAGGACACTCAAGCTGTTGGCCAATTCTTTCCTAGGCACTAGTCTGACGTTCGCCAAAGGTGGGTTTCCGAGCCTCATGATCTTGAAGATTTGGAAGCTGCCTCAGCTTGTGCGTGTGACTATTAAAGAAGGAGCATTGCCGCATCTCATAAAACTTGAGTTTAGGCACCTCAAGTGTTTGAAAAGTGTTGAAGGGATCCACGAGTGCAAGAAATTGGAGAATTTTAGTGTGATGTCCCAATGCGAAGCTCTTGTTAACCAACTCAGGGAGAAAATAGGAGCGAAGGTGAATCTGCATTTTGAAGACAGCAAGAGGCCTGGATCTTCGGACGATGACGAGGATGAGGATGAAGACGACTAGTATGGGATCATATTAACTCTTGAACATGATGAAAATGTTTTTATAAATTGATAATTTCAATAATTATTTTTAGTTATTAAAAAAAGATAAAAATCAGGGACGAAAAAGGACAGATGCCCCGTCTGCATGTTGAAAGAGGCCCGAATCTGCGGATGACAACAACAGGTATGGGACAATACTAACCTCAAACACATTCTTTATGCATGATGATGAAAATATCTTAATTGGCTTGATAATTTCAATAATTACTTATTGGTTATTAAAAAGAACAATAAAAATTAGGGAAAAAAAATGGAAGTCTGCTTCGAGAGGCCCGAATCTGCGGATGAGGACGACTATTTTCTCAATTCCAATAAAATGCAACTAAATCTAATATGAGCTGTCGATTGGAATGTATATGGATAGAACTTATAGTGAGGTCTCAAAAAATAAGTAATTTCCGTTGGGCCTTTTTCCTTTTTGTAGGTTCACTATGATTAGTATTAGTTAAATCTTCTAATTTTCTCAATAAGGATTTGCTATCACACATACAATCATACTCAATTCCATGAAATTGTTTGATATCTTTAGTTTCATCTCAACAAATTCTTTTTTCTTTTCCCACAAGAGATCATGATGTCTTTCTATAGTATCGCAATTTGGAACATATTCTTTACACATGGTGATGAAAATATTTTTATAGACTTGACAATTTCACATTGTTGATTACATTTATGATTTTTATTGGATAAGTATTACGTTGGCTCATTTTTCCATGCTAAATTGATACATATTAAGAAACTATGAAGGCTACGGTGAGTCCTACTAAATATCACAAAATCACATGTGTAGTATCATTTAACCTTTGTAGAATCTAATATTGGACTCAAAAGTAAACTTCAGAACGAACCTAACTCCCCATAGCTTACACACATCAAGTGAGCCTTTCACCTAGCTCACATACAAGAATCTGAAGAAAAGACTACGAATTTTTTCACACTAGTTAAGACCTCTCCTTGATTTACCGTATCATAGTTAAAAAATGAAGTTTCTCATATAGGAACAAAATCTACAAAGCTAGTGTTTTTTAAAGTGCTAGTATGAACACCTAGAGGGGGTGAATAGGTGTTTAAAAGAAACATTGGCAAATATATATGGAATAAAATAAGTTGCAAGCAAAGTCTGAAGAATAATAGACTTTGAGCGAGTTTAAACTTTAGCAATTAAATAGAACTACGAACAAAATAAAGGAGTTTAGGGAAGAGAATAAGAACACAAGATTTATAGTGGTTCGGCTTAGATCAAGCCTATGTCCACTCTCCCATGCTAAGAGCCTTCTACTGGATTCCACTATGCAATCAACAAGAGATTACAACTTTGAGTGCAAACACTTAGTAGTAAATGACACTATCTCACTAAGTCACTATTTTGGTATTTCTCTCAAGATTACAAACGTTTAAGCTCATGAGAGACAAGTGTTGATTGAAGGTCGCTTAGACTTTGGAATTATAAATTCTACGCTCCGTTTCTTACTTGCTCATTGGTCCTTGATCTCCTTAAATACTCCTCCACTTCCAAACTAGCCATTGGACGGTATCTAGAGGATCATCTTCCAATCTACCCATTAGACAGATCTGTATCTAGAAGATTTAGTAGCCATTGAGTGATAGAAGTAGAATCCCAAATTGATTCCGATTGCCCATACAAACAGAATCTTGGTTTTCATAAGTAGAGCTTTTTCGTATAGAAAGTTCTTGTCTTCAAGATCCAATTGTCAATCAATTAGATTGAGTCAATCAAATCAATCTTGATGTAGAATTCAAACCAAATCGCTAGCCGTTATATGTTTAGGGCTTGTGTTACGTTCTGTCAAGTTGTTTCGATCTGAACATGCTTCGTGTTCTGGACGTAAAATCTGAGAGCAATAGACTTTACAATTTGAGTCTGAACATATTTTGCTTCTAAACAGATTTTGCTTTAAGGTGTGGACACAGTCTGAATAAGTACAACTTTAGCATAGAGTCCGTCTTCTAATTCTTCAAAGCATAGATTTTGACAATATCCTTTACATGTTCTATCATCTACATAGTCTATTACTCAACAATTAAACATGTTAGTAGCCTTTGATTTATTTGGTCATCTTCAAAACATCATAAGGGATTTTCCTAACAATCACCCACTTTTTGATGATGACAATACAATCTCTGAATATGCGAATGTGTAATCACACTTTCTAAAATATTGATAAATCAATCACCAAATTTTAGATTTTCAAAAAATGTGATTTGAATCAAAAGAAGGTAAATAGATTGAGCATAACAATATATAGAAAAATAATCGCAACTCAATATCAACCAATCAACACATATGCATATTTATATTCTCTCCCCCTTTTTATCATAATCAAAAAGCAATAACAATAGAAATAGTATCACATAGAGAATATAAAAGCAGTAATATATTTTGCATGAAACACAATTTCCAGAAAAAATTCAGTTTTTACAAAGTAAGTCAAATATCAAATTTATGTAATATAACTCAATTCGATTATATATATTAGCAAATATCTAATCAAGGATGCATTATAAAATTCACTTACCATTTTTGTCATAATAAAATGATAATGTAAATAAGAGATTTGTTAATGACAAAAGGTAATAAAGGATGCACTAATCGGATTTTGTAAAACTTAAATTTTGACACATTTACCTTTTCCTTCCTTCTATAACAAGATCACGATCAACTCAAAAAGATTTTTCCATAAATGATCAATGCTCCCCCTCAATTTGTTACCTTTTTGAGTTTGATCACGATTCTTTCCTTTCTCTTGGATTCGCTTTCTCCCCCCAAGGTATATGTTTGAAATATACTATTAATTAAAAAAGATCATTACCAATCTTCACAGGAGATACTTTTTTGATTGCACCATAATTTGCGTAGATTCGCAATCATTCTTCTCTTATAGAATTTCCTGCAATCAACTCATTTCCTTTTTGGTATCCATCAATTTGGATCATTCCATTTGGTTAGAGCAAAATAGAAAATCTCCATAGATAAACAAATATTCTTTCTTAATTCATCATAACAAAGTATTTTAAGGAAAGAATATCTTTGCACAATAAATTAATATCACATAAAACAAATTTTCACTTTGCAAAATATGACGAAATTAGAGAGCATAAAATTAGACAAATTAATTTGCATTATCTCTAAGAAATATATCAAATCAATCACACATATTAAATCAAATCACAACTCACAAATCACCAAAAAAAAAATCATACAATTCTTTCTTAAAACAAAATATGATCTTTATAAAATCTCGATCAACCAAAGATATATCGAATATCAAGCAGCCACCGCCCCCTAATGAGAATTAAATTTTTTAGCCCAAAAATACATTCCTTTAATTTTAAATTTATTATTTTTAATATTTTAAATATTTATTATTTTTTAATATTTTAACAAGTTCTCTTTCTTATTTTCCTTTATTTCCTGCAAAAACAACTCATATTTTCTTTGGTACTCATTTTTCTTGGGTTCATGAAAAAAACAACTTAGTAGAATATGTTGTGTTTACCTAATCTTTCTTAATAGGTCTCCAGACTTTAGACATTTTTTCTCAAAGTGTTCTAAGTCTCCACAATTTGAACACTTGAGGGCATTTCGAACAACAAGTTTTACAAACACTTTTTGAAAATGATTTTTGTAAAATGCCTTTGAAGGTTTTTGTCTAAATCTCTCTTTTACTTTAGGAAAATCAATTAAAGAATTACTTTTCTTATTGAAACCAAGTCCCGACTTATTATAGTAAGAAACTTGTATGGAAATAATATGCTCTAAAGTTTTTGAACCATTTGAAAATTTTGTTGAAATATTTGAAAATTTCTTTTTTAAAGAATCATTTTCTTTGACAAGTAAATCTTGACTTTCTTTTATTTGTAGAAAATCTTTTTGCAAAATTTCAAACTTTTCTTTTCGAAAAAGATCCTGTTGCCTAAGCCATAAATTCTCATTTTTTAGTTCGGAGATCATTTTAAGAGAAGATTTGAGATTTAAGCAAAACTCATTTATATACTTAAGAACTTTGATAGGAATTGCTAAATAACTTACCTCGATTTCCTCATCAAATTCTGAGTTTGTGTCTGACTTAGATTTTGATTCTGAGTCTGATTTTGATTCAGAATTTGAGTCTGAGGCTGAATGTGCCATCAAGCATATATTTTCTTGCTCGTCATCTTCTTTTATGGTTCTTTTCTGCCCATTCTGCTTGTATTATTTTCTTCCACTGAATTTCCTTCCTTTTCTACTCAGCCTTTTGAATTTCTTAATCATAAAAGCAAGTTCTTCGTCATCCATGTTATTTTCTGAGTCTATATTATCATAATCGAGATTAGATATTAAAGCGATGGACTTCTTACTTTTGGGATCTTCATCAACGATTTGTTCCACTTCGTAGGATTGAAAAGTGTCAATCAATTCATCAACGGAGAGTGGCATAATCCTTTGAGTCTCCCGGATTGAGATCTTAACATGATTCCAATCTTTTGAGAGACCTCGCAAGAGCTTGTTGACCTTCATTGGGGAAGAAATTAGATGATCTTGATACGCCAAACCGTTTACAATTTATGTAAAACGATCAAACATATCTCCAATCGACTCTCCTAGCTTCATCTTGAAGGATTCATATTAATCAAGCAAGAAGTTTACTTTTGTCTCTTTTACACGATCAGTCCCTTCATAAGTAACATGAAGTCTATCCGAAACTTCTTTTACTGTTTCACATGAAGAGATTCTGTTATATTCAATAGGAGGCAAGGCGCAATATAAAGAATAAATGGCTTTTGCATCAAGAACTTCTCTTTTAGACAACTTTGCCGAGACATAGGAGCAAGGGGTTTGGTTTCTTTGTCTTTGCCATTCTTATTTGATGTAGACACAGCAGTGGAATTGATTCCTTTTTCCACAACATCCCATTGTAAGAGATCTCTAGATCTTAAGAATACTTTCATTTTGTTCTTCCACACGTTGTATTCATTCCCATCAAAATATGGTGGCCTGGTGTTGCTTTGCCCTTCCATAAGTCTTGGTGCCAAGATACTAGCCATGGAAGATCTTTAGCTTAAGAAATAAAACACTTCAATAAATAAGCACACAAGCTCTGCTACCAATTAAAAGTGCTAGTATGAACACCTAGAGTGGGGTAAATAGGTGTTTAAAAAAAATCTTGGCAAATATATGCGGAATAAAATAAGTTGCAAGCAAAGTCTAAAGAACAACAAATTTTGAGCGAGTTCAGATTTTAGCAATTAAATAGAACTACGAACAAAATAAAGGAGTTTAGAGAAGAGAATAAGAACATAAGGCTTATAGTGGTTCGGCTTAGATCAAGCCTACGTCCACTCTCCCACGCTAAGAGCCTTCTATTGGATTCCACTATGCAATCAATAAGAGATTACAACTTTGAGTGCAAACACTTAGTAATAGATCGCACTATCTCACTAAGTTACTATTTTGGTATTTATCTCAAGATCACAAACATTTAAGCTCACGAGAGACAAGTATATGATCAAAGGTTGCTCAGACTTTGGAATTAGAAATTTTACGCTCCGTCTCTTACCTACTCATCGGTCCTTGATCTCCTTAAATACTCCTCCACTTCCAAACTAGCTGTTAGATAGTATCTAGAGGATCGTCTTCCAATCTACCCATTGGACAGATCTATATCTAGAAGATTTAGTAGCCATTGAATGATAGAAGTAGAATCCCAAATTGATTCCAATCGCCTATACAAACAAAATCTTGGTTTCCATAAGTAGAGCTTTTTCGTATAGAAAGTTCTTGTCTTTAAGATCCAATTGTCAATCAATTACATTGAGTCAATCAAATCAATCTTGATGTAGAATCCAAACCAAATTGCTAGCCGTTATATGTTTGGGGTTTGTGTTACTGTCAAGTTGTTTCGATCTGAACATGCTTCGTAATCTAGATGTAAAGTCTGAGAACAATAGACGTTACAATCTGAGTCTGAACATATTATGCTTCTGAACAAATTTAGCTTTAAGGTGTAGACACAATCTGAATAAGTTCAGCTTTAACATAGAGTCCATCTTTTGGTTCTTCCAAGCATAGACTTTGACAATATCTTTTACATGTTTTATCATCTGCATAGTATATTACTCAATAATTAAACACGTTAGTAGCTTTTGATTTATTTTGTCATCTTCAAAACATCATAAGGGATTTCCCTAACAATTTTGACTGTATAATTGTTATGGAGAATGTAAATTGAGTTTAGTGGAAGGTTGATAAGACTTCTATAAATTGTATGTGTAAAGTTTAAATTTGATATGATTTTGTGACATTCCTTTTAGTTATATATTTATAATAATAGTGTTAGTGTACAATAGAATATCATTTTCTAGGGCGATATGATCTCTTTGCCTATAATATGCAGAATAAGTTAATGCATGAATTTCTTTCTTTTATTAGTTCAATTGTAAATCCAACTGACTTTTCTTACTCTCAAACTATGAATTAGAAAACCTCAGGATTGCTTTTATTTTGGCTGCACGAGTCTTCATAAAATTGCATTGATTACAACTTCAGGAAGTTATGGGGTTGGCTCAAAGGACGGCCGTGGGGGCGATCTAACTGTAGATGAAGCTGAGGGAAGGACTTCAATGGAGGACACTAGCAGCATGTGCATTGAGGTTATACTGGAACATGAACCCTGTAAAGCAAAAGAGGAGGAGGAGACTGTCAGATGGTTGGAGCTCGATGAGCTTGATATTGATGATCATTACATGCTCTTTTTTTTTAAACAAGATGATTACATGCTCTTATCTCTCTATCTTTCTGCTAAATTTCCGATTGGCTTTAACTACTTTCTTTCTGAATTAAATGATACTAGTGTATTTGGAAACTTTAAGGATTACCGGTTCATGCATGATTATTTGTATGTTGTACAATCTCATCTTCCATAACTATGGTAGAAAAGCTCTATCATTCGTTATTTATAGACTGAAAATTAATATTACCAAGTTTCTTGGACTATACGCACGAGCAACTATCATCTTACAACATACTTGAGGCTTGGCCTTGCCAAATCCAGTAAGGTCAACCTTACCTTTAGTCAGTCCTGGTCCATTGACTAGTTGGAGGAAAAAGGAAGGAAAGAAAAAAAAGATTGAAAAAATTAAAATATCATTAAAAATTATTTACGTCAGCATCAGTGACACCATGTAGGACAGCTAACATATCTCCCAAAGCCGACTGACTAAAATTTGGCATATATACTGAATTAGTATAAATACAAAAAATTTAGAATTTAATCAACAACAAAAATTGAATTGACAAAATTATAATAGATTTATGACATAATTATAAAAATAATAAACCTAACAAAAGTTCTTGCTTAGTTTTTTGTATTCTTGGTCAAAGTTCTTGTTTAGTTCAATCTTGGTATTTTTACATGTGCAATTCATAGAATTAAATGATATAATTTTACCAAGGATAACCAAACAACTTTTTTTAAATAACTAACGAGATAGATGGATAGATAGGTAGATAAATTAAGTAGATTTATACATGGATCTTCTAACTCTTACGGTGTGAGGATGAACATTTGGGTGGGGCGAGCGAGATTATCCAACTTTGACATGATGGATCCCACACAAATAAGAGCTTACCTCTTGTGGATATCATGTTTATGAATTTTTAAAGAAAAAAAAATAAGTTTCAGACAATATTAAGTGACTTTTTTTTTTTATATAGATTAAGTGACTATTAAATTGTTTGTTCGATAACTTATCAATAAGTTACCAAAAATTATATTATTTATTTTATATAACTTTTTGGAATTTTTTTTAAAAACTTTTTGGAATTGATATGCTTTCATATTCATAAAAAATATATATTTAATTATGATTAAGTAGATTGGCACGCGTTACCTAAAAGAAGAGATCTGAATGATTTTGGTGCAGTGAAATTCTTACAATCGCCGATAGTTTGTCTTTTCTTAGAAGCAATTAATTTTTTAAGGAAGTTTATAATTTGTGTGTTGAAAAAGTAACTATGCACAGGTTAAGTGGGCCTTGTTTGTGGATGAATTCCTTCATCATCGTGTATGTAATATTTTTTTTCATTTTTTTTCGTACTTAGAAAAAAGTTGGAAATTTTATAAAAACATCGATAGTCGCAATCAAAGCTCGTAATTTATTGGAAAAGTGACCAATTGAGAATCGATTGGATAACGAAAACTAAAGATAGATTGCAAGCGTAATCTGGAGATTAAGTCGAAGCTGATTATAGAGGAGGGGTTTTGTAGAGACGAGTTCTAGTGACCATCCCTTCTCGTCGCCCATTATTTTTTGTTTTTCGGAAGTATACTGGACAGCTCTAGCAAAAATAATTAATTAAATAAATAAAAGCATCTAAAGCGATGAGAATCCGTACGTTTGCCAAACCAGCCAGCATCGGCCCAAGAATCCCATGATGTCCGGGTTCATGTACCAGTCATACTCCTCGTGGACAATAATCGCACCTTTAGGGGATTATTGATTTTCCACGCATCAAAAGTAATTACCTTGCTTTGCCCGTCCAAGGCCATGAACTAGGCCCTATGTAGCATGGACACTCTCCGGAAGCCGTCATGTCGTGTCCGACACTCCGACACGTGTCCGACACGCTCCAACACGTCCGACACGCGGTTAACGAGTGTCGAAAAATCCGACACGTGGTCAACTACCTCCGACACACGAGTCCGAATTCCGACACGCGATTCCGACACGCACGGGATCAATTTTAAAAATTTCTAATACTTAAGGGGTCAAAATCTAAATATACACAAAAGAAGTAATAAAATTGCTATAAATATACACGCATGGGGTCAATTTTCTTTTTTCAGTTTTGTTTTTTAGAATTGTTTTATTTTTTAAAAAAGTCTTTTACTATGAAAGAAGTAATAAAAAATGCTATACATGATAAATAAATAAATTTAAAAATATCATTTCAGCATTTTTCTTTAAACAATGTTTTTCCTCTAATTTTGTGTATTATTGTAACAAATTAAAATAATGAATGATATTATTTAATATTTTTTGAGTAAATTAATTCTAGGCTATTTTTATTATTTATTTATGTATTTATATATAAATATATTTAATATATAACGTGTTGGAACGTGTCAAAATTTTCTATTTTTAAGAAATGACGTGTCGATGTGTCGTGTCATGTCGTGTCGCGAGTCGCGTGTCCGTGTCGGTGCTACATAGACTAGCCCTCGTATTGCCCCGCAGATACGTCACCCGCCTCCACGTCACTTCTCCCCATTTAGGAAAGGTACAAAAAAAATTCTACAGCTATTACATTAATAAAAAAATTCAAAAAAAATTATAGAAAATAACTATGTCAACATATGCCATGCCACCTAAGACCATCGGTGTCCATGTAATTAACTTCAGATGGATTGAATTAATATAAATATAAAAAGATTTATGATTAAATTAGTCTAATTTAAAGGTTTACCACTAAATTTGTTAGGTTTATAACTTTTTTGGTACATTTTCCCCAAATCTAGCATTACTTAATTGACCGATTCCAACATATTCAAAGATGAGATTTTTCATTTATATTCAAGGAAACCGAATTTATCCGGGTGCACTACATATGTAGAAACTAGGGTTCGCTAGGCAACTATCCATTGTTGAACATTGCTAATTTTGAAAAATTATAATAGGTTTAAGAATTTTTTTATAATTTTCTCCTTGGATTCGTATATCTATTTAATTCTTGATTTATATATCTCCTGAATTTTTGTATTTATTTAATTCTTGTATTTCCTAGATTTTTACATTTATTTAATTCATGATTCATGTATCAATTCTAAACCTTTTATAATTGTGCAAATCTAGTCCATTCAGCCAAATTTAACCGGCCAACACCGACGGATAATTTTTTAATAACATTTTATATTTCAAGAGTGACTGTGACCCAACGGGCCAGCAACAACGGCTGCTGGCCCACTGGCGTGAAACCAAGGTCCGGTGGCTCGTGGAGCACCCGAACATAGTCAGAGATGGCTGCGGTGACAGCTGCCCCGGTTTGAACCTCGGCCATGTCCACTCGTATCTGTCATTCTACACGAGGAGAGGCATGCTTACCAAGGATATCAGCACGTTCCTCAGGAACATGATCCCCAGGACCGCCTGTAGCTTGCTGAGGGTACTTGACTTGGAGGGTGTGTGTAGGCCATCCTTGGAAGGTGTGCTCCATAAGCCGGCGCTAGTAAAGTACCTAGGATTAAGATCCACGGTGTTGCACTCGATCCCTAGTGTAGTTGCGGATCTGCAATATCTTGAGACGCTTGACATAAAGGACACCTGCATCACTTCCCTGCCATATTCCTTCTGGAAGGCGAGGAACTTGAGGCACTTTGCATCTCAACTGGTTGTACATCGACTTAAAGAAGATCCTCGAGGATGGTAATGCCTTGACTAAACTCCAAACCTTAAGCGGGCTGGTCATCAGTGAAGTGAAGGAGAGCTCGATGATGGGCCACATGAACAGCTTGACCACGCTGAAGCTTTTCTTGCACCAATTGGCTAGGGACACCTCAGGCACTGCAGGAAAAGCAGTAGCCGATTTGATTCGCTCTAGGCTCACCAATCTCCAGTCCTTGACCTTAGGGGTGACCAAAAATGCCAAGCCCGTGAAATCGCAGATAGGCCCCTTACCGAAATTGTCGTTGGCGGATTATCACGGACCGTTCGTGCTCTACTTGCCGGGCCGACTCAACAAACCCATCTGGACACAGCTCCTGCCAGTCTCGCTCAGGGTTTTGACCCTGTCGGGTTCGAGGGTGGAAGCAGACATGATGACTGAGTTGGGTGGCCTCCTGAGACACCTGAGGACACTCAGGCTGTTGGCCAATTCTTTCCTAGGCACTAGTCTGAGGTTCGCCAAAGATGGGTTTCCAAGCCTCATGATCTTGAAGATTTGGAAGCTGCCTCGCCTTCAGGAGGTGATTATTGAACAAGGAGCAACGCCACATCTCAAATTTCTCAAGTTTAGGCACCTCGATATGATGAAAAATGTTGAGGGGCTCAACCAGTGTGGGGAATTAGAGAATTTCTGTGTGGTAGTCAGAAAGGGTGCTGATGGTTTTGTCGACCATCTCAAGGTGGGAGAAGGAAGGGGTACGCCTCTGCACAAAAGAGAAGCCACCGACACGAATGACGAGGACGACAGGCATGGAACCATATACAATCTCAAATATGTCGTTTACGCTTGACATTATGAAAATGTTTTTATAGATTGATAATTTCAATAATTACTTATTAGTTATTAAAAAGAACGGGAAATATTAGGAATGGAAAAGAAGATGATCTATCAGGACGTTGAGGAGAGACTCGAACTGCGGAACACGTTTTTACATATAATGATGAAAATGTTTTCATAGACTCGATAATTTCTTATTAGTGATTAAAGGCCATGAATATGTTTTTTATTGATTAAGAATTGCATCGGCTCATTTCACCAAACCAAGTCAATACATATTAAGAAATTATGAAGGCTACAATCAATCCTACTAAATAACATAAAATCACATGGACAATATCATTTAACCTTTGAGGAACCTAATGTTGGATTCAAAAGTAACCTTTGGAACCAACCTTACTTCCCGTAGCCTATGCACATTGAGTGAGCTTTCACCTTGCTCACATACAAGACCATGAAGAAAAGATAACGAGATGTTAATAAAATAGTTAAGACCTCTTGTTTACATACCGTATCATAGTTCAAGAAAAGAAGCTTCTCATATAGAAACAAATCTACAAGGTCATTTTCTTTTTCTCTTTTTTTTTTTTTTTTTTTTTCACTATTATGAGTACTATTAGGACATTTGCGTATGCATGTGTGTGTGTGAAGCTAACTTATTTGGTGGTTCCTCATTTCCTACAGTGATGATGATAACTAGTGGAGTAGCTTCTCCTTGAATACAAGTTACTACAACGATCTTCGGAGCTGAACATATGTTATGTATATGTCCCATTTTCCCACCCCTAAGCCCCTCCTCCTCTCTAAATGTGCGAAGAAACAATTTCATGTACCGGTTATATTATGTGATGAATTGACGTGATGTCATTGAAATTCATTTTCAATTTTTTCTCTTGCCCTATGCTCTGTTTTGGGGTCTTTTCATTGTAAATACTGGATCACCCCTGATTCTATTTGCCGCAAACGAGTATTTCTTCGGTCCATAAGGTTGTTGGTGCTACTTGGTCCGAGAGTAGTGGTTTGAGTTCAATGCAGTGGCGTCGAAGTATGGGAGGTGCCATGCGTTAGACGATGCGCGGAAGGTGTTTGCTGAAATTATCCAAGAGAAGGATTGGTAATGTTGCACGCAAAGTTCGATTATGCTCAGCCAGGAACTGTAGGAATGCGCTTCTCTCAGTTAGAGGATTCTGATTCCAACAAATAAGCTAGGTCAAACATCTCCTTTTGTATATGATCATGTATGAATTCGCTTCGTGTTCAGTTTTCATACTCATAGGCCCATGCGAATGGAGCTACAATCTTGACTGGCTTCTTTTTTAGTGGGTATCATAGAATTTCACCCAGAGGCCTGGAACTAGGGCACATGCCTATTGATATCATCAGCATTGCCAGCTGAACATGCTGGATTAAGGGCTATACCTGCAACTCATATCCACTACTTGCTGATTTCCTGGCTATGAGTGTTTTACATGTTTAGAGTATGTTGATTTCTTGGCTATGAGTGCTGCCCATGGTTTGAATATGCTGGCTTCAGGGCTAAACATGCTATTATATGTTCAAAATATGCTGAATTCATAGCTATAGATGCTGTATTTACTTAAAATTTGCAGGACTCGTGATTAGAGATGCTGTCCATGCTTAAACCTTGGTGAATTATTGATTATAAGTGTTGTCCATGCCTTAAATGGGCTGTATTCATGATTATATGAGCTGTCCATGGTTTGAATTTGTTTGATATATGTTCATGTTTGTTGTCTGCAGCCATTTCTGTACAAATAATGAAGGTTTGGTTTCATTTAGATATTATCTTGGCTATGTAAATAAATGTGTCATTGTGGGAAAGGGTTATGTGGGATTTAGAATGATCTCTTGTTGAACCATTGCACTTGATGTCTTGAATACTCTGAACATTTCTTGAATGTTGGACGCTCTTTATTGCACGTTGGTTAGGAGGATTTTGGCATCATTCAATTGTTGTTTTGTTTGCCTATAATGTTACATTGACAAACCATTGATCCTTCACCATTTTGACATGTTTAGGCATCATGCTCATGAATGAAATGTAGGTCATTTGCATTGGTAGCTTGCTGGATACTTTGAATTAGATGTGATTTAGTTGGGTCTTGAGATTGTTTGAGGCATATTTTGTTGCTAAAAATAGTATTTAGACGTGCTATTCATTATTCATCATTTTTGGCGAGTTCGCTCTCATTTTTTAAAGAAAACGTTAAATGTTGCCTGTGATTGTTGGTTTACTTGCTAGTTGTTTCCTCTCATATGTGGTTTTGGATAAATTTGGCTTAGTTTGGATGTTGCTTTGCTCATTACATTTAGGGGGCTAATGTGTCATTGATTTCATAGTCACTACATCTATGTTTGGATGTCATTTTAGTTCTAAATCGCAGGTTGAATTTGTTAAATGTTGCCGGACGCTCCTCCTTAGGGGTCTTTGGGCGGACGTAGGGGTGGTGGAGCAATCCTTAGGCTTGCTAGTACTTATTTTATGGTAATTTGGTATGATACCGTTTAACCAGGTTTTCTTTGAATAAATAATAGCTTCCTTTGGATAGGATTGCATGTGATAGATAGGTCTATCTTTCAAACTAGACTTAGACTTTGAACTTAGCTCATGGGGTTTTTGTCTCAAGGCTTTATAACAAGGCCATGTTATTCTTTGCCCGACTTGTATTGAGTTACTTTACCATACTATCTTTTACTCACTCTTCTATTACTTTTTAGGTATGGTTATGATTCTTTTATATTGCCTTTGTGTTGTGATTTGCTTGTCTTAGTCAAATCGTTAGGTCATATTTAGGATTGCAAATAACAATCAAAAGTATCGTATGGACACTTTGCAGAGAGAACTTTAGGATTCAAAATTGGATAAAAGACTGCACGTGACACTTTATTGACAAATAATCAAGTTTAGATACGTAAAGGGCATTAGCTAGACAAGTGGTGTAATCCAGTTCCTGCCTCTAAATCTCTATAATTGCAAAGGAAGTGAGATATCCTCTCATGTCTCGTTTGTTTCCTAGCCAATCCCAACAGGTTAGTGGCGACTTATTCACATAATAAACTTTTCATAAGTTAACCATTTAAAATGAATTTCCCAACAGTTCACAAGGTAAAGGTTTGGGAAAACTCATGTCGACTGAGAACTATTGGTCCCCAACCTGACATTAGTCTAAGCATGCCTCCCTCATCGATGGACCGCTTTGAGAGAGTCACGACAATGCAAAATACTCTTTCTTTAGTCCTTGGCGTCTATGTCAGCAATACCTAAGTTAATTAGCCACAAGCTTTTAGAAAGACAAATACCGCCAAAAATCTCAAACTATGCCCACTGTAATACAAATACCCTTAACTTCTTTTTTTGATTTGTCACTAAAAACCATAAATTTAGCCAATATGACACAAATATTCTTAACTTTTTTGTGTAAAAAAAAAAAACTCAAAATATATACCATCTATTAGAATTCCATACAAAATATATTTGTCATACTAGTTTAAGTTTGAATTTTTTTATAATGCAAAAAAAAAAAAAAAATGGAGTATTTGTGTCATAATAAGCAAGTTCAGAGATTTAGCAACTAAAAGAAAAGTTTGGGTTATTTATATTGCAATGGGCATAATTTGGGATTTTTGGTGGTATTAATCCCTTTTAAAAGCATATAAGAAGATGGAAGAAATAGAAACATTCTATATTACTCTAATTAACATCAATTAAGTACCTATGCTTATGATGAAGAGCCAGAATCGGTCAGTGGTCTTGCAAGCCCTCGTCTGTACATGAGTAAATTTACAAAGCTTTTGTACAAATGACCTGCATCCAAGTCGCATATACATTTTCAATTAAAAATAAGTCATCCCATCTTAGACGGTCGGAGGAACGATTTTGTCGCCATTCTGCAAAAGCAAAACTGTCTAAAACAAAGCATCACAAGAAAGACATCATAGTCCTTTTTCACTAATGAAATTTTGTGCTTGCCGGTAGAGGAGTCAAGTGGAGGCCAAACATCTCCTTTGAAGCTTCTTCTGGCCGAAAAAAAAAAAAACCGACAAGCTGCGACATTGACGGCAATCTCGGCCACCTGGTCCACGTCTTCTCCATCAGACCACAACCGGCGGTCACGTGTTCCGTATCTTCTATGTCAGACGAAAATTCTTGACAGTTAACACTCTTGGAGGACTTCAATCACTATCTTCACGTGTTCTCTCTCTCTCTCTCTGTGCCTAATCACAAAGCTGATGTCAGAGAAGCCAAATCACCGCGGCTGTTAATCATCAACGTCTAAATTTTTCGAAGCGGTGGTCACCGTGATTTGAGAGTGCGATTGCCTCTCACTCTCTGTCCGATCACTGTTTCCTTCTCATTTAATCAGGTTCGTAAACCAAGAAACTCAATAGGTGGATTTGCTGCTTCGGACGTACTTCTCCTTGTTACTTTCCCTAAAGCATATTGTCATATGGCAATGAATGCATTTAATTTTGATGAACGGTGTGATACTCTTGTTAGATAGAATATACTCTGGTTCCTCCAAACTCCCTGTTTTTTCATGTTTGACCTATAAATTCATTTACCCCTGTTTTTCATGCTTGACCTATAAATTCGTTTACCTGTTCCGAGAATAATTTGTAATGTTGCACTGTTCTGTAATTCTTTCCATTACTTTGGGTGTGATAAAAAGTTGGGGAAATGGTTCAATTCAGCTTCACTCTGTTCGTCCTGTCTGCATTTCAGGGGAGTTCCTTGTTAGTTGATTTCTAAATCATCTTGTATGCCAATCCATTTGTTTCCAATTGGGTTTGAAGACCGTGGACTGATGCAGGAGTCGTCCAGAATTTAATAAGTACAGGCTTCTATATCAAATTTCGAGTCATTAATATAGTAATATCATGATGCAATTGAAAAAGTTTTTAGCTACGTATAGAAGCATTCAAACTTAGAAAGCACAAGATAAGAAATGTTTGAAAGAGAGAAATATGAAATTTGTATATATTTCGATATTACCTAATGAAGAGTAACATACACCAATAAAAATTTATTAGATGATTTTGTGAAGTAATCAAATTACGTAGGATAAATCAAGATATGCACAATCAGAAATATGGAGAATCTCTCATATAAAACATCACGAGAAATATGGAAAAAAAAAATCTTAAATATCTTTTAAAAATATCTTAAATATTTCTAACAGCCTGCATGGTGATAAAAATATCTGAAAAAAGCTCCGATGGATGCCGAAGCGGTTTGGTGTGCTAAGGAGAGAGCTGTTGCTACTTAGGTGGCTGTTGTGTGTTATCATAGCTGTTGTATGGTCTACGAGGCAGGAGGCTGCTGTCATGGCAGGCCTGGTGATGGTATTCATCTGTGGACTGGTGGTGGAGTATAGCAGGTGCAGCTAGCGTTATTATAAACACCGTGGAAAAACATGCGTAATGCGGCCGGCGTTTTAACAAAACAAATCTGGGAACGGCGAGTCTAGTAGTAATGTTCGCCAGTGGACAGAAACGCATCTTGTGCGGCTGGCTTTGTTACAGTTTGAGTCATTATACCAGATCATTGTCATATATATATCAGTGTAGTTTGCTCAATTGAGATCTACTTTATGTTTGTGACAAAGCCATCGTATGTCTCTTCTACCTCACTGTAAAAGTTCTTATTGCAGTTAACTGCTGGCTTTATTAAGAAATTTGGATCTTCACTTTCTAACTTCTTTCATATCATGGATGGTTAACTAAATCGGTTTTCTGGAAATTCGTTTGTCAATATAGGTGTTGAGTCTGTTGACTACAACTTACGCAGGATCCATTGAAAAAATAAGCAAGTGTACTCTCTCCCTCCCCCCTTCTTTAGTACAGCTGAATGATATGCTTATAACAGTAGGTCTATAACCAAGATTTTGCTTTTTTCATCAAATTATGAAACCTATTCTAGAAAACAAAAGCTGATAGTTTCAGAAAGCATTATCTATGATAATAGTATTATTTGAATGTTCAAGCTGCTCATCGAAGTCTCTTTTCTTCCACGTGCCCCAGATTTTAATGCTGCTGATATGATAAACTCTTTGTTTTCTACTTTTACTTTTTCCCCTTTAGTTGAGTGGTAGGGAAGAGATCATGTGTAATTTTGATTTACTTTTTTGGTGAAAGACTCTGGTTATTGGGTGAGACCTTGGAAGAGTACTATCTTTTAGGGCTATGCAATCGGTGAGAATTGGAATGAACCAGCCATAGAAACAAGTTCGGCTCTTGTTCTAGTGAAAACAGGTCCGATTGTCGGTTCCAAAAATTTGTAATTGTTTGGAACCAATACTATGTTCTAATGGAAACAAGTCCATTTCTTAATAATTCCAACAAATCTGTTCTCGGTTCCAAAAATTTGAAATCGTTTAGAACCGTTATTGTGCAATTCTAAGTGCTCGGAAACTAGTTAAAACCTATTTTATTAAGTTGGAAGAAGATTTATCTTTCAAAAATGACCTTGACTTTACTATTGTTTTACATTTTCTATATGATTTGTATTGTTATTTTACTTAAGAACAGTTTTGTAGCCGTTTTGTTGCTCATATTTTGATGTAACTGCTATTTGTCTTGATTTTTTTAAAAATTGGTTTTTTAAATAAATAAATAAACGAAAGAAATTGCTTCCTGAGTAAACCTCAGAATCATATCGAACAAATAGGATAAATAGGGTAGGATACTCGGCATAGGGCGGAAAGTTTCAAGTTCCAAAAACTAATAATATGTTCCAGATTTGGAACTATACAATTTGAAACCGATCATCGTTACTATTTTTCATTGATGAGCGCACATGAATGATCACTTACTCATATGCTTCGTGACTATGTGCCAAAAAATCCGAAGAGTAGATTTGGGTCAGGGTAAAAGTTTAGGATTTTCCTTGAGCCAAAAATCAGATTAGGTAGATAAATGTGTTGTGGAGTATTGATTTGAAATTTTTAGTGATATTAATCCTTTTAATTTTCCATAAATTTTGCAGCGCTCATACATTGACTTTTAATTGTCAAAAAAACACTCACTTTTCAGGGAATTCAAATATTATCACATGGAATCATATAAAATGAGTTTTTCATAATTTTCCAGGACAATTTTTTTTTTTTTAATTTCTAAACTATTGAGAGAAAGGGAAATAAATCGCCCCAAACCAGATATTTTCAAGTCAAAGTTATCAACCACATGGACATGCTAGCTACTAGTTTTTGACAGGTTGAAAGTTACCTTTTTTTAAATGAAACTTACGGATCGCTCTAAAAGAATTAGGAAAAAAGCCACTAAAAATTTCAAACTATGCTGACACATTTACTCTAACATGTTACACAAATATAATTTTGGAATTCCAAAAAAGCACATTTAAAAATCTGCTATATAGATGACCAAAGTCAAACGGTGTTGATATAGTAACCACGTGGTTCAAGTAAAATAAAAATAACATTGTTTTGACTTAAAAGTCATATGATAGAAACTTATTGAAAGGTAATGTGTCGCATTAGTACAAGCATGGAGCTTTTGATGTCACGATAAAAAATTTATGATAAATGTGTCATAGTATGATAGTAGGTATAATTTAATATTTTTTATTTTTTTCCATTTTCCCTAGAAATTACTAATCTCGGTCTAGCACATAATTACTTTCTCAAAATTAAAAACTTACAAATCGGAGTGAAAATAAATTACGTTTAAGGAGTGACTAACCAAGTCCTCGAATGAAAAGTTACAAACCACTTTGAGGAGTGGCAATTTGGCTGGCTTCAGTGGAACGCCTCTCGCGATCAACTGATCCACTATTTCATTATTTCTGACTCTACTCCAAGTGCAACTCACACTGAAATAACTCCCTCACCATCTCCGGAAGATGAGTTTAACTTATTTATCTCACTCAAATAACATTACGGTTAACCAAAAGACACATTCCATCTGAAGCTTCTACTTTATGATCAGTTTGGTAATGCATGGCGCTCCAGAAGTTTGTACTGGCTGCGTTACGCCGAGATGTGCCGTTAGAAGCCAAACGTGGCTGAGAAGCTCTCCTCCTCTGCTCGGGCTCTCGCTGTGTTCGTGGCCTTTGCATTGGCAAGCCGCGTACATCATCATCCTCACCCAGACCTTGCTAATCACCTTCCACCTCTCGACGGATTTCAACTGTCTAGCGAGACGGCATGCATCAAAAAGCACCGACGTGCTTTCGGGTCCACGCATCTTCCACGCAGGGAGTTTAGTTCTCACTTGGAGCAGAAGATAGCAGACTTCGCACAGATCGCGCGACTCTCTTGAGTCGTGCTTGTCGAAGCAGTTGCATAAACGGGTGTGGACATGTGCCTCTTTCTCGAATAATTTCTGGGCCCACTGGATGACGACCCATGAGATGCTGCCTTCCTTCTTTGGCAACATCGCTAGCTCGTCCTCGAAGAACTTCTGAGCTTCAACCAAAGTGTCTTCGTATCGGAGCACCCCTATTCCTGTTCCCAACATGGAAGGATAGAATCTTAGAAGATAGATCATGTACCGCGAGACCAACATACTCATCGTGTAGTTCGTGACGTCTTCCGGGTCCATGCTGCGGCAGTCCTCATAGTGACATAGCTCAGTGGCGATGTGCCAGATGATGATGCTCTGGTCAAATTCCATCGCTTCCAAACTCCATTTCAGATGATCGCAGTTCGACTTCTTCAGTAGTTCGCATGCCTCCAGCTTAAGAATCGCCAACCCTCCGTAGTTCGACTTCTTCAGTAGTTCGCTTGCCTCCAGCTTATGACTCGCCAACCCTTCGTTCAATCCGATGAGCGTTTCCATTTTATTGACCACATCCTTCATGTGTTGGAAGATTTGGTCTTTTATGTCCTCATCCAACTCCTTGTAATCGATGTAGAAGTTCTTTTCCACATGCTTGCCTAACTTGGCAAGCCTTGGATAGCGGAAGATGCTGTTTCTATTCCTGATAGATGAATCTAAGAGGCTGATCTGGGCCACGGAATTTGACCATCTTTGGCTCCGGCTGAACGAGCGAAAGGTGATGTTGGATAAAATGGTGGATCCCCTTGGTCTCTGAATCAGCCAGTGGTTGACCCAATCGGATGAAATTGCTAGAAGAAGCGAGAAAATCTCTAAAAGTATGGCCACAATTATGAGCAAGAAAGTTATCCAGATGTCAACTTTGGGGTAGTCCTTCTTATCCTGTAAGGAGAAGGAAACTAAAACAGCACACGGCACTGAGAGACTGATGACCCAACGAATGATGCCCCAAGCACAGTACAGCAACTGCACCTTGGTGTAAAGCAGATCGTACATGAACCCGAGCTCAATCTCCACGATCTTAAATGCCCTCAATGAATTCATGACCGTGAACATGCTCTTACTGGCATGCAGGTCGATAGAGTTGACGGTCAGGCCCATGAATAGAAGCTTGAAGATCTTGAACGACTCATAGGCTATGTCCAGAGTCGTCGAATCTCCTTCGTCGTGGGCTAGATAGTCCTCCACTGAGAGATCCTCCAGAGCCGGAATCTGTGTAAGCTCTTCAACTCCTACCCGGTAACCCTCCTCTTTCTTCAGAGTGTACTGCGCCATTTTCCTGTGGTAGAAGGGACCAAAATTGGGACGCGAAATCATTGAATCTTGTAGTCGACCTACGCTAGCCAAGTACAAACTCCAAGGCCTCTCTGCATATTTGATTAATCCCACCAGGTTCATACCTGCCGCTAATATCCACAGTTTAGACCCCATCAAGGCCAAGACGTATATGTAACACGCTAGTCCTACCTGGCCGCAAAGCCGAACCAAGTGCCTCAGCCACAGCTCGTTGTCCTCCAGGGCATATGAGGTGATCGTGTCAGGCCCACCCAAGTGGAGGAGGAGGAACGGCGCCCAGAACGCCCTTATCTGGGTCTTCGGATCAATCGTCCCCTTCTTTTCGAGGTTGGCCAGGCGGTTCGACATGATGCCGAGCGTGAGAGTCGCGATGTAGTCGGCCAATAGGTACGTTGTCCAGACCACGACTTGGATCCAGTTCTTGAAAATGGATTTCCTCCGGCTGGCCTGAGTAGCAAGGGTCAACTGGAGGAACAAGCTGAAGAGGACGAGTAACCGCAGCTCCCACTCCTTCCACATATCACGAATGTATCGGGAGATCAGCGAAAATATCATGGTTGAACTCGAACTGTTGGCGCCGAAAGGCTCGACGATCGGGGCACTCTCTCAAAGAGCGGTCGAACTTTAGGTTGAATATGGAGAGGGAGCAAGGCAAAATAGCTTTAACCTCGAAATAACCTCAGCATTATCCTCAGAACTCCCACCAATTTATAAGCATTACTTGGGATAGTAATCAAGTTCAGAAGCACCTATTTACCCTGCGTAACATTACAAGAAACAAAAAAGAAGTATGCATTCCAAAACATCCACGATATAATACTCGCAACACCACTTTTGAATGCATAATTGTCAAGTAATTCTTTGCATTTGCTTGAGGCGGAAGTAAAGCGACAAAATCAGATTCTGGCATTCGCACTAGCACGAGTATGATATACTTTAATTAAGAAGATCAGAATATAGGTCAAGAGTTAAAAGCTTGATTGCTCACTCCAAATTGAAATTTAGTGAACTTCACTCGAACTCCTATGATTTTCACATTTTCTCTGGCACGTATTACTAGCCTAACATGATTCATGTAGAATATAAAAATCATCTATTTAGCTTAATATGACAAGTAAAGTCATAGAAAGGCCAAAAAAGGGTATAAATGCTCACTCCAAATTGAAGCAATTCAAAAGCATCGGATTGCTTCGATTCTAGCAGACAAGCATATTATTTCCTTGAACACTAATCTCCATGTCAAATTCGTGAATAACGTCGTCACCACAATAAAACATTGCACTATCACGTGTATATTTCACACCACGTATGTGGTTTACGACCACTATGATCACAATTTGTTTCATCTATGTCTGAACAATTGACATACGGTGTGCGACACTCGCTGAATATATATATATATAATCGCTGAACATTTTAATCTTCCATACACTGCCCGCGAAGGACGGACGGCTGGCGGCCCACCTCTAGCTTAATTTACTAAGCCCTTAACGTTGCAAATCAAGGCTTGAAACATGCGATTAAGAACCTACATAAACCTCAAAGTCCAATAATTCATAACCTCAAACAAAGTTTTCTTTTTGCTACCAAGAAAAGAAAAGTATTAGTACCACAACTTTTGTATTACGCTGACTTAAGTGTCATTGAAGTGTGAAAAACAATCACTTAAGTGAATTCAGTGATTTAATTTATAGGAAGATTTGACCTGACTCACCAAATTCACTTAAATGGATGCTTTTTAAAAACTTTTGGTGTTGAAGTAATAGTTCGTAAAGTTTTGACAGTGTATTGATCCTTTATTAGATTATCGCTCTGAAATTTTTTAAAATTCAAAATTTGACAAAACGATGTCATGAGCCAAAAACAAAAAATCACAAAACAAGTATTTTAACTTAGCCACCATTTTCCTTTGTCTTGTTAGACTAAAAAAGCAAATTCATGGAGCAGACATTCCCTCAAAAAACTTTCATTTAAAAAAACAAAGATCTAATTGTTTTCCTTAAAAAAAGGAAGTAAATGACATTTTTACTAAGAACATGATGGCATGACTTGCATATCTTCAATTTGTGTTGTCACCATATAATATCTCAAGGAATATGGACAAGATGAAAATGAGACGACATAACAATTTTTGACTTTATATCAGTGGAGAACTAAAAATATAGGACAACACTTCTAAAATCATTAGAGAAATACGTAAAGCCCGCCTCATGATCAAAGCTCTAAAAATCAAAGAAAAAATATGTACAAATGCGGATCTTCAATCGAATCAATCATATGTAACTTTTTTATACCGTTAGGATTTTTGCAATACGATTTTTGCAAAGGCGTGCGAGCCCTCACCTAGAGTGCTAGATTTGGCCAAGCGAGGGCTTGGTGGCCCTCGCCGGCCCCGAATGAGGTCCCACCCCTTGCTTGGCCAAATCTCGTCTCCTAGAGCTAGCAAGGGGCCCGACACCACCTTGTCATGACCTATTCCTTGAGAGAGGAAATAGATTTAGGGGTATTCCTAAAAGACGGGCTTACGATATATAATCAAACATGAACTCTCCCAAACTTATACTTCATGCGACATTAGAGTGTTTATAAGAATTTTGTAATAAGGAGTCGCCACTAGAAATCAAGTGAGGCATGGAAGTGTATCTCACTTCTTACACAATCAGAGGAAAAAAATCGAAGACTTAATTATACAAATTAATCAATTAGTGCCATTTTAGTATCTAATCTTGTTCATTTGAAAATAAAAAAGATTTTTATCAGGCAATTTGGATTAGTTTTAGACTAATCCACTAACGTGCGAAGTGACCATATAGGTACGCAATCTACATAATAATCGGCCACCAAAAAGGCATTAAGTAGATTGTATGGAATAAAAGACTTAATATTTAAAAAAATTAAAAAAAAAAAGATAAATGTCAATCCTAACTAGACTAAAGGGAGCCACAAACAATGAAAGCATGCGAACATGGGTAATTGTCTTTGAAGACAATCGAAACCCTAAGATAGAGCCCTAAGGGCTTTACTCAATTTTTAAGCACAACTTTAAAGTTACGAAACCTCCAAAAGAAAATAGCTCAAAATGTCTATTTTTAAAATTTTTCAAGGAATTATAACTTTTTAGGGATTTTGTAATTTGTAATGAACTTTTGAATTTTTTGACGTTTTTTGACTTTTTTAGATTTTTTTAAATAAATTTTTTGATTTTTTGAAAAAAAAATCGAATTTTTTAATTTTCTGAAAACTATTGAATTTTCTTGATTTTTTATATTTTTGGTTTTTTTGAAAATTTTCGAATATCTGAAATTTTTAATATATTATTAATATTTAATATTATTATATTCGAAAAAAAAAAAAAATAATAATAATAAAAGATTTGGACCGAGTAAACCCGATCCAGCCCATTGAACCGATCCGATAACCCGGACCCTACTTAATACAAAAAACTATTTCTGAAAACCCATTTTTATATTAATATTTATATTCTAATTAATTCTTTTTTAATTATTTTTCTTTCCTTTTTCTTTTATTTATTTCTTTTTCTTCTCCCAGTCTTCTTCTCCTCTACGCCTCCTCGCTTTTGTCTTTTTACCCCTTTTGTCTTTTTTCCGTTTCTTTTTATTACTCATTTTTTATTTCTTTTTCTTCCACCCTTGCGGGTGGCGTTCTCCCTCGCTGAAACTCCCCTTTCTACGTCTCTTCTTTGCGCGACGTCTTCTTCCACTGAGACCACGCCATCACCGAAGCTTTACTCCTAGATGGGCTCAACACTAAGACTTTACTACAAGAATTCACGTCAGAATCTCAACCGGTGCGCATCGACAATCAATCTCAGCGGCCCTCATCCGGTTATCACCGCCGGTCATCACTCCGGCCGTCGCCAAACGTCGCCGGCGACGTCGATGACACCAAACATATATATTTCGAGACAACGACCATTCTAACAGATCAACCACATTTATACACGCCGAGACAAAAAGAAAAGACTGACTATGGCGGTCTCTAACCGTGGGCTCCTCCGGCGAAGGGCGTGGATTTTCCAGCGAGAAGACGTTCATCCATGGCCGACTCAGGCATCAAACGATATGCGACAAATCAAAGAGAAACGCAGATTCAGTGATAATCCAGCAATATTAGGACAAACCGAGCGTAAAATAAAGATTTTAAGCATTGTTTTTATGGACTCAAATTCGGTGCTTCATTCAGATATTTTGTCAAACGGTGGATGTGCGATTCAGAATACCACTTCCAGGTTCGGATTTAACGTCGTTCGTGGCATAAACCCAGCATATTAAACTCCAAATCAATGTTATTATAAACAAATCAGTTTGGATTTCGTACGGTTCGCTAAAAATCTCATCGGTTTGGTCTCGTGTTCTCGAACTTAATAAGTGAGGGAAAAGCAGAGCGTTTCCGGGGATTACCTGGTTCGGGAGCTTGCTGCGTTGAACGGTGACGGGCGAGTTGTCCTCTGCAGAGGGTCGAGACGATTCAGAAAAACCACCGGCGAAGGGAGACGAATTCCTCACTCTCGATTTCTCTCCTCCCTGTCTCTATCTCAAGTTTCTCTCCAAAAAGCCCCCCTCCAGCAGCTCACTCTCCGAGCTCCTTCTCTCTCTTTCCTCTGTGTATTCCTCGGAAAGATGCCCAGAACCCTCAGGTTCAAGAGCCAGAACGGCCCCGAAGAAGAAAAACCAGACTCCTTTCTTCCCTCCTTTCTCGGTTTCTCTCCTTCGAACTCTCTCTCCGATCTATCCCTCTTGGCCTCCCCTTCTCTCTCTCTCCGAAGACCCCCCGAAAAACAGAACGCTCCTCTCTCTTTTCAAACGCCCCTCTCTCTCTTCGCCTCTCGCCAGGACCGTGCCCGCTCAGATCGTACCGCAAAGCATTCCCTTTCGCGCGACGCCCTCCACTCTGCTGTCCTCTGTACGCTGTTCTTTTCTGCCCTTCTTTTGCAGAGGCGTGGCTGGCGTGAGGGGGAAAGAAAAGCAAAAACCGGCCGAGCCGACCCACCCAAAAAAAAAAAAAAAAAAAAAAAAGAGAGAGAGAGAGAAAAGGAAAAGAAGGCGCTGGCCCGGTTTCGTTCCCCCACCCCCACCTAAACTTCCCCCACCCCCACCTAAACCAAACTTTTTATTTTAAGGATATTTTTTAATTATCTTTTTATTTTAAATTTTTTAAAGGAAATTAAAAAATTAATTTTTATATATTTTTTCATTATTAACACTAATAATGCAACGGTCCCTAATGTCTACGTGCAATGCATTTTAATGAATATATACGTGATGTATTTTAATGAAAATTATTTATCTTACTTTTCTTTTAATTAACTAATTTTATAATTTAGTTTAAAAAATTCATATTTTCTTTTTTAATTAATACTAGTGATGCTAATGCTTCTAATGTCTATATGTGATGTAATTTAGTGAAAATTAATTTTTACTTAGGGATTGAAAATTAATCCCTAATTTTCTTTATGATTTAAAACCTAAATGAACATGCAAAATTTAGGTGTCAACAACCCTTGCCTATGGCCAGCGAGGGTCAGCTGGCCATCCTTATTGGCCCTAACTCCAAAACCAAAAAAAAAAAGTATAAAAATATGAAAAGAAGGAAAAAAACCATAAAAATTCAAAATGTCACGTGAGCACCGATAATCTACGTCAGCAATTTCCGACCAAACTTGGCCAAATTGATTCAATTGGCAAAAGATGAAAAGATTTAAAATTTAATTGGCAAATCTGAAAGGCCTAGAACTGAATTAATAGAAGTATAATGAGTTTATGACATTTTGGACAATTTTCCCCTATTTTATACTATTATGTAAAGCAAAAAGGATCTCCTATGGGAATCACAATCCTTTTTCCCTAAAAAATATCCTCAATTAATTATATGACAAATATATTATGGAAGGGCAAATGCATCGATCAACGATCTTATTTTATCTCTCGAGTTTTTTATTTTTAACATTCAAACATCTTCTATCTCATAAACAACCCTATTATATTGGGATAAGTGTATTGAAAGTCCTAAAACTTGTCAAGAAAATGTAATTTAATCCTAAAATTTTCAAAAAGTACAATTAAGTCATAAAACTTGTTACAAAAGTGCAATAAAGCCCTAAGACTTTTAAAAAGTGTAATCAAGTCATAAAATTTATCAAATTGATCAAATTAAGTGCTTCCATTGATAACAATTTTTGAAAGTTTTATGACTCAATAGTACTATCGTAACAAATTTTAAAACTCGATTGCACTTTTTGAAAGTTTTATAACTCGATGCACTTTCATGTAAGTTTTAAGATTCAATTGCACTTTTGAAAGTTTTAGGATTCTCAATTGTATTTTTGTGACAAGTTTTAAAACTTTAGTATACTTTTCTCAAAAAAAAAAAAAAATTCAAATCTCAAAACATAATTTATTTTTCATGATATACACAATTCCTACATATTGTGTCGATAACTTCTTTTCGTTAATTCTAAGGTGATTTCACGAAGCCTTTTGAATGTCAGTTTTTGTATGCAAGCAATGCATGTGTATTTTTGCTATTATACACACTAGAAAGAGAAGCCAACTTAAGCTATTTCCAAAGCTCTTGATTAATTAAACACCAAGGTCGATATTATCAGGAAAATATCTTGATTAATTTCTTTGCAAGGATTAAATCTATACTTTCTATAGTTGTGCTTTCTTGTTTCTTATATTCGGTTCTCTGATTTTATGTGTTTTTATAACTTTGCAAAGCTAATTAATCAAAAAGCTAAAAGTAATTTCCTACAATAACAACCTAGAATCTCAAATATCTTGTCAGGCCAAAGAAAGTAAATGTAATTTCCCCCCATTTCATATTTAGTTAAGCAGCCCCCAATTAAAGCTCGGTTAAAAAATTTCTCTCGTTTATGTTAGAGCTCTTTCTCGCGACATGTTCGAGTCTTCTTCAATGTCTTCCTCTAAATTTCCTTCCGTTTCTTGTTTCTTCTTTTGTACTTCACATTCTGGTTGCATCACCTCCGATTCTCATTACTTTCATCCTCATTGAACTCTGTCTTCTTCGCTTGACTTGCATGTGAAGTTTCTAGCCTTCCCTGTTATCATCGAAGTTTTTCTTTTCTTCTCCACCCCGTCAGTTTTATTGGTATTCTCAATTGCTTTGTTTCCGCAGTTTCAGTGTTGCATGTGTTCGATCCTTGACATGCAACCCAAGAGAGCTTGAGTTTTGAACTGGGCTCCTGTCAATTAATCTATATCAGTAACTTGTTGTTTCATTATGGCTACGGATGAGAGTGACAGTTCCTCGCGAATCGCTTCGCTGTGTCACCGTCTGGGACGACTGTGTTCGGAACAAGAATTGGAGGTCTGGGATGATGTACCTACATCGGACAAGCTTAAGGAGTGTCGACTCATCCTGGTGGGTAACATCTTTACAAATCCTGCTGTAAATTTACCTGCATTTCAAATAGAGATGAAGAAAGCGTGGTGTGTTGATCAAGTTGAGATTTCTTCTAGCGATGGTGGGCTGTACATTATTAAATTTAGATCTGAAATGGAAAAACGACGAATATTAGGTGGAAGCCCTTGGTTATTCTCAGGTCATTTGGTTCATCTACGTCCATGGCAACCAAATACTCCTTTACACTGTTATGATTTCTCCAAGTGTGCATTATGGGTTCATGTGATAGGTTTACCTTTGGAGTGGAATACTCCACAGCTTCTAAGTAGGGCTGTGCAGCAGGTGGGATGAGTTATGGAAGTGAAACTTGATACATCTGGGAGGGTTCGAATTGAAATCGACCTAAAAGCACCTTTAAAGTCAGGAAAGCTCATAAGAATCGAAGGAAAACCTCTATGGCTAGATTTTCTCTATGAGCGGCTCTCCCACTATTGTTATTCTTGTGGAAAGCTAGGTCATTATGCAACTTCATGTAAAGATTATCCTTATGAGGAAGCTCAATTTGAGGGTCGAGAGACAATGGTCTATGGCCCGTGGTTGAGGGTAGAGGTCAGACAGCCTAGCCCTTATTGGGATGCTTTTTACAATCCTTCAGAACATATAGAGCAGATGGAAGAGACAGTACCTGAAACCCCTCCAGCTATGCCGCTCCCTCTCCCAGCTTTACCTCCCATTTTTCCTGCTTCAGAGGCCCCTGTTTTGACTCCTATTATCCCCTCAAGGACTTCCTCTAGGATGGATCCTGTCAATCCAGCCACGAGAACAACTGACTTGGTACCTGCAAAAGCCAAGTTGAAGAGTATTCAAATTCCTTCATCGGACATTCCTCAACAGAAGAAACCAAAAATCCCTAGAACAATGACAGCTGTGGGTTCAAGCAAGAAAACTAAGAGATATTCCCCATATGAGACTCGAGCTGCTTACTCTTCCGATTTGGATGAAACTCACCTTTTGGAAACACCTGTTTTTGTGGTAGCTGTTCCTACTCCTTGGGCTTTGGCGGCTGGCCCTCAACAGCCACCGCTTTCCAAATGAAACTACTGAGTTGGAATTGTCAAGGGTTGGGTAATCCCCTAACAATTCAAGCCCTCAAGGCTTTGTTAGCCTCTGAAAAGCCCGATTTAGTTTTCTTAATGGAAACAAAGAATGTAGGGTCAGTTGTGAAGAGCTTACAGCGTCGTTTTCAATTCCCTCACTTTTTCTTGAGGGATCATGTAGGCTTGTCTAGAGGACTTGCAGTGTTTTGGACAGACCTTTTTGATATTACTGTTGTTCATTCGGAGGAGCATTTTGTAGATTTCATAGTTCTTGATCCTCTGACAGCTGCTTCAATGCATTTAACATGCCTGCATGCCCCTTCAATGTATTAGGCTCGGCAGGAATTTTGGGATACAATTAGGACAATCTATGCAGCAAATCATTTACCTTGGCTATGCGTAAGGGACTTCAATGATTTCCTTTCCCCCTGGGAGAAAGTAGGCAAAAGACCAGCTATTTACTCTCGAATGACATCTTTTCGGCATTTGATCAATGACTGTGCTTTACTAGAATTGGAAAGTAAAGGGTATGAATTTACCTGGTCTAATAATAGAGCAGGGGATGCTCTGGTGAAGGAGAAGTTAGATCGAGCTTTCTACTCCTTGGATTGGAGATTATCATATCCTTCTGCAGAAGTGCTAGCTCTTCCACCTATCGGCTCGGATCACTGTCCTATTCTGCTGCACACTCATTCTCAATCTGTCAAGCGAGCAAAGACTTTTCATTACGAAGCTTTCTAGAGTCAAGATCAAGAATGTAAAGAGGTAATTCAACATGCATGGGAGAGCAGTCATACCTCTTTGGCCTCTAAATTGCAGACAGTTTCTGTTAAGCTAGCTAGCTGGAGCAAGTCACAGTTTAGTAATGGCCATCAGCGAATACTTCAGTTACAGCAACAACTGCAGATAATTACTAATAGGAAATTCTATCAGACTAGAGATAAGGAGTTAGCCACTTCAATTAAAGCTGAAATTCCAAACCTGTGGAATCAAGAGGAGCAGTTCTGGGCTATGCGTTCACATATTAACTGGTTAAAATGGGGTGATAAAAATTCAAAATTTTTCCATGCCTGTACAGTGCAACGAAGACAGAAATAGAATGTGTATGCTTAAAGATGAAAACCAGAATTGGATAAGGGAGCCAGAACAGCTCAAGGCCATGACAATGGGTTTCTTTTCTCAATTATATCAATCAGTGGGAAACCGTGATTTCAGACCCTTTTTAGAACAATGTCCAGCTGTGGTAACAACAGAAATGAATGAACAATTGATGCGTGGGGTAACAGAAGAGGAGGTATAACAGGCTACTTTCCAGTTGGGTGCTTCCAAGGCTCCTGGGCCAGATGGCCTTAACGGCCTTTTCTATCAGCATCACTGGAGTATCATCAAAACAACTATCATCAAAACTGTTCAAGATTTTTTTACCTCAGGTTGTATGCCTCCTAGATTAAACAGAACGATTATTGCTCTGGTTCCTAAAGTTCATCATCCAGAAAGCATAGACCAGTACCGTCCCATTAGTCTTTGTAACTTCGCTTACAAGATTATTTCAAAAGTTATGGCTAACAGACTTAAGCTTTGGCTTCCTAGTTTGATCTCAAAAGAACAAGCAGCATTTGTAAGTGGCAGGCAGATTCAAGACAATATAATGGTAGTACAAGAAGTGCTTCATCAGTTTAAAGTGAGAACATGCAAAAAAAGATTCAATCTTATTCTGAAAACTGATATGCAGAAGGCTTATGATAGGGTCGAATGGGATTTCCTAACAGCTTATTTGAAGAAGTTGGGCTTTACTAACAGATGGGTTACTATGGTCATGGCTTGTATCACAACGACTTCCTTTAGTATTCGTATTAATGGGGAACAGCTCCCTTATTTGCAGCCTACTAGAGGTATTCGTCAAGGTGACCCCCTCTCCCTATATATTTTCATTCTACTTGCCAATGCTCTGTCAACAATTATAACGCAAGCTGTGGATATGGGCCACTTACAGGGGATCCAATTTAATAGAGCCTATCCTAAGTTATCCCATTTGTTCTTTGCTGATAACTCAGTCTTTTTCCTCAAAGCCACAGTTTCTGAATGCCAAAATCTTGCTAATATTTTAAACCAGTATTGTCTAGTTACGGGTCAGCTCATCAATAGGAACAAATCTGGTCTATTTTTCAGCAAACACTGTCCTATGACTCTACAAAACAATTTAGCAAGAGAACTGAGAATACCTGTGGTGAGCAGATATGGAAAGTATCTGGGCATCCCTTCTGATTGGGGCCGTTCCAAACGAGAGATGTTCTCCTGGATCCTGGCAAAACTAAATGCTAAATTAGCTGGCTGGAAGGAAAAATTCTTATCAAAAGGTGGCAAGGAGATTCTACTGAAATCAGTAATTCAGGCATTACCTCAGTATGCTATGTCCATCTTTAAGCTTCCCCTGTCACTCTGCAGAGTAATAGAGAAGAAGATATCAGCATTCTGGTGGAACAAGAACAACAGCAAATCAGGTATTCATTGGCAAAACTGATCAGATTTAAAGCAATCGAAAGAATCAGGAAGCATGGGATTCCGAGATCTGATCAATTTCAATAAGGCAATGCTTGGTAAGCAAGCTTGGCGTATTTTCCAACAACCTAATGCTATATGGAGTCAGCTTTTCAAGGGATTATACTTTAGGAATTCCTCTTTTCAAAGTGCCGAATCAGGCTATCGACCTTCATGGGGGTGGCAGAGTATGTTAAAGGGACGAGATACCATTCTTCTTAAACTTCGTTGGTTAGTTAGGGATGGATCCACGATTAGCATTAGAGACGACATCTGGCTTCCAATTGGTAAGATCGGAGGAATAGCAGCGGAGGGTGAACCTATTGTAGTTGCTGATCTATTAGATTCATCTACTGCAGCATGGAAGGCAGATCTTATCACTACCCTCTTTGATGCCCAGGTCAGTGAAGTGATATTAAACATTCCTATAAATCCTTCACTTCTAAATGATCAATTAGTTTGGACTGCAACTTCCTCAGGTGACTATACAGTTAAAAGCTGTTACCATTATTTGTCTTCGACCCAACATACCCCATGTACTATAGCTTCATCCTCTTATCAGAATCCTATTCAGTTATGGAGGAAGATCTGGCATATGAAAACTGCTCCTAAGATTCGTGTTTTTATGTGGTTAGCTTGTAAAAATGCCATTGCTACTAAAGCAAACCTCTATCAAAGACATATTTCCCCCAACCCCTACTGCACCCTTTGCAACCACAATGTTCCAGAAACAATCGAACACCTGTTTTTCTTCTGTACTTGGACAAGAGATATATGGACTCATGATAAGGTCAGGGTGTCGATTTCACCTACCTCTGTGCGTTGACTTGACGAGTGGGTTGCAGCCAGAGCCCTCATTCCTAAGGCTTCCCTTGATTTTGAAGTGCTCGCCAGTTTGCTGTGGGAGATTTGGCGACAGCGAAACAATGCAGTCTTCAGGCAGCAGACCTCGGATCCTATCCAAGCTGTGGAAAACGCCCTAGCCCAGAGTCGAATATTCACGCTTCTAGACCACTCTGCACATCGGATTCAAAAATCAATCGTCAGCCCAGATCGAAGATGGAAACCTCCAGATAAAGATAGCCTCAAATGCAATATTGATGGGGTTTTTTTACCAAGGGACGAGGAAGGATCGATAGCATGTATTGACAGAAATTTCAAAGGAGCACTTACTGATGTGTTTACACAAAGCATTCCAGCTCATTCGGCCTTCCAAGCTGAGATCTACGCTCTTATTATGGCCATCCAACATCTAATCCAGCAGGGGCTTCATCTCGAACGCATAGTGGTCGAGTCTGACTGCCTGTTGCTGTTGGAGATCGTTCTGGAGAAGCAGCAGCCGCCATGGACGGAGCGCCACCTCTTTGCTATTCTTCACGATCTGCTTTCTCGATGCCCTAATCTCTCTCTCCAGCATGTCCGCAGAGAAGCAAACCTAGCAGCTGACTGAGCTGCCAAAGCCCACCGGGATCACGGCCCGGTCTGAAACTGGCTTATTTTCCCTCCCTTTATCTTCCAGGATATTGTATATAGTGAAGCTCTAGCATCAGGTGGTACCTCCTCTTTGATCTAATATATGGGTAGTTTCGACCAAAAAAAAAAAAAAAAAAAAAAAAAGCAGCCCACAATTAAATTACAATGTGGGTGTTGCACTCAGATAATTGTCTTTATGAGATCAATCCCATAAATAGACGAAATTTGCACTTTATCTTCTCTTTTGAACCTAGATATATGATACCCAAAAATTCATATTTATTATAGGGTTAATACCATCGAAAACTTCAAACTGGTACACCCGTGCCATGTTTACCCCAAACTATTAGTATCACAAAAACTCCTAAACCAGTACACCCATGCCACATTTGTCTCAAATTGGTGCACCCGTGCCACACTTACCCAAACTAATGTTTATTTAATGAAAAGTTTCAAATTGATGCACTCATGCTACATTTACCCCAAAAAAATCTCAAAGTTACCAGTAAATCTAGTACAAGTATATCAATTAGGGTAAATGTAGTGTGAGTAAACTAATTTAGGATTTTTTGTGATACAAAAATTAGTTTGAGGTAAATGTAGCATAGACATACCACTTTGGGTGTTTTGTAACGCAAAAATTAATATCATTGCAACACTACTTTTGGATGCATAATCGTCAAGTGATTTTCTAATTTGCCCAAAGAGGAAGTAGATAGACAAAATCAAGTTCCGGCATTCATATTAACTTGAATATGATCAACTTTACTTGAGAAAGTCAGAATATAAGCCAAGAGTTAAAATTTGGTTTCTCAATCACTACTCTAATCATTGTGATTTTCACACTTTGTCCAGCAAGCATCACTAGCCTAACGTGACTCATGGGGAATATAGAATCGCCTATTTTAGCTTGCTATCACAAGTAAAGTGTGACATCTGGAACTTTCGTATTTGAAATTATGTAATATTCGGAAATTCGTGTTATGATCACGATACTTAGATTTCGAGTTAAGTATTATTTGCCTTAATATTCGAACAAACACGTGAAAACTTTAAGCGAATCATAAATTTCATGGGACACAATGGGTAATTTCCCTAATTGTAGATTGTCTCAGATTTGACGTGTGAATCCAATTAGGTGTATGCTAATAGTAGGACGATATTAATTAAAGTATTATATTCTTACTTATTGACGGTTGTTATTAATTGCATAATTTTTAGTTAATTAATAATAATAGTGAATAACTTGTGTTAATTATGCTAGAAGAGGAAGATTACGTTCTACTTGCTACATTTCTTTTGCAAGATTTATTAATTAGAATTTTAAGTACCATTTGTCGTTAAATTATCAATTGCTTGGCCATGTCTTCTTACAAAATAATATTTTGTGGATAATTTCTCTTACACCTAAACTAAATAATGATTATTTTAAGATGACTCATTATTCTCTTGCATTTTCCTTGGCCATGTGCAAGGACTTTACCTTGCATTTGTACCACATCAAGCTGAAGATTAACATGCAAATTTACACCTAGTAAAGAGAAAATCAAATTATCTTTACTAATTTTAACAAAACTCATTATGTCTTGCCGAAGAACCCATTTTCGCTCCTCCAAAATTCAAACATAAGTTGCATGTATTATTTCCACTTTTCAATCCAAAAAATTGGAGAGCAAACTTCATATTCAAGAGCTACTAGAGTGGTGAATGCAATTAGTGATTTGCGTTCGTTAGAAGTAAGCGAAGTTTGTAGTATTAAGTTAGCTTAAGTCTACTTAGTTACTTCTATCTTAGTTGGTTGAGTGAGAGAAGAAGTCTTGATATGGATATGGTGGTTGTTAAATGACTTTGATAATTTATTGCAAGTTCATTCTATTTCGCTTTGGTTCGTTCGGGTTCGTTTTGTGTGGTTTTGGGTAGCTAAAACATGGTCATTCTACCATATTTATCATCATAATTTATTACATGTTCGTTCTGCTTCTTATTATCTCATTTTGGTCAGTTAGAATCTGGTCATTATGCCATATTTATCTTGATAATCCATTGAATGTTCATTCTACTTCTTTTCACCTCATTCTATGTAATTGGAATCTGGCTATTCTACCATCTTTGTCTTGGTGATCCATTACATGTTCATTCTACTTCTTTTTGCTAGAACTTTACCAACTAGAATATGTTCATTTCACTAATTTCTGTTGATATTTCCTATTACAAAATCTGTCTACTTGTGCCCCTTTATAAATCTACTCATTTGGTCAAATCTATTCATTTTTGAATCTGTTTACTTGTTGAATCTACCAATTTATGAATCTGTTCGTTGATAAGGCTATTTATTGATTCAAACAGACTTTATTAAATATGAAGTTATTCCTTGTTGAATTTGTTCATTTGTTGATCATGTCCATTGTTGGATTTGTTCTCTATGCTATAAGCTTTTATCAATCCAGAAATTATCCTTTTGATTATTCAGACTTTACGATCATAATGTACTTGTTCTTTCAAACTTAATATACCCATTTGATTTACAAAATTTTAATATCCAGAACCTACCCAATATCCAAACTCGAAATGTACTCATTGGAATGTCTAGACTATAATGACCAGAATATGTCTATGTATTATTTAATATGTAGTTATTTGACAAATGCATTAAATTGAATTGAGATATGTGTGTTATGCTTAAGAGTATACATATATTATGGCTTAAATAAAATTAATGTGATTCCATCACATGTACAGCGGTGAGTGACGATGCCACTTATGTCGAGATGCCTTGGGAGTCGAGATGTCCTGTGAGTTGAGATGCCCTATAGTGAAAGTTCATAGAATGCCTCAAAAGTTGAGATACCCTGTGTCTCGGGATGCTCCATGAGTCAGGATGCCTTGGGAGTGTTCGAAAAGATGAAGTATTAATGAATAAAATGTATTGTTATGTGTAAAACCAAATCATTTGTGTAAAACATAATGTGCATATGTATGAGTCTGGATAGATGTTTTGTTGTTTGACAATTTCTGTGATAAATGAAAATGGAATTGGTAAAGTCTATTTATGTTTGTATCACACCTATCGGATAATTATGCATTTATTTTGTATATGCCAAGTGAAGTAGCGAGATGATTTTTTTTTAACTTAAAACTAGAGATTTCATTTGCTGGGTTTCCGCTCATTCCTTTCATTTCTCATATGTGTAGGATGGACACTCCCCAACCTTTTTGCTACGAAGTCCCTATGTATAATGAAGCTTTTTATGGAAGTGTGCTCGAACAAGAGTATAGAATAATATATATCAAATGTAGTTCTACAATATGGGTTGATATAGGAGGTTTCATGGAATGGATTCTTTTTTGGTTTGTTGCCTAATGCTAGAACCTTGATAGTGAGTCAGTTGGCCCGTTAAGTGGCTTCGATCTGGATGTTGGAGACGCAGCAGACGGAGAAGTTATCAATCCGTGACTCAGTTCGATCGTTTATATGGGCAGACTTTTTGAAGTATAGTATGGATATAAGTCTCCCTATCCCTCCTTAGACTTCTATCTTTGTGCTCGTAATGTAATGAACAAGTGAACTCACATGTGATTTAAAATAAAAGAAACTTAAGTATGTTGGTTATATTTGTAAGGTTTTAATTGTCAAAAGAATATTTGTAAATATTTGATTATGCTTTTGCATACTAAAAGAGATTAATAATATAAGAAACACGTGTTGGGTGACATTTTGGGCATCACATAAAGTCACAAAAAGGCCAAAAGAGGGTGATAGATGCTTACTCTAAATTGAAGCAATTCCAGAGCATCGAGTCAATTGCTTCAATTCCAGCAAACAAGCATATTCTTTCCTTGAATACTAGTCTCCATGTCAAATTCATGAATGAAGTCATCACCGCGATAAAACATTGCATGAGAGTGCATATGCCTCATAGATCATAACTCGTTATCTATGTATAAACAATTGGCACACAATGTGCGTCGGCTAAACATTTCTCCATTTATACATGATGTTTCACAAGGATACATAATGGTTAGGGGTGAGCATCGGTCTAGGGTCAACTCTAGACCAATCCTGGACCGGCCCAACCCTGCCGGTCCTAGTCCAATTCCTAGGGAGATTAGGTCGGTCCTTGGTCTTGAGATTCCTATACCAGCACTGTGCGGGTTGATCATCGATCCTGAGAGTTTAGGGTCGGTTCAACCCGAACCAACCTTGATTCTCTATATAGTATATATCTAATATATTATTTATAATTTTTTTATATAGAGAAAACCCTAAAAAAAAAAAAAAAAAAAAAAAAAAAAACGGCATCAACAACATTAAATAGCTCCTTAGTGAGGAGTTCAAGTAATTTTACACTATTTTTTAATAACTTAGATCTTTTAATGTCTTTTATGGTGTCAACAACCATAATTTACAAATGAGGAAAATGTTTCAAGTAATTATATTAATTATAACTTTTTTTGGTAAAAATTATTTATAACTTTTTTATATAAAGAAAACCCTTAAAAAAAAACGGCGTTAACAACATTAAATAGCTCATTAGTGAGGAGTTCAAGTAATTTTACACTATTTTTTAATAACTTAGATCTTTTAATGTCTTTTATGGCATCAACAGCCATAATTTACAAATGAAGAAAATGTTTTTTTGTGAGGAGTCCTCACGGCGTTCAAAATGGCATAAATAGCTCCTCACAGCACCCTCCTCTAATGCTTGTTCTCTTCTGTTTTATTTGTCCTCTTAGTCTTTAATTTTCCAAAATCGAAAGAAATAACTTTTCCGCTTGTCACTCGATACTCACCTCACTTGCTTTGAGTCACTCGTGCCGCTTGCTGCTCGATGCTCGCCTGGCCTGTTGCTCCCTGCTTGACGCTCGACACCCACCCTATTTGACACTCGTCGATCGCCTCTTTTAGTTGACCTCGCTCATCACTGAACCCAAGGTCGGTCCTATTATCTTTCACCTTTTCAAGGAGTACAAAAAATTATCGGTTGGTCCCGGATTAATCCTGGAACTGGACTAAACCCATTGGGTCAGTCCAGAGTCCTCGATTGCCTTTTTAGAGAGTACAAAAAATGAAATAAATAAATTATCGGTTGGTCCTTGGTTGACCCTAGAACCGGACCGAACCCACTACGTCGGTCCGGTCCTCGGTCCCAAGCTCAATAGGTTGATCATCGATCCCAAATATTAAGGACCAACACTGTGCATGTTGGTACTAGAGTTAGGGGGTGGGCCGGCCCAACCCGGACCATGCTCACCCCTAATAACGGTGGGTGGACGTTTTGATCTTCCACACACCACAAAGGACATGCAACTAGCACCCCACCTCTAGCTTAACTCAACTAAGCCCTAAGCGTTGCCTATCAAGGCTTGAAATATGCAACTAAGAACCTACAGAAGCCTCGAAGTCTAAGGATGCATAACCTCAAACTAAATAATATTTTCCCTATCAAGGAAAAGAAATGTATCAACGCCATAACTTTTGTATGATACTAACTTTGGTGCTAACACCTTTAAAAAATTATTAAAGTATAAAAAAATTAAGCAACTCTGGTGACATTGTTTGTTAGAAAATCTAGTTTGTTAGAAAATTTGATGCGACTCACCAAATCCGCTTAAACAGACGCTTCTAAAACAAGCTTTAGCACTAAAGTGATTGTGTCGACAGTATATTGATCCTTTATCATATTGGTGCTATGAAATTTTTTGAAATTTGGAACTTCGACAAAACGGTATCGCGAGCCACAAGCAAAAATCACAAAGCAAATATTCTAAATTTGCCAGTACTTTCCTTTGTCTCATTAGACTCAAAAAAGCAAAATCATGGAACAAACATTCTCTCAAAATACTTTCACAAAGGCTATGTTTGGTCGTCTGGATTTCTAACCAAGATGTGACTAGATAGAATAGGATATGAAATTCAAGAATTTTGTTATATTCTATATATTATTTGGTGATTGCAGTAATAAAGCCAAATATATTCATATCATATCATGTACGTTATTTGGTATAAACGACAAATCAGTATAAATGAACCAAAAATTTTATAAATAAAGATGGTAAAAATCTCTTACAACACTTTTTGCCTACTTTATTTTAATTTTCTTTTTATTTTGTTGTCCTCTCTATTTTTAATTAATTTATTTTTTCCCTTCCATCATTCTCTAATAGAATCTTATTAAATAGTAAACTGTACTAATATACTTAAAATACTAAAATAGATAAAATATGTAATAAACATAAATATACATTCTATTGAATTTATATTATAAGATTGCATTAAATTCGAATATATAATTAAAAATAAGATTAAATTAAAAAACTAAATTCAAATATTTTTACATTGAAATATAATTTTAATTTTTTTAATTTAAAGAGTTTGTTATCCAATAAAAATAATTGTTTTTCTATGGATATTATAAATCTTGTCCACTTTTATCACACCTCCTCATAAGATAATTTTATCCGACCAATATATATTTATATCTAACTTTATCTAGTCTCGAGTGGACATTAAACACAAGATAGAATAAGGCTCCGTTCGTTTCACGGAAAATAACTTCCAGGAAAATGTTTTCCAGATTTTCCGATGTTCGTTTCACGGAAAACCAATTACTCAAGGAAAATATTTTCCATCAATGGAAAATACTACCTTCAAAGTTAAGGAAAATGTTTTCCACTTCTGAAAAGTGGAAAACATTTTCCATAACTTCTTCCTTTTACTAATACATTTTTGTTTTATTTTTATGCTTTTTTTTCTTTTCTTTTCTTTCCTTCCTTTTCATCTTTCTTCCTTCGCTTGGCCGGTGGCCGGCCCCGACGGCGGCTGGCGACCGGCGACCGGCGACCGACCGCGGCCGCGAGCCAGCTCGAGCTCCGCCCCAGGCCGGCGAGGCTCCGCCTAGCCCGATCTGTGGAAGCCGAGCTCGCCCGAGCTCGGTGAGCTCGGGCCTCGCCGGCTTGGGGCGGAGCTCTGGCCTCGCCAGATCCGGCGAGCTGGGTGCGGCTCGGGCCTCGCCCGAGCTCACCGGAGGTCCGCGAGCCGCGAGCTCGCCGGATCTGGCGGCGGAGCTCGGGCTCGCCCGGATCGGGAGCCCGAGCTCCGCCGCCGATCCGGCGAGCTCGCGGCTCGCCCTAGCCCGACGAACCTCCGGCGAGCTCGGCGAGATCAGCCGAGCCTCGAGCTCGCCGGATCTGGCGATCGGATCTTGGTCGGCCGCCGGACAGTCAGCCATCTTCAGGCGTGCGGTGGCGGAGGAAGGAGGAAGGAGGAAGGAGGAGGAAGAAGGAGGAGGAAGGAGGAAGGAGAAGAAAAAGAAAAGGAAAAAATAAAAAGAAAAAGAAAGAAAAATAAAAAAAATTTGTTAGGACTCATTTACGAACGGTGGAAAATGATTTCCACTTAAAATTTAAGTTTCAGCCGAACACCGGAAAATATAGCCATTTTCCTGGAAAATGACTTCTGGGAAAATGTTTTCCGGAGATTGCCAATTTTCCGTGAAACGAACGGAGCCTAAATCTTATTATATCATGAAATTTTATCATGACTACCAAACGTAACATTGTGTTATCATCATAAAACAACATGGACTTTAATCGAAATACCAATTATTTGACTTTACACCAGTAGAGTTCTCGAGATATGAGGCAACGCTATTATAACAATAGAGAGATACGGTGAAGCACAAAGGAATTGAAGGCCTCCTTGTCAGAGAATTAAATGTTAATCGAAGAGTAGACATTTTTAATTACGTGGCATTGTTTATTTTATGTTAATCGTGACGGAATCTCTTCGAGAAGATAAATTAGGAACCGATGATTTTGGAACCTGACACTCTTTTCTTCTTCTTCTTTTTTATGGCTTTTTGCCAAGAAATCGCAATTACAAATGAATTGGCGAAACAACTGTCATAAAATGACCGTTTGGTTTTTGCTGATCTACACTATTATGTAAAGCAAAAAAAAAAAAAAAAATCTCCGAAAGGGATCATTTCACCTAAAGTATCCTCAATAAGTTATTTTGTAAATATTTTACAGATGGACAGATGCGTGAATCAACAATACTACTTTATCTCTCACGTTTTTTTTTAATTATTATTTTTAACATTCAAACATTTTGTATCTTATAAACAGCCCTACTATATTAAAAAAAAAAAAAATCAAATCTGTACACATTTTGCATTTTCCATAGACACACGTGTGTGTACAATTCTTGCATACTTTGTCAATAACTTCTTTTCATTAGTTTCTAATTCACATCGTTTATGGTAAGGCGAATTCACAAAATCTTTGAATGTCAATTTTTGTGCGCAGGCACAACATGTGTTTTTTTGCTATTATACAATAAGATATGACACACTAGAATGAGAAGTAAACTTACGTTGTGTTTGGAACTTTGGATTTGGGGAAAATTCCAAATAAGAATCCAAAGTTGACTTATTTTCTCAAATAAGAATCCGAAGTAGATTTTCGAAGTGCATCCATGGTCTCAAATAAGGACTTGAAGTGATCAAGTTGATCTCTATTAAGGACCTCAACTCACTAGCAAACATTTTCTTGCGATTAAAATAGGGGCAATTTTGCCCAAAATTTGTGATTGGAAAAAAAAAAAGAAAAATTCTAAATGAATTAAGTTTAGGTTATTCATTTAGACATTTACTTTTTCTTCTTTCTTCTCCCCTATTGCTCCTCAACCAGACCGTTGCTTGGTCAGCGCTGCGACTCGATTCCAGTCGCTCCTTGCCTCACTCGATTCTCGTCGCTTCTCACCTGCTCCTTGCTAGCATCGATCTATTGTTCACTGTTGTCTCTTCTTTCTAGGGTTTCGGTGTCGGCAAGCTTCAAATTTGTCATTCAAGTGCACCGCTTGGGTGACCACGCGGCAAGGGGTTGTCTCTTTGGGAGGTGCCTCCGATGGTAGTAATGGTCGGCGACCAGGTAAGGTGACCGAATTTTAGTCACATCTTGCTCGTCAATCTGTGTTGCGAATGCTTTATTTAATCAGATGGTGTGCTTTTTTGTTGTTGAAATTTTGGAGTTCTTGAGAGCATTCAATGCTTTAATGCGTGGTCGTAAGGGACATGCTGCCTTGTATTTTGGTAAATTTGACTTCTGTTAGCAATACAAACATTGCTAGTTCATTGAAGCTTGAGAAGGCCGAGCTATAAATGTTGTTGTTACCAAGTAATGATATTGCTGAGAGAAAGGGGTCTGCAATTGATTCGTGATATTATAGATGAAATCAAAACTCTGGCTGTCTGTGGTGATTACTTGAGAATTCAACAAGTATTGGCTGATTTCTTGTTAAATATGGTGAGGCATGCTCCATCTCCCGAGGGTTAGGTGGAGATTCACGTTCATCCAAGTTTGAAGCAAACTACTGAAGGACTAACTCTTGTGCACAAGGAATTTAATATTCCTTTGATAGATTTATATCTATTTTGAGTTTGTTCTGTGGATAACGCATTGTCCGATTTTGAGATGGTTACATGACGCGGCTTGCTTTCCAAAATTTCGTATTGGTTAACTCTAAAGTGCCGCTCGATACTATCACAAAAGAATTCTTACGCTGAGCTCGAAACTTATGATACTAATGAACCAAAAAATCAACAAAAAAATCCGAGGAATGATGTTACTCTGATCGAGAAGACCTCTGTAATCAATTTCTCCCTCAAATCCTTCATTTCTCTGGTTTTTATGAAATAAATTGTGACTTCACATAAAAAAAAAAATTGAGCCTAATTCAACTATCCTATTTTTTTAGGTGATCTAATATTCATTGATGAATGATCAGCAACTATCTTCTCATCACTCATCGGGGTTCTCTATTTTTATGAATTTAGGCTTATGTGACACAAGACGACGTGTCGATCTCAATGCTACTGTGAGAGAAGCTATTTACTACACAGCTCAGCTACAATTGCCAAAGGGCAAAAACGGCAGTAAAGGCAATGGGATTGCAAATGCCATGGACACAAGAGTTGGAGGCTGAGGGATGAAAGGACAAAGTGATGGTCAAAAGAGAAGAGTTAGCCATCTTTGACCAAAGAGATGGAATCAAAAGAACTATAATCGCATCAATTCATTAGCTCAGTAGTGAAGTCTTTCAACTTTTATTGGGTGCTTTAGATTGGTCGAAGTAAAGGATGGGATGTGATAACTGCATATGATCAACGGGAGGTTGTTTTGTAAATTCAATTGTTTCTTCTCTTTCTTGTAGTGTTGTGCGCGTTATATGCACACATATTAAAGTTGTAAACTCATATTTTCTTATCTCTTTCTGTAATGAAAATATTGAAGTTCAATTAACTCAAGAGTTCAATGATGAATTAATGATGATGCTTTTTGGTACTATAAGCTATATTTGGTTTCATTTAAGTTGGATATTCTATATTTTGTTGTGTACAGAGCTCAAGCTTTGACAGAAACCATTGACGTTCTATGCTTTTTTTCTTTGGCTTTTTTCTTTGGCCTATATTACAGTGCATTTTAACTTGGTGTGTTGTTCGACTGTTGTGTTCATTGCTCTTTTTTTTTTTTTTTTTTTTTTTTTTTTTTGCTGCTGTTTTATATTTTCATTTTTCCCGTTGGACTAATGAGTTTATTTAAATTTGTTGTCAGTATCACCATATTACAATGAATTGCTAGGACATTCCACGGCAAAGTAAATAGCACTAGATAAACTTGAATTGAGACATCTCAACACAAGAAATCTTCTCAACAAAATTTATCTACACATACTTTAACTTTAAGATGCTTCCGAAATAGATCCACCCATATCAACTAATAGTAAAACAAAAAGAGTTTGTGTTTGTTGGTCTCATTGCTCTTGTGTATCTCAAAAAAAGTTGCTCGTTTTTTACCACTTGTAAAATAAGGTCCTTACATCCTCTTTACCTATGCTTGAATCACAAAATAAATCATTAGTCAAAACAAAGTCAAGTATAAGTAAGAACAATTTTATGACAAAGTCAAGCACAAATAACTACATGTATTTTCCCTCTTCCCGTAGATGATATTGAGCTTAAAATGCTGCCAAAAATTGAAGCAAGCAATTCCACCATCTCAAGTTAAGATGTTGAGCCTGAGGGAGTGTTTTCTATCACATCTTCTGAACATGCAACAACCATCTTTAGCCTTTTCTGGGCTTTGCAGTTGGGTCCACTTCATTAGGAGAATTTATACAATAAGAACACTGATAGAAAGCATCCCAAAAATAATGACCATAACGATCTTTGTAGTAATGGACAGGATTTTCATTACTCTAGAAGTAATTGACAAGCTTTTTTGGATCTGGCTCAGGGATCGATTCTAGAATGCAAGGCTCGATCATAAACAAGGTTCGGAAGATGGAGGGACTTTCTTCCTTTTCTTTGCCAAATTTGATGGCAACAGTACCATCCTTTTTCCTTACAAATTTAGAATCTAAAGACTGAAGAGGCTTATTGTTTTGATGTAGCTTTTCATAGTTAGTGATCCAAGTCTCTGGGAGAAGTTTGGCCAACTTTTCTTTGGGGATCTGCCTAGGAACATGGACGCATGAAGCCTAATCATTTTGCATAGAGACAAATAAGGCATCTTCATTTCCATTCTAGAAATTAAGATCAAGGACATGGTTCTGCACTCGATAGACCATCTGGTAATGTAGGGTTACGTCAATGGAATTGGCAATCAAGGGTGCTTCAGTAAGCTGAATTTGAACCTTCAAGAAGGAAAGCAACTAAGGATATGAAAGAGCAACATTGAAGTTTGGATACGGGGTTACAAAGATTGTCCCAGCATTCAAAATAGTCTAGACAGTGCCAATACAAGCATGCTAGTATTCTAGGGACTAAGTGTCCAATAGGACCATCCTGGCCACAACTAACAAACATTTTCGGCCATGGAAAGCGAGTGCGAGTCATACAACTCCATAGTGAATATGAGAGTATCCCTATTAGATCCACTGTTTAGGAAATCCCAGAGGTATCTAGAGAGTAACAAAGTACTTCTTTTCAGTGGCTGGAATAAGATGCTAATCAAACTTAGAGGACTGCACGTATTCTTTCACTTCTTTGGGAGTTTGGCAGATAAGATGTCAAATAGAACAGATAAGAGAAGATGATGAAGAGGGTTTAGCAAAAGTAAAATATGGATTTCTAAGAGGAAGCTAAGTTTCAGAAATCTTTCTGTCATCACTAAGAGAGACATCATAAAGATAATCAATTTTAAAAGAATTTGAAACATGAAAATCTGAAAGAGATGAGGAGGATGGAGATGGGGTAAGAGTAACTGGTGCATTGAGTGTTTCAAGATCGGTCATGATGATGAGAAAGTCTTCTCAGCACTGGATTCACCATCTAAGCGTGTAGAGCTAACCAAGTTACAAATGAAACCATAGCTCTGAAACCAATGTTGGGATCTATACTTTGAACCAAGGATAATGAGGTTAGTTATAGCAAATATGCTATCGCCAAGTCAACTATTTCCAACAAAAATTGGTCGAAGGACTACATCGGAATTCCATGCAAAAGGTTAGGGCTAAATTGACAAAATTGGAGAGTTTGAGACTAAATTGTCATCCCTATAATAAGATTAGGATTGATTGGACAATTTCCCCTTTTGGCATTGAATAAGATTTCTGAATCCATATTGTAAATTTTTACATTAAGATGAATGATGGGAATGAAAACAATAATAACACGTGGTTTGGATACGAAATGAAAACTCCCTGAAAAATCCATGATAAGGAGGACTTTCCACACGGGTTAGAATAGTCCACGCCACCACCAATTTATCTGTTTATCCTTTCTCGCTCAATACTTTATTCATAATCTCACTGCACAAAAAATTAAGTAGCGAATAATCTGTTGAAATTAAGAATAGATGTATTTTTGACAAATTTGCAATCTCTTTTTTCTTGGAAAGAAATTTGAACTCTCTCTGCCTCGCAGTCCTGGGTCGATTTGTAATGTCGTACTTTTTCCATTGACGTCCATCTACAAATACATATTCTTGATAAGTTATAATCATACCAGCATATAAATGCTTATAATAATCATGGTGCAGAATTATTTGTGATTTGTCTTAGTTGCTTTATGGTGGGCCAATCTGGTCCATTACCCGTCGATGATTTGATTGATTAGCGTCTTTATATTGAAACTGTGTTAGTGTAGAATTCAGTTCGATTTCCCAACATCACGGTGAATTTACATGTTCTAAGGTAAAATCTAAAGCAGACGATTATTTGTAAAGATACGGGGTTGAGAGAATTTTCTATTTCATAATGATTTTTTTTGTTCTCAACATATTTATTTTAATTAGTCGTATAACCCATGCAACACGAAGGATTTTTGATTAAGCACTACGTTTAGCTATATTATCAACTACCTTGAAACTTTTACTTAATTAATTAGGTTAGAAATACGTTCATCATTTATATTTGTTATTATCTCTTACTCGGCATGAAAAATCAAATAACGAAATTGCATGTCCCAAAAAAGTTACCCTTGGCTCTTCAAAGAATTTTCTCCATCTTAATGTATATACATACATAGCCACTGACTATGAATAGCCAAGATAAATATGGCAAAAAGAAAAGAATAGATAAGAATATTCATTGCATAAACAAGAATGGCTCAAGACTCATTAACTAAAGTTCTTAATTAATAGGCCTCATCAATTACCAAAGTCAAGCTCTTCAAAGAATTTTCTCCATCTTAATGTATATACATACATAGCCACTGACTATGAATAGCCAAGATAAATATGGCAAAAAGAAAAGAATAGATAAGAATATTCATTGCATAAACAAGAATGGCTCAAGACTCATTAACTAAAGTTCTTAATTAATAGGCCTCATCAATTACCAAAGTCAAGCACTTCTTGAAGGCATGACTCATTTCATCATAATTAGGGCACGAGTTACCACAATCAAATCATATGTTACATTGAAATGGAGAAAATTTAGAATCAACGGAAAAAAATAAGCCCTCGGCGAGCAACCTAGCGATTATTTCCAATATCAAGAATATCTAAAAAAGTCAAGATCCGTTATTACCTTATCAAGATATGTAATAACTTGGCATCCTGTGAGATCCAAGATGATACCAATAAACAATTAAATCTTTAATTTCCTAAAAAGTGTGGACTGGTTACTTCTTCACCCCTCTCTACTCTATAAAAGTTAATTAGGATATACAGAAATTCTGGAAATAACTCTCAAGAACGTTGACGAAGCCATCGAAAAAGAAGGTAAGTTCCTTCTTCGGTGAATTCTATAGCGACAGCAGCAGTTGTTTCTTTAGTGCTTCCTTTGCTTCTTAATCTGTTTATGGCACTTAATTAATTGATTGTTGTGTGTCTTGGTTAGGATTTGTAAACGGTAATTATACTCTTCTTAATCATTCCCTTTTTCCCTCTTTCTCTTCTCCATAAAAGAGAGGTCGACTGTCCATTAATGTGCCGCTGAGTTTCCTTCTCACCATCGTTGTCTGTTTTTCATTGATAAATTTGACATGATGATTAGTTGTGAATATCAACTTCTTTTTTTCTCCCTATGATAGCAAGAACTCTTGCCCCAAATATAATATTTTCTTGCGTCTTTATTTGTGGGTATGCACTTTTTTTTTCCAATTTTGGTTAATTCTGTTTTTTTTCTATTTTGTTGTAAAATTTACACACGGAAAGAAGGTAGAATTCAAGAAAAATTGAAGATTCTCCGACATGGGTCGTGGCAAATTGGCTTTAGAGCTGATCCCCAAAGAGAAAGCGCGAAGGATCACCTACGAGAAGAGAAAGAAGGGCTTGATGAAGAAGGCCCAAGAGTTCACCACCTTGTGCGGCGTCGACACGTGCATGGTCATCTACGGCCCGGCGGGGTCCACCGCCACCACCGAGCCTGAGGTATGGCCTGCGAGTCCGGAGAAGGTCAAGCTAGTCGTTGAGCGGTACAGGAGTGAAGGCGCCGACCGCCGTGCCAAGAGGACGATTGGGCTGCCTGAGTTCTTTGCCAACCGGAAGAGGAAGGTTGATGCTGAGCTCGCCAAGGCGCGGCTAGCGAACTGGGAGGCCAAATACCCAGTGTCGGAGGCGCTGATCGAGGGCTTCTCCGAGGAGGACCTGAGGAGGCTCTTGGGCTCTCTAGGGCACAAGCTCGAGGTGGCCAAGGCGAGGCTGGCCGTGATGAAGGAGGACGCAATGAGGAGATCATCCAGCCATATGTACGATCATCACATACATGCGAACGATCATGTCTATCATCATCATCACATGCAGGGCATGTTTCAGGACCATATCATGCCTGTCCCAATGAAGCAGCCACCAACTGATGTAAAACCACATCTTGACTTGCCATATCATATGCAGCAGCAGCAGCAGCAGCAACAACCCCTGTTCGAACCAGACTCTCTCAATTCTTCAATCCCGATGCCGAGTGAGTGGTGGGCGCAGAAGAACCAATATATGAACCACATCCCGCCCGTGCCGAGCGGCTGCGGCGGCACTGCACTCGTCAACAACTTCCACCACTCAGTCAGCTTTCCCACAATGCAGAACTACCAGTTTGCCACCCTGGAAGGGATGATGCTCTCTGAGATGTCGGCATACGGCCCCATCACAGGGAACATGTCGCTGGGAGGCACTACCTCGAGCTCTGCGGCGTGCTACAACAACACGCAGTTGGTCCAGTCAGCCCCGCCACCCGTGCCCCTCTCGGTGATGCAGGGCGATCCAATCCCGACCCAGATGAAGCAGGCTTCTACGCAGTTTCATGAATATCGCTGATGCTTTAAGGAAGAAGAGCATAGGGAGTCAGTTTTTTTAAGCATTATTGCGTGATTTTAACTTTCTTCTACTGGACGGTTGGATTTCTATGTGTTGATGTGTCGATCGCTAAGGTTGTTACTATTAGTGGTCAGATTTTTTTTAGCGGAGGCCAGAATAACTTAACAGTGACTAGTGGTGCACAGTTACTCTAATAGTTCTTTCAAAGATTAAATTTGATCAGATGGGCAAGTAGTGCTGTAATTTCTTTTAGGATCGGTCTTACTTCCAAAAAGATGGGAAAAGAAACAAAAAAAAAAAACAAATTTCCCTATTTGCCGTTTGACCACAAGAATCCGCGCCAGGATTTGAGCGAGTCGTGCTTTATTGAAAAATCACTAAACCTTATTTATTTATTCATTTTTAAGAAACAGCATTCAATGTCTTCCTTGTCGCACTAGAATTCTTCATGCGTCCAAAATACTCGAGCGGTAGCAACGGAATGGATGCGGTAAAATTAGTCGTCCTGCGTCGCTCTTCAAGCGAATAATTATTTGGCTATTTAGGGGAAAAAAGGATAGCCACTAGTCTATGACAGATATTGAGTTAAAATCAAGTACCCCGGTAATCTTTGTGTTTCTTTCTCTTTCGTTTCTTATATCCTTTTTCCGCAACAAATACCTAAAATCTTCCACAAGTACAAGCACAGAATTGAGGAATTGGCAACAGGACATCTGTCAGACGACTTTGCTTCAGAACCCCAAATTCAGAAACACATAGATAGATATGTAAGGCTTTCAAGGGATATTAGAAAGCCACCGTCATGGGTTTTTACATCTCGAAGGGTATATTGTCTTACAACAGAACAAAGATAAGCATAACACTCTCACGGAGTAGTCTTCAAGCGACGGAGGTTCCTTATTAGGTTGGCGCACGCGCCATTACCTAGTACTTGACACCTTCCATACACTCTCACTTTCCAAGCTTACGCTCTTTGGAAAATTTGGTCAAAAGCCCACACACGCTCGCACACACCCACACACAGCTTTCACGCACCATAGAAACGCCCACGCTTCCATTTTTTTTTTTTTCCCCTTTTTGTTTACCATGCTCATGATGCAGATCCCGCTTGTTCGCACAGGTCTAGTAAGTTGAGGGTCTGCAGAAAAAATTAATGATGATAAATTATCAGTTTGCTTGCATACAGAACCATAGCCAAGAACTAGCTAATTAATGACTACTAGTATGTGCAAAAGGACATTCGAGATCACAGAAACAATGCATACCTCCGGAACTGAGAGCTCAAGACGAAACTTGGGACCATCATAGTGATGCAAGACTGGCCTAAATGAATCTTCCTCCAATGCTTTGCAGAGTTTCCTAATGCGAATCCTCACCTGTTGAATTCGAGCAGCAAGAAAAGAGAGAATGAGATGCTGCAGCCAAAGCAGCTATCTTCCTAAGATGAGAAGCAAATGGGTATGCAAATGGGTAGTGTAAGTCCGACCTGAGCAGGAAACCTTGATTCACCTTTACATTTCTTATCCTCCCATGCAGTGGGGTCAATATTAGAACCTCCAAAGCTTGATGCCTGTCGATTAGAAGGGAAAAGCATTAAAAATGCAACGGTGAGGATGGTCTATATTATCAACCTTTACCCCACAAAAGACTGCAATTTTGGAGGATAAGACTTCTCATTAATATTAGAGACAGCGGTAATGCCCACAAAACCAGCAAGTGTCCCATGTACAACAGAAAAATAAACATCCCAGGCACTGCAAAACCAGTGACATTCACCTCCAACACTAATATTTAATCTTCTACTATTTTAACTGGAAAGGTGCAGCTCGACAAAACAACCAAGATCATTCAGGATTCAAATTATTGGCCATCCAAGAAAAGCAGAGACAGTGACATTCATAAAACAAGAATAAATTTGCACATAAGGCCATCCCACGAACCTCGAAAATACCATGCAACTGATGAGTAGTATAATTATAGAGAAACAGAGGTAGGCCTGGCGTAATTGCCCGCACAGAATCTCTGTATCTTGGTGGTAAACCTGCAAGATGAAAACATAACTGGCAGTTAAACTTGTTTTCCCAAGTAAAAGGTCAATTGGTGTAACAGATAATCTAGTTCAAACTTCATGCACGTAATTATAATGTCCCATAAGAAATTGTAACTTTCAGAAGACACATCGAGCCTTCAAAGAGCCTAGAGTCCAAGACACCCAAATGCCAATCCTAACTGATTCAGAAACTGCAGTGTGCAACTAGTACCTGTCAGCTAGGGCTTCCAAGTCACGTGAGGACATTTGACTACAATTCCCCAAAATAAACATTGTTAATTGCAACAGTAAGGTCTGGTGAGTCCCATATTGCCAGGCATTTCTCAATTCAAGATCTTTAGGGTCTAGACAAGCACTAAATTCACCACCCAACTAGCCAGCCTCCAAACTTAATTTCCTCTCCTTCCTACTTTACTTCACACAAACTGCCCCCAAAATAGAGTTACTTGTTCAAAAAAATAAGTCATTTGAATTGCTGTATTACGCTCGGTACAAAACTAACAATTGAAAGCAAGAGAAAAAAGGTTTTCCACCACCTCAGCTAATGCAAATTCCAAGCTTTAGAGAATAATCAGGAGAGAAGAAAAATTTGTACCAAAAAGCTGACGCTTGAGGTCCTCCTGCATAGTGTCATTGTTACACACAAAGATGTATCCTCCTAGCACTTCATTTCGAGGGAGAGTTTCTGATGCAGGAAGAGTCTTGAACCTCTTGTCTACTGCATTGTTTGCACTGCAATTCTCACTGTTGGCAGCAGAGGCAGAAGCGTCCTTGTTAAAGTGATTACTGCTATACTTGTTTGAAGCCATGCTTCCAATACTGTTCAGATTGCTTTTCTGGCACACTGCATTTGTCTCATAAATACCATTCCTGAAGCAACTTTTGCTCACATTTTCCGTCATCTTTGACTCCATGTTCAACATATTAAAGTTGAAGCTCTCAAATTTGTTGTCTTCCTGGTAACTGATCTTATCCCTCGGCCTAATTTCTGCTGGACCCTTCAAAATGTCAGCGTTATTCATGCGTTCACTCTTACACATGGTCTGCTCAGCCAATTTGGAAGCAACCATTAGCCACTTGTGATCTTCCGAGACTCTTGATTGTCCACGTAGCTCATCACCCAACTGCCAAAAGCTATGCATGTTTTCCATCTTGCAAACGTAAAGAGATAACATGCGTTACACTTTAGATTAATGCAGTATCAGGAAGATAAGGAAAAGATATGCTACTTTATTTAGACGGTTAAAGTAAAGGGATGAAGGGGTGACTCCTACTTGGTAAAAAGCATGGTGCGGATAGCAAAACAAAATCATTATGCTACAACAACCAAGCATTAAGGAGAATCACACAAATAACCATGAAGACCAAATGTCAAATTTTAACATGCAAAAACAGAAAATCAAGCAAGATTATTTATCAAACAAAATAACTTGTATGACTAGAGATCTATAAATATTTAAGACAACGGATAATTAGTTCCTTTCTAATTTTAATCACAGATTGTATTAGGACAAGTTTAATAATTCCAAAAAGGCTTTTGTACTTTAAGGAATCACATTCTGCAAAACAATGCTGGCCAATCACATCACTCAGCTTTCCCTTAAAGAACTGGAAGCAACAAGCAAGTTTAAGGGCAAAGTACATATTATAAGACTAAGATTTTGAATCATATCCAAAGCCCATCGACCATGAAAAATTATTCTTCGACAAATAAGCTGACTTGTTGAACAGTTAATACTTCTATATTCAACAATGAGCAGAACTTGAGAATCATCCCGCTAATTTAAAGAAAGAACCTGCTTACATCTTTGTCAATGAATTTTCAGTTATCACGTTTCCAACTGAATTCCCAATTTAGGAAAAGCAAAAAATTTGCAAAAGCAATTATATCCTTCATAGCTTGCCTAAACGTTGCTTTATTACGAGGCTTGGTACAACAAACAGACTTGCTATAGCAATAATATCCTTCAGACCTTGCCTAAACATTGCTTTATTACTTGGCTCGGGATAACAAATAGACTTGCTATCAAGGAGAAACTGGTGAAATGGATGCCACCCTCTACTGTTTGTCTATTCTGAGCTAATCCAAATTATATCTTCTTTGAGTGCCCTTTTGCTGTTGAGGTCTGAAAGTAGGTCCTTGATTGTGCATGATTGATAGGGTTGTTGAAGATTGGCGTTTCTACTTATCTAGGGAATTCAGCATTGTAATGGCAAAAATCTTCCTTCTTTTACATATATGTTAGCCTAGAATGCACTTTTACATCATGTTTGGAAAACAAGGAACTCCAAGCTTCATGATACTGATTTTATTCCTAGCTTTGCGGCATCATACACATGGTATGTCTACTGTTGGTTTCAGACTTAATACTAAAAATGATATGCCCAGGACCTTATGTCAAAATTTCAATTGTCCTGCTTACTAACTCTAATATGTCTTTGGGCATGTTAAAGGGCGTTGTACCATCCACCTACTTAGGTTATTTACAATCAAATTCTTTAAAAATAAAAGTTAATACATCAACAAATAATGGCAACATCATCATCGTCATTCTTAAAGAAAGTACCGCTTCAATTGACATAGCACTTGACACATCAGTAACTCATTGCAAAACAAATTCGATTTGTGCTTTGACATCCTTGCTCGGAAGCAAAGTCAAGAAAAGGAAGAGCTTAAGCGAGGGTACAGTCAGATGAAGGCCAACAAACACCAAAAATGCAAACAATTTTAGTATATATCCAATCCAGTGCATCTCACTAAATATGAGGGGGTACATGGAGATGAAACCCCATAGAAAAGGATGTAAGGTAAAACTGCACTAGTGCCATGTGCTACCGCAGGATAATATTTAATCTAAGAGGAAGGCTCCATAAAGCTGCAAAGCCGACTCTGCTCTTGACCTTATGCCACCAACATAAAAGGCCTTCAGTACCAAGATTCACACAAAATAAGTGCAATAGAAATGAGAATCATTGGAGGAATTAATAAGCAGTAAATAATGGCATGATTGCTCTAGCCTGCGCTGTCTGTTGATCTTTAAAAATTGTTGCAACTCACAAAACATATTCCCACAAAAAGAAAATGAACATGTCTGAGGAAAATATTCTGTAAAAACATCAATGATGAGATAAAAGAAACTCATGTAAGGCGGTTTAGAGACATAAAATACAATCTTCCATGCTCAAATGAGAGCAGATGGCATTATTTGAGGCACACATCCCAGTAGCAGGGGATAGCTTACAAAGGAACCGACACAAATTTTCATAGAAGGGTCTTGAGTATCATAATGAAACTAAAGATGCTTCATAGCACAATGGCACAAGAGCTCCACCTTGTGACCCACATTACAGGAAAAGGTTTTTCATTTCTTTTGTTAGTGGGACAATGTTTTGTAACTGCCACACTGATTCTTTGAAAACTATCTCTGTGTTTAAAGCTCTCTGAGCATCTTTTTCCCCCCAGATCTCAAAGGAAGTCTTTATAACTATACAAAACTAGGAATCCTCGTCAGACTGCCAACCTGAATTGGAACAACTTCAGAAAACGCCTAGATATCTTTTTTTTCCTGGTTAGATCTAATAAAAGCAGCTATTTTTCCCTCTAGCTACTTACACATAAGCACTCCCTAAAACTATATGCTTTAGTAAATCGACTGTACACTCGAAAACCAATGCTTAAGGGTTCAGCAAAGCCCGAATTGAAAGCCAAATTTTTCCCAGCTTGTCATTGACACAGCAGCGACAATTGACAACATAACCAGTGGTAGCACTTAGAATCAGCAGGAACAAGCAATTTGCACAACACATCAAGAATGCAAAAGTCAGAGAACGCAGCAACGCTCTCGAAATCGCATCGGTACCGAAACCGCCTACCGCATTCCCGTCGACCCCGAAAAAAAGTTTCGACATTCCACATTCCCCAAAAGCATTGTCCAATTCAGTCGCAACCAAACACATTAAAAAAAAAAAAAATCCCCATTTCTCGCGGCGCAAGCCTCACAATCGAACAGCATTTTCCACAGATCTACGCCCCCAAATTGCTCGAAACAGAGACCCCCCCAAAACGAACAACCGAGGCGACCGCGAATCCCTCGAGCAGCGAAATGCGCGACCCCCACTCCCTCGACGCGGACTTCACCGAGCTTTCCAAACGGACGAAAACAAAAGGGAGGGGCCGGGGAAGGGGGAATTGAAGTGGCGGGGGGCGAGTACCTGAGCTCGAGCTGCCCCACTCAAGCTCTGGCGGAGCTTGAGGAGTGAGAAGAGAACCCTAGATTTTGGTGATCTCAGCGGGAGAGGGAGAGAGAGAGAGGGAGGGAGAGAGAGAGACCTTTGAAATCTGCTTTTGGCCGGGCGTGCCTTGCGAGCCCCGAAAGACACGACAGGGAGAAGAGAAGAGTGGAGGAGTGAAGGTGGGTTGGGTTTCTTCTCTCTCTCTCTCTCTCTCTCTCTCAGTGTGTGTGTTATTTATGGCTCCGTATTCCCCAAAAGTGCCACTGTTGTTATTTTACTATTAATTTGAATTCATTTTTTTTTTTTTTTTTTTGCTCTTTTTTGTTTCGTTTTGTTTGGCGTTCACCTATCCTCTTTTTTTTTCTTCTTTTTTTAAGCTTTACTGATGATGATGATAATAATAATAATTGGAGCACAACTACTTCCAGATACTCAAATTCAAACATGCACAAATTTGATCAATAGTAGCATAGATCGAGTGCTAGTGGCACGTCAAAGCAAATTATGGCATATCTATTGATTTGTGGCGATTTATGCCACCAACTTTCAATTACAGCAAAAAGTAAAATTTTGATGATGAAAAACTGATTTAATTAAGAGATGCATAATTATTTATTTCAAAAATTATCAAGCACGTCTAATCAAATTCAAACGCAAGGTATCCATTAATTGGGACTCGGGGCAGTCTTGTTGTGGCAATACAAGAAAAACCATTCTTTAACTTGATGATAATTAACCTTTGATTCTTCTCTTCTCGGTGAAGTTTATAATTTGTCAAAACTTATCTTTACACTGATAATGCCCATATGCACCGATTTTCCAACCATCACTAAAAATGTGAATAGAACAAGATATATATAATTTGTTTGGAATATGATATTTTTTTTTCTAAAATATATATTTATTTACCAATTTACCCCATTAATCATTTTCACGTGGTGTCTGCCTCACAGCCGGCATTCACCTTCTGCTCGAGTCCCACATTGGATCAGGTGTTTCTCGATCTAGTCAAACAGGCTCTCTTTTTTTTTTTGTCGTTTCGAAATATTTGAACGGGTGATAATTATTATTTCCCGAGTTGGTTGGCAAAAAGTCGGTTCATTCCCGTTGAGTCTTTCTGAGGGCAAGCGAAACGACGACGTCGGGGCATGTCGTTTTGGTCCACAGCCCAGTACCTCCACCGACAGCTTTAACTACAGTCACCCCGACTGGTAGATTCCTGGGGAAGATTCCTCACCTGAAAAATAAAGAGGCCCGAAATACGAAATTTCAAAAATTGCTTATTTCGCGAAAAAAATTAATGATTTGAAAAATATTTTCTCAAAATAATTATTTATATTGCTCAAAAATTTAATCAATGAAAACATTATTTTTATAAATTATACAAGTAATCATTTTTAAAAAAATATTTTTCAAATAATATATTATTTCGCGAAACAAAGGCAAGTATCAACTTTCTTTCTAAGACCACCGGCCGTGGTGGCTCCGCTGGATAAGAGCTCCATTAATCCTCCCCAAAGGTGAGGGATTCGAAATTTAGTGGAGGCATTTAGTGTCTTAAATGGGATGTCGGGGTAGTGGGTCCTCCGCTAGTGTCCCCAGTTTCTCGCCATGCACCTTGGTTGTATACGGGGTTCCGGGTCATAAAAAAAAAAAAAAAAAACTTTCTTTATGAGTTTTAATAGTGAAAATAAGCAATTTTTTCCTCCGGGTCATTATAGTCCAACCACAGATATTTGACATAAAATTCATCACACTAATCATGAACTAATGGCCGCAAGAGGGCAAATTGAAAAGGATGATGAGCGAAGAGTGGAAGAAATTTTTATCAATAGACCACCAGAGAGATCCACCAATTCCTACTGTTCAAACTGTTAATCAATAAAAATATTTTTATTATTGACATCAATTTATTTTTAATTATTTTCCCGAACGATGGAAATATCTTATGATCATTTATTTTTATAAAATATACAAGTAATTATTTATAGGAAAATATTTTTTAAATCATTTATTTTTTTAGAAACAAAAGGAAGTACCTACTTTCTTTTTAGGTTTTAACGGTGAAAATATGCAATTTTTTCCTTTGGGTCATTATGGTCCAACCACATATATTCAACATAAAATTCATGACATTAATCATGAACTAATGGCCGCATTAGGGCAAATTAAAAAGGATGATGATCGAAGAGGTAGAAGAATTTTTCGTCAATAGAATGCAAGAGAGATCCACCAACTCCTCCCATCGAACTTTTACAAAAGATGGTTGTGCATTCAATTGGGTGTATCACTCTAATCTAATCAATTTAATTCCATAAAAGAAAATTCTTTATTACGATTGAATGGAAAAGTGCCGCGTGTCCCTTTACGTCCTAATTTTTTTCTTCCCTCTTTTTGCTAATTTAGAAAACTCTAAAAACTAACCCGAGGACTTCAAGAGTCGCCAGCTTTTGATAGCTTTGATGAAGGGTTTTAGACTTTGGATGCCTTTGATTAGATTTTTGAGGAATCTTTGGAAAAATATAAAAGACTTTAAGTTAAAAAAATTTTAAAATGTAAATTGCATTTGATAAATTATAATTTAAAAGTCTATTGGAAAGTACTTTTAAATAAATAGTGTTTAGAAAAATTTATATTTAAAAAAAATTATGATTAAAAAAAGAAAAAAAATAGTTGGCTGGCGAAGGGTAGGTGACCATTGGTGCTTGAAATCTATGGCTAACGGCTGACATATCAAGTTGCAAGATCTCAGGCAGCCACCAAGGACAACATCTTCTCCTCCATCTTCTTCTTCACCATCTCAATCTCTCTTCTCGAGGACAATGAAGAAGCAAAATCCCAGCAGTCCTGACGCCGGAGGGCTCTGCCCTCTTTGACCTCCTGTCCAAGAAGATCATGCTCCTGATCCTCGACTTCCTCGACCAAGTCCTCCCTCGTTTGTCACTCATTCCACGTCGACAAGTCCCACCACCGCAAGTTCCTCCACTCTCTTTGCACAGAGCACCTCCCCATTGCCCTCTCGCTAACCCAAGTGTTGCCACCCTCAACGTCTCCCTCTACCCCTGCGTCACCGACACCCCCCTCACCATCGTCGTCACTGCTCGCGAGGACGCCCTCTGCTCCCTTGCCCTCCGCGTCACCAATTCTTCACCGCTACCAAACTGATCTAAGTCACAACAAACCTAAATCTGGCCATTGAGAACCCAAATTTGGGTCGCCTAAGTAGCCACGACCTAGATTTGGGCCCCCATGACTCGCGAGGGGGTCACGCAACTCGAAGCGGCGGGCCTTTGCTATGGTTGCATGACGACTCAGATTTGGGTCGCCACAACTCTCGAAGGTTGCTTGATCCTTTGGCAATAGTCGCCTAGGTTGTTGCGACCATGCTGGCATCTCTCTAGCCGTCACCAACCCCTCATAATCAAGTACAAACAAGTCAGTCACCCTCAACTGAGAAGATGAATAGTGTCACATAACAAGGGCAAAAACGGAAAACACAAAAGTTTGTTAGGACAATTTTGGGGAAAAAAAAAAAGGATTGCATAGTACTGGCATGGGTATGCTAAGAAAGTTGAAAGCCAAGGTAGCCTAGGACCTACCTTGGGCTTTCAACCTTATAAATGACCACTTTTCTTCAATTTTGCCAAATTTTTGCCAAACATCCAATATTTGGCCCAAAGGACTTTGGTGTCTAAAGTCCCTTCCAAATGCTACTCCCAAACACATCCTTTCACAAGCGTTTGGCGGTCGATAAAATTCGGGATATAATATAATTTATCATATCCTACATTTGGTGTCTTTCGCTCCTGGACGGATAAAGTCGGATATAAGAGGGATATAGACAAAGATAAAATTATCTCATGAGGAGATGTGATAAAGGTGGATAGGATTTCAAATATTCATACTAGGAAAGTTATTTCTCTTGAATAACAAACTTATTAAATTAATAAAATTGAAATTATATTTCAATATAAATAATATTTGAATTATAATTTAAGAAATAAAAAAATAAAAATTCATTTTTAATTAATCCAATTTTAATTTATATATTCAACTTTAATTCTATATTATAATAAACATTCAATCTATAAATTAAATATTTATATTTATTATATAGTTTAGGTATTTTTGTATTTTAGGTATGTTAGTATAGTTTACTATTTGATAAAATTTTATTAAATAATGATGAAAGTGGAAAAAATAAATAATAAAGAAAATAATAGAAAAATAAGGAAAAATAAATTAAGGAATAGTGTTACGAGAGATTTTCACCATCTCCGTTTATGAACATTTAGGTTCATTTATAATAATAGGCCGTTTATATAAAATAAAAATGTACAAGATATGATGAAAACATATTTGATTTTAATACTACGATTCACCAAATAATCGATGAATATAAAAAAATCCTGGATTTCATATCCTATCATATCCAGGTTCTATCCCGATTAAATCCGAATGACTAAACGTAACTTTTATCTTTTAGATTGTCGTGGGATACATCCCATGCATAGATGAAGGAAGAATTGCATGAAATATTGTCACAGAGATTTTCTTATTAGAGAATATTGTTATAGATACTATTAGATACTATGAATAATATTTTAAATTATGTTATTCTCTAAGATAACTAATTTTATTTCTTATGCATATTTTTCGAGTATAAATATAATCTTTTAATAATTATAAAGTTAAGTCAATTGTGTAAAGATGTAGTTTTTATTCATATTCTCTCGTGAAGATTTTAAAATATTTACCCACTGCATCAAGAGAATTTTGCACTGAGAGTTTTGTGTCAAAAGGTCCATAGCTATGACAAATATAAATGTGTTCCTCTCACGTGGAATATATTTTTCCATTAATAATATTTTTAAGGAATTAATACAACGAAACATTCTAATGATAATTTTACTTCAAATTAATTTTTTTTATCAACAAAAACCCAAAACTAGTATATTTATAATAAATTTATCCCAAACTAATAAACCTTAAACTGATACATTTGTAACAAATCCATCCTTCATTAGTTTCCATTAAATTAAATTAATACAAACCAAGTCTAAAATCCTAAATTAGTATATAAATGTCATCGAATCAGTAATTTGATGGAAACTAATGGAGAATGTATTAGTTTAAAATTTTTAATTTGCAGTAAATTTGTTGTAAGCATACCAATTTAATTTTTTTTTATGATAATAATATTTTTAAGAGAAGTCTATGTTATCAATAGAAACTTTTGGAATCAGACACAAGCCAGGACTTCCCAGAAACGTCCCCGCCGAGGAACGGAGACAACATCGACTCCCAAAACGACATCGCTCTCGTCACTCAGCGGCCTGCTGCAAAGCGACAATTTTTCATCTCCCTCGCGCCCTCTCTCTAGAGAGAGAGAGAGAGAATGGCAGTCCAACCGCCGGTGAAGAATTTCCACGGCGAGCGATGCGGAGCTCTGTCTTTCCTGAGCTCGCGCTCGGCGCCGGAACACGTCGGCGGTCCTAATCGGAGCCGCTTCTGCTCCGTCGTCTCTCTCGCGCCGGCGAGACGCTTCGCAGTCGTGGCTCTCGCAGCGAAGAGAAGCCCCAAGCGCCTCAAATACGCCACCCCTCGCTTCGCCAAGGTGATACCGTACAGACGCCTCTACTCTGAATTTGTCTTATCGATTGACGTGGGTCTCAGCTTTTTTTGTTTTCTTTCCTGGGTATTACTTGAGAATGAAAGGTTGGTTTAGAATGGATTCTATTCAGAATGTCTATGACATTGCGTTTGCACCGCATGGTTTTATCGTATGGGCGTTATTTTTGCAGGAGGGCGGGCTGCTGTATGTTGAAGTTGATCCCTTGGGGGAGACAGTTGGAAATTGGATCCTGTGGTTGATCTTCTGAGAGAAGGAGCTGTTGGGGTGATTCCTACAGATACAACGTATGTTCGGCCTCTCTCTACTTTTAATCCAGTCGATGTTGTGTTCTTCCTTTTCGCAATTTTCTGGTAGGAACTTGGTTTCTTTTTGGTGCTGGTAAAGACTGTTGTTTTTCCTTTAGTCATTGATGTATCGACGCGTTTCCTTTTACATACTGCTAAATGTGTTGTATTCTCTAATCCTGCTCTTCGTATCTCACATTAATCAAGCGAATTTTTTGTTGGATAATGTTCAACACGTTCATTGCATAGAATCATAAAGGGAGAACCCTCTTTGTGAATTGACTTTCCCAGCAGAATTCAAATATGGTGGACAGTTACCCAATTATCCTTTTGGTTTCGTGCTCAAACATACGTCCTCATTTTATTTCACTGTCCTTGTCTTTCATCTCTGTAACTGAATTGGAATGCTAAATCTTATTGAGTAGTCTCTTAATGATAGCTGCTATTTGGGAAATGACTCTTAGTTACCGTCTATCGAGCTTTTCTCTCGATTTTGGAATCAGGGCTGTATATCTTCTATATTATTCTGATTTCCAATTAATTTCTCTAGTGTGGTCCTCCAAATTATGATGATTTCTGTTTACTATTGTAGGTCCTAAAGGATTCCTGTTGATAATATGTAGACAGACATGCTATTTCCTTCTGCATGAGGCTCTTTCATTATTATGTTGTTATTCTAGATTTAAACTAAAAAAATTTCTTCTTTTTTCGCATGTGAATATTCTTGGCACCTTGAAGCGGTTCCTCGACTTATTCTATGACAATGCAACTGGCTGAGTCCTCTTGTTCTTTTAGAACGTTTGTTGGTTAGAGGTTGTTTTCCGCAATCTTCATAATGGAAAAGCCTATAAATTGGAGTTCTTGTATTGCCTCTGCAATTAAGATGAATTTCAACCCATCCTTAATAACTGAGCTTTCAAGTAGTGATTACTTGTCCATTTACCGTTTGCATGAGCATGAGGATCCTGTATGCATGAGATAATTAACTATGAAAAGCTTTCCGAATATTTTTTGTATTACTAGATATGCCATAGTTTGCGACTTGAAGAGCCATTCAGCAATTGAAAGACTTAGGAGGTATTGGCATATTCTTGTAAATTAGTTGAAGATCGTTTTAATGTAATTTATTTCCTAGTCATTATAATTTTTTTTTTTTTTTTTGATGATCATTATGATTGCAGAATCAAAGACATAGCTCCTTCCAAGGTACGGAATATTTGTGGTTCTGTTTTATCAGTTCAGTATTGCTGAATAATACCGTAGGCCTGAGAATATCATGTCACATCCTTGAAGTAGAAAAGTGATAATCTAAGAAAGTCATGCAGATCAGAATCAGTCTTCCATCTAGAACACCTCTACAGCAAGATCCTTCAATCATGTCATCTTTTGTGTGATTAATGCTTCTTGCTATCACGTGTGATTGTGCAGCCTCTTAGTATATTGTGTCACTCCTTCCACGACATAGATACATACACAATGGGATTCCCGCGTGGTGATGGTCAAGGACATATGAATATATTTCGAGCTGTGAAACATTGCTTACCTGGTCCTGTAAGTTTCTCACTTGATAATGTTCTTTCTCTTCGAGGAAGCCAAGGTTCATGCTGTTGGCATGTTAAATCAATGTATTTGACACGATGCAGAAAAGACAGGGGAACCTGAAAACTTGATTGTACATTATCATTTAGTTTGCCTTGGCCTGTGGATCTCCTACTTATGTGAAGGAGGAAGTAGCATTGTTTTATTCAGCTTTTTAACCCTTGGTAATAAGTTAAACAGCAAAAATGAATTGACTACTGATCATCGAGTTTCTTTGTTTTGTACATGGTATAGGAATATTACTATGAAATGTAACATTTCTTTTGTATTCTGGATGGTTGCTTGTTGCTGTGGCTTTTGAGATATGACATGAGGATAATTTTTGATTAACTGCGTTGCAAGTCTTTAGGATGCCCCTGGGGACAACAGATCTGTCAGACATTGTAATATGAAGTTTTCGGTGCTCAATTCTGTTAAGAAATTTTTCATTTTGCAGTATACTTTCATTTTAACTGCAAGCAAAGAGTTGCCAAAGCAATGCACTAGGTATGGGACTACAGCTGCCAAATATGCTCACAGGAAAAGTGTTGGCGTCCGAATTCCTGATGATGCCATATGTCAAGCTATATTAGAGAGGATGGATTCACCCTTAATTTCCACCAGGTTGAATTTTTTGTGTCTGTTCATGTTGTGTATCATGTTATGGATGCCAAGCATATCTATACAAATTAAGAAGTATCCCTTACTGGTTATCCTGCTTTCTAGTGTCAAAGGGCCAAAAGATGACGAGTGGATGATAGATCCAGTTGTCATAGCAGATAGTTATGGACCAGAGGTATGTCCTTTTTCTAGTAAGTTGGACTCGCTGACTAGTTGAGATTCATTTTTCTTGTTCATCACAAAACTGTGGCACTCTGAACTGAACTTTAGCCATGCCTGTGCATTAAACAAATGTATGAATTTCTGCTAGAGATACTGTTCTAATATTGACTGTTTTCAGAACAATTACTTGGATGAGGTGCTTCTTCTTATCTTTGATCCCTTGTCCAGCTTGTGGGTTATGAACTAAAGGATTTGAACTGTTTGACAGAAAATGAATAGGTTCTGAATTAATTTTTCATGCATCCCACTTTTACATGTTTGTCCTAAAATCCAGCTATTTAACTCCTTTTACACGGAAATCCTTGAAAATCTGCATTTGGATGAATTATTGTGGTCGTAGTTTGCTCAGATTGTAGAGAAAGAGACTAATCTCAAATTCTGGTACATGCGTTAGTCGTCTATCTGTGGGATCAATAGAGACAAAAATGATGTTTTCTGTGTTCTTTTCTTTTGTTCCTTATTGCATGCTTTATCAGGGCCTTGACTTTGTGGTTGATGGAGGCATCAGGGTGGCTGACCCATCTACTGTGGTTGATATGACGGGACGTTACCCAAAAATACTACGGCAAGGAAAGGTAGGCTGCTATCAGCATCATTTTGGGTCCGTATGTGCATAAATAGTAGCATCATATAAGAGTTTGGAAGGAACGATCTCTTAAGCGATTGCTTGTGTAATATGTTATGATTTAGAGCCTGAGACATCAGGTGACTTACTTTCTCTTTAACCGTATGCTGTAGGTTAAATGTTCTGCACAGATGACTTAGTAAAAATGGGTAAATAGTAAGCGTGTTCCTGTTCATAGTGACATCACAATTGACAACAAAGCTTTAGTCGAGCTAGCTAAGAAGAAAGTGACTGTCAGCTGTCGCCGCTTTCTGGGTATAGACCAATCCTCTGATGATTGGGTGTTGTGAAATAATTTTAGGGACCTAAATTACCCTGGATGGAGGCTGAAGATGATGACGAAGCTGCGAGCAGCGAGAAGGATCTCATTGCTGGCGCTACTTGATCTGTGCATCTTGACCGACGGTCTGTATAGGTCCTAATGCACACCGGGGCCATCAGGAGTCCTGATCATGTGTAGAAAGAAGGCCTCTATTGTACAGGGAGACCGAAGCAACAAATCTATGGTTGCTGGTGTAAGCGAGAAGAACGACAGCGATTGTAAATATTGTTTAACCACAAACAGCTGTCCTTAAAAGGGTATTTCGATCCTTTGACTTTTTGTCCAAAGCATGCATCTTCGCCGGTGTTCCGGCCATTCATGGAAAGCGAGAAGGAGACAGAGAATCATGCGCGAACAAAGAAGAAATTTCTAGGATTATATTTTATTTCCTTCTCTCTCTCTCTCCCCCCTGCCGACCACCGCGGGTTCTTGTCACTCGCGTCATCCCTTCAGTCAGCAGAAGTTTTCTTTTTCGCCAATGAAGACGACTCCTCACACTACTCTTCTCTACCTAATCCACAAAACAATGAGTGAAGAAGCTGAGCTGGTTAAGCTTACGTGCACAAATGAAAGAAGCTCGAGGCATGGTCACGCGGCATCAACCATGACGAGCCGAGTACTTCGGTGGATAATATAACCCTTCGATAACGCAGTCAGCAATCGATTCTCCACGAGCCTGCTTCATTGGCTGAATGTTACATCATGGTAAACCCTTGCCCTAACTAACTACTTGAAAAATCACTCGAAAATTAATTTATTGGATCAAAGGGCAGGTGGGCTCTCCCCATCCATGGAGTGCATATTGTTTGGCGAAATTAGGGAGTGGGACCGTTTGCGTGGTTGACTTAGCTATATGAAGTTTCATGATCCCAGAATTTAACCGGAAAAAAAAAGGAGTTGTCTGGCAATAATAACTTAATTTGATGCTGGGGATGATCGCATTAGGGATCACATTTAAAATAAATGGAATTAGTAAAATTGGCTCATGAGGGGGGGGGAGCAAAACGATGTTTATAAAATTGTCTTGCTAAGTCTATGGAGTGCTCGAACGTGCTTGATTCGTTCTAACTCGCGTGTCGCGAAATTTGTCGGACCAGTTCCAGAGTCTCCCTGCCGTTGCTCTTTATTCAAAAGCTTCATAAATGAGGATGGCGCAAGAATATTCTTAGGAGCGCCGTTGCCACGATGCTTCCTGGCTGGACTTGAGGATCAGTGGAGACCAAGCGCTCGGTTCAAAAGAAGACGGCCATGTTAGGTTGATTTTCGAGGTCATTTGTTGAAGTTCCAAGTTGCTTTTTAGTATTTTAAGTTTTAATTGTACTAGATAGAAAAGAACTACTTGGGCGGCGTTAATAGATGAGAAAAATTTAGGTGGCTAGAACTTTCTATGGGAATTCATAATTCATATTTATTTTTTGAAAGCTCAAAAAAAAATTATTCTGACTTCAACTATACTGTCCATCAAACGTTCCGTGAGTTAAAAGCCTGGAAAATTTAACCAAAATTTGCCATCTCATCACTGCTGAAAGCTAAAATTACACCTTATAACGTGGATACCCTAGCATTCGCGAGTTATGTTCCCGTCTATTAGGTAGGTCTATCTCAAAACACTTTAGATGGGGAGCGAAGCAAAACAATGATTGTATACCAAGAATGTCTCTAATAATACTTATTTAGTCTTCGTAAAATTTTGATTAGTTGACCTCGACTAGGTGCACATGATGGCAAACCGGCCATGATGCCCTTAGCTGTCCATAGGCCATAACAATATAAAACCTTCTATAGCTTTCATTTCCATCTCTATTCCGATGACCGAATCAGCATATAACACCGACGAGATAGAGGCTGATGCCATTTGCATATAAATTAAACATCAGAAACGAATTCTTCTAATTCGAACGAGTGGAAAAAAAAAAAACAATACGTAGACTAAATCCGAGTGAACAAGAAGCCCGGAAAGAAGACAAGTGCTGGAAGCAAGGGGCTGCGGAAGGCACTTGACTATTCAAACAACATGCCAAGTAATTAAATAAGTATAATTAAATGGCTAAGTGGAGCTTTTTATATATCTCTTTCGGATGCTTAGACCAAGAACCAAGAGGGCAACTTGTCCATGCATGCACATACAGACACGCCACATCCTTAGACTCGTTATAAATGTGTGCGAAGAAGTCGTGTTGTTGGGTCCAGAAGAAAACGTTGTAGGGAAAGAAGACAGGAGCTTCTTGCTTCTCTGGGTGGTTGGTGAGGGAAGAATTTTGCAAACTAGAGGGGAAGGACATGGAGAGGCCAATGGCGAGGAAATTAGGACTTTGGTTGGTGGTGGTTTTTGCGGCGGCGGCAGCGGAGGTGGGAAGAGCGCAACTGAAAGAGGGTTTCTATGGCCAGACCTGCCCAAACGTCGAGAGCATCGTGAAGCAGGTGGTGACGACCAAGTTCGGCCAGACCTTCGTCACCATCCCCGGCACGCTCCGCCTCTTCTTCCACGATTGCTTCATCGAGGTGAATCCCTTTCCGTCCATGCATGCATTGCCGATCATGCTGCCTCCTCCTCCTTTTTCAGTTTCATCTGATCAATCACACATACATAACCCTGGCAAGTAATAGCCTTTCGATCGCAATTCCAAAAGCCCTGAATCAATTGCTAATCCATTTGATGAACTCTCATTTCCACAATCTTTCGGATATTCGTCCAGTCTTACACCGTAATATTTTCTTTTTTGGTATATCTTCATGAATATTTTTCTTTAAGTAAAAAGGGAATTAGAATGTACATGGATTGTCGTTACTTCTCCCACGATGTTACCCAAGTTTTCTAGACGGTCAAAATTGCCGCTCGTTCTTTGCTTGAGCTGAGCCGGAGTTTGAACATCTGGCGAGGTTCTATCCTAACATCGTACAAATTATGTCAATTAAATAGAGGAATCATAAGGAACAAGAAGTTGACTTTGGAACACATGTTATACGTTTTCAATCATTTCATGGACAAAATAAGACGTTTTCATCTACCCCAATATTTTCCCGACCAAAAAAAAAAAAAAAAGCTGCCCCAATATTTTAACGAGCTTTCTCACAGAGCCCCAACCACGCCTTTTGAATTAATTAATCGCAATTTGTCGAAATTAATTGTGACAACAATTTAATTAAGGGAATCAAAAGCATTCCAAGTGAAGTTGCCAAACAGAGATATTTTTCCAGGGGGCAGGTAAGTGCATAACTAGTTGCACAAGACAATACAAGAACAATTAAAAGAAAATGAAATTGAATCTCATGGATCAAAATTGCGTTCACATTCACTCGTTATTAAGTCTTGGCGTATGAAAGACTCATATATTCGAGTTAGCACTGACCCTTAAACGGGGCATCGTCGTGTTGATTTTCCTAATCTTGGACTTAATTGTGTGATGATTCGTCGGGCTTGGTCACGCATCAAACTAGGAGATATGTAAAAAGATTAGAAACCTTAAATCTACTCAGCGAACTCGCTTTTCAGGGTCCGATCATGTTCATAAAATATGTCCTGGGAGGTATGGATTAGTTCAGGATTACTTTAGATAAGAAACGCCTGATATGAATTTTCATTCAATCACGGTTTCGGCTAGTTAATTTCGATGTTGTTTTTCAGGGATGCGACGCTTCGATTTTGATCTCGTCGCCTAACGGGGATGCTGAGAAAGACGCTCCGGATAATCAGTCTCTAGCCGGAGACGGGTTCGACACTGTTATCAAAGCGAAGCAAGCTGTTGAAGCGAGTTGCCCTGGCGTCGTGTCATGCGCGGACATCTTAACCATAGCTGCTCGAGACGTAGTTGTCCTGGTAAGCAAGAACCTCCTGTGGACAGTTCACCCTCGCAGCTCAATGTCGAGTCAAATGACTGTCGTGCTCCAAGTCTTAACGTTTTCTCACTCGTTCAATGTGCATGAAAAATCTCAGGCCGGAGGTCCATCGTTCAATGTCGAGCTCGGCCGTCGCGACGGTCTCATCTCCAAAGCATCTCTAGTAGCCGGGAAGTTACCGGAACCGAACTTCGATCTCGACCAGCTCAACGCGATTTTCTCCCAACACGGCCTCACGCAATCCGACATGATCGCCCTCTCGGGCGCTCACACCCTCGGCTTCTCCCACTGTGACCGCTTCGCCAACCGTCTCTACTCGTTCTCCTCATCATCTCCGGTGGACCCGACTCTCAACTCGACCTACGCGGTGCAGCTGATGCAAGAGTGCCCCCAGAATGTGGACCCGCAAATAGCAATCAACATGGACCCCGTGACTCCGCAGACGTTCGACAACGTGTACTACAAGAATCTGGTCCAAGGCAAGGGCCTGTTCACTTCGGACGAGTCGCTCTTCACCGATTCAGCGTCCAAGCCTACCGTGCAGAACTTTGCTAACAGCCCAGGCAGCTTCAACCGGGCCTTCGCCACCGCGATGAGGAAGCTCGGGAGGGTGGACATCAAGACCGGAAGCCAAGGAGAGATACGAAGAGATTGTACAGCTTTCAATTCATAAATTACAGTCATTGCTTGAAGATTTAGACATGGAATCAATAAGCAGTGTACACTGTGCAGTTCTGAATTATGAAATAAAAAGTACCACCCCATTTGTTTTGCACTGGACTGCTCGAGCAAACCAACTCTCAGAAATTTTTTCGATGTAATAATCGTCATTTTACAACAATAGAAGCCATCAGGGAACTGATACTTAAAACCTTTCATGGAAGCAGATGAAGAAGTAAAAAGGTCATATGCACCACGATGACAACACACAGAACCATTTCTAAATCCATGCTGAACAGATGACAAAGTAAAGAGCAGGGATATAGCACACTTCTCGCAACTCGCAACCTGAGAATAGTACATATACATCAACCTTCTACGGCACATGTCACTACCAAAACCTCTTTCTGATTAGGCTCACGGCGCAAGAGCGAGGGAGAGTTCACCCACATTTCTCATAATGCAGCAGCACTTCAAGAAAAGCACGGTCTGATGGCATTACTATCAGAAAAATTCAGTCTCTTAACATCGCTTCTTAAGGGATAGACACAGCTCTGACCCCATCATATAATTTCAAGTGCGAGATTTTCCATAGAGATGGGCATAAACAATTTTAGTCCGGTAGACAAGGATCATGCTCAAGATCACTGCGATGATGCAGAGTCCTGACATAATCATTGACGTCAGGAAAAAGCATATAGAACCTTCGCATTTCAGCGGTTCATCCACAGCAAGCACGGCTGAAAATATCGACCCCCAGCTTCGTGGGTGAATGTGATGATGCGCTTGCTTCTCTGCTTCATAATCATATATACTACTTGCAATTACACCAGAGAGGACTAGCGAACCCGCAGGGTTAGCCAAAGTAAGGAAGTTGTATAAAGCACCAAATTTCTTCAACCCGAACAACTCTGAGGCCACAGCAGGCATAATCGCCCAGTGAGCCCCATAACCAAGCCCGATCAAGAGGGTACCAATGTGCATTGCCCCAGGCCATCCCATGGCAAAGAAAACATGCCCGATAGCCATAATGAATTGCGCCGCAGCCATTGCTGCTGGCCTTGGATAAGCATGATTCCTGTTGGGGCAAAAGAAAACATTGTGATCAATAGTGATGCTAAAACAGAGGTTCTTGGGTAAGAAAATCACCATTGCAGAGGAAAGCAAATAAACTCCTTACTTTACAATGATTTCAGAAAAGTAGCCTCCACCAACACGGCCCAGGAAGTTCCAAATGCTGATCATGGACACAAATATATGCGCGTTATCGTACCCCAGAGATTGGCTCAGCTGGCCCAGATTATCGATAACTGTCAGTCCAGAACCAGAACCCAGTAGAAGTGAGAAAAAGATAAGCCAAAAGTCTGCCTTAATTAAAGCCTGTGTCAGAGTGAAGTCCTCTCCTCTATGTGGGCCCTTCCTCCTCTTTACTCTCACCGCACCTTCAGCGGCGGCTTGGAACAGTTTCGCCTGCAACTGCGCTATTCGCTTATGCCTCTCTTGTGCTGGAAGCAGGTCCACCTCCTTTGGCTTTTCATCTTCGACTTCACTGAATATGACCTCATGTCCATCCTGCTCAGATTTGCTTGTTTCTTGTTTCTGTGGCTCAGGCAGAAGAGGTTCTTGAATCGGTGCCCTTGAGTCTAAGAAGAAAGTCAATGAAACCGGTACCACTATCGGTAGCAGAAGCAGCACGAATAGAATTGCCGTAAAAATCGTGATCACTGTCCGATTCAAATCAACTAGATCTTCCACAACCATGACCCCCATCAAGTATGCTGCCAATAGAAGGCATATGCTATAGATAAATGTAAAACTGAGTCCATCAGATGGCCGTACTTGCCTATGACCTCCAACTGGTCGGATGATGAACATCAGGGCAATTATGACCATTGCTGGACCAACAGCAATCATGAATATGAGATTCGCATGATCAGGGGAATGGATCATCGCATAAATTTGTGTCAAAATAGCACCACCAAGCCCGGCAAAGCCTTTCAGGATGCCCACGACAGGACCCCGGCTTTTTGGGAAATTTTGCACGCAGGAAACCAGAGCTACCGTATTGAAGTAGGTCTCACCATTGGTTCCAATGAAGATAAGAAGGCACATCTACATAAACCGAAAGGAAAGGAGCTCTGTCAATAAGCACTCTTGACTTTGTCTTGCAAGCATGCCGAGATGCAGGGATACAGGAAATATAGGGTAATAAGTGCAAAGGGATCAGCAGATTACTAAATGGTCTTGAGAGTTGAACTCCAAACAAGCAACTCCTAGTACCCCAACCTTATAATGATGAATAAGAAAGAACTTAAGAGCTCTCTTAGTTTGGGGAATCTAAATTGTTTGTTCCCTCGCAGGAATGAATGCACATCTACAATAATGGCGAAGGAATACTAGCCAAATGTCTTGTTTCTTCTCATGATCACAAAATGAAGGGAGAACAACACTAAAAGAACAAACGCAAATGATCATGAAGGATTGGTACAAAAAATCTTTTTATGCAGTCAAACACAGTTAATCTGCTTAATGGAAAATTAATAGGTACTATCATCAAAAAACAACCTGCAACTGCCAGAGCACTAAATTAATTTGACGAGATGCATATGCTGAAATATTCTAACTCGTCACGGATAAAAACGGAGAAATTTGAGATCTGGAACTCCAAATACTGCCACCCAAGCCATGGACTCAGACTGCCAAATTTCAGCAGAAAATCATCGCTCTCATCAGATTATGATGCAGCCCCACCATCATCCTGACTAAATCCATCTCCTCAGAAAATTAAGTCATTATCAATAAATAGTTAAGAGAAGTTCTGATCTACATTTCCTAAATCCTACATGAACTTCTACTTCCCCAATTAACATCTCAAATGTCGATCAGCATAATAAATAACAGGGATGCGAAAGAACAGATTTCGCCAAGTCCTATACATATGCATCACCAAACACACACACACATAACATTAATCTTATAGCTTCTGTTGCATCGACGATACTCACGGCCCACAAAGGAAGAACTGGAGCTTGGCCGGTGACGATGAGCCAAACCCAACCATACCCAACAAAGTTCTGCAGAGCACCAACAAGCAGAGCACCCCACATGGGCAAGACCTCACACAAGCTCCCAGCCAAGAACCCAACACTGTCCCCAAGATCCTTGGCCACGCCAAGCCTCGCGATTTGCCGCTGATTGTAGCTCAGCGAGCTCTTGATCACCGGCGATATGCTCCCGAACAGGTACCCAATCCCCGCGCACGACTGTATCCACATTGCGGCCACGAACACCAGCCATCTGTTGTTGACCAGCGCCCCGAACCTCTCCCCCAATCGACCCATCACCAACCGCCGCCGCCGCGAGCCTCGAGGACGACCCTCGACGTCAATTCCGATTATCGAGATGGGTTCGCTAGATCTCTTGCGGGAGAGGAGAAAAGCCTCGCCTTTTCACCGGGCGAGCTCGTGGGTGAGTTGGTGGGGGGGCATTTTATTATGCGGGAAAGCGGAGCCAGGGGGAACGGACAAGGATGATGATGACGACGACGACAAGGGGGGCATTGTCGCCTTTTCAATTACCTTTTTTGTTCTCTTGCTGTAGGCCTAAATTTAGATTCCCTTTGTCCCTCCCGCTCCGGCGTGGCGATCCTGGATCGCCGATCTCGAAGCTGAACTTGCTGTCGTCCTGTCGCGCGGGGATCCCCCCCACGTATAAAAAAATTTCGCGCGTTTCGCTGTCGCGCACGGACGACGACAACGACGCCGACGAGGAGTGATCATCATGCGATAAGACCCGAAGTGATCTTCTTCGCGCGGATGTCGACGAGCGAGCGTGGCAGGCGATCGACGTGGAAGCGACGTCCCGGCCTCCGTCGCCATCCGAGCGACAGAGTGGTGCTTTGCTTCTCGTTAGCGGTTTCGCTTGCTTGAAACGAAATTTTTCCCTTTTTAAACCTTTTCTTTTTACCTTTTTGGGACGATGTGTGCAAAAAATTTCTTTGAATTTGAAATTCGTTAACGGAAAGCTAGCCCCTGTGGGAGATAGATCACGATTTCCATTAAATTCGCAGTAACTTTAATCACAACATAGAATAGGAATAGGCCTAATTGTATAATGAATTTTGTTATCTCATAGAAAAATTTCCAACTTTAGATCCAATCCCAATTGTATAATAAATTTTTTTTTTTGTCTCGTATAAAACTCTAGACTTTAGGGCATATTACAATTCTACCAAAAACTTTTTTTTACCTATTAAAAAACCCTCCAACTTTAAGTTTTGTCCCAATTTTATTGTCCAATTTCAATTTTACCCTAAAATTTTTACTTGAGCAATAAATCTATTCATGTTAATCCTCCATCCAAATTTTTCACTAACAACTAAGAGATGGAAAAATCCTAAGCACGAGCTATTTGAGCATCCTAACTGTGAGAGATGGAACATTCTCAAGCATAAGAGATTGATGAGTGCAAGATTACTAAAAGCAATTTTGATGATGAAGGGTTAATAGAGAGCAAATTTGAGACTCTAGTAAAAGTTTGTGATATATTATGAAACAAAAAAAAAAAAAGGATAAAATTGGTATTGGATCTAAAGTTGATGATTTTTTATGAGACAAAAGGTAGAATTGGGAAAAGAACTAAAATTGAAGGTTTTTTACGGTATTAAGCCCCTAAAATACAAGCCGTGGCAAAAATAGCTTGCAAATGAAATCAATTTCACTCAAAGTGCCGAAAAGAGTCGAACTTACGATCCGATTACAATCCACACCGAAATCTCGAAGCTTGCTCTTTGAAGACTATTTTCATTAACTTGATTAATATTAGAAATGGAAATTCCTTTAAAATTTCAAGGATGCGTCTCGTATTATGGTCAATAGATGGAAACGAAAAGCAAAAAAAATTCGAAAGCCGTCATCACCTCTACAAAAAAAACAAATTTAATAAATTGCAAATTTTAATGCGCAATTTTTTTCCACATTAAATATAATTAATATTTCGAAATTGAGATATTTCGGGGTCTCCAGCCGACACCATTGCTATCCTCTTATTGTCTTTTTGCCCATATTTTTCAAAGAGAAAAAAAAAATTGGGGCCCGACAATCAAATTTCTATGTGAGATTTTTTTTAGTAGGCTTGTGGCTCAAATGTGCCAATCAGTTTTGGTTAAAGACTCAAATGTCCTCTCGTAAAATATGTGTGTATACACACACATATACGTGCATGTCAAGCATTGGATTTTATTTATGGCATGTTTTCCTCGTGGATGCTACGGGGGACCGTGCCCAAAAAGTGATGGCTATGTATGTATTCTTGGATCTTCGCCAAATCCAAGAGGGAAAGGCCTCGTCTCCTTTTAGCAAAATCCAAATCCAATTATAATTTTACAGGATGGAAATGCCATATTCGGCACCGCCCCCATCATTTTCAAGCGCAATTGGGGGAGTAGAAAATCGATTTCCAGCTCCAATAATTTCAGTGATGGGGACGTCAAATTCATTTGCTATCCCGCCAGGAGTGGAATAACCATTAACCACGCATGCAGTACGACGGAAAAGGACGTTGAGAAATAATTAGAGAGAGTGAACTAGAAAAGGACAAATTCTTTTTTTTAAGTTCCTACTTCTTGTCCTCGCGAGATAAAAAAAAAGGGCCGAGAAGGGCGACCAATCATAAGAGTTTCTATGCTTACTATTAAATGTCTTACTAAAAATCTTAGGAGAGTTTTTTTTTTAATGATTCGGGAACCACCCGTATAAATTTGGCAGTAGTGACGTAAACCTAGGGTGACGCTAGTGCGGGAACCCACCTCCCATAGCGTCGCACTTAAGTCACGCAAATGCGATCGCAATAACTCGAACCTCCCCTCTACCATAAAAGAGGGAAACGCCGAATCAATGCATCCACAGCGGGGTGGGTAAAAATCTTATGAGAGTTATACTGTATATCTTTGTGATAGCTTGATGGTTGCGACAATTCTTATTTTATTTCGCAAACCAACACCTATCTAGACTTGCCCTCCCGATATTTCTGTTTCGACTTAATATTTACTGAAGGATCACGATAAATGAGATGATTAATTTCGGAGCGCGAGTATATTGGCATTCCGCTTATCGTACGTACTCAGACATGTGAGAATCCGTATAATGGAAAGTAAAGGTTGGACGGAACAAATACGCACGTGATGGATTGACGTGATTGCTTCGTTTTGCGAGCACACCCTCCCCTTTTTGCCCTTTTCCTTTTATTTCACGTTTATGGCTTTTGCGCATGCATGCAAGGCAAAAATAAAGTATTATTTAATGAATTGACAGCTTGTCACATGACAACTTTTCTTGTCTATATCAACTGAATAAGATATATGTCAATATATCTTAAAGATCGTATTGACATTTCAATGCCGTGTCATAGCTTTCTTCTTGCCTCTATCAATTAATTGAATCGAGCATGCAGCTGTGTCGCGATTGAGTCTTGGAGAAAGCAAATGGTCGGATGCCGAGCTCGCACGCGTGACATATACTTAGGCCAAATGTTGAGTCATGGGGCTCGCTAAAGCGTGTTTCTTTCTTCTTCTTTTTTTTTTTTTTTTTTTTTTTTTTTTTGGCTTTTTTTCTTTAATCTCCTAGGTTTTTTCCCCTATTGGTGGATGTTGAGTTGACCTATCAAACGGAAATCAATTTTGGGCCTGATTGAAAATAGTTTGGACTCAATCAATATCCAATATATACCCGACTCGACCTATATTACTTTATAACTAAACTAACGAGATGATGCGGAATAAGTGAGCATAAGATTAATTTAGGATAGATAAAGTTAAAAGAAAGTTATAGAGGTAGGTTATATCTAAATACATTGTGAATTTATTTAACACTCATTTTATTCTTAATTTTACCATTCTAAATCTAGGTCATATTTATAACATATAACCCAACCTATCAAATATGAGTTAAAAATGAGTTTTTGGCTCATTTTAACAAGTCTAATCTCAACTTATAGAATGACCACTGATCGGTCAGTGCATGAGGGGTTAAGATGGTTGTTACTAGGTTAATATGTCTAATCTCGAAGGAGAAGTTACTGCAAGGTGAAATGAACCATAGATCAAAATTTTCATTGAAATTTCTATGTAGAGGCTATTCTTCGATAAGTTCGCGCTATAGAAAATTATTGCCCATGAACTGAAATTTCTCAATTTGGGAGACATCCGTTCATTTCTTGCATCGATCGACGCAGGCATGACTTGTTCACTTCTTGTAAATTTTTTACAAGTGATGGACCCCAAAATTGAAAGCTCTCAACGAGTCATGAGTAACCTTTTCTGAATACATTCCATCCCCAATGTCTCAAAGCTCGCCCGTGATCTTGGATCAAAACATCTACAGCTTCATTTATTTAATAAAAAATAAATGATTTAAAAAATATTATCCTAAAATTAATTGCTTATATCTATTATCAAAAAATGAATGAAAAATGTCATCATCATCTATAGACATAAATTATTGACAATAATGAAAATATTTTTTATTAGCTAATTATTTTAAATAATACAAATGATCATTTTTAAGAAAATATTTTCAAATCATTCATTTTTTACAAAACAAACAAAGCCTACATATTACTATGTTTGGTTGAAGATCTTCTTTTCCTAACACAATTCTTCAGATTTTGAATGGACCATGGAGATTGTCTTCACGATCTTGGCTAAATCGGAAATGGAAATTCCTCTGAAAATTGAAGGAATCAAATAAAAAATAATTACAATTGTTGATGCACTATTTTTTTTTTTTCGTGTCAAATAAAACGAATATTCGGAAAATTGAGATATTTTAGGGACGCTGGCCGACACCATTGATATCCTCTTATTATCTTTATGCACGTGTTTTTCAAATTTATTCATGTTTTTGGGGCCCGACAATCAATTTTCTATGGGCCAATTAACTTTCGTTAAAGACTCAAATGTCCTCTCACAACAATCAATTTCTATGTGCCAATTAATTTTGGTTAAAGACTCAAATGTCACATATATATATAAAGAATTGGATCTTATATATCGCATTTATTTTGGGGGATCGATAGTGGAAAATTGAGGCAATGTATACGTTCTCGGAGCTTCCCCAAATTCCAAAGGGGACGTATACGTTCTAGGAGCTCCCCCAAATCCCAAAGGGAACAAGTTCTCATCTCCTTTAAGCAAATCAAAATCAAATTTTATTTTACTAAATAGAAATGTCATAATCAGCTTCTTCCCATCATTTTCTTAAGCTCAATTGGAAAAAGAAAAATTATTTTTTAGCTCCAATAATTTTAGTGACGGGGGACGTCATAATCAGCCTTTATATAGTGAAATAATATCCCAAATGATAATTAATTGTTATTACACTGGGAGTGGTATAGTGACTCGTGCAACAGAAAAGGACGTTTAGGGCAAAAAAGATGAAGAAGGGGAGAATTAGGAAAGGACAAATTCATTTACTCATTTTTTTTCATCTCGAGAAAAAAAAAAAGGACAAAAGTTTCCCCGCCCATTATAAAAAAATCTTATAAGAGTTATATGGTATTGCCTACTTTTAGCTTGATCGATATGGCAATCCCGATTTTGTCAATACCAATCACTTTTAATGCTCATGATGAGCTCGAGCCTATGGACTTGCCCCCTAATTATTCTGGTTTTTGGTCAATAAACAAAGGCAATCACGTTTTTGTAATGGAAACACCCCGACCCGATCTTGATGAGCTCGAGCCTAAATGATGACTTTTTTGCCCCCTAATTATTCTGGTTTTGATTTATGCTTGATAAAGAATCGCAATAGATGAAGGTGTATTGAATTTGAAGTGCAAATATATTAACATTTTTACTTGATGTACACTGAAACATGCAAGACTCTCAAAGGTAAGGAAAAATCTGAGAAGAAACAAATATACACATAATGAATTGATCTAGCATATGATATGCACGCTCATCCCTTTTGCCTTTTTTTTTTTTTTTTTTTGGTTCATGACTTTTTGCTCGTGCTTGCAAAGCATAGCAAAGTAAAGTACGACTTATGGACTCAACAACTGTTGTGGCGTCACAAATTAGATTCAATGTAACATCACACTCCATGAAGATTTTCTCCATTGATATATAAATTAAATAAGATATATATATATATATATATATATATATATATATTTATAAATATATATATATATATATGTTGCCAATATATTTCAAAGATCATATTGACACTTTCAAATGCCGTGCTGTAGCTCTCTTTTGTCCTGTCTATATCAATTGAATTCAATGGAATCATGTTGCAAATGTGGCTCTTGGAGAAGCGAATGGTCGCCAGCCAAGCTAGAACACGCGACATAATACTTGGGCCAAAGGTCGAGTCACGTGGGGGTGTTTTCTAATTTATTTATCCGTCTCGATGAATGTCAAGTTATAGGATGACCACTAATTTGTCGGTGCACGTGGGTTCAAAGATGGAAATCGATGGAGATCTAAAATGGGCATGCTTTCCATGTAAACGGGACCGCTGGTTAGTCTTTGTACATCATTAATTCCCAAAAGTTGTGCATTGGTGTTTTTCTCATGAACACTTGGACACCTCATTTTCTTTTTAATCATCAAATCCATATGGCGAACAATTGAGGGTCCCGGACTTCGATTTAAGAGTTCATTTATACAGCAAAATTGGAGACGATTGTTGTTATTGGGCTAATGTCTCGGCCCAAAGAATCTCAAAGGAATTGTTATCACGAGATGATATGAATTGTAGATCAAAATTCGTTGACATTTGAAAAGATTTCTTTGTTTGGAAAATCACCACCCATTAGTAGAAGTTCTCATTTGAGAGATGCTCGATCTCTTTGGTATCGATCAATGGAAGCATGACTCGTTCACTTTGTGGAAAGTTTCCACAAGTAAAAGCCCTCAACGAGTCATGAATAACCTTTTTGAATACTTTTGGTACTTTTTCTACCGTCTTAATTGCTTTTTGCCTACCCACGAGAACGCAGGAGACGATGTCTCCAATCGTGGGGCTAAATCGTGCTTCCTCTTTATATCCGGTTCAAAAAGGGTGATTGGGAAAAAAAAGAAGCACTCTTTATAAATTTTTTCTTGTATGTCACGGCACTCTTGATTAAGGGGACAAACCAATCACTTTTGTTTTATAAGTTCCTTAATACTTTTCTTTTGAGATATCCGCACAAATGATTTTTGAACTTTAATCAAATGTGTAATGCGATTATTAAAATTTAGCTTAAATGTGTAATGTTGTCTCTAACACTTGTATTATTTAGCCTTTCTTTTTTTGGATAAAGGAGTACTCGAGACTCTTTATAGGTGCTTCATTTGAATCCAAAACCGGTTGTCTTGTCCACGGGTACACATTACAGCCTGTACAGGGCAGGTATGTGGTCCGCCGGGCAGCCCTGAGAAGCAGATAAATGCGACGATCAGGCTTGGGCGGGAGAGAATGGAAGAACCTTTTTTTTATTTTATTTATATTATTATAGGTCGCTTAATAGCACGAATAGTCGATATGTCCGAGTGGTTAAGGAGACAGACTTGAAATCTGTTGGGCTTCGCCCGCGCAGGTTCGAACCCTGCTGTCGACGCTTTTTCCTCCTCCTCCCTTCATTCATCTGCGCTTTTTATTTATTCAATTTTTGCCTCGTTTTCTCTCAAATTATTATGCTAAACTTTCGCTCGACAAATTTCGAATTATTATACTAAAGGCACCTTTTGGTATTCTTTCAATAGCATAAGAAACATATATTAAAAATTTTAAAAGTAAATTAAGAAGTAGAAATCAGTTGTCATACTATAACAAAAATTAAGTAATTTCACTGAGTGCATTTTTTAGGGGATGTGGCTAGTTTGCTTCTTGCCTTTTACCATTCTATCTTTTTCTTCGACCGATTTTGGTTTTGTACAGTGAGAAACTTGAGCGTAAGATAAGATGATGTTCTAGCTTAAATATACGAACATCCTTCCCCCTTTTCTTGTGACATCATTGTTTTAGTGCTATTTATTGCAAGGATTCTTTTTTTTTTTTTTTTATACATTCTAAACAATTCTTTCTTGTTATCATTGTTTCTGAACATGACAAAATAAATTATCACATTATTTTTTTTTCCACCAAGATGAAGATATAAGGTACATGAAATCTCATATTTCATGAGGCATTTGATGCATTAACTATAGGACGTGACGATGATACATGATGCACCGGGAAGTGTGCCAACTATAAAGATGAGTGGTTCTCGGGGAGTCAAAACACAAAAGCAATGAGAAGTTATTGCATGGTTTATATATAATGCAAGTTACTATCATTCGAATCATTAATTAAGTAGATCATACACTGAATTTCATATGATTAGCAGTTTTTTTTTTTTTTCGATTGAAATATGATTAGCAGTTTGCTAATATGATTAGCCGTTTGAGTGCCGTTGATCTGCATGATTTAAGGGTCGGGTGATATTTTGTTCGTGATCGATATTCATATCATGCCGGCAGTATAATTAACCCGGATGATTTCCCAATGGTTTTGGGCTTTACATGGAATTTTTAATTTGCTTGGGTAGGCCGAAAGCACTACTCGAGCGAACTTGGATTTAGTCCGCCCATTGGGCTCAGGGTCATTGCGGTCCTTTTTGCTTCCCCAAAGGGGTGAGATAGAATTTCTATTTTATTTTCCCTATTCGAATTTAATCGATCGGAGACGAGCTATGCAAAGACAGAATAAGCTAAAAGTCTAGAAGTCAACACTCCTACTCCCCCATCTTCTTCCGACGAAATGCCCAGCGTGATGATTGCTCCAAGTTAGGGGCGATAATATTATGTCCACGGATCGCATTCATATGTACAACTAATTTATGAAAAAAAAAAAAACAAACGCTGCTACAGAAAAAAAAGAAACTTCAATATTTAAATAGTCTAGCCAACTGCGCCATCAATAAACAATCCAACACCATCACGTTTTCAACCTAGACTTAATATCACGAAAAATCCTAAATCGATATATCCGCGATAAATTTATCTCAAACTCATATTTTAATTATAAAAATCTCAAACCGATACATACAAATTTATTTTAAAATAATTATTTAGCTATCAAAAATCCTAACGAGTACATTTGTGATATGTTTACTTTTCATTAGTTTCAGTCAAATTGAATTAATATTATGAAAAATCATAAACTTATACCTCAAATAAACGGAGAGCTAGACTGTTATAAACGATCAAACTCAAACCCTCAAAGTTGAGCCCACTGGCCCTGCTTTCAACGTTGTATTTTTAACACCTGCCTACTCTTAAAAAAAAAAAAAAAAAATAGAAATCAAAGAAGAGCGTACGGTCTGCGCAAGGAGGCCGAAGCGTTTCATCACGGCATCACCAGAGAAGAAGGGGCGCAAAGTCAAAAAGTCTACGGCGACCTCCGACTACAAACCTTCCATGAACGCAGCAGAGCCAAGCTTCGATCCGAAGAAGAAAGAAGAAGATCAGTCTCGCCAAGCTCACTCCACAAAACCCCAACGAGACTCCATCGTCCTCAGCGTCCCCATCAAGAATCGCCCAACACAGCAAATCCAATCTCTCCATCCCTCGCATAAACTGAAGGAAAGATGGCCGCGACCCCTGCCCCGCCCGACTTCAAGAACGCCGTCGCGGCGGCCAGGGCGGTTATGTCCGCCGCGGCCTCCGTGACGGCCGCCGCGGTGGTGGTGCAGTCGGCGGTCCACACGATCGTCCCCCGCAGGTTCCGGCGCTTCCTTCTCTCCGGGATCCGGGGCTTCCTGGGTCGCTTCTCCGACGAGATGACCATGGTCATCGGGGAGTACGACGGGTTCGTCCAGAACGAGCTCTTCGAGGCGGCCCAGGTCTTCTTGGCCGCCAAGCAATCCCCCTCGACGCGGCGCATCCGGGTCACCAAGCCCAAGAAGGAGACCCACTTCACCCTGGCTATCGACCGGAATCAAGCGGTGGTGGATACGTTCCGGGGGGTCGAGCTCAAGTGGGTGTTCGCGTCGAGGCAGGTCGACTCGGGCCACCGGGTTCATCAGGGCCGGAGCTCCACCGCTCAACACGAAGTTCACTACTTCGAGCTCACCTTTTGCAAGAAGCACAAGGAGATGGTGCTCGAATCCTATCTGCCCTTGGTCATCGGCGAGGCCAAATCCATTAAGCAGGGGAAGAAGACGCTGAAGCTACACACGCCGAGCTTCGGCCGGGTCTACGGCGGTAATTATCCGCGAATATTCAGTTGGAATCGACTGCATAATCTGTAAAGATATTTGCTTCTGCAATTTGATGTGTGGAAAGGAGTAAAAATACTAAAATTCACAAAACTTTTCAATTCAATCACATTTGAGGTAAAAAAATCCACCGGAACCAGTCCCACACCTTCTTGTCTACTACGACTCTGCTCTCGATTTCTTCAACAGGAAACGGAATTTTGTATCTGCATCACAGATTTTTTCCTCTACAGGTCCTCTCTCAGATGCGTGGGCCTCGGTGAACCTCGACCACCCAGCGACGTTCGAGACGCTGGCGATGGACCTAGAGCTCAAGAAGACGATAGTAGACGATCTGGAGAGGTTCGTGAGGAGGAAGGAGTACTACAGGAGAGTCGGCAAGGCGTGGAAAAGAGGGTACTTGCTGTACGGACCCCCTGGCACGGGGAAATCCAGCCTGGTCGCGGCGATGGCCAATTACCTGAACTTCGACATATACGACTTAGAGCTGAGCGGGCTCCGGAGCGACTCGGAGCTCAGGAGGCTGCTCGTTGCCACCGGGAATCAGTCCATATTGGTGGTCGAGGACATCGATTGCACCATTAAGTTGCAAGATAGGACGTCCCAAATCCGAGCGGCGAGCGTGAATACTATGCCAATCGGTTATCCGCAAGAAGATCGAGTACCATTTTTTTTTTTTTTTTTTTTTTTCTTTTGGCTCTCTTTTTTAGTATAAGGTTTTACTTCAATTGTTGCATTCTATGCATGTGATCTGTCCTTGATATTTAACTTATGTTTTTCACTGCAGAATTAATCTTTTCTCATGGAACAGGGAACATTGTCTGGATTCCTCAATTTCACTGACGGACTTTGGTCGAGCTGCGGCGATGAACGGATCATAGTCTTCACTACGAATCACAAGGAGAAATTAGACCCAGCCTTGCTACGCCCAGGGCGCATGGATATGCACATTCACATGTCCTATTGCACCCCGTGTGGGTTCAGGCTTCTTGCTTCTAATTATCTCAGGATCGATAGTCATGAGCTCTTTGATCAGATCGAGAGTTCGATCACGACAGCTAGAGTCACTCCAGCCGAAGTAGCCGAGCAGTTAATGAAGAGCGACGAACCAGAGGTCGCTCTCCGGGACATGGTTTCCTTCCTCGTTAATCACAAGAGGAAAGAAAATGAAGAAGTCGTTGAGGAGGAAGTTTGTTAGTGCCAATTGATTAGAGAAAATGGAGGGAGTGGAAAGGAGAACGGAAATTGCGAACTAGTTGACAAATAAATAATAAATATAGACTGTTGGTATTTTCCGGTTGATTTTGTTCAGACTATATACTAAGAAAGACGATATGCGCTGACACTGTAAATATTTCAATTTGATTTACTTGCCTTACTATGTTTCTTCTGATTTTTATCAGGTTTAGCCAGTTCCACCTGGTTGAAAGGTCGCAACATGTTTTGAAGATCCAACGGATCTTACACCCAAGGCAATATTTAAGAGAATTATCGAGTTTTGACGTGCTAGAGCTTGAATTCCGACATGAAAGATTTACGATGAGATGTGTCAACGTTTCACAGGTACAGTGACTCAGTAATTCAGTATCAACCATTCCATCGAATGATGATGTTTTCATAAATAGCAGGGGACCTCTTTCGTTTTCTTCCTCTGGTATGCAACAATCGTTTCCGTTCCCTTTGGATCCTAGCAGCATCTGAGGGAGACAGCCCAGGAGAACTCACATGCCTTAATCTGTCATTGTCAAGATTACGTCCTCTGGTTCCAGGATTTCCTTTGCTAGAACCATGATATTGTTTTGCCTTCTATAAGGACGAATCTTCCATGCAAGTAATAATTTTCGGATCCATTCAGCCAGTCCACAGTAGCATCCTCCTACAGGATGTCGGCAGCAGTTTCGGGAGTTGATCTCCTCTCGTCGTTGACCTCTCTGCTGGCACGGTCTAATTCTTTCCCAGTTCTTCAGATGGAATCTACTGCTGCTCTGTCATTTCCTAGGGATAAACAAAATCCTTTTTCTTATCATGGGCAGTGATGCTTGGCATCATGTTCAATCTTTTAAGCTCAGCTTCCGAAGCCAAGATGCGCTCCCGCCCACTGCTTCCTTAGTTATAATCCGTAGCGCTCAATCCACTCTGGCGATCGAGGTAAATCATCATCGCTTGGTGCTGTCGCAGCATGTAAAAACATAAGGTAAACTCTTGCCTTAATTCTGATGCCATCATAAACCCACAGTACAGAAATCAGCGAAAACATACATGGAAGATTCAAGATACCCGTTGACTTGTATCTGATGAGGTGATTGCATAAAGTAGTTTTCTATGAGAAAAGCCAATGATAGAATCAATTTTTTCCATCATGATTTCTCCGGCCTTTGCATGAGCCTTCTATTCGCATGCATCATCCGTTAGTTCATCCAGAGGACAATCCAGGCCCACCATCTATATATATATGAATTCCCCAGGCGCATGCCTAATTTCATGCGCAAGTTACGCATAGCGCATCCCCATCAGAAGGCCCATCACAATCAGTATTAGAAAAGAGGGACCTGTAGCACCTCTAGAATGTCAAACAAAACGAGAAGTCCACTGTAACCGTGTGACATAATCAGAAAAGGATGGCTACGGAAGGAGAAGGAGAAGGCGAAGACACAGATGGCTATCAGCTGCACTCGATGCGCTGAACTGATCACTCTGTTCCAGAGGGGAAGGAACAAGAGGTCACAGAAGAGTGATAGGATTAGGAACCATCATCATCAGTGGAGAATGTAATCTCTGCTTCCTTCTTTAGATTCTTAACTGACAGAATCTACGACAGATTCACAGCCATTTGTGCCTAGGACAGATTCACAGCCATTTGTACCTAGGGACACCTCTTTCGAGAGACTACTTCCCCTGGACAACGAACTAATCCTACCCTTTTCGTCCGGGTGAATCTTGACATACAAAATAGGTTGAGCCATAATCTTGAGGTTCCTTTTGCTATTCTTTCAATAACACACACCCACAAAACAAATTCACAAATTAAGGAAGAACATGAAATCGGTTGTTGTACTGTAGAGATAATTAAGGAATTGCGTGCATTTTTTATTAGTGGAGAGAGGGCAGTTAAGTTCTTGCTATTTAGAATTTTATCTTTTTTTCTTTAGCCAATTTCACAGTTTTTTCCCCTCTCTTTAAGACTTAATTGCATTATAATATTAAAACTACGCGAAGGTTATGGCAAAATGAGAAACTTGCGGTAAGATAAAATGGTGTTTTAGCCTGTACTTAATAGATTTTCTTACCCCTGTTCTCCTAACATTATCGTTATGCTGTCACTTATTTTTGAGAATGTTTTGGACAATCTAAACCGATTCTTTTCCGTTACCCTGTTTTCTGAACATAACAAAAGGAATTACCGCATTATTTCTTTTGCACTTATCTTGCACATGGAATCTCATTTCGTGCATTAATTTTACGACTTGACCATAATGCATGGGGAAGTGAGCCAACTATCTAGATAGTGATTATTGAGGATTCCAGCACAAAAATGATCGATGAGAAGTTATCATATGATCGGCAAGTTATGCGAGATTGTATCATCCGAATCATTAAATGAACTCGAGACACGCGGCGCTCTCGGGATGGCCTCTAGAAAGCGAGCACAGCTGGCGGTTCTAATTGAATTGACTAGCGATGAGGACAGATGAGGTTATTATTTGCTTAACTTTTCTAGGGTTTTTTCAAAGATCACGGACGAGCTTTGCGTAAGCGAAACAAGCTAAAGGGAAGATTCCCAGCTTGGCAAAAGGACCTTTTCTCTAATAAATAGAGCAAGCTAGGATCAAAGTCAAGAAGGAAACACTCCTCCATCATCTACCCAGAAATCCATACAATCAACGATTCCATCTCGCGGTTTTCTCTGGCCGATTACCGTCTATCACCAAACTACTTAGATGACGACCCCGGCTCCGATCGACTTCAAGAATGCCGTCGTGGTGGCCAAGGTGGTACTGTCCGCCGCGGCCTCCGTGACGGCCACGATCGTGGTGGTGCAGTCCATGGTTCACACGATCGTCCCCCGTGAACTCCAGTACTTCCTCTTCTCCAGGATCCGCAGCTTCTTCTCTCGCTTCTCCAATGAAATGACCATGGTCGTCGACGAGTATGATGGGTTTGTCCAAAACGAGCTCTTCAAGGCGGCTCAGGTGTTCTTGGCTGCCAAGCAATCCCCTTTGATCAGGCGCATCCGAGTGTCCAAGCCCGCCAAGGAGGACCACTTCACTCTGGCTATGGACCGAAATCAAACGCTGGTGGATACATTTCGTGGGGTCGAACTCAAGTGGGTTTGCGCGTCGAGACAGGTTAAGTCGGGCTACCAAGTTCATCACGGCCATAGCTCGAGAGTTCAGTACGAAGTTCAGTACTTCGAGCTCACTTTTCACAAGAAACACAAGCAGATCGTGCTCGATTCCTAGCTGCCTTTTGTCGTCAGCGAGGCCAAGTCCATGAAGCAGGGGAAGAAGACGCTGAAGCTACACACTCCGAGCTTCGACCGTGTCTATGGCGGTAAGTATCGTTGAACGTCAAGTTCGAATCAAAGAAATTATCTGTAAAGATGTTTAATTGTGCTATTAAAAGTGTGAAAAAGGAGTAAAGATACTAAATTGACAAAACCTTTTAGTTCAGCCGGACAAGTCAGAACGTACCATGGACATTGTCATTTCCAAAGATAAGCACTTGCTACAGAAAAGTTCATATGCGATATCCTAAGGAACATTAAGGTCAAAATTCACTAGAACCAGTCTTGCAACTTCTTACCTACTATTATTCTGCACTCAATTTCTTCATCAGAAAACTGAATTTTGCATCTGCATCACAAGTTTTTTCCCCTACAGGTCCTCTCTCGGATGCGTGGGCCTCGGTGAACCTCGACCACCCGGCGACATTCGAGACGCTGGCCATGGACGTAGATCTCAAGAAGGCGATCATGGACGATCTCGAGAGGTTCGTGAGGAGGAAGGAGTACTATAGGAGAGTCGGTAAGGCGTGGAAAAGAGGGTACTTATTGTACGGACCCCCTGGCACAGGGAAATCGAGCCTGGTTGCGGCAATGGCCAATTACTTGAACTTCGACATATATGACCTAGAGCTGAGCGGGCTCCGGAGCAACGCCGAGCTCAGAAGGCTGCTTGTCGCCACCACGAATCAGTCCATATTGGTGGTCGAGGACATCGATTGCACCATTGAGTTGCAAGAAAGGAAGTCCAAATCGCGAGCTGCACGCAAGAATACGATGTCAACCGATTATCCGCGAGAAGATGTACGATTTCTTTTCTTTATGGCTTTCTTTTTTTGGTAGAAGGTTAACTTCGGTTTGTTGCATACTACGCATATGATCTGTCCTTGACATCTAACTTATGTTTGGTCGCAATGACATTAATTTTTGTCTCACGGAATAGCTGACATTGTCTGGATTCCTCAACTTCATCGACGGGCTTTGGTCGAGCTGTGGCGATGAGCGGATCATAGTTTTCACGACGAACCACAAGGAGAAGTTAGACTCGGCCTTATTGCGCCCGGGGCGCATGGATGTGCATGTTCACATGTCCTATTGCACCCCTTGCGGGTTCAAGCTTCTTACTTCTAATTATCTAGGGATCAACAGCCATGAGCTAGTTGACCAAATTGAGAGTCTGATCACTATGGCTAGAGTGACTCCGGCCGAAGTAGCGGAGCAGTTGATGAAGAGCGATGAACCGGACATTGCCCTTCGAGACATGGTTTCCTTCCTCGTTAATCACAGGAGGAAAGAAAATGAAGAAGTCGTTGAGGTGAAAATTTGTCAGTGTCAATTTGTTCAAGAAAATGGAGGGAGTGGAAAGCAGAACGGAAGTTGCGAACTAATTGAAAAATAAATAGTAAGTAACGAATGTGTTGGTATTTTCCTTTCGATTTTATTCAAACTTATGTACTAAGAAAGACGATATGCGCCAGCTTTGTATATATTTTAATTTGATTTGCTTAATAATTTCTTTTGATTGTTATCTAAGTTTGGCCAATTCCACCTGGTTGAAAGGTTGCAACGTGCTTTGAAGATTTAATAGATCTTCCAGATAAGGCAATATTTATTAGAATTATCGATTTTTGACGTGCTAGAGCTTGAACTCCAAGATGCATCGACGTTTCCCAGAGATGGTACCTAAGTTATTCAGTATCAACCACTGGATGATGGTTTTTCATAAATAGCATAGCAGGGGACCTCTTTCATTTTCTTCCTCTGGTATAGCAACAATCATTCCCGTTTCCTTTGGATCCTAGCAGCATCTGAGCACAGAACTCACATGCCTTAATCTGTCACTGTCAAGAAGAATATGTCTTCTTCTCGTTCCAGGGTTTGCTTTTGCTAGAATAGAATGCTTCCCATGATGTGGTTTTGCCATTGAAGTGGATGAGTCTTCCATGCAAGAATATGTCTGCACTAGCGTTCTCCTCCATGATGTTTGCGGCAGTTTCAGGAGTTAATGTCTTCTCGTCGTTGGCCTCACAGCCAGCATGATCATCAAATCCCTGCATTTTGTCGGATGATACTTCAATGGCAGAAAATAATGATGCAACACACCATTTTCTGCATCCGTTGTGTCATCGCTTCTAATTTCAGTTCTTTCATAGGAAACTTTCTGAAGGAACTTCCTACACAGAACCTACTTCCCGGTTCTTCGGTTTGGATCCACCGCTACTGTGTTGCCTGTCGGTATCTAGGGATAAATAGAACGAATTCGGACGATGGAAATTGTTCACAGGAAGGGCATTAAACCAATCTGAGGGGAGTCACAAGAAGCTGAATCACGATGAAAGTGATGAAAGTGACAAGTCAACTGACGATGAAAGTGGGGGCCATGGAGAGAACTCAACGTGTGCGATGATGCTTGGCATCATGTCATCAATCTTTTTAGCTCAGCTTCCGAAGCTCAGATATGCTGTTTTCCACAGCTTTCGAAGTTATTCTTTGCAGTACTCAATCCACTCTGGCAATCAAGGTACATCATTGTCGCTTAGGACTGTCACAGCATGTGGAAACGGACTGTAAACTCTGGCCTTAATTCCGATGCCGTCATTAATCCAGAGCGCTGGTAATTAGTTTTCTAAGAGAAAAGCCAATGACTGAATGGATTTTCTGTGATGATTTGTCCGCCCTTTGCACGCGTCCTCCATTCACATGCTTTATTCAATAGTTCATCCGGAAGAAAACTTAAGCCTACCATCTATCTATATCTAGATGAATTCCCCCGACCCACGGCTCATTTCATTTGCGAAAAGTGGGCATATTGCATCTATTGGTTTGCACATCGCAATCAATATGAAGAAAGAAGGGTACCCGTGGCATCTTTAGAATGTCGACCAAACAACAAGTTTCACCGTCACTGTATGATAATCAGGAAAAAAGATGGCTATGGAAGGGGGAAGGACGAAGGCCTAGACGCAGATGGCTCCCCGCTGTCTTCGACATGCTGAACCGTTGCTGTGCTCAGGAGGAGGAGGCGGAGGAGAGCGAGAGGAGCCACCATCATAAGTGGAGATTCGTAGTCTCTGCTTCCTCTGCAGATTCTCGATTAACAGAATCAATGGCAGCATTTATACTCCTGAAAGTTCCTTTTGCGGTTTATAGCAGGAATTCCGCTCGGCGGCTCCTCAACCACACGCGCCATCGTCTGCCAAGTTCACATCATGGCAATGCCAATCAGCTGGCCCTCTTTTGATGATATCATCTGTTCAAGTTAGAATTAATGAGAAAATTAATAATTTTAATTGGGCGACGAAATAAAATACTCAACTCGACATCCTTTTCGTTTCTTTTTTTTTTTTTTTTTTACCCCGTACGAATTCTTTTCGAGAAAGCAAACACCAAATGAACCTTTTGATATTCTTTCAATAACAAAAAAAAAGAAAAAGAAAGTATGTTCACAAATTTAAGAAAGAAATGAATCGGTTGTTGTACTGTAGAGATGGTTAAGAAATTTCTTGCCTTTCCTAGTGGAAGTTTTTTTTTTTTTTTGATTGGCGATGGAGTTTTATCGGATTTTATTTTTATTTTTTTAAAAATAATAAAAATCCTTTGCAAATGTTGGGTTCACCTTTTTTTTTTTTTGTCATTTTTATCTTTTGACAATAATAGCCCAACATTTTATCAATACACTAGAATGATTATTAATTAACGAAGATGATTAATACTACAATAATTAAAAAAATTATTCAAAGTTGAAAACAAACCTAAAAGAACCCTAGGCCAAAAGTTGAGCTTTGCATATAATCTATAATCAAATTCTTTTAATATAATTTTTAAATAAATTTAATAATATATATCTTTTACATTACTCTCAACATGAAAATGTAAAAGGTTATATAGTCATTATTTCTTTTTTGTAATTTTAAAAATACTAAAACTAAAAAACTTAATTTAGTCACACTAGAGGGCTCAAATGTATGTTTACCAAACAGTTTTGCATTTTCCTAAAGCACTTTTCAGTTATAGTTTACCAAACAGTCTAACATTTCGGAAAACCCATTTATCTCAAAGGTATTTGCATTCTCCCAATGGCATTTCCTCAAAGTTGAACCAAACGGACCCTTAGTGGAGGGTTTTTTTTTTTTTGAACTAATTCCTAGTGGAGGGTTGAGTAGTTAACTTCTTGCTTTTTACAAATTTTTTTTAGCCAAATGTTATATTTTTTTTATTTGTTTGATTTGGAAAATTTTTTGATATGAAAATAAACGCTGTACAAAAGTTATATCACTTATAATGGTATATTTACCCATTATACTATTATTTATTTTGAGGACATTTTTTACATTCTAAACTTTCTATTTCCATTGTTTCTGATGAGCACGATAGAAGAAATTACCGTATTATTTCTTTTGCACTTATCTTGCCTATGAAATCTCATTTCGTGCATTAATTATGCAACTTGACCGTGATACATCGAGAAGTGAGCCAACCATGAAGATGATGATTATTGAGGATTCCAGCACAAAAAATGATCGACAAGAAGTTATTATATGGTTTACACACTATACAAGATGATATTATCCAAATCATTAATTATATGGATCATATGATGAATTTCACATGATCAACAATCTAAATAAATTTGGCCTAAATAGTTTATGTACCATGTGATAAATGTCACTCGAATCATTAATTATATGGATGATATGATAAATTTCACACTATCAACAATCTAAATGAACTTGGTCTGCATAATTTAGGTCCCCTGGGGGACATATATTGATTAATTACTCAAGACACGCGGCGCTTTGGGGATGGCCTCGAGAAAGTGAGCACATACGGTGGTTTTAATTTAATTGAAGAGCGATAAGGACGGATGAGGCCATCGTTCGCTTAACTTTGCTAGGGTTTATTTTAAAGAACACGGATGAGCTTGGCAAAAGCAAAACGAGCTAAAGAAAAGGTTCCCAGCTAGACAAAAGGACCATTTCTCTAATTGAATATAGAGCTCGGATCAAAGTCTAGAAGTCAGATACTCCTCCTACTCCATCTTCTAAACGAAATGCAAAGCTTGATGATCACTCCCAGATGTCCCAGGATTATTTTCAAAGATTGCCGCGGGAATTAATGGCAAAACCGTCATTAGAGATATAGGTCATTCTAAATATTACCAAATTTATAAAATTGATGGCTTGTAAGGATCCCACAATCTCTATAGTTACAAACTACCAATAAAAAAAAGAAAAAAAAATCTAAGTCGAAAGTTACTTGCAAACGAACGGCCAATTGAAATATAACGTGCCATGTACACGTGGTTTCGCCTTACATTGAAACACGATCCTCATATTAGACAATTTTACAAGATCGGTGCATATGCTCTTTACACAAATGCGATCAAGATAAACCTAAGGTTTTTTTTTTTTTTTTTTCCCGGTTCGAAAGATAAACCTAAGTTCGATGCGCCTCGTCTTAATGTTGTGTTGACATTTGCCACCACCCAAGGAGACGAGACAAGAGTAAAGGTCGGTGCGGGGAGACCGAAAACATCACGGCGTAAAGGTCGGAGCGGGGAGACCGAAAACATCACGGCATTAGGAAGGGCAAAGTCAAAATCTACGGAGACTTGGACTCTGAACAGTCGATGAAGCAGCTTGGTCAAGAAGGCAACCCCACCAAATTTTCCAATAATTTGTACTTTGGTTGCACTTTGGTGCCCCTCGGTCAAGCCTTCCTTAAACATAGAGATTTTTTTTTTTAAATAAAAAAAACTACAAAAAGAAAATTTCACTAGGCTCACTCTATAAATTCCAACGCTCACTTCCATGTTCTCTCATTCGCCCAAAAATTTCATACAATCGACGATTTCATCTCACCGGTTTTCTCCCGGCCCCGTCTATTGCCAAGCTGCTTCGATGACAACCCTCGCTCCGCCTGACTTCAAGAACGCCGTTGGGGTGGCCAAGGTGGTGCTGTCTGTCACGGTGTCCGTGACAGCCACGGCAGTGGTCGTTCAGTCGATGTTTCACATGATCGTCCACCGTGAGCTCCAGTGCTTCCTCTTCTCCGGGATCCACGGCTTGTTCTCTCGCTTCTCTAGTGAAATGACCGTGGTTGTCGACGAGTATAACAGGTTCGTCCAGAACGAGTTCTTCGAGGCAGCCTAGGTATTCTTGGCTGCCAAGCAATCCTTGTTGACGACGTCGACGATGTGCATTTGAGGGTCCAAGCCCACGAAGGAGAACCACTTCACTGTGGCTATGGACCGAAATCAAGCGCTTATATACGTTTCATGGGGTTGAACTCAAGTGGGTATTTGCGTCAAGGCAGGTCGACTCGGGCCACCGAGTTCATCATTTAAAAAATGGCCGAACACAACGGTTCGTAACTCTTTGAAGTTCGGTAAACAAATGCATCCTTTTGAGCTCACTTTTCACAAGAAACACAAGGAGGTCGTGCTCAATTCCTACCTGCCTTTCGTTGTCAGCGAGTCCATGAAGCAGGGGAAGAAGACGTTGAAAAGCTACACAGATAATTGTACTAAAGAATAAATAAAATAACAAAGGGTTTAGTGCTACCGCGTCTATGGCAGTAATTATCGGCAAACATTAAGCTCGAATCAATGAAATTATCCGTAAATATGTTTAATTCTCCTATTAGAAGTGGGGATTGACAAAACTTTTTGATTGACCCGGACAAGTCAGAAGGTACCCTAGACATTGTCATTTCCAAAAATAAGCGCTTGCTCCAGAAAAGTTCATATGCGATATCCTAAAGAACATTAAGTTCAAACTTCAGTAGAACCAGTCTTGCACCTCCTTACCTACAATCATTCTGCTCTCAATTTCTTCATCAGAAAACTGAATTTTGCATCTGCATCACAATTTTTTTTTCCTCTGCAGGTCCTCTCTCGGATGTATGGGCCTTGGTGAACCTCGACCACCCGGCAACATTCAAGACGCTGGCCATGGACCCAGAGCTCAAGAAGACAATCATGGATGATCTTGACAGGTTCATGAGGAGGAAGGAGTACTGCAGGAGAGTCGGCAAGGCGTGGAAAGGAGGGTGCTTATTGTACGGACCGCCCGGCATGGGGAAATCGAGCCTGGTTGCGGCAATACCCAAATTACTAGAACTTCAACATATACGACCTGGTGGGCTTCAAAGCAACGCAGAGCTCAGAAGGCTGCTCATTGCCACTGCGAATCACTCCAGATTGGTTGTCAAGGACATCGATTGCACCATTGAATTGCAAGATAAGATGTCTGCAATCCGAGTTGCGCACACGAATACAATGTCAATCGATTATCCACAAAAAGAAGTACAAATTTTTTTCTTTTCAATCTGTCCTTGACAATAAATTTATGCTTGCCAAAAACTGATTTCCTCTGCCAAAACATCGAAAATTAGGAAAATTAGTTTTCCAAAATATGAGTAAACATCGACAATTGAACTAGACTCTATGTCTGGGCAAAAAAGGAAAATTCCCCAGTTTGGGTCCAAAATATTGGGGACCCGAGCACGGGCACCAGGGATGAAGGCACAGGCGTCAGGCATGGGGCGCCAGGGTTCTGCAGATGGGATTATGGCTTGCCTAATCATTTTTAAGGCTTAATTTTCTTTCCTAGAACACGAGGGGCTTTGCGCAAAAGCAAGACGAGCTAGAAATACACGTCGTGCCGCCTAAGTCAAGGGAGAAACCGTTGGAATAGATCATTCGAAAAATGTCACCGCTTAAAATATTTCTTTCAAAATATTTTCTGACCTGAAAAATGACTTTGCAATTTGCAAACAAGCACCCTCCGCGGAGACAAACTTCGATCTTTCAATATTCCTGGCGGCCCTGGTTTTCTTCCCTGCCAAGCAATTCCCTTCGATGAGGCGCGTCCGAGTGACCAAGCCCGCGAAGGAGGACAACTTAACTCTGGCTATGGACAGAAATCAAGTGCTGGTGGACACGTTTCGCGGGATCAAACTCAAGGGGGTTTTTGGTCGAGGCAAGTCGACTCAGGCGACAAAGGCCTGAACTCACCATGGTCGCCGGAAGTTCAATACTTTGAGCTTACTTTTGACGAGACACATGAGGAGGTCGTCCGCCAGTCCTACCTGCCTTTCGTCGTCAGCGATGCCAAGTCCCATGAGGCAGGAGAAGGAGACGTTTAAGCTATTCACCGCGGGCTTCGACAGCGGCTATGGCAGTAATTATCATCGAACATTAACTTTGCATCAACGAAACCATCAGTAACTACTTTCAGTCCTACTATTAGAAGTGAGGAAAGGAGCAAAATACTAAATTCACGAAAATTTTTAATTCAATCGGGCTTGGTCGAAAAATAAGTAATTGCTACAGTAAAGTTCATTTATCCCAAAACTTTAAGGTCAACAAAGCAACATTCACTAGGACCAGTCTTGTAACTTCTTACCTTCTATGATTCTGCCCTCAATTTCTTCGCCAGGAAACTGAATCTTGCATCTCCATCACAAAATTTTCCCTCTAACAGGTCCCTTCCCAGGCATGAGGGTGAATCTTGACCACCCAACGACATTCAAGACGCTGGCCATGGACCTGGAGCTCAAGAAGAAGCTCATCGACGATCTCGAGAGGTTTGGGACGAGGAAGGAGCACTACAAGAGAGTCGGCAAGGTGTGGAAAAGAGGATACCTATTGTCCGGACCCCGGCACAGGGAAATCAAGCTTGGGCGCGGCGATGGCCAATCATTTGAAATTCGACATATAGGACCTAGAGCTGAGTGGGCTCTGGAGCAACGCGGACCTCAGGAGGTTGCTCGTCGCCACCGAGAATTAGTCCACAGTGATGGTGGAGGACATCGATTGCACCATTAAGTCGCAAGATAGGATGCCTGAAACCCATGGATTAAGTTTGTCACTACAACACTACTTTTTTACATGGAACAGGTGACGTTGTTCGGATTCTTTAACTTTATCAACGGGCTTTGGCCAAGCTGCGGTGATGAGCAGATCATAGTCTTCACAACGACCCAAGTGGAGAAATTGGACTCGGCCATGTTGTGCCCAAGGTGCATGGACCTGCACATTCCTATGTCTTATTGCACCTCGTGTGGGTTCAGGCTTCTCACTTTCAATTATCTTGGGATCGATAGCCATGAGCTCTTTGACCGTATTGAGAGTTTTTTTTTCATGACGGCCAATTGGTTGAAGAAAATGGGGGCATTGAAAAGGAAAGCAGAAGTTGTGAACTAATTGATTTACTTGCCTTGATATTTTTCTTTGATTGAAATCAAGCTTGGCCAATTGTTGAAAGGTTGCACGTCTTTTGAAGATCCAATAGATCTTAAACATTGGCAAAATTAAGAGAACTATTGATTTTTCACATACTAGAGTTTGAATTCCATCATGAAATGAAATTTACAAGAAGATATGTCGACGTTTTACAGAAAAAAATAATTAATTTACTCAGTATCAACTACGTGAATGCTAATGTATCATAAAGAAATACTTAATTCATCTACCCTGAATCATCGAATCTCTCGAATACAATAGCTTTGCAAGAAATTTGATCAAGAGGATTCGATTTCTTTTATATCGATGTGTTAGGGAGAAAATAAGGTACATTGTTTGTCATTAAAAAAATTAAGAGGTACTCTAGGATGAGTGTGCGGTTTGTATCCTTAGAATTGTAATGCAACAACCGTTTCTGTTCCCTTTGGATCCTAGCAAAGCAGCATCTAACGGAGACAGCACAGAACTCACATGCCTTCATCTGTCATTGTCAAGAATGTAAAGAGTCTCCTTCTCGTTCCAGGATTTCCTTCGCTAGAATAAACTGCTTCCCATGATATGGTTTCGCCTTTGAAAAGGATGAATCTTCCATGCAGGTAATCATTTTCAGATCCATTCAGCCAGTCTACAGTAGCATTCTTATCCAGGAAGTCGACAGCAGTTCCAGAAGTTAATTTCCTCTCGTGGTTGGCCTCGCTGCCAGCACAGACTCAAATCCTTTCCCAGTTCTTCTTCGGATGGAATCTACTGCTGCTCTATCGGCACCTAGAAAATCTTTTTCCTGGCCTCCCCGGCTCAAGGGACAAATCAACCGAGGATGATAACGAGGGCCATCGAGAGAACTTACCACGTGCAGCGATGCTTGGCATCATGTTCAATCTTTTAAGCTCAGCTTCTGAAGCTAAGATATGCTCCTTTCCACTGCTTTCTAAGTTATAATCCGTAGCGCTCAATCCACTCTGGCGATCAAGGTATATTATCGTTCATTAGTACTGTTGTAGCATGTAGAAACGTACCTTAAAACTTTGCCTTGATTCTGATGCCATCGTTAATCCACAGCACAGAAATCAACAAAAACATACATGGAAGATTCAAGATGCCTACTAATTTATATCCGATGAGGTGATTGTGTAAATAGTTTTCTACAAGAAAAGCCAATGACAGAATGAATTTTGCATCAAGATTTCTCCGGCTTTGCATATGCCTTCTATTCACATGCATTATCCATTAGTTCATCCAGAGGTAATTCTAGGCCTACCATCTATATGTGGATGAATTCTCCTGGCGCATGCCTAATCTCACGGGCAAATGTATGTACAGCGCATCCCCATTAGAACTCCCATCATTATCAGTATTGGCAAAGAGGGACCTGTAGCACCTTTAGATTGTCAAACAGAACGAAAAGTTCACTGCAACCGTATGACATAATCAGAAAAAGATGACTATGGAAGGAGAAGGATGAAGGCAAAGACACAGATGACTATCAGCTGCACTCGGATGCGCTGAACCAATCACTATGGTCCAGAGTAGAAGGCAGAAGCAGTCCCAGAAGAGTGAGAGAAACCATCATCATCAGTGGAGAATGTAATCTCCGCTCCCTCTGCAAATTCTTGATTAACTGAATCTAACAGATTCACAGCCATCTGTGCCTGGAGACACCTCTTCCGGAGAGACTATTTCACCTGGACAATGAACCAATCCTACCCTATGTAGCACCGACACGGACACGCAACACGCGACACGACACGACACGACACGCCAACACGTCATTTCTAAAAAAGTAAAGAATTCCGACACGTTCCGACATGTTATATATTAAATAAATATTTTTATATATACATGATTAATTATTATATTTAAATTAATTTATTCAAATTCATAAATAAATAAATAAATAAATAAATCTAACTAATCACATTAATAAATTTATTCATAAAAAATTGAAAGACATTTTTTTTACTTTAACAAAAGTAATAAATAAATAATTAATGAGAGATTAGAGTCAAAATAAATTTATATTTTTCTACAATTATCAAAATTTATCATTATTTAATATCTAGTGTTTTATTTTTCGAATAAAATTATTTATTTATTTTTTAGCCTTATCATGTATTAATAAAATTATTTAATGTTCAATATATCTTTTAGGGTTAAATGGGTCCCACCCATTTATTTCAGCACGCGTTTTCTTCCCCCACCCCCACCCACCCCTGCGCCTGTCACTTCCCCGCACGAGGCTTTCTTTCCCCATAAGCCGTCGACGCGTTGTCTCTCTCCTTTCTCTTCTTCCTAAAAACAGTCCAAAGGGCAAAAACACTAGCAATCACCTTCTTTCTCCTCTCCCTTTGCTTGGTCTCCACCTCTCTTGCCGCTGCCTCGCCTCCGTGAGGCATGTTCACCTAGCTATGGGCATTATACCCATCTTCACTCATCCCAAGTGCGGGATGCTACTATACTTGCCTATCCGATGGTAGCCAGAACTAAAGTCTTGATGTGGTGTTTACACTCACCACCGTTAAGCCCCTTAATTTTCTGTCTATATTTGTCTTCCTGACAGAGAGGGAATATGAGGACAGCGTGGGGTCTCCCACCCCAGGGCGGTTCTCCCGCCTGTTTCCTCCTAAGCCTTTTAAGGACATGCTTAGGTCCGAAATCTTACGGGAAGTTCCCCAGCCGCTATATTTTTCGAGGCATGGGAACTGCCTCTACCCCCCTTAGTTTAAGGTCGGGGGGGCTCCTGCATAGTAGGGCGACCCTGCCCAGATTGGATGCAAGCCCCCCCTTAGGGCTTGCCCGTCATTTCCGAGGGAGCAGTTTAATGAGCTGCTCAGCTCAAGTCTTATGGGGGAGTTCCCTAGCCGCTATATTTTTCAAGGCACGGGAGCTGCCTTTACCCCCCTTAGTTTAAGGTCGGGGGGCCCCCTGCAAAGCAGGGCGACCTTGCCCGGATCAACTGCAAGCTCTCCCATATGGCTTGTGAAGATGGAGAACCAGATGGAAATATGAAGATGAACAAATGCAAATGGAGATGAAGAATAGAATCTAGGATAGAGTAATCAATTCTGGAAGTGCTTCGTATTTCATTGTATCAAAGTATCATTGTAGTACAAAGTATTTGAAACAACAATGAATATAGATCCTCTGTTCTACCTCCTTTGCACTATCTTACTTGTATCTTCTGCATTGAAACCTTCAGCCATTGATCATTCCTTCGAAGCTTTCATTTGATACAGTGATGCCAAGCATTCATGGAGGATATATATATATATATATCTCTCTCTCTCTCTCTCTCTCTCTCTCTCTCTCTCTCTCTCTCTATATCGCATCTATCTTCCCTCACTTCTCCTTATTATAGAAGAAGAAGTACTTTTTCCTAGTAACTGATAAAACTGAATATAGTTCACAAGGAAAACATAATACAACTAACATATTACACCTCATAGCACACGTGTTAGTTTTACATAACTTGGCGATCCATGTCATTCTCCATTTCAAGCTTCTCCTTCATTGATGTCGATCCAAGCTGGTCTTCATCATGAGTTCTTCACCGTTGATCATCATCTCTTTGTAGTTTGCTGCATCGCCAAGTCCTCTGCTTTCTTTTGTTTATTGTTTTTCAACACGTGCCGTTGCCGTTCTTCTTCTTCAACTCTTGTTCCTTTATATTTAACATGGCTTGCCCGTCATTTCTGAGGGAGCAGTTTAACAAGCTGCTCAGCTTGAGTCTCTCTCCTTTCTCTTCTTCCTAAAAACAGCCCAAAGGGCAAAAACCCTAACAATCACCTTCTTTCTCCTCTCCCTTTGCTCGGTCTCCACCTCTCTCGCCGTTGCCTCGCCTCCGTTCCCCCCTTTGCCGTCGTAGCCTTGCGTCCAGCCCTCCATCGTGGCGTTGCGATTTTCCATTTCGGCGTTGCAGTTGGCGGTCGTAGCCGACCAAGACGATTGAGAAGGCTTCTCGGCACAATTGGCGGTCACAGCCTTCTCCACGTTGCAGTCGGTGTTGCAATTGGTAGTTGTAGCCCTCCCTCACTATCACTCGTAGCGTCGCCTCAGCTCCCTCATCCTTGCCTCCACCCTCCATCACCTTCTTCCCTTTGCACTTGCAGATCTGCACACAAACCTCTGGACACACTTCAACGCGCGTGTCGGAAAGAGTTGACCACGTGTCCGAGGGTGTCGGACACGTGAGTGTGTCGGACACGTGTCAGGATGTCCGACATGACACGGAGGCCCTTTGAACGTGTCTGCGCTTCCTTGGTCCTACCCTAATCAATAGGCTGAATCTTGACATACATAATAGGTTGAGCCATATTCTTAATGTTCCTATTGCAATTCTTTCCATAACACAAAAAAAAAAAAAAAAAAATCACAGATTTAAGGAAGAAGATGAAATTGGTTGTTGTACAGTAGAGATAATTAAGGAATGTCGTGCATTTTTTAGTGGAGAGTGTGGGTAGGTAACTTCTTGCTTTCTACAATTTTATCTATTTTCTTTAGCCAAATTTCACGTCTTCTTTTTTTCCTCTCTTTAACACTTAATTGCATAATAATATTAAAAGAACGTGAAGATGAGGGCAAACTGAGAAACTTACGGTAAGATAAACTAATGTTTTAGCCTGTATTTATTGATATTCCTACCCTTTTTCTCCGTGGCACTATCGTTATGGGAGAGAATTACCAAAAAAGTCCTAAACCTATTATAATTGTGTCAATTTAGTCATAAACTTTTTTTGAGGGCTAATTTAATTCTAAATATTTTACAATTTTGCCAATTCGATCCATCTAGTCAAATTTGACCGGTCGGCGTTGATGTGGATGCCGGCCGACGAATGCTGATGTGGCAATTTTTTAAATATTTTTTAATATATATATTTTTCGAATTTTCATTTTTTTTGAATTTTTGAATTTTTTTTTTTTTTTCCCCCTTCTTCTCCTTCCTCTCGCCGGCCGGTGTCGACCAAAGGTGAGGGCCGGCGAGGTCGGGCACCGACGCGTTGGCCACTGGCGAGGCTCACCCTCGCCGGCCCTCACCTCTAGCCGGCGCCGGCCAAAGGAAGGAGAAGAAGGGGAAAAAAGAAAAGAAAAATTCAAAAATTTAAAACAAATTAAAAATTCGAAAAAAAAAAATTAAAAATTGCCACATTAGCATTCGCCGGCCAGCTATCTTTGGCTTGTCCCACGCGCCGCGTCCATGTCCAATTTTGATCGGATGGATTGAATTGACATAATTGTAAAAAGTTTATGACTAAATTGGTCAAAAAAAAGTTTAGGACCGAATTAGTACAATTGTAATAGGTTTAGGACTTTTTTGGTGTTATCTATTTTGAGGACGTTTTTGACATTCCAAAACGAATTCTTTTCCATTCCATTGTTTTTGGATACAACACAAGGAATTACCACAGTATCTCTTTCGCTCTTATCTTGCACATGAAATCTCATTTTGTACATCAATTATACAACTTGACGAGGATACACCGGGAAGTGAGCCAACTATAAAGATAGTGATTATTGAGGATTTTGGCATAGAAATGATCGATGAGAAATTACTATATGATCTTATTTTTTTAATTATTTTATGATCCACAAATTAGGTGAGATGACATGATTTGAATCATTAATTATAAGGGGCAAATAATAAATTTCTCACAACCGGCCTGCATAATCTATGTACCATGCGATAAATGCCACTTGCATCATTAATTATATGGGTATATTATACGGGTCAAATAATAAATTTCTCACAACTGGCCTGCATAATCTATATACCATGCGATAAATGCCACTTGCATCATTAATTATATGGGGATATGATAAATTCCACATGATTGACGATCCAAATGAACTCGGTTTGCATGATCTATGTCCCTCTCCCTCAAACACGCGGCGCTCCGGGGATGGCCTTGAGAAAGCGAGCAGGTACAGCGGTCCTAATTCAATTGACTAGCGATGAGGACGGATAAGATTATTATTTGCTTAAATTTTTCTAGGGTTTCTTTTAAAGAACACGAACAATCTTTGCGAAAGCAAAACGCACTAAATAAAAGGTTCCCACTTCCTAACTAGACAAAAGAACAATTTCTAAAATAAATAGAGCTCGGATCAAAATCTAGAAGTCTTCGACCATTAAAAAAAAAGGTCTAGAAGTCAAACACTCCTCCAACTTCTACACGTAATGCAGAGCGTGATGATTACTCCCAGATGTCCCTGGACATTCAAAGATTACCACGAGAATTGAGGGCAAAACCATCATTAGAGATAGGTCATTCTAAATATCACCAAATTTATGAAATCGATGGCTGATAAGGATCCTAGAACCTCCATAGTTAGAAAATATTCCGATGCGAAAGTTACATGCGAACGAACATCCTCAATGCCGATGCCTTCAAAATATGTCGAAACAAGAATGTGCGATGTACATGTGGTTTCGCCTTACATCGAAACACGGCCATTAAATTAGACATTTCACGGTATGGTTGCATATGCTGTATAAGTTCAATGCACCTCGTTGATGTTGCTTTGACATTTGCCACCACTCTGAAAAGAAAAAGGAGACGAGGAAAGCGTAAAGGAAGGTGCAAGAAGGACGACAATATCACGGCATTCGAAAGGGCAAAGTCAAAGTCTTTGCGAAGACTTTGACTTTGAACGGGTTCATGAGCCAGCTCGGTCAAGAAGGCGACACCCCAATTTCCAAGTAATTTGTACTTCGGCGTCGCTTTGTCAAAGACTGACTTAAACATAGAGATTTTTACTCCACAAAAAGAAAAACTGTTAGTAAGCTCACTCTATAAACTCCAGAGATCCAACCCTCGCTTCCTTGCTCTCTCATTCACCCCAAAAGGTTTCGTACGGTCAACGATTCCATCTCGCGGTTTTCTCCATCCGATTACTGTCTACTGCCGAGCTGCTTAGATGACGACCCCTGCTCCGGCCGACTTCAAGAACGCCGTCGCGGTGGCCAAGGCAGTGCTGTCTGCTGCGGCCTCCGTGACAGCCACGGCCATGGTGGTGCAGTCCATGGTACACACAATCGTCCCCCATGAGCTCCAGGGCCTCCTCTTCTCCAGGATCCGCGGCTTCTTCTCCCGTTTCTCCAATGAAATGACCATGGTTGTCGACGAGTACGACGGGTTCGTCCAAAACGAGCTCTTTGAGGCAGCTCAGGTTTTCTTGGCTGCCAAGCAATCCCCTTCGACGACACGCATCCGAGTGTCCAAGCCTACCAAGGAGAACCACTTCACCGTGGCCATGGACCGAAATCAAGCGCTGGTGGATACGTTTCAAGGGGTTGAACTCAAGTGGGTATCCGCGTCAAGACAGCTCGACTCGGGCCACCGAGTTCATCATGGCCGGAACACGACAGTTCAGCACGAAGTTCAGTACTTCGAGCTCACTTTTCACAAGAAACACAAGGAGATCGTGCTCAATTCCTACCTGCCTTTCGTCGTCAGCGAGGCCAAGTCCATGAAGCAGGGGAAGAAGACGCTGAAGCTACACACTCCGAGCTTCGACCGTGTCTACGGCGGTAAGTATCGTCGAACATAAAGTTCGAATTGACGAAATTATCTGTAAAGATGTTTAATTCTGCCGTTAGAAAAGTGGGAAGAAGTAAATATACTAAATTGACATTACGTTTTTATTCAAATGGACAAGTCAGAAGTACCATAGACATTGTAAATATGCAATTAAATGGTCCTTTCCAAAAATAACCATTTGCTACAGAAAAGTTCATATGCGACAGCCTAAAGAACATTAAGGTCAAAATTTACCAGAACCAGTCTTGCCCCTTCTTACCTACTATTATTCTGCTCTCAATTTCTTCATCAGAAAACTGAATTTTGCATCTGCATCACATATTTTTTTCCTTTACAGGTCCTCTCTCAGATGCGTGGGCCTCAGTGAACCTCGACCACCCGGCGACATTCGGGACACTGGCCATGGACCTAGAGCTCAAAAAGACAATCATGGACGATCTCGAGAGGTTCGTGAGGAGAAAGGAGTACTATAGGAGAGTAGGCAAGGCGTGGAAGAGAGGGTACTTATTGTATGGACCCCCCGGCACAGGGAAATCGAGCCTGATTGCGGCGATGGCCAATTACTTGAACTTTGACATATACGACCTAGAGCTGAGCGGGCTCCAGAGCAATGCGGAGCTCAGGAAACTGCTTGTTGCCACCGCGAATCACTCCATATTGGTGGTCGAGGACATCGATTGCACCATTGAGTTGCAAGATAGGAAGTCCGAAACCCGAGCTGCGCGCATGAATATGATGTCCACCGATTATCCACGAGAAGATGTACAATTTTTTTTTTTTTTTTTTTTTTTTTGGCTTTCATTTTTGGTACAAGGTTTACTTCAGTTTGTCGCATGCTATGCATATGATTTGTTCTTGACATTTATCTTGTTTGTCACTTCGATATTAATTTTTGTATCATGGAACAGCTGACGCTGTCTGGATTCCTCAACTTCATCGATGGGCTTTGGTCAAGCTGTGGCGATGAGCGGATCATAATCTTCACTACCAACCACAAGGAAAACTGGACTCAGCCCTATTGCGCCCAGGGCGCATGGATGTGCACGTTCACATGTCCTATTGCACCCCCTGTGGATTCAAGCTTCTTGCTTCTAATTATCTCGAGATTGATCACCACGAGCTCTTCGATCAAATCGAGAGTTCGATCACGGCAGCAAGAGTCACTCCAGCCGAAGTAGCAGAGCAGTTGATGAAGAGCGACGAACCAGAGGTCGCTCTCAAGGACTTGGTTTCCTTCCTCGCTGATCACAAGAGGAAAGAAAATGAAGAAGTCATAAAGGAGAAAGTTTGCCAGGGCCAGTTGGTTGAAGAAAATGGAGGAACTGAAGAGGAAAGCGATAAGTGCGAAATAATTGAAGAATAACCAATAAATATTGACTATGTTGGTATGTTTTGATCGATTTTAATTTAGATTATCATAAAGAAAGTGGTCATTGAATATAAAGTAATTGTAAGAAGTCACTGCATGGTCATCCAAATTATTAATTATGTGAGTCAAATGGTAAAATCAGATGGTCAATGGTCTAGATGAACTCGATTTACATGGTTTGTCAACCATGCGATCTTTTCATGATCGAATATTCAAATCATGCTAATAGTATAATTTGCTTTATATAGTTATATCACGTCAAGGACACATAATGTGGCACATTAGTTTTCTCATGGTTTGGACCTTCCACGGAATCTCGAATATGCTTGGGTTGGCTGAAAGCATTATTTGTCTGAGCTTGGATTCTAATTCAATTGGACTCAACCTAATTCTCGAAGGGTTCCTAGTCATCCGTTGCAAGAGTCATCTCATGGGTACATGCTCCTTTTCCTAGGAACATGACAAGTTTCGCAAAAGCAAAATGAGCTAGGAAATGTTCCCTACTAGCATCGGTCGTATTCGCATCGTGCTGTGGGATTTAAGGAGAGAGCTTTAAGTAGATCATCCTAAAATGGAGCTAACTTACTTCGAGATGCGACCATTGAATAAGATAAATGCACGGGGTTGGTCGATCTGATTTGAATATTTGCCGCCACTCCGCCAAAAAGAAAAGGCCGAGACCGGCGCCCCGTCGGGGCAAGAACGAAAGCCTACCAAGGCTTGAACTAGGAACACTCCAGGCCAGGAACCAGCTCAGTCAACAAGGAATCCATGCATTTGTAGAGAGTTCATGGTTGATCTCCCATTCACATCCCAAAAAATTCTACAATAACGGGTCGATCTCCAATTCTCTTATTCATCGCCACTTTCATCTCCTGATTTCCTCCGGTCATATACGTCTGTCCCCCATAGATTGAACTGAAAAGAGTGGCGACCCCTGCTCCAAACGACTCCAACATCGCGGTGGCCAAGGCTGTGCTGTCTGCCGCGGCCTCCGTGATGGTGGTGCAGTCGGTGGTTTGACCTTCGTCTCTCCCGAGTTCCAGGGCTTCCTCTTCTCCAAGATCCATGGTTTCTTGTCTCGCTTCTGCAATGAAATGACCATGGTCATCCAACAGTGCGATGGGTACAGACAAAACGACCTCTTTGGGGCGGCCCCGATTCTCCTGGCCACCAAGCAATCCCTTTTGATGCTGTACGTGCGACTGACCAAATCCCCGAAGGAGAACCACTTCACTCTGGCTACGGACCGGAATCAAATGCTGGTGGATACGTTTCACGGGGTCAAACTCAAGTGGGTTTTATTTTTCTCCATTTTCCATTAAAGAAGAAAAAGGAATTCCATTTCATTTTTGCAAGAACGATCGGCATTTACACCGTAGAAATCGGATGTTTTCCTTGTGATTGCATCCAGACTCACGTGAGGTAGTGTTATTCGTGATTTATTCGCAATTCAACGTTCGTTTTGGGGCTATTTGCTGTGTGCGCATCGGAATCAGGTAAGTCGTCTTCCGCCGACATGAATTCCAACATTGGTATCAGAGCCCGGTCGTGATTTCTGCCTTGTTTTTCATCGAGTTTTCTCATTTACCATTTGATATTGAGATCAAGAGTTTGTATTCTACACTGTTTGGATCTCTGATAGTCGGAATTGCCATATGAAAACTCGAAATTGAACCGGAGCAAAGAACGGGTTCGGGTCGCGTGCATCCGTGAGGTTTTGGCCGTTTTTCGAAATAATTTTTTGGTCAAAATTAATTTTTGAATATATCGAGTGAAAGAGCTCGTCGAGACGAGTCCGGCGATGGGTCGAGCGTCCGCGGGCGACGCCGGACGCGCCCACACGCGCGCCGGCCGCTGCGCGTGGGCGCCACGCGCCAAGCGCCGGCGGCCGCGTGTGCGCCACAGGTGCTGGTCGGCGAACTAGTGCATGCGCGACGCGTGCCAGCCGGCGAACCGGCGCGTGGTGACATCATCGTGACGTCATCCAACGGTCGGTCGCCGGATGACGCATCGATGACGCCACCGCCGGCGACGCTAGCAGGCCGGTCACCGGCCGCGCGACCCGACCCGACCCAACCGTTGACCGGTCAACGGTCGGACCGGTCAACCGATCTGGCGGTCAAACCGGTCGGACCGGTCACCGGTTGGACCGGCCGAGAGCCATTTGGCTCGCTGGCGCGTGCGCCACACGCGCCGCGCACTCAGGAGGCGCGTGGGGGCGTGTGTAAGCTCCGATTGGAGCGTGGTCGGTCGCGTTTGGTTTGTATGAGTGTCCTTTACACAAGGGGTATAATTATTCTATACTTTTAAATTTTATAAATGTATGAAAATGAGTAGGAAACCCTATGTACGCGTATTTTTTGGGGTTTAATGCAATTTATTCATTTGTGGCTTGTATTTTCTTGTGATTTAGGAAATACAGTAGCTAACTTGTGTGCAAATGATGTTATATATGCTGTGTAGAGCTTGGTTCAATGATATGATGTATATATTTTAATATACTCGCAATTTTCTAGTTGCTAGAAAATTAAAACAATGGTAAGAAATCCATTATATATTGAATTGCAATTTTAATTATAGTTGAAGCATGATTGTTGTTTATACGTTGGTTATTATCATGCGATGTTTTTTTGTGTGTCGCGACCCGATCTTGCCGCCCCTCGAAAAGTCCAAGGAGGGAAAAGGTTGGGTTTAGGGATACTTTGATCACGAGAGTTTCCTCACAAGATCACGAGCTCTCCCAAGCTCGTACCCCGCGTGACATCGGATTTATTTATACGATCTAGGTATTTAACAACCTAAAAAATAGACAGGAGTCGCCACTAGCCTCATTTTGGAGGTCGACTAGAAACCCAATCGAGGGTCGGGAGTGTTCCCTCGATTCCTACGCAACAAGATATCTAGGTTCGGGGACTTGGGTTACGCTAATATTGCTATTAGCGCCCTTTCGGTACCTAAACAATATGTTGTGTTTTTCCTAACATGTCCATGCCTTTCTTTTTACATTTTCGAGATCATTAATTCTATACTAAATGATCATGCGTGGTGGATTACTTTCATTCTATTCTATTTCTAAAAAATGAAAAGAAAAAAAACAATGAAATTGAAATTGCAAGACACGAAGTAAACAATCAAGAAAATCAGTAAATCTATCATGCAAATCTAAAAGAAAATATAAAAGAGAAATATATGGGAAAAAGATAGAAAAACCCGCAACTCGTCGGGTTTTATACAACAAATGGAGCCCGAGACATATGTCGGGAAAATGGGTATTACATGAAAATGGTCGGAATGGACATCGACCTCCACCATCTTCACGCCTTCTCCATCTTCAAGGTCCTAATCTAAACCTAATCTAAGAAATTTATGACTAGGTGCATACAAGTGAAAGAAACAATCATCACAACTAAGATCAAAGCAATTGGGGTAGAACCCATGTATGATTGGCTCTAAGAAAAAAGCACAGAAATCAAGCACTTTATAAAGAGCAACTTTCATCAATGGAATTTCCTGAGGCATATCAAGTTCAAGTAAAGTCAAATTCATGGCCGAAAAGCAACAATCGCTAAAGCACGCAAATCAATCATAAGCAAATCAGAGAATGATGCATGATAACTGATTTGTTAAGCCACCTAATCAATGCATGAAAATCATGAAATTTGAACATGACGTAGGGTTAAATGTGAAGAAAAAGTTTGATTTAGACATTTAACCCTAAATCCATGTGCAAAAGGCCACACAAATCCATTAACATTGATATGTGACTTGTCATTAGGAGCAAAATGCATAACAATTTAAATTGTTACATGTCAACTTGAATTCTAAGGTTACTTGACCTTAAAATTCTCAAATTTTAGCATGGGATGGATATGGATATTATGGACAGCTTTCATTGAGAATTTATCCTCAAGATCATTATGTATAAGATCACACAAAATTGGTAGACAGTCAGATTTATAGAGACAAGACAGCACTGCAGGTCAAGACAAATTCAGACTTCAAAACTTGATCTAAAAAAAAGAAAAGCAGGGCAGATGATAGGCAAATTGGACAAACTAGGCATCGTTAGAAAGCTCAAGGTGTCCTTTACGAATTCCTATTAGGTGACAATTGCAATTTAGGTCTTTTTCTAGCTCAAGCAAAGCCATTTATATAAGTGGTCAGATCAGATCATAACAAGCAGAACACATCAGCAGATTAGTGCTCTTTGCAAGAAGCATCAGGCAGGGCAAATGATGGCCAGATCGCACATATAATATGTCTATGGAAAGCTTGAGAAGTCTATTACAAATCTCTAGAAGACATTAAGTCCTAATAACATCATCTACCAGCTCAGTCCAGTTAAAACAGAAAATCGAAGAACAGCAAATCAACCTAAAAACTACTGCAGAATTGACAGACTTTGTAGGTGTTTTTCAGTGACCAAATGACGTCCGTTCAGGGCGTGCAACATATCAAATCGAAGCTCTAGAAGTGTGTTTTATATGTCTAGAAGGGCTCGAAGTCAAAAAACCTTATCTAACACCTCGTTTCAGCCAAAACAGAAAGTGATATATCAGGTATACGAATTTGCAGATCAAGGCAAATCAAGTTCAATCAACTTCAAGTTCATCATCAATAATCATCAACTCATTGCAAATCATGCGAGATCAGCATCATAGGAAAGATTAAAACAAGCCCACTTCTTAAGAGAAGTTGAGTCCAATTGACGTCAAATTGATAGTCGAAAAATGATCATCATGAGGACATACAAATCAGCCACAAATGAATTAGAACATAATGCATAACTAATGGTAAAGAGTAGTTCTAAAAATGAATCACAGCAAACCTTACAACCTTAAAAGGGTCGACAAAAGTAACAAACCATGTTTTTATTTCTACAAATTTCTGCTTATATCCGCCAACTCCAACCGTCAGTTTTATCCATCAATAGATCTCTACTTGATCGAGAAAAACTTCCCAAATTTGAGTAAAACAAAACCAGAACAGAGATTTATTACTTTCTAAAACTCCATCTAGTTTGAAGTGGAAACAAATATCACTCAAAGTCGATGAGGCCAATGAGCACATGTTTTAAGCATGCCATAATGCTAAAATTGCTCAGATTGATTAGATCAACAGTAAGCAAGATGAAGTCAATATGAGCATCATGATTTAAGTAAGCCATGAACATCTTGCATATACACTGATGAAGACACTATGCAGATATTCATTTAGGCATTTTCACAAACATATGGCAAGCATCTCAGCTTAGTGACCAAAATAGCAAATCAGCGACTTAAAATCACGCGACCACAATATCATCCAAGCAAGCTCAAATCAATAGCAGATCCTCAATAAGATGCTGTTTTCACTCTAGAGTTCTTGATCTCCACTTTTGAATTAATGACTCATACTTGTTTATTCAAACCCTCAGCTTTTGCCCTCACACGGCTATCATTCGCAGCAACATTACTCTTATATTTTGACCATGAAATCCAATCACAACTAGTTCTGTTCTACAACAGAAATCCTGATCTACTTCAACACCAGACACAGAACCTAGCGGTTTTCCATATACAGATCATGATTGAGCCAGAGAGAACGATCTAAGAGAGAGCGACAGAACTCGCGCGAGACAGAGCAAATAAGAGAGAGGAATAGAGAGAGAACCTGATCCAGCGAATCTGATCCAGAGAGAGAAACACCGATCGAGCAAGCAAGCGTCCGATCTCCGAGAAAAAAAATCAGGTCTTCACGATCTCCAACCGCCGGCGCTTGATCTTCAATCGCTCGCCAATGGAGGAAAACCCTCACCTCGGGAAACGCGGGCATGAAGATGACCGTCCGAGGCCGGCGGGAGCCGAGATTCGCCGAGAGGACGGCGATGGCGACGGCGGCGACGGCGGTGCGATTCGATCCGAAGGGGAAGTTGCTCTCTGAGCGGCGGTTCCTTTAAGGCGAGACTCCGGAGCGTGCGGTGTTTTGTCACTGTCGCCGATTCTTCTTGGAGTCAAGTCGATTCCTCTCTTGCTCATGAACTCCGATCCCGGCAGAGATCGGGGGTTTCCGGCCTAGGGTTTCTGGTGCGGAGGAGGAGAAAGGAGAGAGATCCCCGAGAGCGAACCAGGGAAAGAGAGAAAAATCCCCCGAGAGTGTATGCGAGAGAGCGGGAAAAAAACCGTTCTAGGGAGAGAGAGAGAGAGTCAGACCTGAGCAGGTCTTTAAAAGGCTCCTCCCTGAAACGGACATCCCGGGAAGTTTCCCCCTGCAAGTCATTTATAGGCAAGTGAGGGGAAGAGGTTTGGGATAGTAGTCCCCATTGGGAAACCCCGGAACCAACGGCCTAGAGAGAGAGAGAGAGAGAGAGAGAGAGAGAGAGAGTCCCCTAAAGAGAGAGAGCGAAAAAACGATTGTGAATGGCCCCCCTTTTTCTCTTTTCTCTTTTTTTTGTTTATATATTTTCAGGCAAGATCAAATCTCAGCCCTTGGATTGAACTAAGGGCTAGGATTTGATCTTTTAAGAGTTCCCCTAATTGAGCACATGCCTATTTCAACGGCCATAATACATTATTGATGAACGTCGATGATTAATTGCGAACTAATTGGGATTTTCTCTCTATTTTTTTATTTTTTATTTTTATTTTCTTAATGATGTATCGACTAAAAATCAGGTGTATTGTGTTAAGGAAAAATGTAGAAATTACATAAGGTCATGTAATTATTTTTCCTAGTGGGAGTTCGTAGGTTGGTAGAATTGAAAGGAGTTCTCACCTAGAACTTAAAATTTGCGCAAATTAAACTAATTAATGATAATAGAACAATTGTACATAGAAGTTGATTGAGAATATTGTGAACTTTTGCTTTTGTGTTTTTTGTTGAATTATCATTAATTTAATTTGTCTTTATTGCAAATTAAATATGTGTGTTACTCTGTATAGTGTGCTAGTATTGATTCTGCGTTTATTATGCCAATGTGTTATAGCAATTGATTATGGCTTCGGCATCCAAGACCATTGTGGCTGACCTCAATAAAGGTGAGAAGCTGAACGGTGACAATTATGATATTTGGCACCGAAAGGTTCAAGACATCCTTGAGGAGCAACGGGTTTTGGAAACCCTCAACCATACCATGGATGAACTGAGCATGTAACTTCAGCTCAACACGAAGAGATCTGGAAGTTTATCAAGCTTGGAAAAAGAAAATGGCATTGCTCGCATCACGTTGCCGAGCCAGTATGCAAGATGATCTCATGTGTGAGTTTGAGAGTTATGATAAAGCTCAAGTTATGTGGGTTGCCTTGAAAGATAAGTTTGGGGGTACATCTGTCACTAAGTTGAGGAAACTCACCATCAAGTTTGACACATTCCGAAAGGGCCCAAATGTAACGATGAGGCAGCATCTTTGGGAGATGTCGAACATGATCCGTGAGCTGAAGTCGGCAGATCACTCCCTTATTGATGAACATCAAGTTCAAGCTGTTATAAGGTCTTTTCCTGATAATTGGGAGCATATGAAGATCAATATGACGCATAATGAGAAAATCGTCACTTTTGATGATATTGCGCGTCATTTGGAATTAGAGGATGAGCGCCTAGAGGCTGCAAGATCCTCTACCCATGCTTATGTTGCTGAATCGAGTTTGCGCAAAGCTTCGGGCTTCAAGCGCAAGAGGAATCTTCAGTTCAACAACAAAGGGAAGATGACTGATCACAGACCCAAGAGGGCTAAGACCTTCCGACGCAAGAAGCGTGGTGAGAAGAAGAACAAGGCCAAGATGGAGTGCCACAATTGTGGCAAGATGGGTCACTTTATTCGTGAATGCACTGAGCCGAAAAAGGTACCATATTACTCCATTACTTTGAGTAATGCTTTTGTTTCTAGTACTGTAATGCTTGCTGAATCTCATTCAATGTGGACTGTAGACTCAGGAGTAATAGACCATGAAGCTAGAGACCGAGAAGCATTTGTGGAGTATCGTCGGATACCGCTTGGAAGAAGATGGATATATGTTGAGAATAACTCAAGAGTTGAAGTGAAGGGTATCGGCACATGTAAATTAATCTTACGTGGTGGTCGAAACCTATTCCTGCATGATGTCCTTTATGCTCCAGATATTTGACGAAACTTGGTCTCTATAGTTGTTCATCTTAGCTTAGGTTATGTATTGAATTTCCATGGTGATTGTGTCGACATTTTGTATAGAACAGTTTATTATGGTTCAGGTCATGTATCGAATGGTTTTATGGTGTTAGACATTGACTATGATCAGTACAATGTTAATGTTGATTGTTGTTTTTCTTTAATTGCATCTTCTAATAATGTTGAGATTGATGCAAGCACTTGGCATGCTAGATTATGTCACATTGGATTGCAAAGAATGCAAAGATTAGCTAGAGAAGGCCTTTTAGGGTCACTCACTAATGTTAGTCTATCCGTTTATGAACATTGTCTAGCGGGAAAAGCAACTAGAAAACCATTCGGTAAAGGGACTAGAGCTGAATTTCCATTGCATCTCATACATTCTGACATTTGTGGTCCTTTGAATGTGAGGGCGAGGTATGGAGCCTCATATTTCATCACGTTCATAGATGACTTCACACGTTTCGTTTATGTCTTTTTGATCTCCCATAAGTCATAAGCATTAGACTGCTTTATACGATATATATCGATAGTAGAGAATCAGTTAAACAAAACAATAAAGGCATTGAGAACCGATCGTGGACGTGAGTATCTATCGGAGCAATTCAAGGCTCTTTGTGATGAAAAGGGAATTGTACGACAATAAACTATTCCCGGTACTCCACAACAAAATGGGGTAGCTGAGAGAATGAATAAAACCCTATTGGAAATGGTTAGGTCTATGATGGCGCAAGCAAATTTACCCATCTCCTATTGGGGAGATGCATTATTGACTGCTGCCTATATACTTAACCGTGTGCCCTCAAAATCGGTCACTTCCACCCCTTATGAATTATGGACTGGTAGGAAACCAGACTTGAGTAGTCTACGTCCATGGGGATGTGCAGCTTATGTTCATGATTTTTCCCATAAACATGGCAAATTAGGTCATAGAGGGAAGAAATGTATATTTATAAGATATTCCGAACACTCCAAAGGGTACGTGTTCATAGGTGAACAAGCTGATGGAAGTGTGACCGAAATGGAGTCACGAGATGTCACATTCTTGGAGAACGATTTTCCTAATAGAGGTGAGATTGATAAGGACTTCCAATTATATGAGATGGAAGATCCTGATAACACACCCACTGATGTTGTAGAGGGAAATGAAGATTTACCTCAACACACAAAACCTAGTGGGAGTGTTGCATCGCCTGATGAATTGAATTCAAGAGAAATTTAATTGCGTAAAAGTAATCGTAAAAGTATTCCCCGTCGTCGTTTTGAGATTGAAGGGGAAGCATTTATGACTGCTCAAAATGACGATGCCGAGCCTAAGACTGTTCAAGAGGCTCTCTCATCCTCTGACAAGGAAGAATGGAGAAAAGTTTTGGAAGATGAGATGGAGTCAATGAGGGCAAACCATGTCTGGGACTTGGTTGATCTACCACCCAATCGAAGGCCATTGGAAACAAATGGGTCTTCAAGATTAAGCGAAGGGCGGATGGATCCATTGAAAAGTATAAGGCTCGCCTTGTGGCAAAATGTTATACTCAACAAGAGGGTATAGACTATAAGGAAACTTTTTCACCAGTTGTAAGGTTTGCCTCAATACGCCTTATTCTAGCCATCGTTGCACACTTGAACCTTGAATTACATCAAATAGATGTAAAGACGGCATTTCTCAATGGAGTATTAGATGATGAAATCTATATGAAACAACCAATAGGTTTCAGAGCTAAAGGTCAAGAGCATAAAGTTTTCAAGCTTCATCGCTCAATATATGGCCTTAAGCAATCATCTAGACAGTGGTATCTTCGTTTTCATCGAGCAATAATAACTTTTGGTTTCACGATGATCAAAGAAGATCACTGTGTATATGTCAAGCAGTCCAAAGATAAATTTGTGATTTTATCACTTTATGTGGACGATATTCTGTTGGCTGGAAATGACAAGGTTTTGGTTATCACAATAAAAGAATGGTTGTCCTCCAATTTTGAGATGAAGGACATGGGAGAAGCTGCTTATATATTAGGAGTTAAGATCGAAAGAGATCGATTAAGGAAACTCCTTACTTTATCACAAGAATCTTATATTATGAAGATTCTTGAGCGTTTCAATATGCAGCATTGTAATCCCATTGATACCCCTGTCATGCAAGGTGAAGGCCTAAGTACTGAGATGTGTCCTAAGATTCTAGAAGAAATCAAAGTGATGGAAACTGTTCCTTACGCTAATGCGGTCGGAAGTTTGATGTATGCTATGATGTGTACTCGACTCGACATATGTTATGCCGTGGGATTGGTGAGCCGATATCAATCAAATCCTGATCAAGCACACTGGAAAGTAGTGAAGAGAATCCTAAGATACTTGAAGGGCACTATGGACTATCGACTTTGTTACCAAGGGAATGGTTTACGCTTATTAGGCTATTCGGATGCCGATTGGGGTGGAGACCTGGATGAGCGTAAATCAACTTCTGGATATGCGTTCTTGCTCAATGGAGGTGCGATTTCTTAGAATAGCAAGAAACAGACATGTACGGCCTTGTCTACGATGGAGACAGAATATATTACATGTTCTGCCGCAGTGCAAGAAGCAGTATGGCTAAAACGTTTCTTGGAAAATTTAGCCACTGTCACTGAAGTTCCAAGACCGGTGACAGTTTATTGCGATAGTCAAGCAGCCATTGCCTATGTGAAAGATTCCAAGTATCATGGAAGGACAAAGCACATTGACATAAAGAATAACTTCATCAAAGATATTATAGCGCAGAAAGAAGTGATCCTACAATACATTTCAACCAATAGAATGGTTGCTGATCCATTTACGAAGGTTATTCCTAGAGACATATTCTTGACCCATAGGATGTCACTAAGATTGCATAGAATGTGATATTTATTATTGTAGAGGATCATTGGTTTATGTATTTGTGGATAGATGTATTGTATTTGTTTGTTTATTAGTGATTTGATGTTTTATCAATAAGTACAAATCCACTATGAGACTAGCACAAACACACATATATTATTGAAAATTATGTCAGCAGGCAATGATTGGCTCACTCACACGAGCAATCGCCTCAAGTGCTGTAGTTAGCACGTTGAGATAAGACGTTATGTACAAATAAACGCTAAAGAGCAAGTTTGGTACATAAAATATGTCGCCTTGACTGGAGTCAAGATGAGGTCTGTGATTTGTTTATAATAAGACCGAACATGATAGTCCCACAATCATGTATGCTTGAAAGATGCCGGATGCGAGTACTTAATTGGGCGCTATAGAAAGCGAGCTGATATAGCACTCGGGCTAAACATGAGTACGTGAGAAGCACGTGACTATGTTTAGGCTAAGATCTGTATGGTGGATATATTTGATGATTAACATACGCTCTTATAAAAAGAGTAACCCACTATAGCATGTAATTCGTACTACATGTGCATTGTATGACCAATAAGGGAAGATGAGTAATATTATCCCTATTTACTCATTGTGTGAGTCCTTGAGGTAATTTGTATTTTACCTCAATTTTGTGCCATATGTTACTTCTGACTATGTTTTCAAAGTGAAAGATCAATGTTGCTACTTTAGCATGTTACGGGCGATCATGAATGGATATGGCCTATGGGACGTGTCTAGGAAAGCAGTTGTTCTGAAATTGAGAGAGACATGAGTGCAAAGGAAGACTATTGTTGTTTTACATCTATCACATGTATTTACTGGTTGATCAATTATATCGCCCTATGTGGTTGCAGATGTAATTGTAAATACATGGTGTTTTGAGAATAGTCAAGTATAGCCTTTAAGGGATAGGTATACTTGGACTGATGTAACAAAATATGTCTGGGGCACTGTGAGACATCGATTGTTTATATCTTTTCAAGGTTGTAGCCATTATGTTATCCCTAACAGGTACATAATTTGAGCTCCCAAGTGCAGGTGTACTCACTGGTCGCATGGCTTATTTGCCAGTATGAATTGTTTTGTAAAATTGCTGAATGTTGAATGCCTTATATTCTTGATAGAGCGCTATTAAACCCATCATGTCCGAGTGGGAGATGTAGTACTTTAGCTGGTACGTCCATGATGGGATGCGATTGGAACGCACCGTTTCGTCTTGATGCGTTACGATGGAAAGACACTAATGGAGAGGTACGAATGGAGACGTATAAAAGGCTCCCGAACACAACCGTTGGTATGGTTGACAATTCATTCGCACTAAATTTTCTCTCCATTTTCCATCAAAGAAGAAAAAGGAATTTCATTTCATTTTTGTAAGAACGATCGGCATTTACACCGTGGAAATCGGGTGTTTTCCTTGTGATTGCATCCAGACTCATGTGAGGTAGTGTTGTTCCTTTGCTCATCGACAAGGCCAAGTCCATAAAGCAGGGGAAGAAGACGCTGAAGCTATGCACTCCGGGCTCCAACGGCAATTATCTTTAACTATGTTCAATTCTACTATTAGAATTTAGGAGTGAAAAGCTGTGATGCTAAATTCACAAAAACTTCGTTCAATCGGACTAAGTCGGAAGTATCATATAAAGTCCAGCCAAAAATAAGTACTTGCTACATAAAAGTTAATCAGGAAAATCCCAAAGAACATTAAGATCAAAATTCACTCGAACCAGCTTGCACCTTCTTATCTATGATTATGCGCTCAATTTCTTCAGCAGGAGACTGAATTTTGTGTCTCCATCACAATTTGTTTCCTCTAGAGGCCCTTTCCCAGGCACGTGGTCCCCGGTGAACCTTGACCACCCGGTGACATTCCAAACACTGGCCATGGACCTAGAGCTCAAGAAGAAGATCATCGGCGATCTCGACAGGTTTGTAAGGAGGAAGGAGTACTACAGGAGAGTTGGCAAGGCGTGGAAAAGAGGGTACTTATTGTATGGACCCCCTGGAACAGGGAAACCGAGCCTGGTCGCCGCAATGGCTAATTACTTGAACTTCGACATATACGGCCTAGAACTGAGTGGGCTCCATAGCAATGCGGAGCTTAGGAGGCTACTCATCGCCACCATGAATCAGTCCATATTGGTGGTTGAGGACATCGATTGCACCATTCAATTGCAAGATAGGAAGTTGGAAACATGAGCCGCGGGCATGAATTCGACATCAATGGGTTATCGGCGAAAAGATCGAGTACTGCTTTTTCTTTTTGCTTTCTGTTTAAGTAAAAGGTCTAGTTCATTTGTTGCATACTATGAATATGATCTGCCCTCCACATTTAACTCATGTTTGTCACTACATTAATTTTTTTCTCATGGAACAGGTGACATTGTCCAAATTCCTCAACTTCATCGATGGGCTTTGGTCAAGTTGTGGCCATGAGTGGATCATAGTTTTCACGATGAGCCACACTGAGAAATTAGATCCACCTTGTTGTGCCCAGGGTGCATGGACTTGCATGTTCCCATGTACTATTGCACCGCTTGTAGGTTTAGGCTTCTCACTTCTAATTATTTGGGATCGATCACCACGAGCTCTTTGACCATATCAAGAGTGTGATCACAACAGCTACAGTCACTCCAGCCGAAGTAGTAGAGTAGTTGATGAAGAGCGACTTGGGGACATGGTTTACTTCCTTGCTAATCACAAGAGGAAAGAAAATGAAGAAGTCAATGAGGAGAAAGTTTGTCGGTTCCAATTGGTTGAAGAGAATGGAGGGGGTGAAGAAGAAAGTGGTGAGTGCAAACTAATTGAAGAATAAACAACAAACACCGACTATGTTGGTACTTTCCATCAATTTAACTTAGAGTGTTATAAAAATCTCGATTATTATGGATTCAATCACAAAAGTGATTGATGGAAAGCTATTGTATTCTCATCCAAATTATTAATAATTTGAGTCAAATGATAAAATCACGTGATCAAACAGAATAAATGAACTCGGTTTATATAATCTACAAGCTATGTGATATTTTTTAATGATTGATATTCATATCATGCCGACGGCTTCTTGTAGTTACCGCGGCAACAACACATAATCAGACACTAATGATAGTCTCATGTTTTGGGCCTTTCATGAAATATTGAATTTGCTTGGGTCGGCTGAAAACATTCATTACCTATCCGATTTCTAGACCAACCATTGGGGTCAAGGTCATTTCGGTCTTTTTCTTCTCTATGGGGCAAGATAGAAAATTTCCTTTTTCTCTTTTCTATTAATATTAAAGAAGGTTTGGACTTATTGGAGCATTCAACTAATTGTTATTTGATATGATAATCATCCATGCAGGGGATTAGCAAAAGCAAACGAGGGACAAAAGGCATAGTACAGGGCAAGTTAAGGAGAGATACGAGAAAAAAATATTTGGACTTATTGGAGCATTAAAATTATTATAAAATATGATATAATCCATGCAGGGGATTAGGAAAAGCTTTTAAAAAGTATAAAAACTTAAATCATAAAATTTGTGGAATTGATGCAATCAAATCATTCCACTACGGAAAATGCTGACTTCCCTCTTACATGGCGATAACGTAGTTAAAATGACGTTATTTTGGTTCAAATTTGTTTTTAGATACAAATTATATTTAAATTAAATTAAAAATTAAGAAATTTTTTTTTTTTTTTAAAATAAGAGCAGAAAGGGCGGGCGAGGGTTTGCAACCCTTGGGGCTGGTGCCCTTGCCGACCATTCCCCATCCCGGTGATTTAGGATGGCAGCGACGAAAAGGGTTGCAAACCATTGCCCGCCTCTTCCTCCTTTGTTTTTTCCCCAAAGTTTTCTTATTTTTAATATAATTAAAATTAAATTAATATTAAAAAATTGAATTTGGACTAACATGATGTGGCTTTAGTCATGATGGTACCAAAAAAAAGAAAATAAAAAAAAAACCACATCATTATTTTTCGTTACTCAAATGAGATGGAGTTGATATAATGACATGATTGCATCACCTTGATAAGTTTTATGAATTAATAGTACTTTTTAAAAATTTTAAAATTTAATTATACTTTTTTGATAAGTTTTAAGATTTTTATTGTATCTACTTATCGATCATTCTAAATATAACTGATTTATTAGAAATGTGATCTTAAAATAGTGGATGCGAATCAATAAATGAGTTTGTACTATCTAATTAAATTAAATTGAAGTGGAACGTGCGTGGTTTTGCCTTTACCTCGAGATGCAATCATTGAATTGGATAATTAGATGGGATTGGTCGATCTGATTGTAACGTCAAAAGCAAAGGGTACGAAGACCTGGACTAAGAACAGTGCATGAATCAGCTTAGTCGAGAAGGTAACACAAAAAGCATCAGGCGTGGTTTTGTGACTTTTGTCCCTTTGTGCTTTCCAGCTGGGACTTCCAGTGGGGATGTCGCTAGCCCTCCCTTTTAAATCCAAGACCGACTCTCGTTGACAGTAACATATCCATCTCCAATTCTCACACACCATCTTAATACCAAACGGAGTAAACCGGAAAGAATGGCGACCACGCCGGCTCCGGACGACTTCCGGAACCCCGTCGCGGTGGCCAAGGCCGTGCTGTCAGCTGCGACCTCCGTGACGGCCACCTTGATGGTGGTGCGGTCGGTGGTTCGACCGTTCGTCCCCCGCGAATTCCAGGACTTCCTCTCCTCTGGGATCCGCAGCTTCTTGCTTCGCCTCCGCAACGAAATGACCATGGTCATTGAACCGTACGATGGGTACGCCCAGAACGAGCTCTTCGAGGCGGCCCAGGTTTTCCTGGCCGCCAAGCAATCCGTTTCGGTACGGCGCGTGCGAGTGACCAAGTCCACGAAGGAGAGCCACTCCACTCTAGCTATTATTGACCGGAATCAAATGCTCGTGGACACGTTCCACGGGGTCAAACTGAAGTGGGTTTTGGTGTCGAGACAAGCCGGCTCGGGCAACCAAGTTCATCAAGGCCGGAAATCAGCGGCTGAACACGGGGAGCAATACTTCGAGCTCACTTTTGACAAGAAACACATGGAGATCGTAGACAAATCCTATCTGCCTTTCGTCATGGACGAGGCCAAGTCCATAAAGCGGGACAAGAAGACGTTGAAGCTATACACTTCGAAATGCATCGGTAATTTTTGCAGAACAATTATGTTGGAATCATCGGAGTTATCTTTAAATATGTTCTGTACTACTATTAGGAGTGGAAAAAGAGTGATACTAAGGCTTTCATTTCACAAAAAAATAATTTCCACAATTTTTTTTTTCAAATTTTTCGATGTTTGATTTGTGAAAAATAAACTAGTTAAGAAAAACATTTTATGCTATTGAAAAAAAGACCTTTGAGTTTAGGGAAATTTTTTTGAATTTTTTAGAAAAGGGAAATATTTTCCATAATTTTTTAAAAGACCTTACTTTCTTTCATCAAATGCATTTTCCTTTTATTTTTATGTTTTTCTTTTAAAAATCGAGTTTTAATTTTTATTATTTTTCTTTTCTTTTTCTTATTCCTTTGTTGGTTGCTAGCCACAAGCTAGTTTGAGCCTCACCACAGGGCGACAAGGCTTGAGCTTGTCAAATACTGACCAAGTTTGAGCTTGCCAATCTATGGTGAGGCAATCTCGCCAGTTGAAGCTCGCTCGAGGCCAGATCCGGTGAGCCCTGAGCTTGCCTAAATCTGGCGAGCCATGAACTTGTTGGCCTCGTGGAGCTTGGGCTCGCCTGGATCAACCAAGCCTCGAGGTCTCCAACCTGCGTCTTGGCTAGTTGCCAAGTAGCTTGCCATCGCCAAGGTACATGCCAGCGGAGGAAGGAGGAAGGAAAAGAAAAAGAAAAAATAATTCTATTTTTAAAAATAAATAAAAAAAAATCATTTTTTAAAAAAGTAAAAAGATTAACATTAATTTTTTGGTCAATTAAAAAAAAATAAAATTTGATTTTTTTGGTAATTTTTTTTTATAGAAAATCAAATGAGATACCAATGGTAAAAAATATTTTTCACTTCATTTTCAAGTTTTAATAGAATACCAAAAAATATTGTCATTTTCTTGGAAATTAACTTTTGAAAATATTTTTAGAAAACATGATATTTTTCGGAAAACGAATGGAACCTAAATACACAAAAAAAAAAAAAAAAAAAAAAATTTCAGCTCAATTGGACTAGGCAAAAGTATCATATAAATTAAAGTCCTGCCCAAAAATAACTACTTGCTACAAAAAATTTCTTTAAGTGAAATCCTAAAGAGCATTAAGGTCAAAATTCACTAGAACCAGCCTTGTACCTGCTTATCTACTGTGATTCTGCCCTCAATTTCTTCAGCGGAAGACTGAATTTTGTATCTCCATCACAATTTGTTTCCTCTAAAGGTCCGAGCCCGGGCGCGTGGTCCTCGGTGAACCTTGACCACCCAGCGACATTCCAGACATTGGCCATGGACCTAGAGCTCAAGAAGAAGATCCTTGACGATCTCGACAGGTTCGTGAGGAGGAAGGAGTACTACAGGAGAATTGGCAAGGCGTGGAAAAGAGGGTACTTATTGTACGGACCCCCTGGAACGGGGAAATCGAGCTTGGTCGCCGCGATGGCCAATTACTTGAACTTCGACATATACGATCTAGAACTGAGCGGGCTCCACAGCAATGAAGGGCTCAGGAGGCTCCTCGTTGCCACCAAGGATCAGTCCATATTGGTGGTTGAGGACATTGATTGCACCATTCAATTGCAAGATAGGAAGTCGGAAACACAAGCCGCCTACATGAATGGGATGCCGATGGGTTATCAGCAAAAAGATCGAGTACCACTTTTTCTTTTTGCTTTCTTTTTTAGTATAAAGTCTAGTTCAATTGTTGCATACCATGAATATGATTTGTCCTCGACATTTATCTCCTATTTGTCACTACAACATTAATTTTCTTCTCATGGAATAGGTGACGTTGTCCGGATTCCTCAACTTCATAGACGGGCTTTGGTCGAGTTGTGGCAATGAGCGGATCATTGTTTTCACAACAAACCACATTGAGAACTTAGACCCAGCCCTATTGTGCACGGGCCACATGGACTTGCACGTTCCCATGTCCCATTGCACCTCTTTTGGTTTTAAGCTTCTTGCTTCTAATTATCTTGGGATCGATCACCATGAGTTCTTCGACCAAATTGAGAGTGCAATCACAACGGCTAGAGTCACTCCGGCCGAAGTAGCGGAGCAGTTGATGAGGTGCGATGAACCAGAGGTCGCTCTTAGAGACATGGTTTTGTTCCTTGTTAATCACAAAAGGAAAGAAAATGAAGAAGTCATTGAAGAGAAAGCTGGTCAGTCCCAATTGATTGAAGAGAATGGAGGGGGTGAAGAAGAAAGCAACGAGTGTGAACCATTTGAAGAATAAACAATCAATATCGACTGTGTTGATATGTTTCCATCGATTTTAACTTAGATTATTATAAAGATCTCGATTATTATGGATTCAATCATCTGTGATTGATGGAAAGCTATTGTATCATCATCCGAATTATTTGATGGAAAGTTATTGTATCATCATCCGAATTATTAATTATTGACACCCAAATTTTACCATTTTATTTAAGACTTAATCACATACAATATTAAGAATTAGTCGCTAAAAAAAAAGAGAGGAAGCAAAGAGTAAAATAAATAACTTTCATTAAAATGCATCGTGTATTTTTTCTTTAAAATCTATTACGTGTATATATTAGGAGCATTTACATAACCGTCACTAATTATTGAATCTAAAAATGTGAAAAAAAAAATTATTATTTAAAATCGAATATTAAAAAAAAAAAAAAAAAAAAAAGAGGGGCGGACCGGGCTTGGTCTGGTCCTTCTCTTTCTCCACTCCTTTGTATGTGTTTTTGCTTGGGCCAAGCCCAACTTCATTTACTTTTCTCTAAGCCCAGCCCGCGCGCTAGTCTTCTTCCTCCTCACGCCGGTGACGCCCTGCAAAAAAGAGGAATACAAGTCAGAGAGAGGAAACGGATGGCGAGCAGAGGGCGAGCCAAAGGGAGAGAGTGAGACTGAAGAACAGCTTCTCCGTCGCCAATCGTCCGCCCGAGAGTCGTCGTCCACGGCAGCGCTCCCCTTCGAACCAGGTAGGTCATTCCCGAGTACGTCTGCCCTGTTTTCGGTGGGGCGTCGGGCTGGAGCTCGTGGTCGACCAGTTCGCACGAGCTTCAGTCTCGGTCTCCGCCCGAAATTCTGTTATGCTCGTTTTCATTCCTCACACAGCATATGCGTGCTTTTTGTAGTGCTTTATGCAAATATTTGTTTGTGTTTGGTGTTATGGCTGAGACTTGTTATTTTTGTTTAAACTCAAGATAAATGCTGATAAACTTGTCCCCGAGTCAATCCAGAATAGTGTTTGTGTATCGTGTGATGATCTTGGCCTGAACCCGAGCCCCGATCGAATTTATGCTTACCTCTCTAGTTAGTGCGTCTTAGGTGTTCGATAAAATGCCTGAGTGAATGGCCGAAGTCCTTGATGTCCAATAATCCAATTTGATGACTGTTTGCCTTTGTATTGTTGAACCATGTCTGCTGTCACTTTTTTTTGGTATATTTTATTGTGATTCCGTGGCATGTCTACCATCTCTTTGAGCTATCGCGGGAAGGACCTCCAGCGGAACTACCTTCTCTCTCCGGCGGGTCCTGTGATTTAAGGCCGTCCTACACGACACTTCTTCCCATTTTAGTGTACCCTATTTGTTTGGCGAAAACCTGGGATCGAAAATGTTAGTTTCGGCATGGTTATTTCCTTTGGTTGTTGCAGTCGCCGAGGTTGGATGTTGTTAGCCGGAGTTGGGTGCTGTTGGCCGGAACGATGGCGGAGCCGTGCGGTGTCCGTAAAGGATGGTTTAGTGTCTGGTTATGTGGTTTTTTTTTTTTTTTCAGAAAAAAAGAATAAGATGAAGTTGCAGAGAAAAAAGGCGTCGGGGAAGAAGACGACGCCCGAAGAAGAGAACTTGTAGAGAAGAAGACCAAAAGGGAAAAAAAATAAGAGAAGAAACAAAAGAAAAATAAAAGTATAGAAAAAAATGAAAAGTAAAACAAAATATGGAAAAAGAAAGTAAAAGGGGCTTCGGTAAAGAGGGGTCGCAGAAGCAGAATATGGTGCAGGCAAAAGGGGTGCAGTGAGAAAAGACAAAACAAAAAAATTACTTAATTAATTTTTATTTTTAAAAAATGAAAACGTTTAAAATAATAATAATAAAAATTTAAAAATATTTCCAAAAATTCAAAAAAAACTCAAAAGCATTAAAAAATTAGACCTTTTTCTTAAATTTTTTAAAAAATTAAAATTAAAAAACATAAAAAAATATGAAAGTTTCAAATAGGCGTGCCACCTCCCAGGACCGTTTCATTGCAGGTTGCCAGCCTAGTCTACTAGGATAAGGTAGAGCCTGCTCTTCGGTTGGGATCCCAGTGCTCGAAGCACCGTGGCCGGAGAGCCCGGTGGGCCCCACTATCCGTGTTTCTTCCCCCTCACTTGCCTTAAATGAAGACTCCTGGATGGGGCGGTTCGAGGAGGAGCAGTTTTAAGGCATGCTCAGTGCAGAAGCAGAATATGGTGCAGGGAAAAGGGGTGCGATGAGAAAAGACAAAACAAAAAAATTACTTAATTAATTTTTATTTTTAAAAAATGAAAACGTTTAAAATAATAATTATAAAAATTTAAAAAGATTTCCGAAAATTCAAAAAAACTCAAAAAGCATTAAAAAATTCGACCTTTTTCTAAATTTTTAAAAAAATTAAAATTAAAAAGCATAAAAAAAATGTGAAAGTTTCAAAAAAATTATAAAAATGATGGATGGTATCAAGTTATGATAGAAATGACATCTATGAAATTTTCCTAATTTTAAAAGGTCATTTTCATAATTTAATGCTATTTTTCTATTTTATAGCTATTTTTGTAAATAATCCATTTTGCGTAAATTAAAATTATTTATAGTAATTTCATGCATATAAAGTAAATTCATGCATATTTAAATTCTGATTTCGCTCATGGGGTCATGTCCCGGGATATGATAACAAGGCCGTGTAATATTATTTGCCCGACTAGTATCGTTTTTTTTTTTTTTTTTTTTTGCATTTATTTTTAAGTCATTTCAATTTCTTGGACATTTACTTATGCACCACTTTTCATTAATTTGAGTGTAAATTTCTCTTCTAAATTATATTAGGATTAGTCTAAATATTAAGGAAAACAAACCTACAAAAACATTTGCATTGACGCTTAGCGGTTTTATAAAAATTATAATTTGTAATCAAGATTATGTGGTTATTTAAATTAACAACCTTTCAAGTTAATGGTATCACAATGGCGCTAATAGAAACATTGGCATAAACAAGTCCTCGGTCCTAGAAATCTCTAGTTGCGTAGGAATCGAGACAACACTCACACGTCTTGATTGGTTTCTAGGCTTGAAATTGTCTTGATTTTTCTAATTAACCCTAATAGGCTAGTGGTGATTCTTAGAAATACATAGGTTGTTAAGAATTAAAATTCAAAATCCAATGTCGCGTGAGGTATGAGCTTAGGAAAGCCCGCGCCTAATTTAGGGTTGTTGGTCCGCCTTTTTAAGCAAATACTCCTAAACCTGCTTCCTTTTCCCCTGAACGGAAAAAAAGAGGTCATGACAGTATTTATTGTACGGACCCTCGGGATGGGGAAATCAAGCTTGATCGCCGCGATGGCCAATTACTTGAACTTCGACACATACGACTTAGAGCTAAGCGGGCTCCGGAGCAATGCGGAGCTCAGGAGGTTGCTTGTTGCCACCGCGAATCACTCCATATTGGTAGTAGAGGACATCGATTGCAACATTGAGTTGCAAGATAGGAAGTTTGAAACGCGAGCCGCGTGGACCAATTATCTACAAGAAGATGTACAACTTTTTTTTTTCTTTTTAGCTTTCTTTTTTGGTATAAGGTTTACTTTAGTTTGTTGCATGCTCTGCGTATGATCTATTCTTGGCATTTAACTAATTAATGTCTCTTGGAACAGCTGACCTTGTCTGGATTCCTCAACTTCATCGACGGGCTTTGATCGAGTTGTGGCGATGAGTGGATCATAGTCTTCACAACGAACCATAAGGAGAAGTTAGACCCAACCCTTTTGCGCCCAGGGCGCATGGACGTGCATGTTCACATGTCCTATTGCACCCTATGCAGATTCAGGCTTCTCACTTCTAATTATCTTGGGATCGATCACCACAAGCTCTTTGACTAGATTGAGAGTTTGATCACAGTGGCGAGAGTCACTCCAGCTGAAGTAGCGGAGCAATTGATGAAGGAGGTCACTCTCAAGAATATGCTTTCCTTCCTCATTAATCACAAGAAAGAGGAAAGAAACTGAGGAGGTCACCAAGGAAAAAGTTTGCCGGTGCCAACTGGTTGAAGAAAATGGAGGGACTGAAGAGGAGAGCGGAAAATGCGAAATAATTGAACAATAACCAATAAATATCGACTTTGTTGGTATCTTTTGATCGATTTTAACTTAGATTATTATAAAGATAGTGATTACGGAGGATCAAGCGATCGTGGGAACTTATTATATGGTCATCCGATTATTAATTTTATGGGTCAGACACTAAAATCACATGATCAACAATCTAGACCAACTCAATTTACATAGTCCGTTAACCATGCGACATCTTTTCGTGATCGATATTCATATCATGCTGGCAATATAATTTGCTTTGTATTGTTATATCGCGTCGAGGACGCATAATCTGGCCTGGCCCCGATGTTTTATCATGGTTTGGACCTTCCACGGAATCTCGTATATACTTGGGTTGGCTGAAAGCGTTATTTGTCTGAGCTTGGATTCTAGTCAAATCGTTGGACTCAAACCTAATTCTCGACAAATTCCTAGTCATCCGTTGCTTTATAGTCACATAAGTCCGTGCTCCAAGGATGGTCTCAATCTCGAGAAAATGCGCACGAAATTGATCGGCAATGAAGAGGATTGAGTTCATGCTCCTTTTCTTAGGAACACGACAAGTTTCGCAAAGGCAAAAAGAGCTAGAAAAGGCTCCCACTAGCATTGGTCGAATTCGAACCGTGCAGCGGGAGTTAAGGAAAGGGCGGTCAATAAATAATCCTAAAATGGAGCCAACTTACCTCGAGATGCGACCATTAAATAAGATAATCACACGGGGCTGGTCGATCCGATTTGAATACTCGCCACCGCCCCTCGAAAGAAAAAGGCCAAGAACGGCGCCCCGAGGGGGCAAGAGCCAAAGTCTACGAAGACTTGGACTGGGAACAGTTCAGGAACCAGCTCAGTCAAGAAGGATTCAATGCATTGCCAGACAGTTCTCTCCAAAGAATCCTAGGCCGACTCATTGTTGATCCCCCATTTAGCCTGGAGAATTCATCGCCAGTTTCGTCTCCCGATTTTCTTGGGTCATATACCGTCTGTCCCTCATAGATTAAACTGAAAAGAATGGCGATCCCGCCTCCAAACAACTCCAAGAACCCCGTGGGGTGGCCAAGGCAGTGCTGTCTGCCGCAGCCTCCATGATGGCCTCCATGATGGTGGTGTAGTCAATGGTTCGACGTCAATGGTAACTGTCTCTGGAGGTATCTGAGCATTAATCTTGTACTACTTCAGAAAATTTTTGCACCATACATGGCTTAATTGAAAAATGTGCATACTTGTCCGAACGCTCTGCATTATTTTCCGAGTATGATGGCATTCATGGACGCTGGCATTCCATTACCAGAACATATAGCAGTGTTCCGGTGGGTCTTGTCGGTGAAGTTGATCCAGTGACGGGTGAAATAACTGATTACCAGATACTTACTGATATACTTTTAAGTGTTACTTTTGTTTGTTTCATTTGTGCTTATATGAAAAGCAATGCACTTTTAGTTGATGCTTGATAGAGAATCCTTTAAAACCATGTCCACCTGTATGATTATCCTTGTCTGCAAAATTTGTGTATTTTCACGTATATCTTAGTTATCTTTCACAGTTATGGCGCAGATGCTTTTGAAATCCTTTTTTTCCTGCTTTTCTTGAGAAATGATGCTGCAAGTTAACTTGATCATTGCTATATTCCTCACAGTGTCTGATGAGCATGTCCCTTTCTAGGGTCTGGAAGATCATCTTGGAGATATGGACTTTAAAATTGCTGGCACTAAAAAGGGAGTTACGGCGATACAACTGGACATAAAACCAACTGGAATACCTCTGGACATCATACGCGAATGTTTAGAACCTGCACATAAAGGTCGTCTGCAAAGTTTGGACCACAATATACAGAGAAATCAGTTTACCACATACCCAATATGATAGAGATACTCCTCAATTAGGTCTACTTCTTGACTGTTCGTAGTATCATGTTTCATTAGTATAAAAAGCCATGCTTTAACTGAAATTTCGTTATTTTAATTCAGCAACTCTTACGTTCATCTAAAACTGCCTCCGCCTCCTCTCTTGGTCTGCCTCCATCTCTGCTCAACAAGCCTCGACACCATGTCTGAACATTCGCAAGAAGGGAAATGTAAAAGAAGGATGATGATAGATGAAGAAGTATATATAGAGACATCGGAGAAATCGAATACCAACACATAGAATTGGTGCTTTGTGAATCAAAACATTTCATATAGAGCATCATTGCTGAACGTAAGAGTTGCTGAATTAAAATAACGAAATTTCAGTCAAAGCATGGCTTTTTATACTAATGAAACATGGGACTACGAACAGTCAAGAACGTAAAAGAAGGATGATGACAGATCAAGAAGTATGTAGAGACATCGGAGAATTGATCCAAGATTTGGAAAAAAGGTCAATGTTTCGTGGGATCCGAGTATTGACTATGTGTTGGTATTCGATTTCTCCAATATCACCTTCTTGGATGAAATTAGCAGAGGTAGAAATGAATCCACTGTTTTTAGGGGCATGCATCGTGGGCATTCGGTTGCGCTGATAAAGTTCCCTACTGGCACGTCACGATAGATGAAGATGTGGTCAATGTTTAGATGAAGATGTGGTCAATGTTTTAACTAAGAGTCAACATCAAAACACCATGCACAATCGTGTAGTGTCCTGTTACGGGCATCCATATTAATAATGCAGAGCTTCGCTTACGTAGCTTGAATGATATTGTTAATTCTCAATATTTACCCTACTGATGAACCCTCAATTGTCCAATATAAAAGGATAATATTATCCTCAAGGAAAGATTGAGGGATATCAAACTGTGGATTGATGATAAACCGTCGTGGATTATGCTAAAACTTATAAGGAATGCAAAAGGTTTGGATTAGATGATGCACGCCACAGCAAATTTACATGTTATTTGTATTCTGAAATACGCGGATATGGTACTAGGTCTTGAACTATAGTACATGATAATTTGAGATCGGAAAATATTCTGATCGTAGAATTTGAGGTTTCATTGGCGAAATCTCAGATGTCAGTGTCATGGATAGATCAATCTAACGTTCCTTAACCCATGCAGCCTTAAGATTTTTCCCAAGTCAACTTTACTCACAATCAACTCATACTTGTGAATGAGATGATACAAATGAGGGGAGGAGACTCCTATATATATTATACAAGGCCGGCCTTAAGATTTTTTCCAAGTCAACTTTACTCACAATCGACTCATACTTGTGAATAAAATGATACAAATGAGGGGAGGAGACTCCTATATATATTATACAAGGCCGGCCTTAAGATTTTTCCCAAGTCAACTTTACTCACAATCGACTCCTACTTGTGAATGAGATGATACAAATGAGGGGAGGAGACTCTTATATATATTATACAAGGCAAACCGTATATGTAAATCTCTCCTTGATTTAACGGTGGATATTGCATCTCTCCAACTTCCAATTACCCATATTTATTACCTGCGTATATAATTACGTATCGCCCACCCCAAAGAGTATTCTAAAACACTTTAGAAAATCCTAGAACTTTGAGAGATATGTAGCTCATATGGTAAAATCACATGGTCAACAATCTAGGCAAACTTGATTTACATAGTCTGTCAACCACCTGAAATCTTTTCGTGATCGATATTCATATCGTGCGGACAATATAATTTGCTTTATGGCGTCGAGAACACACGATGTGGCAGTAATGATTTCTCATGGTTTGGACCTTCCACGGAATCTCGCAGTTGCTTGGTTGGCTGAAAAAATTATTTGTCTGAGCTTGGATTCTAGTCCAATCATTGGACTCGAACTAATTCTCGATGGATTCCTAGTCATCCTCTGCTTTAGTCACATGGGTACGTCCTCCAAGGATGATCTCAATCTCAAGAAAATGCGCACGAAATTGATCGGCAACGAAGAGAATTGAGTTCATGCTTTTCCTAGGATCACGACAGGTTTGGCAAAAGCAAAATGAGCTAGGAAAGGTTCCCCACTATTATTAGTCGTATTCGAATGGGCTTTATTAAAATAACAGTCTTTAAATATTATGAGAATAACAATTTATTATGAATCATAAATTCTCAATGGAATAAGTCTCATAGTAATTTATAATTATTTATTATTTGATTTTTTATTATTCAAAATAAATTATTATTCTAATAATAGAGTAAAAATTATTATATAATCATTTCTCTATTCGAATCGTGCAGCGGGAGTTAAGGAGAGAGCGGTCAATAAATCATCCTATAATGGAGCTAACCTACATCGAGATGCGATCAGTGAATAAGATAATCGCACGGGGCTGGTCGATCTGGTTTGAATATCTGCTACCACCCCTCGAAAGAAAAAGGCCAAGAACGACCCACCGTCGAGGGGCAAGAACCAAGGTCTTCGAAGACTAGGACTAGGAACAGTCAAGGAACCAGCTCAGACAAGAAGGATTCCGTGCATTTGCGGAGAATTCATCGCCACTTTCATCTCCCGATTCCCTCCGGTCATATACCGTCAGTTCCCCATAGATTGAACTCAAAAGAATGGCGACCCCGCCTCGAAACGACTCCAAGAACCCCATCGCGGTGGCCAAGGCAACGCTGTCTGCCGCGGCCTCCGTGACGGCCTCCGTGATGGTGGTGCAGTCGGTGGTTCGACCATTCATGCCCCCCGAATTCCAGGGCTTCCTCTTCTCTGGGATTCGCGGCTTCTTGTCTCGCTTCCACAACGAAATGACCTTGGTCATCGAACAGTACGATGGGTACGCCCAGAACGAGCTCTTTGGGGCGGCCCAGGTTTTCCTGGCCGCCAAGCAATCCCTTTCGATGACGCGCATGCGAGTGACCAAGTCCCCGAAGGAGAACCACTTCAATCTGGCTATGGACCGGAATCAAACGCTGGTGGATACGTTTCACGGGGTCAAACTCAAGTGGGTTTTCGTGTCGAGACAGGTCGACTCGGGCCACCAAGTTCATCAAGGCCGGAAATCAACGGTTCAGCGCGAAGTTCAGTACTTCGAGCTCAGTTTTCTCAAGAAACACAGGGAGATCGTGGTCAAATCCTATCTGCCTTTCCTCATCGACGAGGCCAAGTCCATAAAGCAGGGGAAGAAGACGTTGAAGCTATACACTCCGGGCTCCAACGGTAATTCTACTATTAGAAGCGGAAAAAGAGTGATGCTAAATTCACAAAGACTTCGTAGTTCAATCAGTAAAATCCTAAAGAAGATTAAGGTCAAAATTCAGTAGAGCCAGCCTTGCACCTTCTTATCTATGATTCTGCGTTCGCTTTCTTCAGCAAAAGACTGAATTTTGTATCTCCATCACATTTTGTTTTCCTATAGGTCCTTTCCCAGGTGCGTGGTCACCAGTGAACCTCGACCATCCGGCGACATTCCAAACACTGGCCATGGACCTAGACCTCAAGAAGAAGATCATGGATGATCTCGACAGGTTTGTGAGAAGGAGGGAATACTACAGGAGAGTTGGCAAGGCGTGGAAAAGAGGGTACTTATTGTATGGACCCCCTGGAACGGGGAAATCGAGTTTGGTCGCTGCGATGGCCAATTACTTGAACTTCGACATATACGACCTAGAACTGAGCGGGCTCCTGAGCAATGCGGATCTCAGGAGGCTGCTCGTCGAGACCATGAATCAATCCATATTGGTGGTTGAGGACATCGATTGCACCATTCAGTTGCAAGATAGGAAGTCGGAAACACAAGCCGCCAACATGAATTTGATGTCCATGGGTTATAAGCGACGAGATCGAGTACAATTTTTTCTTCTTGCTTTCTTTTTGAGTATAAGTTCTAGCATCATGAACATGATTTGTCCTCGACATTTAACTCATGTTTGTCACTATAACATTAATTTTTTCCTCATGGAATAGGTGACATTGTCTGGATTCCTCAACTTCATTGACGGGCTTTGGTCGAGTTGTGGTGACGAGCGGATCATAGTTTTCACGACGAACCACATTGAGAAATTAGACCCAGCCCTATTGCGGCCAGGGCGCATGGACTTGCACATTCCCATGTCTTATTGCACCCCTTGCGGGTTCAAGCTTCTCGCTTCTAATTATCTCGCGATCGATCATCACGCACTCTTTGACCAGATCGAGAGTGCGATCACAACAGCCAGAGTCACTCCGGCCGAAGTAGCGGAGCAGTTGATGAAGTGCGACGAACCGGAGGTCGTTCTTGGGGACATGGTTTCGTTCCTCATTAATCACAAGAGAAAAGAAAATGAAGAAGTCACTGAGGAGAGAGTTGGTCGGTCCCAATTGGTTGAAGAGACTGGAAGGTGTGAAGAAGAAAGCAGCGAGTGCGAACTATTGGAAGAATAAACAATATATCAACTGTGTTGGTACGTTTCCATCGATTTTAACTTAGACTATTATAAAGATCTTGATTATTATGGATTCAATGACCAAAGCTATCGATGGAAAGCTATTGTATCGTCGTCCGAATTATTAATAATCTGAGTCAAATAGTAAAATCATGTGATCAAACAAAGTAAATGAACTCGATTTATATGATTTGCTTCGTATAGTTATCGCGTGAGGGACTTATAATCAGACACTAATGATTTCTCATGTTTTGGGCCTCCCATGACATCTTGTATTTGCTTGGATTGGCTGAAACCATTCCCTGTCCGATTCAGACCAACCATTGGGGTCAAGGTCATTTCGGTCTTTTTGTTCCCCATTGGCGAGATGGAAATTTTCTCTTTTTTCCTTTTCTTTTAATATTACAGGTGTTCTGGACTTATTTGAGTTTAATATGATAATCCTCCATTGCACACATATCGAATAATTACTAGATTCACATAGGTCTATGCTCTGAGTATATGGTCTTAACAAAAATGCCCAAATACGATGCTTCGAATCGGATCGATGAGCGATCAGTGAAGATGAGGTTATCACTTGCGTAATCTTTTATGGTTTGTTTTTATCCTAGAAAACGACAAGCTTAGCAAAAGCAGAACGACCGACAAAAGGTTCCAACTAACCCTGGTTATTCATATCGTGCAGCGGGAGTTAAGGAGAGATTGTTATATAAATCATTTCTAAATGCAACTGATTTACTGGAATTTTGATATTTAAATAGTCCAGCCAATCGATGAACGAGTTTATACTATCTAATTAAATGAAATCGTAGTGGAATGCGCCGTGATTTTGCCCTTACATCGAGATGCAAATTCAGTGAATTTGATAATTCCATGGGATTGGTCGATCTGATTTTAACATCAAGATCAAAGTGTACGAAGAGACTCAGAACAGTGCATGAATCAGCTTGGTCGAGAAGGTAACACAAAAGCGCATCATGCATTTGTACCTTTGTGCTTTACAGTCAGACTTCCATAGGACCGACTCATTGACAATAACATATCCATCTACAATTCTCTAATCCTCTATTGGCTCTTTCCCGAGTGCGTGGTTGCCAGTGAACCTCGACCATCCGGCGGCATTCCAGACGCTGGCAATGGACCTAGAGCTCAAGAAGAAGATCCTCAACAATCTCGACAGGTTCGTGAGGAGTAAGGAGTACTATAGGAGAATTGGGAGAGAAGTGTCATAAGTTGTGTACGGCGCTCACTTTGGTACCAAAAGTTTCTATCGAATCACTTAAGTGCCAAATCATAGGAAAAACAATTATTTTGGTGCCACCGGCGAGAAATTCCGGCCAAAATGATTACGTGGCTTTTATATTTTTTTAAAAAAAATCAATAAACCCTTTAAACAACGTCGTTTTCCGTCCTACTTAAGAAAACGACGTCATTTTGCCATCATATGTGGATGGCTTAGGAAAAACGACACCGCATAGCTCATTTGAGATTGAAATTAGGGTTTTTTTTTGTTCATCCTCGCCAACCTAGCTTGCTCGGCCACCGTGCTCGGCCACCGTCGCTCGGTTACCATGCTTGGCCACCATCGCTCGGCCAAGAAGTGATGGGAAAATAGGAGGCGAGGGCGGAGGAGGAGGAGGAAGAAGGGGGGTTGAAGGTGCAGAGAGAGAGAGAAGACGAGAAGTGCGAGGGAAACAAGGAGGGCGCAGATGGAGATGGTGGATTGGGCTCTGCTCAGAGAGTGGCTAGTGCTGGTGTTGTTCTTCGGGGAAGAAGACGACGCCACCATGGCTTCTCTCTCTCTCTCTCTCTCTCTCTCTCTCTCTCTCTCTCTCTCTCTCTCGATTTGGGGATTTAGGGTTTCGACTTGGGGTTTAAGACGCCAAACGATGTCGTTTGGTGGTTTACATGTTGACTGTACTCTCCAGCGAGCCACATTAGCATAAAAAATTAATAAAAAAACTATCACGTCGGATTTTCGGCCAATCGGATCGGCGTTAGCACTGAAATGATTGTTTTTCAAAAATTTTGGCACTTAAATGATCCAACGGAAACTTTTGGCACCAAAATGAGCACCATACACAATTTATGGCACTGATAGTGTACTTCTCTCGGAGAATTGGCAAGGCATGAAAAAGAGGGTACTTATTAAATAGACCGATTGTAATGGGAAAGCAAGCCTGGTTGCCACAATGGCCAAATACTTGAACTTCGATATATACAACCTAGAACTGAGCAGGCTCCACAGCAATGCGGAGCTTAGGAGGCTGCTCATCGACACCACAAATCAGTCCATATTGGTGGTCGAGGACACTGATTACATCGCTAAGTTGCAAGATAGGATGTTGGAAACATGAACCACCAGCATGAATCCGCTATCGATGGGTTATTAGCGACAAGATAGAGCACAATTTTTCCTTTTGGCTTTCTTTTTTGGTATGAGGTCTAGTTCAATTGCTGCATACTATGAATATGATCCATCCGCGATGTTTAACTCATGTTTGTACCTTAAAAAAAAAATCTTAATGGAATAATTAAGGTTGTCTAGATTTCTCGACTTTATTGATGAGCTTTGGTCGAGTTATGGTGATAACCAATTATAGACTTCACAACAAACCATATTGAGAAACTAGACCCAGCCCTATTGCACCCAGGGCACATGGATTTGCACGTTCCCATGTCCTATTGCACCCCTTATGGATTTAGGCTTTTGTTGCGAGTCAATCGATCTAATGTTCCCTAACCTGTGCGGCATTAGGTTTTCTTCAAAGTTAGTCTTACTCACACTCAACTCACAAAAATCATAGAGAGGAACTCTAAAAAGAGAATTATTAGTATATTTCACTTGTGAATAAAATGATATAATTTAGGGAGAGGAGGCCCTTATATATAGAAGTACGGGGCCAACCATAGCCGTATATCTCTTCTTGGATCTAATGGTGGGGTTTAAATCTCCCACAATCATCACAATCATTACTTAGATGTACACTTATCGAATTGCCCCTTTCCAAGGAGTATTTTAGAACACCCTAGGGCTTCAAGAAACTGGAGAGTCATTTGTTCATGGATTTTTTTTTTTTTTGTCAGTCATACTCTAATCCTACTTTAACACTCACTCTCAGACTTTTGCCCTGCCTCCTTGCAGGGCGTGGGAGTCGAAACCCACTCTTGAAATGAAATCGTCCCCACCCCAATCCCCCTTGAGAAGGTGGGGATTTGAACCCCCTACCTCCCCCTTCCAAGTTGGAAGAGTGGTCACTGGGGCGAACCCCCAGTGGTTTCATTTGTTCATGGATGGGTCACAACCCTTTACTTGGGAAACTTTGGGAGTACATTAATTTCTTGGGTTGTGACATTTCTCACTTCTATTTATCTCGGGTTAAAATCATCATAAGCTCTTTGACTAGATCGAGAGTACGAGTACGACATCTAGAGTCACTCCAGCCGAAGTTGTGAAGCAATTGATGAAGTGTGACAAACTAGAGGTCACTCTCGAGGACATGGTTTCCTTCCTCGCGAATCACAAGAGGAAAGAAAATGAAAAAGTGATCAAGAAGAAAGTTCGTGGTCTCAATTGATTGCAGAAATTGGAGGAAATAAAGCAATGAAGGCGAGCTAATTGAAAAATAAATACTACATATTGACTGTAATGGTATGTTTCCATCGATTTTATCGAGATTATTATAGAGTTCTTTGTATTAAGCATGATAATATGACAAATAGACTCGTCAAACTAACAGGTCGAGTCGGACCAGATTTGAAAACAATCTAATCCTAAATGCAAATTTGGGGACCCATATCCGACTGGGCTCAGTGTCTATTTTTAGCAATTTTTCTTATTAAATTGTTGTTTCGAAGAATAGGCGACTCCATGGACTAGCTCGTCGAGTTACCGAGGGAGCTCGGGGTTTAGTTATAGACGAGTATTAAAGTGGCGGTGAAAGTCCAGCCTGGGCCTTGCATAAGTCATGAAAGAGTTTGGGCTTTAAACTCATTTCCTGTTATTTGTAAAATCTTAAAAGACCCGTATGCAACCTGGCCAATAGAATGTGAATTGAAAGACGGGTTCACACCCCCCCGTGCCTTGCTCCAATGCAACTTATCGGTTTGAACTGGCGCATCCGGCAGCTGGCCAGTAAGGGGGCGCATGACAACATTTCTGTTCCAGAAATAGTTTCTGGAACAGAAATGAATTTTTCTATTTCTATTTCGGATGAGTTTCGAGGAAAAAATCTGTTTCATAACGATACAAAATTTCTGTTTCAGAAATAGAAATTCGTTTGATAACTGAATAAAATTTCACGGTCGTGGGCCTCGTCGGACGAACTCGAGCGGCTCCGGTGTCTGCTGCAGAGGGCTTCTGGATGAGGCGAAGGGGCGGATTCGCGAGCAACTCGTCGCTGGATGAGGAGAGGGCGCGTGGCGTTGCTGAGGTCGCGGGGCGATGGCGGCTTTTGGTGAGACGGAGCAGAGCAGGAGCGGCTTGGGGCGTCGGTGCTCGGATCTGTTGTAGAGGGCTTCGGCCGCGGGGAACGAGCGGCGGGGGTGCGGCGCAAGATCATTGCCGAGGGGTGCTCGGACAACAAGCGGGGACAGTGGGTCGCGGCGAGGGGGTGGATTCGCGAGCGGATGTGGATGAGCAAGAGGAGAGGCGAGAGCGTCCGGTGGAGGAGACGATCCAAGCGTCCAATGGAGAAGACGATGTCTCGAGGAGATGAGGAGAGGCGGAGGAGAGGCGGAGGAGACGATGTCTCGAGGAGATGAGCGAGAGGCGAGAGGATGAGGAGGAGGCGAGAGAAGAGGCGGAGGAGACGATGTCTCGAGGAGATGAGCGAGGGCGGAGGAGGAGGAGGAGGCGAGAGAAGAGGCGGAGCGAGGGCGGAGCGGGAGGAGGAGGAGCGGAGGAGAGGCGGAGGAGAGGCGGAGGAGACGATGTCTCGAGGAGATGAGCAGAGGCGGAGGAGGAGGAGGAGGCAGAGAAGAGGCGGAGGAGGAGGCAGAGAAGAGGCGTACGAGGGAGAAAAGAGTGAAATTAGGGTTGGGAGAAATCAGAAATTGATTTCCGGAAGAAATCAGAAGTAGAAAATTTCTACTTCTGATTTCTCCTCCATTTCTATTTACGGAATAGAAATCTATTCCGAAAATAGAAAATTTGATAAGCGTTATCAAATAAGTTTCTGTTCCAGAAATTGATCTGGAACAGAAAAATCATTTCTGGAACAGAAATAATTTTTATCATGCACCCCCTAATATTGTCTCCAAGTCATGAGGAAGGAATTACATGTCTCAACAGCTGATGATTGGCTCAAACTTTTCTCTTCCTCAAGTCACGTATCAGCTAATCCGAATAAACCCTTTATATACTAGCAAACGTTCCTGAAGATTCCTGTGCAACTAATAACAGAATCAGAAGGGGTAATTCACATAGACATTTCACCAAGCATGTGGGCGACAGCATGCATATTTCCAACAGAAAAGAACCCATCACTTATTTGGTCGAGTCGTTTCATCACAATGATAGAGGACCAAGCAGAAAAAATCGACTTTCCAAATTGAGCTAATTACTTGAGCAAGTGCTAGAAGAAAGAGATAGAAGGGCTACATGAATGATTTACACGAAGTGTGGTTTTAATGAAAATTATGAGTCCGAGTAGAATGAAAATATCAAAATAAATGTGGTGAAAAATGGCGCTCGACAAGTCTTACCTTTTTAACCACTGGGGGTTCGCCCCAGTGGCCACCCTTCCAACATGGAAGGGGAAAGTGAGGAGTTCAAATCCCCACCTTCTCAGGGGGGATGGGGTGGGGACGCGTAAGTTTCAGGAGTGGGTTTCGACTCCCACGCCCTGCAAGAGGCAGGGCAAAAGTCTGAGAGTGAGTGTAGAGTAGGAATAGAGTAGGACTGACCAAAAAAAAAAAAGAGTCTTACCTTTGTCGATCCTTAAAACCTGCCAAAATAAATGAAGAAAGTAAGGACTAGGACTAAAAACACTCAAGTTAAATCGTTCAACATTAATAAATTGGCGAAATTTTCGACTTCCTTTTCAAAGATGGCCTAATTAAATTAACCAAAGGCTGTGTTATTCCAAATAAAGAAGATTTAGAAAACAAAAGAATATTGCAAGTGGTACCATTTATGGAGCCATAACACTGTTAACCGTGTCGTTTTTAAGAGAACAATTTAGTAGAGAAAAATCAAATTTGCCAAATGCTTGATAACCATTGATTATTTAATTTTAAAAATCGAATGGTTGATGAATCATTCAATTCTTTTAATATGTTGACATCAAAAAATAACCAAACTTGTGGTTGTTATTGATAATTGGCAAACTCAATCGATGAAGACCCTTAATCAGAACAATTAATAAACATGAAGAATCGATAATTTGCCAGTGAAGTCATTGACCACATACAACATGAAGTTATCGACGAGAGCCTTCATCGAGACTTGAGAAATGGATCGACAAAGTCATCAACAAGGAGCAATCAACATAAAAATACAATTGTTGGTTGATTATATCTATTTCCACTAACTTAGGATTTTTGTTTCTTGCAGGTAAGTGTTACCAAATAAATTCTTGCAAATAAGTGTTGCGTGGAGTAACTTCTCATAATCACTAATTAGATTAAAAAGTTACTTCTTTATTTAAATTATAAAACTGTTGGTTTTAACCATTGGTAGTGAGTTATAAATATCCATATTGTACTCTTGTAAGAGATCCCCATCAATCGATCAATGAACTCGAGTTCTTCTGCATATATATCTTTACCTTTATTTTTCTGCAATTTATATGATTGGCTGCAATTGCCTCTAATTTCCATGACTCTAAATACATTGTCATTTTACTTTCCAGTCCAAAATCAACAAAAGACTTTTCACAACCTTTATCAATTTACTTATTCGACACATTTTGATGAAGCTTAATCTAATTAACAAGCAATAAGGACAGATGAGTTCATCACTTGGGTTACAACTAGGGGTACAACACTTGTGGTCGGTTATAAGACCTGAGTGAAGCTCAATTGGTGCTACAACGGTTTTAAAGTTGCCCTAACTCACCCTAGACGCAGAGAGCTATTATCCTCCCCTACCTTTATTATCATCGGGCCCCCAATTCCTACTTTTATTTTTCTTCCCTAGTAAGTAGGAGTACGGGAGGTTATAAGTGTGAGGCCTTCCACCCCAAGACGTATCCCTCGGCTGTTTCGTCTTTTTTGAGAAAAGGACCACTCAGGTCCAATCAGAGGAGATGTATTTCGAACTTAATCATTTAGGGGTTGCCTAGAACACGACAGGCTTTTGCAAAAGCAGAGAAAAGGGTCCAACGACGCTGGTCGTATTCATATCGGTGCAGCGTAAGTCAAGGAGGAATCTTTAAATAAAATATTTCAAGGTGTAAGTGATTGGTAAAATGGATACCACGTGAGGACCCCCCTAACTTTTCTTGTCAATATAAATTCAACTTTAAACACTCTAGTCAATCAGTAAACAAGTTTACACACTACCTAATTAAATTAAAATAGAAATGGAATGTGCCGTGGACAAGTGGTCTTCGCCTTCTCATATTGATCTGCCGTTCTCATATTCATCGCCAATTTCATCTCCCGATTTCCGCCGGTCGAGTGCCGCCTATACCAAATAGATCGGACCGGAAAAAGAATGGCAACCCCAGCTCCGGACGACTTCAGGAACCACATCGCAGTGGCCAAGGCGGCGCTATCTGCGGCGGCATCCGTGACGGCCACCATGATGGTGGTGCGGTCAGTGGTTCAGCCATTCCTCCCCCGTGAACTCCGGGGCTTCCTCTTCTCTGGGATCCGCGGCTTCCTGTCTCGCTTCTCCAACGAAATGACCATGGTCATTGACGAGTACGATGGGATCAACCCGAACGAGCTCTTCCAGGTGGCCCAGGTGTTCTTGCCTGCCAAGCAATTCCCTTCAATGAGGCGTGTCCGGGTGAGCAAGCCCGTGAAGGAAGACGACTTAACCCTAGCTATGGACCAGAATCAAGTGCTGGTGGATACGTTCGCCGGGATCAAACTCAAGTGGGTTTTCGCATCAAGACAAGTTGGCTCGGGCAACCGCGGCCTGAACTCACCGACATCACGGGAGGTTCAGTTCTTCGAGCTCACTTTTCACAAGAAACACGAGGAGGTCGTGCGCAAGTCCTATCTGCCTTTCATCGTCAGCCAGGCCAGGTCCATGAAGCAGGAGAAGAAGACGTTGAAGCTATACACTGCGAGCTACGACTGCGGCTACGGCGGTAATTATCACCAGAAATTATGTTCTGTAAAGACGATTAATTCAATCGAACTAGCATGAGTATCATATACATTGTAAATTTGCAATCAAATGGTCCAGTTGAAAAATAAGTACTTGTTACAGAAAAGTTCAATCGCAACATCCCAGAGAACATTAATGTCAACATTCTCTAGAACCAGTCTTTGTACCTTCTTATCTACAGTGATTCTGCTTTCAATTTCTTCAATAGGCAACTGAATACTGCATCTTCATCACAATTCTTTCCTCTACACGTCCTTTCTCAGATACGTGGAGCTCAGTGAATCTTGACCACCCGGCGACATTCGAGACATTGGCCATGGACCTAGAGCTCAAGAAGAAGCTCATCGATGATCTCGAGAGGTTTGTAGCAAGGAAGGAGTACTATAGGAGAGTCGGCAAGGCGTGGAAAAGAGGATACTTATTGTACGGACCCCCTGGCACAGGGAAATCGAGCCTCGTTGCGGCAATGGCCAATCACTTGAAATTCGACATATACGACCTAGAGCTCAGTGGGCTCCAGGGTGATGCGGACCTCAGGAGCCTGCTCATCAACACAGGGAATCAGTCCATACTGGTGGTAGAGGACATCGATTGCATTGTTAAGTTGCAAGATAGGATGTCCGAAACACAAGTTGCAGGCGCGAGTGCGATGTCTACCGTCTCTTTTCAAGAAAATCAAGTACAATCTTTTTATTTTTCAGTATAAGGTTTCGTTCAATTGTTCCATAATAAGCATATGATCAGTCCTTGACATTTAATTTAAGTTTTTCACTACGACATTCAACTTTTTACATGGAATAGGTAACACTATCTGGATTCCTCAACTTCATCGACGGACTTTGGTCAAGTTGTGGTGATGAGCGGATCATAGTCTTCACGACAAACCACAAGGAGAGATTAGACTCCGCCCTATTGCGCCCAGGGCGTATGGACCTGCACATTCCCATGTCCTATTGCACCCCATGCGGGTTTAGACTTCTTGCTTTTAATTATCTCGGAATTGATCACCATGAGCTCTTCGACCGTATTGAGAGTTTGCTCAAGAAAGCTAGAGTCACTCCGGCTGAAGTTGCCGAACAACTGCTGAAGAGCAACGAACCGGAGGTTGCTCTCAGGGATATGGTTACCTTCCTTGTGGATCACAAGAGGGAAGAGAACGAAGAAGTCATTTAGGAGAGAGCTCGTTGGTGCGAATTTGTCGAAAGAAAATGGAGAGCGAGTAGGAAAGCAAGACGGGGAAATTAATTGAAACATAGATAATAAGTATCGAAGGTTTTGGTACGTCTCCATCGATTTTATTCAGATTATTATGTGAGTTCTTTGTATCAAGAAAGATGACATGAGACAACATTGAAGAACTCATTTTAATTTGATTTACTTTTCTTGTAAATTCTCTTCGATCGTTACCAAAGTTTGGCCAATTTCACTTGGTTAGAAGATGTGTTCTGAAGATCCGATAGATCTTATACATAGGCGATATTTAAGAGGGTTATCGATATTCACGTTCTGAATTCCAAATTCACAAGAAATCTACCAAAAATATGTATTGATGTACCATAGAGAAAGCAATCGTTTTATCTTATCTTAGCCATCAAATGCCAATGTTTCATAGAGAAAGCAATTAACCCATTAAATCTCAATTATTGAATCTTTCCGATGCAGTTGCTCCTCAAGGAATTGAATCGAGAGGATTCAAATCGATCATCGTTATACCAAGATGTTTGTGAGAAAGTATGGTTTGTTTTTCTTCAATAGAAATAAAATTTTATTAATCACTCAAAAGGATATAGAAGTGCATAATCTTTATGACAAAGCAAATCAAAATAGAGGAAGAATACTTAAAAGCAAAACTAAGTTAGCAAATAAGGAGAATCAACCGAGTACCAGCAAAATTAAGCATAAACTCGTTCCACAAGAATGGATCTATCAAATAAAATCGGCAACGGATTACTAGATTTGATGTTTTTATCACATACGTCACAAATTCCTTCTCCAATAATTATGATGTTGCCACTTGGCAGTGCACACCTAAATTCTACTTTCTTTACACCATCGTCATATGGAGACAACCAAAATAAGTTAAGCAAACACAGATACAACATGTGGATAATGATATCTTCGTAATTCAATAAGATGCTAAAACTCCTGTGATCATTATTAAAGCTAGAGGCAAATAACATATATACTAATAGAGTAGAGAGACGTTGAATCCTCAAAAGTATATTTATTAAACTCATAAATCTAAATCGAGAGAGAATACCACTCAAATCTAAAATTCAATAAGGGGAATTCAAACTTTTAAATTAAGAACTAGATTGAGAGAAGAAAACTCACAAATCTAAATCGATGAAGAAGAAAAATCAAGAAAACAATAATAAAATATAAAATGGGGCGAGATTTGCCCAAACCCTCCTCCATAGTTGAAGGTTGAAGAAGAGGTGGAAAAAGAAAGACAAGATAGAGAAAAGACTTTTCGGCTCCATTCAACCTAACCTTTGCGAGAGAGTACGTTGCCTTGTTTGTTTTTTATATTAAAAAAATCGAGCGGTCATTCTTGTCTAGTTTTGGGGCACATTATTTTGAATGAATGAGTAAGAAAATGTTATATTTTATGATACCATAATACTGTTAATTGTTTTGTTTTCAAGAGAACAATTTAGCATGGAAAAGTCAAATTTGCTGGATGAAAATAGTTGATGAATCATCCCATTCTTTAGAAAGGAACATATGTTGACATAAAAAAAAAAAAAAAAAATGACCAAACTTTTGGTTATTATTGACAAATGGAAAGCTCGGTAGATAAAAACATTTTATAAGAACAATCGACAAACTTAAAGAATTGGTAACTCCCTAGTGAAGTCATCGATTGCACGCAACATGAAAGTTATCAACGAGAGCTTTCATTAAGACTTGAGAAATTGATTGACAAAGTCATCGGCAATGAGCAATTAACATAAAAATATAATTGTTGGGTCATTATATCTATTGCCACTAACTTAGGATTTGGTCCTTACAAAAGTATTGCTAAATAAATTCTGGTAGATAAGCGTTGCATGAAGTAACTTCTTCTAACCACGCATAGGTTTGAATTAAAATACTATTATTTTTAATGGTCAGTGGTGAGTTATAAATACCCACATTGTATTATTGTAAGGAATCCCCATCAATCAATCAATGAAGTCAAGTTCTTCTGCAAATTTATCTATCTTTACTATTAGGGTTGATTTCATTAAAAAAAAAAAAAACTCAAATTAGTATATATGTGACAAATTTATCCAAAAATAATTTTTTGACCATGAAAAGTCCAAAATCGGTACACATGTAACAAATTTATCCTGAACTAGTTTTTTAACTCTAAATTAGTGAGTTAAATGATACGTGATGATTGATGAGTATACTTATTTGGGATTTTACATTCTATTTGTCACAAGTGTAATAGCTTTGTGATATTTCGTGATATTAATTCAATTTCATGGAATGTATATTTGTCCATCAGTTTGAGATTTTTGACAGTTAAAAAATTAGTTTTTAAATAAATTTATTATAAATATATCAGTTTGTGATTTTTTATGATCAAAAAATTAGTTTGGGATAAATTTATCATATATGTACTAGTTTGGGATTTTGGTGGTAGAAAAATTAGTTCAGAATAAATCCATCATGCGTGTATCAATTTGAGGTTTTTGGTAATCAATTAGTTTTGATTAAATTTATCATAAGTACATCAATTTGGGATTTTTCATGTTATTAGCCCTTACTATTATGTAATTTATATAATCTCAAATTTCCATACCTTTACATACTTTGTCATTTTACTCTTCCATCCAAAATCAACCAAAGACTTTTTACAACATTTATCGATTCACTTAGTTTGAAGGTATCACACTGATGCATTTCGATGAAGCGGAATCTAATTAGCAAGCGATAGGGACAGACGAGGCCATCACATGCGTAATCACAAGGGGTCTATATCTAACGTAGGGGACCAGGGGTTGCCTAGAACACTGACCGGCTTTTGCAAAAGCAAAGAAAAGGGTGCAACTGCCGCTCGTCGTGTTCATTAGGGGTGTGCAACCGGTCCGGGTCAACCCGGTTCCCGGATCGGCCCACCCGGAAAATAGGGTCGGGAACCGGTTCCGGTTGAAACCGGTCCGGGAACCGGTTCCCAAATATCAGACCCTGTTTGAACCGGTCCGGGAACCGGTTCCAAGGGATTACCCACCCGGGAATCGGATCGCCCGGACCGGTTTTGGAACCGGTTGGAGAACCGGTTTGGGAACCGGTTTGAAGCCCCCAAAACGCACGATATGTCTGTCTTTCTCCTTTCCTTTCTATCTCTGCCGAAATCCCTAAATCGCGAAGCACCCATCTTTCTCCTTTCCTTTCTATCTCTGCCGAAATCCCTAAATCGCGAAGCACCCAAGCACCGACGCCGCCTCTGCCGCTCTCGTCAGTCGTCACCCCCCTCGCGCTCGCACCACCGCCGCCATTCCGCCGGTCATCTGAAGCTCTGCTGAGCCGCTGACCTCCGCCAAGCTCCACTGGTTTTGCCCGCGATCGGAAACCGAAGCATCGAGCCCCCTGCTGCAGCGCCTCGCCTACGTCACTTGCGTCTACTCCGGTGGGTACTTTGCTTTCGCTCCGTCGCGTTCCCCCCGATCGATCGTTCTTTCTCGACCCACCTCCATGCTTTTGGACTCTCGTCTTCCCCTCTGTTTCGCCTCCCTTTTCGTTTTCTAACCGGGAGTTGGGTTCGTTCCTTCCTCAATCCCCGCCTCCTTCTTCTTCGGCTAGGGCTCTGTTCTTCAAACTAGCAATTTTATTGCCCCTAAATCCACATCTTCAGTGCTTTCCTCGCGAGCATTGGCGAGAGAAACGTGTCTGCATAGGACATTTCTGCGTGTTTGAGCTCTAATCGATGGAGATGATATAGGGAGAGATATCTCTCTAGCATCATGAAACTTGAAAATATTAAGAGAGAATTCCATGCCTTGTCAAAAATATGAGGGGTCACTTTTACGCCTTGTTCTCAATGTACTCCAGACTGCTCATCCTCAGGAGAATTTCTTGCGGTTTAACATGTCTTTGTTTCTGCTTGCGTAACTCTCTTTCCCGTCGTTCTTTTCAAATTCTAGAATAATTTTTAAGAAGCCCTTTTTCTTTTTCTTGATTGGTTACGTGATGCTATAATAATAAAATTTGTTTCCAATTTATTGTAAAATCTTTCCAGAGCTAGTCAAACTAATGAAGTGTGCTTAAACTGCCTCTTCACAGAACTGTCCCTCTCGCTGCTTTGCTCACCATCCTCTTGTGGTCCAATCCAGGTACAGTTGAGGCACCGTAGTTGTCTCACGTTTCTTTTATGTAGAGCAATAACATGGATTTAGCTTCAGTTTTCATTCGATTCCTTTCGAATTTGATTCGTACCTATTTTGCTTCTGCATTCTGCATGTCTGGTCAATGGGAGGGAACTCCCAGTGTTTGTCTTTTTTGTTGGGGGAATGGTTATTGGAAAAAGCGAAGGGTGTCTTCGAGCTTCTACCGTTGAAAAGGATAAGGTCGTGTTTTTAGATGTGCATCCATTACAGAAGGCTTTCGCGGCCTGCGATACTTGTTATGAAAAGGAGATAACTTATCTAGACTTGCTTTTCTAAGGTTAATTTTTTTGCAAAACAGGTTCCAGTATAAACAGGGTCAACCCTGTTCCCGGACCGGAAAAACAGGGTGGGCGGGAACAAGGGTCCAATGAAAACAGGGTAGGGAACAGGGGTCCGAAAAGAGAATCTTAGGTTATAACGGGGTAGGGAACAGGCCCGTGCTGGCACTTACCCACCCTGGACCCGCTCACCCCTAGTGTTCATTTCGGTGCCGCGAAAGTCGAGGAGGAATCGTTTAATAAAACATTTCAAGATGTACGTGATTGATGAGATCGATACCGCGTGAGGAGCCCCACAACTTTTGCTAGTCAATATAATTCAACTTTAAATACTCTAGCCAATCAGTAAACAAGTTTATACTACACCTAATTAAGCTAAAATTGAAATGGAATGTGCCGTGGACAAGTGGTCTTTACCTTAAAATCGATCTGATTTTAAGGTGAGAGCAGCGTTCGGTCGGAGCAAGAAGACTGAAGAGTCACAGCATTAGAAGGGCCATTCCCTTCTAGCTCGCTCTATTAAAAAGAAGAAAAGGCCTGCTTCATTGGGTCGTCCGTTCACCCTCAAGAATTGCACAACAACATATCGATCTTCCCTTCTCAGTTCATCGCCAATTTCATCTCCCGTTTTCCCTCCGGTCGAGTACCATCTATACCGAAGAGATTAAATCGAGAAAACAATGGCGACCCCAGCTCCAGACAGCTTCAGGAACCCCGTCGCAGCGGCCAAGGCAGCGCTATCCGCCGCAGCGTCCGTGATGGCCACCGCGATGGTGATGCAGTCGGTGGTTGGACAGTTCCTCCCTCGCGAATTCCAGGGCTTCCTCTTTTCCCGGATCCGCCGGGGTTTCTTGTCTCGTTTCTCCAACGAAATGACCATGGTCATCTATGAGTACGAAGGGATCAACCCACACGAGCTCGTCGAGGCGGCCCAGATTTACTTGCCTGCCAAGCAACTCCCTTCGATGAGGCGCGCCCGAGTGACCAAACCCCCGAAGGAGGACGACTTGCTATGGACCAATATCAAGTGCTGGTGGACACGTTTCGCGGGATCAAACTCAAGTGGGTTTTCGCGTCGAGACAAGTCAACTCGAGCAGATGTGGCCTGAACCCCCCGGTCTCGCAGGAAGTTCGGTATTTCGAGCTCAATTTTCATGAGAAACATGAGGAGGTCGTGCGCAAGTCCTATCTCCCTTTTGTCGTCGGCGAGGCCAGGTCCATGAAGCAAGAGAAGTAGAAGTTGAAGCTATACACTGCGAGATCCGACCGTGGCTTTGCTGGTAATTATCATAAAAAATTAAGTTGGAATCAACGAAATAATCTGTAAATATGATTAATTATGTTTTTTTAGAAGTGTGAAAAGGAGCACAAATACCAAGTTCACAGAGAATTTTAATTCAATCGAACAGGCAGAAGTATCATAGGCATCTTAAATTTGCAATCAACTGGTCCAATAGAAAAATAAGTACTTGCTACAGAAAAGTTCATTCGCAACATCCCAAAGGACATTAAGGTCAAAATTCACTAGTACCAGTCTTTATACCTTCTTATCTACAATGATTCTGCTCTCATTTTCTTTACCAGGAAACAGAATTTTGCATCTTGATCACAATTCTTTCCCTCTGCACGTCCTCTCTTAGAAAGGTGGACCCCGGTGAATCTCGACCACCCGGCGACATTCAAGACACTCGCCATGGACCAAGAGTTCAAAACTCATCGATGATCTCGAGAGGTTTGGGACGAGGAAGGAATACTACAGGAGAGTCGGCAAAGTGTGGAAAAGAGGGTACTTACTGTACGGACCCCCCGGCATGGGAAATCAAGCCTGGTCGCGGCAATGGCCAATCACTTGAAATTCGACATATACGACCTAGAGCTGAGTGGGCTCCATAGCGATGCGGACCTCAAGAGTTTCCTCGTCAAAACCAAGAATCAATCCATGGTAGTGGTGGAGGATATCGATTGCGTGGCTGAGTTGCAGGATAGGATGTCGGAAACACAAGCCGCGCGCATGAATACAATGGTGAACGGTGCTTCGCAACAAAATCGAGTGCAGTTTTTCTCATTTTACAGTATAAGGTTTACTTAAATTGTTCCGTACCATGCATATGATATGTGCTTGACATTTAGCTTAAGTTTTTCACTATGGCATTAAACTTTTTACATTGAATAGGCGACACTGTCTAGATTCCTCAACTTCATTGACGGGCTTTGGTCAATCTGCGGCGATGAGTAGATCATAGTTTTTTACGACGAACTACAAGGAGAGATTAGACCCAGCCCTCTCGCGCCCAGGGTGCATGGACCTACACATTCCCATGTCCTATTGCACCCTGTGCGGGTTTAGACTTCTCACTTTTAATTATCTTGGGATCGATTACCGCGAGTTCTTCGACTGTATTGAGAGTTTGCTCAAGACGGCTGGGGTTACTCCAGCCGAAGTAGCCGAGCAGTTGCTGAAGAGCAACGAACCAAAGGTCGCTCTCAGGGACATGGTTACCTTCCTTGTCGATCACGAGAGGGAAGAGAACGAAGAAGTAATCTAGGAGAGAGCTCGTTAGTGCGAATTTGTCGAAAGAAAAGGGGGAGCGAAGAGGAAAGCAAGACGGGGGAATTAATTTTCAAATAGATGATGGGAATTAATTTTCAAATAGATGATGAGTATCGAATGTGTTGGTACATCTCCATCGATTTTATTCATATTATTATGTGGGTTCTTTGCATCAAGAACGATGACCTGTGACATATTGAAGAACTCATTTTAATTTGATTTACTTTTCTTATAAATTCTCTTCGATTGTTACCAAAGTTTGGCCAATTTCACTTGGTTAAAAGATGTGTTCTGAAGATCCGATAGATCTTATACATAGGCCATGGATTATCGATATTCACGTTCTGAATTCCTATTTCAAAAGAAATCTACCAAAAATACGTGTTGTTGTTGCATAGAGAAAGCAATCGTTTTATCTCATCTCAGCCATCGATTGCTGATGTTTCATAGAGAAAGCAATTAACCCAATCTCAATCATCGAATCCCTCCGATGCAGTTGCTCCTCGAGGAATTGAATTGAGAGGATTTGAATTCATTGCTGTCATACCAAGATGTTTGCGAGAAAGTATGTTGCGAGAAAGTATGTTTATTTTAAAAAATAAATTGAAAGAAAATTATATTCATTACTCAAAATGATATAAAAGTTCATAATCCTCATCGCAAAGCAAATTGAAACCGAGCAAAAATACTAAAAAAAGCAAAATCAAATCCAACAAACAAGAAGGATCAACCAAGCACTAATAAAGTTAAGCATACACTCGTTTCACAAGAACGGATCTATCAAACAAAATTGACGGCCGATCACTCGATCTTGTATTTTTGTCAGTGATGAGCACATGCCGTAAATTCCTTCTCCAATAATTAAGATGTTGCCCCTTGGCGATACGTGCCTAAATTCGGCTTCCTCTACGCCATAATCATATGGAGACAACAAAATAAGTTAAGCAAACATATATATATAAAACATGTGGAAGAGCACATCTTCGTAATTCAATGAGACGTCAAAGCTCTTGCAATCATCATTGAAGTTAGAGGCAGATAACCTATACACAGATAGAGCAAAGGCACATTAAATCCCCAAGTTAACTTAGATCATTGAGGAATGATCCTGCAAGTTAACTTGATCATTGGTATATTCCTCATGGTGTTTGATGAGCATGTCCTTTTCTGGGGTCTGGGGTCTGGAAGATCATCTTGGAGCTATGGACTTCAAAATTGCTGGCACTAGAAAGGGAGCTGCGGCTATCCAACTGGACATAAAGCCAGCTGGAGTACCTTTGGATGCGAATGTCTAGAATCGCACATAAAGGTCGTCTGAAAATTTTGGACCGCGATGTGGAGAGAAATTAGTTTACCACGTACCCAAGATGACAGAGATGCTCCTCAATTAGGTCTACTTCTTGACTGTCCATAGCCCCACGTTTCACTAGTGTGAAATGCCATGCTTTGACTGAAATTTCGCTATTTTTGGTTCAGCAACCCTGAAGTTCAGCAATGACGCACCATATGAAATATTGTGACTCACAAAACACAAATTACATATAATAAAAGAAAAGCATTATATTGGTAATTGTAATCTTTTTTTTATTCGGTTACTTAGCCAATATATGGTGGGCATTTTTTTTAACGCTTACAAAAAAAAAAAAAGTCTACTTATTTTCTCTAATCAATAAATAAATAGTTCAAGAGTATACATAACAACGAGAGCATTCATTATAAATAAAGGTAATTTGAAAAGCTTGTGAATCCCATGTTTTCTCTTTGAAAATTGATTAATTCATCAAAAAACCCTCTGTCTCCTCTTCCTCCGCCTCCTCTCTCATCCCCTCTCTGCCTGACAAGTCTCGACACCATGGCCACATATTCACCAGAAGGAAAGCCTGAAATAAGGATGATGATGGATCAAGAAGTATGTAGAGACATCGAAGAATTGGTCCAAAAATCTGTAAAAAAATGTCAGTGTTTTGCGAGATCCGAGTACTAACTATGCATTGCTATTTGATTTCTCCAATGTCACCCTCTCATATGAAATTGGCAGAGGTAGATGTAGATCCACCTTTTTCAAGGGCATGCATTGTGGGCATTTTGTTGCCCTGATAATGTTCCCTGCTAGGCACGTCACGATAGATATATATGTGGTTGACGTTTTGACTAAGAGTCAATCAAAATCTCATACACAATCATGTAGTGTCTTGTTATGGTAGATTAATATTAATATTATAGGAGCTCTGCTTATGTAACTTGATATTGTGGATTCTCTATCAAAATCTATTCAATTCAATATCTACTTACTAATGAACACTCGGTTGTCAAATATAAAAGGAAGAATTTATCCTCAAGGAAAGGTTGAGGGATATCAAATTGTGGATTGACGATAAATCGTTGTGGATTATGGTGAAATTCATGAGTATGCAAAAGGTTTGGATTAGATAAATCCAAGGGATGCACGAGACAACAAATTAATATGTTATTTGTATTCTAATATATAGGGGATATGGTACTGAATCTTGAATCGCTCAATATAGCACATGAGGATTTGAGACTAGATATATAATGACTGCGGAATTTGATGGTCTATTGGCAAAAATCTGATGAGGTGTCACAAATCGATTAATCTAATGCTCCATAACCCATGTGGCCTTAGTATTTCTCTTAAGTCAGCCTTATTCACACTAAACTTACAAGGATCAAAGAGAAGCTCGGAACTTATATGCTACTTGTGAATGAGATGATACAAATGAGGGGAGGAGACCCCTATATATACAAGTACAAGGCATTATACATAACAACAAGGGCATTCATTGTGAATGAAGGTAGTTTGAAAAGCTTGTGAATCCCACGTTTTTCTCTTTGAAATCTGGCTAACCCATCAAAAACCCCTCTATCTTCTCTTGCTCCGCCTCCTCTCTCGCCCTCCTCCACCCGACAAGCCTCAACACCATCTCCAAATATTTGCTAAAAGGGGAGACTGAAAGAAGGATGATTACGGATCAAGAAGTATGTAGAGACATCAAAAGATTGATCCAAGAATTTAGGGAAAAAAATGTCAGTGTTTTGCATGATTCGAGTGCTAACTACGTGTTGGTAGTTGATTTCTCCAATGTCAGATGAAATTGGCAAAGGTAGAAATGGATCCACCGTTTTCAAGGACATGCATTGTGGGTCCTTCCCTTTTTGGTCAAATTGTGGGCGAGGAGGGATTCAACCCTCGATACCGTGGTTCGTAGCAACATGCACTAATCCTCTGAGCTACAGGCCCTGTCCCATCTCCACTGGATCTATTCCCGAGAGTACCCTAGGGGCTCATTCAAGCCTTTTTCTTGTTTGTTTATTAGGGCTTCCTTCTTATCTTCATCACGGGTAAAGCAACTTGGTAGCTCGCAAGGCTCATAACCTTGAGGCATTATGTTGCCCTGATAAAGTTCCTTTCTGGGCACGTTAGAGATTGGTCAATGTTTTGACTGAGAGTCAACATCAAAACCTCGTGCACAATTGCGCAGTGTTTTATTATGGGAGATACATATTAATGTTGCAAGAGCTCTACTTATGTAACTCGAATGATATTGTTGATTCTCTATTGAGATCTATATAATTCAATATATGCTTACTGATGAACCCTTAGTTGTCAAATATAAAAGGAAGATATTATCCTTAAGGAAAAGTTGAGGGATATCAAACTGTCAAATGACCATAAGCCGTTATAAATTATGGTGAAACTCATGAGTATGCAAAAGGTTCGGATTAGATTACTCCTAAGGATGCACGTGACAACAAATTAATATGTTATTTGTATTATGATATATAGGGATATGGTACTGGGTCTTAAACTGCTTAATATAGTACATGGGAAGTTGAGATCGGATATATAATGATCGCGCAATAAACCTCATATATAGGTATCACGGGTCGATCGATCTAACGCCCTCTAACCCATGAGCCTTAGAATTTCTCCTAAGTCAGTCTTATTTACACTCAACCCACAAGGATAGTAGAGAGATAAACTTTAGAGAGAGAAATACTGAACTTATATACTACTTGTGAATGAGATGATACAAATGAGGGAAAGAGACTCCTATATATAAGTACAAGGCATTATACATAACAACGAGAGCATTCATTGTGAATAAAGGTAATTTCAAAAGCTTGTGAATCTGCGTTTTTCTCTTTGAAATTTTGCTTACCCATAAAAAAAACCCCTTTGTCCCCTCTTGCTCGCCTCCTCTCTCGCCACCTCCTCGGTGCCCGACAAGCCTCGACGCCATGGCCGAACATTCGACAAAAGGTGAGCCTGAAAGAAGGATGATGATGGATCAAGAAGTATGTAGGGACATCAAAGAATTGATCCAAGAATTTGGAAAAAAAGATCAGTGTTTTGCAATATCCAATTACTAACTATACGTTTGTATTCGACTCTCCGATGTCACTGTCTCAAATGAAATTGACAAAGGTAGAAAAGGACACACCATTTTCGAGGGCATGCATTTTGGGCATTTTGTAGCACCGATAAAGTTCCCTATTGTGCATGTCATAGTAGATAGAGATGTCGTTAATGTTTTGACTAAGAGTCAACATCAAAACCTCGTGCACAATTGCGTAATGTCTTGTTATAGGAGATCCATATTAATACTACTAGAGCTTTACTTATGTAACTTGAATGATATTGTTGATTCTATCTTGAGATCTATATACTTCAATATATGCCTACTGACGAACCCTCAGTTGTCAAATACAAAAATAAGACATCATCCTCAAGGAAAGGTTGAAGGATATCAAATTGTAGATTGACGATAAATTGTTGTGGATGATGGTGAAACTCATGAGTATGCAAAAGGTTTAGATTAGATAATACCAAGGATGCACGAGACAACAAATTAATATTTTCTTTTTATTCTGATATATAGGGATATAGTACTGGGTCTTGAACCACTCAATAGGATCCATAGGAATTTGAGACTGGATATATAATAATCACGGAATTTGAGGTTCCATTGGCGAAAATCTCGAATGTAGGTGTCACAAATGCTCCCTAACCCGTGCAGACTTAGGATTTCTCCTAAATTAGTCTTATTTAGACTCGACCCACCAAAATCGTACAGTGAGAAACTCTAGAAGGAGAAACTCTGAACTTATATGCCACTTGTGAACAAAATGATACAAATGGGGGGAGAAGGCCCTTATACATACACATACAAGGCATTATACATAACAACGAGAGCATTCATTGTAAATAAAAGGATTTTGAAAGCATGTGAATCCCATGTTTTTCTCTTTGAAATTTGGTTAATCCATCAAAAACCCCCTCCGTCTCCTCTTGCTCCACCTCCTTTCTCACCCCCCCTCCGCCCGACAAGCCTCGACACCATGGCCGAACATTCGCCGGAAGGGAAGCCCAAGAGAACAATAATGACAGAGCAAGAAGTATAGGGACATCAAAGAATTGATTCAAGAATTTTGGAAAAAATGTTAGTGTTTTGTTGGATCCGAGTACTGACTATGCATTGCTATTTGATTTCTCCAATATCACATTCTCATATGAAATTGGCAAAGGTAGAAATGGATCCATCATTTTCAAGGGCATGCATTGTGGGCATTATGTTGCTCTGATAAAGTTACCTGCTAGCCACGTCACGATAGATAGAGTTGTGATCATTGTTTTCACTGAAAGTCAACAACAAAACTTCGTGCACAATCGTGTAATGTTTTGTTATGGGAGATCCACATTAATAATGCAGGTGCTCTACTTATGTAGCTTGAATGATATTGCTGATTAACGAAATGTTCCAAATGTTCTTGGAAATTCTTGCTCCCATTGGACCATTTATATCTATATGCATTAGGATCTTGATTCATGGATCTCAAGATCTATACAATTCAATATCCGCCTATTGATGAACCTCTAATCATCAAATATAAAAGGAAGATATTATCCTCAACAAAAGATTGAGGGATATCAAATTGTAGATTGATGATACACCGGTATGGATTAAGTTGATGCAAAAGGTTTGGATTAGATAACTCCTAAGGATGCACGAGACAACAAATTAATATGTTATTTGTATTATAATATATAGGGATATGGTGCTAGGTCTTGAATCGTACAATACATGGGAATTTGAGGTCGGATAAATAATGATCGTGGAATTTAAGGTTCTATTGGCAAAAATCTTATATGTGGGTGTCACGAATCAATTGATCTAATGCTTCCTAACTAGTGAAACCTTAGTATTTCTCCTAAGTCAACCTTGTTCATACTCAACTAATAAGGATCATAGAGAGTAAACTCTAGAGAGAGAAGCTCTCAACTTATATGCTACTTGTGAATGAGCAAATATAAGTGAGGAGAGGAGACCTCTATATATACAAGTATCAAGCATTATACATAACAATGAGAGCATTCATTGTGAATAAAAGTAGTATGAAAAGCATGTGAATCCCGTGTCTTTCTCTTTGAAATTTGGATAATCAATAAAAAAAAATCCCTTGTCTCCTTTTGCTTCGCCTCCTCTCTCACCCCCTCCACCCGACAAGCCTCGATACCATGGCTAAACATTCCTCAGAAGGGGAGCCTGAGAGAACGATGATGTCAAATCAGGAAGTACGTAGAGACATCGAAGAATTGATCCAAGAATTTAGGGAAAAAAAAAAAGGTCAGAGTTTTGCGAGATCCGAGTAATGACTATGCATTGGTATTTGATTTCTCCAAGGTCACCTTCTTAGATGAAATTGGCAGAGGTAGAAATGGATCCACCAGTTTCAAAGGCATGCATCATGGGCGTTCTATTGCCCTGATAAAGTTCCTTACTGGTCACGTCACAATAGTTAAAGTTATGATCAATGTTTTGACCTAGAGTTAACATCAAAACCTCATGCACAATTATGTAATGTCTTGTTATGGGAGATCCGTATTAATATTGCAAGAGCTCTACTTATGTAACTTGAATGATATTGTTGATTCTCTCTCGAGATCTTTACAATTCAATGTCTGCCTACTAATGAACCTCAGTCATCAAGTATGAAATGAAGATATTATCCTTAAGGAAAGGTTGAGGGATATTAAACTGTAGATTGACGATAAACCGTTGTGGATTACGGTGAAACTCATGAGTATGCAAAAGATTTGGATTAGATAACTCCTAGGGATGCACAATGCAGCAAATTAATATGTTATTTGTATTCTCATATAGAGGGATATGGTACTAGGTCTTAAACTGCTCAATATAGTACATGGGAATTTGAGACTAGACATATAATGATCGTGGAATTTGAGATTCTATTGGTGAAAATCTTAGATGTAGGTGTCACGGGTCCATCGATCTAACACTCCCTAACACGTACAGCCTTAGTATTTCTCCTAAACCAGCTTTATTCACACTCAACTTGTAAGGCTCGTAGAGAGAGAAACTTTAGAGAGAAAAGCTCTGAACTTATATACTATTTGTGAACGGAATGATACAAATGAGAGGAGGAGACCCCTATATATATACACACACAATAAGTACATTATATATATATAAGTACAAGGCATTATACATAACGAGAGCATTCATTATGAATAAAGGTAGTTTCAAAAGTATGTGAATCCCGCGTTTTTCTCCTCGAAATCCGACTAACCCCTCAAAAATCCCTGTCACCTTTTGCTCTGCCTCATCTTTTGCCACGCCCCCTCCACTTGACAAGCCTCAACACCATCGTTGAACATTCGCTAGAAGTGGAGCCTGAAAGAAGGATGATGACGGATCATGAAGTATGTAAAGACATCGAAGAATTGATCTAAGAATTTGAAAAAAAAAAAAGTCAATGTTTTGTGTGATTCGAATACTAACTATGTGTTGCTATTCGATTTCTCCAATGTCACTTCTCTGATAATATTGGCAAAGGTAGAAATAGATTGTGGGCATTTTATTGTCCTTTTGCTCTGCCTCCTCTCTCGCCCTTCTCTACCCGACAAGCCTCGACACCATGGCCAAACATTCATTAGAGGGAAAACATGAAAGAAGGATGATAATGGTTCAAGAAATATGTAGAACATCGTAGAATTGACCCAAGAATTTGGAAAAAACGGTCAGTGTTTTGCGGGATCTAAGTACTTAATATACGTTGATATTCGGTTTCTCCAATGTCAGATTTTCAGATGAAAATGATAGACATCGAAATGGATCCACCATTTTCAAGGGCATGCATTCTGGGCATTTGGTTTCTCTACTGGGCACGCCATGATAGATAGAGATGTGGTCAATGCTTTGACTGAGATTCAACATCAAAATCTCGTACACAATCGTGTGGTGTCTTGTCATGGGAGATCCAATCCGCATATGTTGCAAGAGCTCTACTTATGTAGCTAGAATGATATTGCTGATTTTCTCTTGAGATCTATACAATTTAATAGTTGCCTACTGATAAACCCTCAGTCATCAAATATGAAAGGAAAATATTATCCTCAAAGAAAGGTTGAAGGATATCAAACCATGGATTGACATATGCTGTTGTGGATTAGAGTTATACTCATGAGGATCAAATATGAAAGGAAAATATTATTCTCAAGGAAAGGTTGAAGGATATCAAACCATGGATTGACATATGTTGTTGTGGATTAGAGTTATACTCACGAGTATACAAAAGGTTTGGATTAGATAATTCCAAGGGATGCATGAGACAGTAAATTAATATGTCATATGTGTTATGATATATAGGGATATGGTAATGGGTCTTAAACCACTCAGTATAGTATATGGGAATTTGAGGTCAGATATTTAATGATGATGGAATTTGAGGTTCTATTGGCAAAAATTTCAATGTAGGTGTCATGGGTCGATCAATCTAACGCTCCCTAAGCCATGTGGCCTTAAGATTCCTCATAAGACAGCCTTATTCACATTCAACTCACAAGGATCATTAATAAGGAAACCCAGAGAAAGAAGCTCTGAACTTATATGCTACTTGTGAATGAGATGATACACGAGGAGACTCATATATGTATAAGGCATTATACATAACAACGAGAGCATTCCTTCACAAAGCTAGTTTGAAATGCTTGTGAATCCCGCATTTTTCTCTTTGAAATCCAGCTAACTCATCAGGAACCCCTCCGTCTCCTCTCACTTTGCCTCCTCTCTAGCCCCCTCCACCAAACAAGCCTCAACACTATGGCTAAACATTCGTCGATAGGGGAGCCTGAAAGAAGGATGGTGACAGATCAAGAAATATGTAGAGGCATCAAAGAATTGATCCAAGAATTTGGGAAAAAAAAAGGTTAGTGTTTTGTGGGATCCGAATACTTACTATGCGTTAGTATTTGATTTCTCCAATGTCACCTTTCTAGATGAAATTGGCAGAGGGTGAAATGGATCCACCATTTTTAAGGGTATGCATTGTGCTCATTCTGTCGGCCTAAAAGTTCTCTACTAGACACATCATGATAGATAGAGATGTGGTCAATGTTTTGATTGAGAGTCAACATTAAAACCTTGTCTAAAATCATGCAGTCTCTTATTATGTGAGATCCACATTAATACTACAAGAGTTCTGCTTATGTAGCTTGAACGATATTGTTATTCTCTCGAGATCTATACAATTCAATATATGCCTACTGATGAATTGTCGAATATAAAAGGAAGATATTATCTTCAAGGAAAGGTCAAGGATATCAAACTATGGATTGACGATAGATCGTTTTGGATTATGGTGAGTATGCAAAAGGTTTGGATTTAATAGCTCCAATGGATGCACGAGACAACAAATTAATATGTTATTTTATTAATATAATGATTGCGAAATTTGCGATTCTATTGGCGAAAATCTCAAATGTAGGGTCGATCAATTTAACGCTCCTCAACCCATGTGGCCTTAGGATTTCTTGTAAGCCAACCTTACTCACACTCCACTCACAATAATCATAGAGAGAGAAACTCTAAAGAGAGAAGCTCTAAACTTGCTACTCGTGAATGAGATGATATAAATAAAGGGAGGAGACCCTTATATATATAAGTACAAGGCAATCATATTCGTAGATTGCTCATCAATTTAACGGTGGAGATTGCATCTCCCTAACCACCATCTACTTGCATTTATTGCATTTGTATAAAATTACCGTATCACCCTATCCCTTTAGTATTCTAGAATGCTTTAGAAAACCCTAGACCTTGGGAGATAGGTTGAGAGTTGCTTGTTCATGGATCAATCACGGCCTTTGTTCGGAGAACCTCTTGGATCATTCGTTTCATTGGGCCATGACGAAAGATTGTAACATTTGAAGGCCCAAATGAAAGGAGTTTCAATAGTCCATGGATCCTTTGACACCTATTTGAATAATGCAAAATTTTGACGGTCCATATGAAAGAAGTCTCCATAATTCACTATCTACGTGACACAAATTAAGTTACGTATTGAATTGTGAAAGTCAAACGTCGATTCTCTCCAATTAAGTGGCTTCATAAGGAATTGAATCAAAAGGATTTGATTTCTTCTGTGACAATTCTATTGGGAGGAAGCGTGCCACCTCTTTTGTCGCGGGTCTAGTTTTGGGGGATTTTAGTCCCGTAGCATATTATAAACATTATATTAATTCTTAAAGGAAAAGGTTGTATCCATGTGGCTGTAGTTTAGTGGTTAGAATTCCACGTTGTGGCCGTGGAGACCTGGGCTCGAATCCCAGCAGCCACATTCGTTATCCATTTTTCGTTTTTCTTTACTATTAACCATTTTCCACCCAAAATTTTGGCAGTTGCGGTGAATTTCAAAGTTCTATCTACCAGCCAATTCACGTTGACTAAGCACATCAGCGTCTTTCCACTCAGTCCAAGTTATATGCCGATTTAGGACGGTTTGACATGCGTAAATTTTGCATTGCATGTGAATCACGTGAGCTTTACTATTATAAATTTCGTCACCTTATTTGACCGACGATGGATTGGTTCACATCAATTACGCCGGATAGTTATAGATCGCGCGAATCATGACTTTTGGTGATGTCGAAACCTTGAAGAACCGACAATAGTTAAAAAAAGTCGAATTTGGGACCACTCGTCAACAGGCCTAATCTTTTTCGAAACTAAACTTTAAAGAGATTTCAATGGAATACTTTTCGAGATAGATGGCATCAAGATCATCGAGGTAGACACATCTCTTTGATGTGCACCTTACAAGATAGGAGATGCACTCTTACAACAAACACTTCATAAGGAAAAATCATGACACGATTTATAGAGCACGTAAGTCAACATCATCTGAATCTTTATTTAGAGCTAGCACAAAAATTGACTTGGTCCACACAACTTATCAATTGACTAGATCGTTGCTGGACATCAAATTCATCCTCCAAATGATGCGATTTCGATTTTGTTTCATTCAGTCAAGACGGCGGGAATCCGCGTGCGGTTTTGAAAGGAGACTTTGATCCCACAATACAGGTGTAATTATTAATTATTTACCACACCGGGATGGAAAAAAGGCATTATTAATTATTTTAAATTTTTTCTGACAAAATGTAATGTATTTTTCCTCCCTCGATGGATAGGAGTGGGCAGTGGTGGGCCCCAACAAAGGGGAGATCTCTGCAAATGGAAGCAAGCCAGCCGGCCTCAACCGCACACTTTCCACGTGTCGGCGCCGCTTGCTTCGTGCTTAAAACTATTCTACCGACGCAATCACGCAATCGTCTCTTTTAAATCATTTGACTAGTCCTAATTATTTATCCATTTGCTTTACATTTTTCCGTTAGGAAGCGAGATTGAATTAAATCGAATTTAAAGGAAACCCCAAACTAATAATAATAAGAAGGAGAAGGAGAACAAGAAGAAGCAGTACAACAACAATTAGGATTAACATCACAAAAAATCTCAAATTTGACACATATTACCAAAAATCCTGAATTGATACATTTACAATAAATTTACCTTAAATTGATATGGATTTTCATGTGTTAAGTTATTGTCAAGCATCATTTCATGATAAAATTTGATGGAAATTCGTATCATATTAATTAATTTGGGATAAATTCGTCAAGGGTGTTTCAATTTAGGGTTTTTGGCGACTCAAAAATTAATTTAGGATAAATTTGTTCTAAATATACTATATCATCAACCCGAACAATTATGATAATAAGTCAACAATCCTGTTCTGAGCATATCAACATATTCCAATAAAATGCCAATCCACCTTTAGCCACGTCCCAAAATTGCACTTGGTGGCTACTTCTCTTGATCCAGAGTTTATCCAATTAGGAACACAATCAGCAACCCAGGAAAATTACGTGCGACAAGCATATTGATAGATGCAAGACGAAGGGTGAGACTCTTTCTAGATTAGGCTCTTGACTTTAGGGTTTTCAAGTTATATCGTTGAATAAAATAATCCAAGGTTTGGTCAAATGAGTTAGATGTTAGATGAAAGTAAAGATGCACAAGAATATCACAAAAGACACATGCACCTAATTTTGACCTTTGCAAGTGAATCGTATGCCTCTATTCATACTGGATATTCAGGATGTGATTTGATGGCAACGAAAGAGAAAATGCTCTTGAGACGTTTGAAAGTCTAGGAATTTTGCTCTTTAGCGTTTGGATGGATGTCGAAAGTGTAAAAAGGAGAGACGTATGCATATTTCTATGAAAAAGTAATTTGATATTCAAAATGTTTGGAGTACCCCCATTATTAGAAAAAAGGAACGCGTCCCCTAAATTTCTTATTAAAGCACGATGAAGACATCAATTTTTTGCCAATTTAGTCCTTCGTAGCATGCTCAATTATTGAGACGTCTTTTATGAGTATTTTTACTCTCGTCCAACCAATAAACCAAAATCGTAGCGGACCATGTTTTTGTTGATTTCTTTCTAGCAATGCAATTTGAAACCACCCAGCTTCTAAGTAAACAAAAATCTTATGTAGTAAATTACATTTAGCTAAGTAGATTAAGAGCTACATTATCAAGAAAAAAAAAAAGGGGGAACAAGCTACACCCTTTATTGGCCGTCCCAAGAAGCGAAGCCGGTTGTGCGCGGCGGCACGAAATCAACGAGGCTTTTTCTTCGGAAGCGTGGAGCAGCTTTAAGTTCATCGTATCCACTTGTCGTTTTGTTCATGGATTCCAGAAACTCACGGAAGAGAAAATTTGCAGGAATCCTTTACCTAATTATCTTGCGGTGCATGCGTGGGTATCCACCAGTTTCATCACCACGCACTTTCAATTCTTCTGATCCCCCTTTTTAAACCCCCTCTCTCTGCTCACACCTCTCTCTTTCAAGATCTGATCAAGATTTTCATTTATAGATTCTTCTTTATTTCAAGATAAGCGATTCGTTTGGTGTCTCTTGCAAGATCTGAATGGACCTCGGAGCTTGCAAGAACCTCGCCTCTGTCGAGCCGGTTATGGGCTTGATCCCTTGTGGGTTTGGCGGAGGAATTCAAGAAAGTCAGCGGTTCTTTCTTGAGTGGTGAAACAGGGGAATTCCTTCCTCCTGTTGTTGCCCTCTGATCATTTTTTTCTGTCTCTCTACTTTCCGGGAAAATGGCGAGCGGGAGAGTTGAAATCATGTGAGGGGAGAGAAAAGGAAAAAAGGTTTTGAAGAATCTGGCGCTTGGGTGTTTCGTGTTTCGTGGTGGGTTTGTTCTGGAAGAGGAGCCCGGAGAAGGTAAAGGATAGAATTTTATAATCATCAAGAAAGGAGATCAGAGGAAAACCGAAAAGGGGCAGAGAGCATAAGCACAGTTCCTCACAGCAGGAGCGGCAAGTAAGAATCGATTCCTGTTCCATCTTTTATGTCTTCTTATGTCGGGATTCCAGCTCTTCCTTTCTTGCTCATGCATTGAAACTGAAGCTGAAGCTGAAAACTCCCCTGAAGTTTTGGTAATTTCATCAGTCGATTTCCATGTCTTGAACCCCAATTCGCTTCTTGGGTTTGATACCAATCGCTGCAATTGCTGCAATCTCAGTTTTCTCTTCTTCTTCTGCTCGTGCTTGTGGTGATGGAATCTTGGTTGTGATTTAGGGGATCCATGGCGACTCTGATCGAGCCCCCGGATGGAGTTAGGCAGAGAGGGAAGCAGTACTACTCAATGTGGCGGACCCTGTTCGAGGTGGACGCCAAGTACGTCCCCATCAAGCCCATCGGGCGAGGGGCGTACGGCGTGGTGTGCTCGTCAATCAACCGGGAGACACACGAGAAGGTCGCCATCAAGAAGATCCACAACGTGTTCGATAACCGGATCGATGCCCTCCGGACCCTGAGGGAGCTCAAGCTCCTGCGGCACATCAAGCACGAGAATGTGATCGCCCTCAAGGACGTCATGCTCCCGGTCCACAGCGCTAGCTTCAGGGACGTCTACCTGGTTTACGAGCTCATGGACACCGACCTGCACCAGCTCATCAAGTCCCCGCAGCCGCTGTCCAACGAGCATTGCAGGTTCTTCATTTTTCAGGTACGATTCGTGATTTTCTTTGATCGAATTCCACCACCGGTTGAGCTGTGCACCACCTTTGGTTCGAAAGAATAGCAATGTGCGTGTTGCTCCTTGGAATTGTGACCTCTGAATCACTGGTGTGGTGATGAGAGATTGCCATTCGGCCGAAATTCATTAACTCTGAACGAAACACTAGACTTTGGATTAGGCGAATATTGCCGAAGTGCAAGTAGAGTTCTATTCCATTGTTTTATTGCATTGAATGTATTTTTCCAGTTCTAATCCTTGTTCTGATTTTGATTCTGCACATTCAGTTGCTGAAAGGGCTGAAGTATCTGCACTCAGCCAACGTTCTTCACCGTGACCTCAAGCCCGGAAACCTCCTGGTGAACGCCAACTGTGACCTGAAGATATGCGACTTTGGGCTCGCGCGGACCAACCAAGGCGACGGGCAGTTCATGACTGAGTACGTGGTCACGCGCTGGTACCGTGCCCCTGAGCTGCTGCTCTCATGCGACAACTATGGGACCTCGATCGACGTCTGGTCCGTGGGCTGCATCTTCGCCGAGATCCTCGGGCGCAAGCCCTTGTTCCCCGGGACAGAGTGCCTCAACCAGCTGAGGCTGATCATCGACACGCTGGGAAGCCAGGGGGAGGAGGACATCGAGTTCATCGACAACCGGAAGGCCCGGAGGTACATCAAGGCGCTGCCCTTCTCAAGGGGCACCCATTTCTCCCAGCTGTACCCGCAGGCCGATCCCCTGGCGGTGGACCTGCTGCAGCGGATGCTCGTTTTCGACCCGAGGAAGAGGATCACAGTGACGGAGGCCCTCCAACATCCGTACATGGCGGGCCTGTACGACCCGCAGTGCAACCCGCCAGCTCAGTACCCGATCAGCCTCGACATCGACGATCGCATGGAGCAGCACATGATTAGGGAGATGATGTGGAACGAAATCCTTCACTACCATCCTCATCAGTATGCTTCCCTCCATGGATAAAATAGCGGAATCCTTCACCATCGACATGCCAGAGCAAGAATTTTCTATCCTCTGTTCCCTGAATTTTCCCCTGAAACTTTCTTGTTGGTTCCTGCATTGAGAGAGACCTAATTGCTTGATGTTCTGTAGTTTGTAAAAAGTTGCAGTGGCCACACCACCTAAGATAGCACATTGCAATTTCTTTAAAATAATTTTTGTAATATTATTTTCCTTCTTTCGCTAATCCGAAACTTTAATCATAGGATCCTTTGAAGTTTAATTTGATGCTTCAATCTCTAGCTATGTAATCGCCAAATTGCAATCACATCAGCTTCTTCGAACCAAATAATGAATTAGGTGTCTCGAAAATGTGCAATTAGCATCTAATCATCATTAAAGATAAAAGATGCATCTCAAAGGGGAAAGAAATAGCTTTACGTAGAGCTCATGGAAAGTGATTTTACAAGGCAAAAAGTGCATAGGTGGCCCCTTGCTTTGTGCTACATTTTCAACATGGACATCAAACTTTTAATTTGTACGACCAAATTCTCTAATTCGTAATTTCTTTATTAATGAAGCCGCTTAGTCTTTGATGTTGGTAAATCAAAGTTGATGCATGCATTAGTTGTGACTGAAAATTTGATGCGGAATAAATCATTGCTACTACAAATGTTTTGCCAACTGAATTGAAGAAACGATTATGTAAGACATGATTGATGCAATAACATCGTATATTTCTCTATAGCAACAATCCATGTCCTATCGCTGGAATTAGGGGTTCTAAGGTAGAATTAAGAATCGAAGATCGGACCAACTGTTCTTAGGACCAATAATTGGACCGACCATCAATCTGGTCCAATTCCAGTTCCAGTTTCATGCAACTGGTTACTTTTTTTCTCTATTACTTGATGCCTTATATTATGAAGAAAAAAAAGAAATTTAAAAAAGAAAAAAAGAGTATACATAATCGGTTCGATTCCTCATTAGAATTGGGAATCAGATTGCAGGAACACTAATTCTACTCTTAAAAGCTGAGAATCGGACCAACACTTCTGAAAGCCGAACCTAACCAGCCCAGTCTAGGCATTTCTCAATTCAGGTGGTCCGTTTTGCACACCTGTAATTGGATTTATGACAGAGGGACTTAATTGAATTTTTCTACAAATTTAGGGATTCGATCGCACATTCTGAAAATCACATTGAGAAAATAGCCGCAAGTTCGAGGACTCCATCTCAAATCCTCGGCTCCATTTACGGTGCGCGCTCTTTTGAAGAAGCGCAGAACTGAACAGGAAGAATGTGCGGTGAAGCTCTAAACCCTAGAAAATGGCGGTTCACCTGGGAAGCCCAATCCCACCATCCCACTCTCAAGCTCCTCCTCTTCAACCCCGCCGCGCGCCCAGTCGATCAATGCGGCGACCTGAGAGTCCGGTCGGATCCCGCCCGGTCCGCCGTCGCCGTGAGCTTCGCGGCCGGTTCCGGACGAGACGTCTCGCTTCTGGTCCCGGTCCCCAGGGTCCTGATCGACGGCGACTCCCCGGCGAGCTTCAGGGCGCTGGAGGATCACATCGAGGTGAAGCTCGCGCTCCTCCTCCCCGTCGATCACCCGGTGATGTCTAGTCTCCACGCCGCGTTGGGTTTGTCCGACGATGGAGGAGGGGCGTTGTTGCTACCGGATGCTCCGAAGCCGCTCTCGACGGACTCCGGTAAGGTTACGGATCGTGTCGTGGTGTCTTGGTCCACGGGCGGGTTCAGTTTCTTGATTTTGCTCTTACGGGCCGCTGAACTGTGCTGAATTTGAGTGTTTCTCTCTGTTGGGGTTTGAGTTTGATTTTGTATTTGTCGGTGCTGGTTGATTGACGTATGTTGGTAATGCTTGTTTGGTGTAGATTTGGAGAAATTGTCCTCTAAAGGAAGTGTCGATTTTTACTGCAGAAGTTGCTCGGCTAAGCTGACCAGGAGTCCCATCAGGTTAAGCTTGTGTTGTTGTCTATGTAGGTGGATATGACGTGTGGAATGTATGAACTGTCATTTTTTGATTTTGTCCCCTTTTTTCACCATACGTCCAGCTGCTTTCTCGACTCACCATCGATCAATTGGCAAGAGGTAGCTGACAACTGGTTTGGGACTTGCTGTTGCTCATTTGGAGGTATAAGTGAGAAGCTAGTGTCTAGGTATGCAAGGTCCTATGCTCCTTCAAGAGGGAGATGCTTATTGACATCTAGAGCAGTCATTATTTGCAAAGATGATCTTATGCATTGTGAATTTCCAGAAGATGAAAGAAACCAAAGTTGTGAATATCGACCGCTATTGGCTAATGAAGATGGTGATCAGAGTAAAGTTCTGATGCATACTGGAAGTGATCATGCAACTGGGCTGATGCATGTTTGTGAAGGAAAACTGAAGTCTATGCATCTTAATGATGAGAATCTCCTTGAACGTGAAGCTGTTGGTGCTGATGGTGATGGATCTATTTTATATTGTGAATCACCAGTGTTGGATCTTACAAGAAATGAGACATCAGTCAATGGATGTTGTCTTCACACTAGTCATTCATTAAGCTCTGAGCATGAAGGCCGTGCGAGGGATGTATCTAAAGATATGTGTAGACAACTGCCTCCAAGCCAGAGATATTTTCTGAATGGCTTTCTTGGAGATGTTTTCATGGCCAAATCTCACAATATTTCAACAGCTATTGAGTGGGTTGAGTTTTCATGTCCCCGGTGTTCAGCGCTTCTCGGATCTTATCCTTGTGCTGACAGCTGTGCACCTCTTGACAATGGAGTGAGGTTCTATAAATGTTGTGTATCCACTGATATGCCATCCAAGGGACCGGATGACTTGTTCAAGTGAGCAATTAACACTTAAAATTTCCTTTATACTGAATATGTTTTTTTTTTTTTAAATGATTTCCTATATTTATGTACTTCAATAGATCCCTAGGCAAACACACATGGCTATACACTTAGACCTATGGGAAGTAACCTAAGTTGTGTGATCATACTCATTTCCTTCCATATCATTGCCAACACAGCTTAAATATGGTCTAATATTACTCAAATTTGATTGTTGAAAGCAATTTGTTAAGACATGGGTTAGAGTATATCGCATCATTGTCTATGGGATCGTATGCTCTTTATATACATGTGGTTTCCCTCCACTTATTAACTTAAATTTTTGGGTTTGACATTCTAACGTGTCAAATGGTGTTGGTTATTTATCAATCGTGTTCTTAAAGTGTCATATTGGGGTTTCTTAGTAAAAATTCTGGTGCCATATCAAGTTCAAATCGTGCTTTTGTGTTGTATCAAGGATTGCCACCCCATCTTAGACCCACCTACAGCAAAATGTATGTCTATGAAGATCAGCACTACATTCGAGGAAAATATTAACCTGTAAAGATAGATAGCAAATTGATTTAGAGAGAATGGAACTCTTCATGTGCACCAATGCCAATGATCTTGGATCAGACACCTTTGGCATGTTCTAAGTATATGTATGAACTAAGCCTCTGTTTCTTTGGCAGATTCATGTATCGCGTCGTAACTCATGAGAGAATTCTTTTTCTTTGCTATCAGGGATTATACATTGGAGAGAATGTTCAGCAACCAGATTTTGGAAAGTGCAAAGGATGATCTATCCTTTCGTACAGTAGTTAAAGATATGAAGACTAAATCTCCAGTTCTTCAAATAGTTCTTTTAAATCCAAATTGTTGGTCGTCTACTGGTTACTGCTTTGACATGGACAATCCTCCAGAGTCAACCACGAAGCTTATTCTTCAACCTGTGATGAAGGTGCTTTTCAATGACTGCAGGGACAATACATTGTTTAGCTCAAAGTAAGTTCATTTCTTGACTCATTCTCTTCACTGATCCTCCCTTTTCTTTGTGAAGCTTGAATTTTGTAAAAATTAATAGCATTATAAACTTCTTCCTTGTTTCGAGCAAGGAATTTTTATAGCTGAGCCATGTGGTTATTATACTACGAGACTTATCATGTTCCAATTAATATGAGCAACCAATATTTGCTCCAGTAGATAGGTTTGTTGGACGTTATTCTTCACATGGAATTCGGCAATTGTGTTCTATTTTTGTCTTCTGGCCTCCCAAAAATCATATAGTATGTGTCAATAAAACTAGAGAATGTACAATAAAGGAAAGCTTTTTGAAGAAGGTGCAATGAACTCTTATGCAGGACAAGCGAAGAATGGGTTAGAACGCATTCAGCTGATGAAGTGTTCATGCTGATGCGTCAAACGGAAGCACTGATTGCTCGTCTTGCTTCAGCTAAAGACATATTTCCACCTTCAATGATGTCTTTTGAGGGTTTAACTTTGTCACTTGTTCAGAGGTGACATGACTATGTGCTAAGCTTTTCATCTTCCCGGGGATCCTTTTGAGAATTTAGTGGATGAAATCGACTGAAGAATTATCGATCCTGATGAAACAGACAGGACTATATTTTCTCAATCTTGAATCCTGTTCATTTGCATTCGGAAGGAGCCTTCAGATTATCTTGTAGGCTGATGCTCCTTTAGAAATGCACTTTTTGAATTATTGAAGGTGGTTGGGAGAACAAAGAGCATCGGCAATTTCCTCATTGTGAAATGACTAAATTGATCCAGGGCTCAACATTTGATTTATTTGTATGCAAGAATCGGCAACTTAAATTTTGAAGTTCATCCACCTTTCTTACCGCTGCTGCTCTTAATGAGTAAAGAGAAGTTTGTGTGTCAATTGATGTTGACAAGAGCATTTGTTAGTCATCAGCCTGTTATCCTCCTTGCACTTGCTCCAATTAAAAGTATAGTCCAAATCTTCCTAATGGCTAATCCTTTGAGTGGCTGACCTGAAGCGCCTCTCCTTCGTCATGATTAATGATAATGAAGAATGAAGCGAAGATGCAGAAGTTTTAGCTCTATCTCATCTCAAGATGTACATCGTTTGTATGACTGGGCCTAAGTTGTTATGTTCATCCTCTTGCATTTTTCAGATATATGCACTTAACAAGTTTGGTTGTACAGCTTTTTGTTGGTTGCAAAGAGACGATGGCAACATGAAAATAATCTGCAAAGAGATGAATGTTTTGGATTTACAGGAGTCACGTATAAGGGGACTCTTCTCAGCGGTTTGGGTTGGTCTCCATTTCCTTTTGCAAATTTTCAATTTTGTGTTTGTGGATGTGGTGGATCTCTCCATTCCCTGCTCTTGAAGCCATTGGACGGTGCTGGCTATTCATACTTGTATCTGATGGTGTGGCTCGATTTTCATGCGATTCTTTTGCTGACGAATGGCAAGAAACCATTAGTTGCTCCTTCATTTTCACTCTACTGCTCGTCATCGGTTGGCCATGCATGGGACATCCCTGGATGTCGGCTTTTCTTTTTTCCTTTGCTCGAATACTATTGTCCTCTGTTTGTCCCGGCCACTGCCATGCAACTTTTTGGATTGCTTTAGTGCATTGAGAGTGGAGGAGAGACTTTGCGTAAATATGCCATTCCTTAAATGGACACAAGCTAGCCACTAAGAGTGCTTCATGGGGTGGCGAAATGTTGGTGCATTTGATTGTTAGAAGTTCTTGCATTCTTGAAGATGGCCATATGTTGTTACGGAAGTTGCCCTTTTCAAGTTAGAATACAGAATATGTTTTCTTTGCGTCTCCATTCATTTTGACACTAGCCGTGCATCTGTCCTCAAGGCTAGCGTGACCAGTTTGCACAGATGTTCGGTGAACTTCAGTGCTCCAACGGGAGTGCTCAGAGATTAAAAACATTGTCAAAATCGGCTGAGGAACGTGGGGTCAAAACAAGAACTTTTCTTAAAGTCTGTCTGCATTCATATCGGCAAAAGCGAGAGTACATCCTCAGAGGTTTCCGGCAGACATCAGAAATTAACGGCAGTTCTAAGTTTTCGCGGATCATCATGAAAAGGGTAACCATCGTTATTTCGTCCCAAGGGGGAGGGTGCCATATCCTCTTGACTATGGTGTCTTTATTCCGATCTTGTTTACCTTCAAGTTGAGAGAGAGTTTTTCTTTTCTCGCCCTTAGGAATACCTCCGAATTTTACGTCCCAAAGTTCAGATAAAGCACTTTTAGGACATACTTAGGTCCAAACCGTCGCATCGTTGTCTTTTGCTTTCTCTAAATACCTCATGACAAATCTTTTCGCAAGCGATTGTAAGAGTTCCCGGGGAAATTATACATGATTTTACCTAACTTAATACAAAATGAATGTTATTTTCTCTGTGTATGCATATCATCCACCATATATATTATATTTATGTGCATAGATACATAGAGAGATTGTCCAAAAAATCATAATCTTATTGTATTTTTGCTAATTCAGTCATAAACCCTTTAATTTTATCAATTAAATTATAAACCATTTGACAATTTGCTAATAAACCACTTTTGATTAGAAATACTTGAATGACAATTGTTTTATGTAACATGATTGACACTAACATGGATAATTTTTGGAATTTTGAAATTTGAATTATCTTTTTTCTATTTTTTTTTTTTTTCATTTTTCTCTACCGATCGCCAAGCCTTGAGATGGCCCTTGACCGGCCAAAAGCAAGGATCGGCGAGGGGGGGGGGGTCCCCTCGCCATCTTTCAACGAGACTTGCCCTCGCTAAAGGCCAAGGAGGGCTAGCCTCCAGCAACCTTATTGGCCTTGCTAGATTTGGCAAGGTCAAGCCTTGCTCGAAGCTAGTGAGGTTGGTGAAGATAGAGAAAAAATGAAAAGAAAAGAAAAAAAGACAATAAAAATATATAAAAAAAAATTGTGCACGTTAGTAATTTCTTAATAAAATTAATTGAATGATGAAAATGTTTAGGACTGAATTAGTAAAATTGAATAGTTTACAAGAAAATTGAAAACTGCTTGCAATAGGTTTAGGTTTTTTTACAATTTTTTCAATGTATGTATAGATATGAGATATTTGGTTCTACATCATCTATAAACCATGATGTAATTCGTAGCATAATTCCAATGAATGTAGATAATTTCGTAGAATATGACCATTGTTATTTTGATCTTTAAAAGTAAAATCTCATGCCACTTACATCAAATCACAATGAAGTGCCGTCATGCTCCGTTTATTTCACCAAAAAAATAAATAATTTAAAAATATTTTTAAATAACTGTTTAGTTCTTTTGAAATAATTAGTCAATATAAATATTTTCATTATCGATAATAATTTGCACCTAAAACTTTTTATGGACAATGAAAATATTTATAAGTAATAGAAGTGGTTATCTTTTAAAAATATTTTTAAAATTTATTATTTTTTTATCACATTTTTAAATTTATTAGATATTTCAACTTTTTCATCTGTTTGTACGTACTAAAAGTCACTCAATCCGATATGAACACGTGTTTGAGTATTAGGCTCTGTTTGGTAACCATCCAAACAGGGGCCAAATTCCCGATTCTTTGTTCCTAATCGGTTTGGGCCTAGAATCGCGTTTGGTAAAATTTTTGTTCCCCTAGAACAAATTTGTTCCGAAACAGATTGGGAATAGAATCAAGAACCAAAAAAAGTTAATTCTTGTTCCGGGAACGAATTTGAGAATCAAAAATCAAGAATTTTTTTCTTCCTTCGGTCATCTCGCGACCGCCATCCACCACCGCCCGCCACCGGCCGCCGCCGGCCGCCGGTCCGCCGAGCTCGCCGGACCGGGCGAGGTCCGGCGAGCTCGCCGGAGGCAAGCCCGCCACCGGCGAGCTCGCGGAGGCTTGCCCGAGCCAACGGCGAGGCTCGGCCTCCCGGATCTGGCGAGGCCGAGCCTCGCCGGTGGCCGAGCGGGCCTCGCCGGGCCGGGCGAGGCCCGCCGGCCACCGGCGAGGCTCGGCCTCGCCCGATCTGGCGAGGCCAAGCCTCGCCGTTGGTCAAGGGCGGGGCTGGGCAAGCCTTGCGACGCCCGGCCCCACCGGTGGCCGGCGAGGCTCGGCGAGGCTCGCCCCACCGCGAGGCTCGCCCGGCCCGCCGGTGGCACCGGCGAGCCTCGCCCGGCCCGGCGAGGCCGGCCGGCCACCGGCGAGGCTAGGCGAGCCTCGCCCGTGCCGAGGCTCGGCCGACGAGGCTCGGCCTCGACGAGGGCCGGCCTGAGGTCGCCGGCCCTCGCGACGCCCGGTGAGGTCGACCGGCCAAAAGAAGAAGAAGAAGATGAGAAAAAGGAAAAAAAAAAAAAAAAAAAAAAAAAAAAAAAAGGAAAAAGAAAAGAAAAAATGAAAAAGAAAAGGAAAAAAAGTAAAAAAGTAAAAAAATTATTTAAAAAATTAAAAGAAATTGATTTGGAATGCAATTAATGAATACGGTACCAAACGCAATTCTATTCCGAATAAAAAATTTTGGACGGTTACCAAATGGCTTAAAATGCTTAGAATCAGTTCCCGGGAACATAATAAAAAAGAATCAGTTCTGATCAGAATCTACTCCCGGGAACAGAATCGTTACCAAACGCGCCCCGAAGTTGTACGCGACGAAACGTGGAACGGCGGAAGTCGAATCAACGAAACGATAGCCTCTCCCTCTTCTCATCTCAAGCGGTCCGTTTACCTAAGGACACCATCGCACATCCCTGCCCGCGCCACGTCCCTAGTCCTTGACACGTGTAACGCAGAGGCGCCCTCCACGCGAGCAAGGGGGCTGCGCATCTGGAACGCTCTCCTCCTCTCCTTCCGTCTTAAAGGGACCTCTTCAAGTTTGCCGTCATCATAGCCCGTTGCGTGTTCATTCGTGTAGGTTTGCAACCGACCAGGGTCCCATACCAATTTGGAGACATGGCGCATTTCCAGAACCACTACGCCAGCCCGGCGGGCCGTCGGACCGACGAGTATGGCAACCCGATCCGTCCGGCGGACGAATACGGGAACCCGGTTTACCCGGGCACCGGGCACGGTGTCGGGGCGGAGCATGGCAAGGAGCACCACACTCTAGGCGGCATGCTCCATCGCTCGGGAAGCTCTAGCTCTAGCTCCAGCTCCGTAAGTAATTTCCTCGTAACTACTCTAGAATTATTACAGGGGACTCATACACGATCATTATTGTGAGGGCAGTCCGAGGACGATGGGCATGGAGGGAGGAGGAAGAAAGGGATCAAAGAGAAGATAAAGGAGAAGCTGCCGGGCCGCCATGACGACACGCCGTCCCACACCACCGCGAGCACCACGCCAACCGGTTACCATGCCACGGGGGAGCCGCGCGAGAAGAAGGGGATCATGGACAAGATCAAGGAGAAGCTCCCCGGCAGTCACCATCACCACTGAATCGGATTCGACGGGACTCGACGAAGTCCGCACGGAACCTTATCGCTTCCGACGATCGAGTTCGACACAGTAGAGATACCGAGACTCGTGTAATAATGCCCCGTTTGTACAGTACAGTCTGTTCTCGCGAGTAGCTCTCTTCCATGTGATTACATATGTAAGTGGTCCTGTCTTTATATTTAGGTGTCGTAAAGAGAATGATGTATCCTTTCCGTTCGCATCTGGGTCGAACTCTCTATTATCTATATCTGTTGCGTCGGCTAAATCGTCTCATATAAATATCTATGATGTATCCTTCCCTCCCTTAACAGACATGGTACTTTCACACAAGTGGTCTCATCGAACCTTAAATTTGCAGTAGGGTCTGCAACCAAACTGGTTCTATCCCAAGAATCAAATCAGACCGCATGAAAAACAAGTCTAGGAATCGATTCTTATTAGAACACTAGTTCGAAACAAGTTCCAAATTTTGGAACCGGCTATAACTGGTCCAAAAATAGGTTTCGGGTGAATATTCATTTAGGAACTGGACTATCCTATTATGTTGGAATCAGTTATATAAGTTAAAAAGTCAAAACTCTAATTTATTTTTTTCCGTAAATTTTAACCTTAGCATTTCTTCGGCAATTTGTCTTCTCTCAGAACTCCTCAATGGTCTTTCCTCTTCCTGGTCTTTCCTCTTCCCTTGAATTTTTATAAATGGAGTCTTATAATTTATATTTTATGTTACGTTTTTGAATATTTTATCATTTATAATTGCCGTCAATTATAGATTACTGTTTTTGGTGGATTAGGATTCCTGTTGTTCATCTTTTAATTTGAATCATTTCATTATCCATAATCTCATATAATTTTACTGTGAAAAATGAACCAAAAAAGAAAAAAAAAATTGATAAAACAAGTTGTCACGTAAACCTTGAAACTAGACCAAAAGAATACATTGGTTCCAGAATCGGTTTTAAACAAACAAGGTAGGGAGTCCAAAAACTGAAAACCAATTATAATAGGGTAGGTTTCAAGTTCTAGCTCTAGAATTGATCGTGAAACCAATCACCACTCAATTGCATAAACTGCGTGTTGAAGGATTAATAACACTACTTGTATTTACATAAGAGTACATAATAAAGAGATTGTATGAACACTTGCGATCAGTTTAGACAGTCATATCTTTAAATCAACTGAAGCGGAGGATTTATTACCATGACAAATTTAGGGCAACCACCATCCTTAGTGCATCCATGGGGGTCTTTCTATGATTTCGTCGACCTTTGCTCATTCCTCGTCGAGCTCAGACGCAGAGGCGGCTTCCAGCTCTCGCATTCTTTGTCTTTCAAGCACGGGCCGTCCGGGTGTACATGCCACGGTCAGTGCTTTCGGCACCGGTACGAGTCCCTCCTCTTCGTGCATATATCGAAGTAGTGGAAGTGACCGGGCCACTCGAGGCTGCAGAAGAAGAACGTGGGGCCGAAGACTTTGGGCCGGAACGTGTGGCGTTGGGTTGGATCCGACGAACGTCAACGTCGTCGTCTTTCGACTTGCAGTGCACGGTGAGCACGGCTCCTCCTGGCAAGTCGTTGATATTCTGGACGTGGAGTTTTGGTCATTGCAGAAACCCTAGTAGGAGCATGAACAGCACCGAGACATGACATCAGAATCATGCTTGGGACGATTTGATTTATACAAGAATGAAATTACAAACTAGAAAAGGGCTTTGGACAGAAAAAAGGGCAAAAGTCATTTAAATGTTATAAATAATCGTGGATTTAATCGATTTTTGGCTTCAGTCAGAAGAAACTCCAATCTCTCTTCTCATAAATTTGCTTTTAATTAGTGTTTTCTTCGGTTATAAACTTCTTTGCAAGACTGATAGCACAATTAATTAAGGGTCTGGAGTTTCTGCGACCCTTTAATTCAAATGGGCTTTGACTTTTGAGAAGTCATCGATATTGAAGGGGGACTGAACTTGGATCAAAATTGGAAAGAAAAAAAATCCAAAAAAGCACTTAAAATACTTTCAATTTTTCAAATAATTGTTCGAAGTAAATATTATTTCAAATAAAGACATGAAATACCATTACTTTCCCAAACAATGACTTAGTTATGACCTTTTCAAATAAGGGTCTAATTTTACCGGCTAGTAAAATAGTCTAGTGCATTTTTGTCAAAAGTCAATTTTAATTTTAATTAAATTAGATTAAAAATTAAAAAGATATATATATATATATATAAATATATATATATTTTTATAATAAGCAAAAATACAAGACTATCACCACATCACTGGTAAGATGGCAATAATGGCCAATAGGGTTGCTAGCTCCTTGGCGGGCGCTAATGACCCTCACCAACCATAGGCAAGAGCCTCTCCTAGATCACAACTCTTGCCTAAAGTCATGGCCCTCTTCTAATATTCGTGAGGGTCACTGACCCTCCCTTAGGCACCAATGACGCCGTTGCCCCATTGGCAATTGGGTGGCAGCCATAGGTGAAGGGCCTATGTATTTCTTTTTTTATGGAAAGAAAAAAAAATAGAAAAAGGAAAAATAAGAAAAAAAATTCAAAAGACAAAAATGCCATTCACCATCTAATGAGCTCTGGCCCTTCTTTGTGATTAATATAGCCACTTCATACCTTTATTTAAAAAAAAGTCACCCTTATTTGAAATTTTCCTCGTTATGTGATCCTTGCGAAAGTAGTCATGATTTTATAGTTTTTTTTTTTTTGGGTAAATATGATTTTATAGTTTTATTCTCACTTATGATCCAAAAAGGATATTTGGGTGTTCTAAGTTGTGGGACAATAATGTCTTATCCACCCATCTAATCCTCGTTTTTTCCCACCTAATTAATAGGAAAGCATGTTATAAATAGTTGCTAAACTTTGGTATGATATGTAATATTATTTTTGAACTTTTAATTTATTTCAATGTGAGGAATTCGTGAAACATTAGTAGATGTTCAGTGTAATCATTCCGTTTGTTCAAACGCCAAATTAGACCTTTTTTTTTACGACATGAATGATCTCATATCTTGATTTGAGATGGATATTTTACTTAGAATATTCATATGTAACTTATTTCTATTATCCACCATTTTCAAATTTAACAGATTGTAAGCCACGTCATAAGATTCCGTCAACTTGAATTAACGAAAAAGTAAACATTCGAACAGTTTCATGTAATCAAGGATTATTCAATATAACGTTCGAGAATGACATTACAGGTTGGATTAAAGTATGAAATCATTTAAGTCATTTTCCCAATTGATAACAAAGCGATTCCTCCAATTTAGAGAGAAATTCCGATTCGATTATTTCCAAATTACCGTTTCTATAATTACTGAGAAATAGATGTCTGACCAAAAAAAAAAGATCAGTGAGAAATAGATGAACGCCGACATGAAAATAGATTTGGTGAAGAATACTATAGTTCCATATTCCCATAAATAAAAAAGGGAGTTGGATAAATTCTATTTTGATTAAATTCCCATTTCATGCTGACGTCATCGAATGTTGCGAATACCAAAAACTAAAACATAAGATTAGTAGATTAAAATATCATTATTTTGTCGGAAAAGATGGATATATACTCTTTATCAAACACTAATTTTCTGTTAAAAAAAACACTAATTTAATTTTTTAACCGATAAAATAAAGGATTATTACATTACTCGTTCCGGCGACAATCCCAACTGCCAGTGTAAGTGTAGCTTCCAGCCCGCTCGGCGCGCCGACTCCGAGCATCAGCTCCAGTCGTGGCTCGCGGCTCTCTCAAATTTCTCCGTCTGATCTGGTCTTCGGGGACGAACGATTCGGAGCGCGAAGTCGAGAAGACGAAATCGCGACGCGTTCCGTTCCGCTCCCTCCGCTCGCCGGGAATCTCGGAACGGAGGAGGAAGATCTCCGGCCAATTCGCTCGCTTCGCCGGCCGCCGGACGTGATGGTGGAGCCGTCGAGGCTCGCCCGTTCCCCGTCGCGCTTGCGCGTCGCGATTGCACGTGAGGACGCCATTTTCGTTTGTTGTTGTTCTTTGAGCTCCGCTGTTCGTTGTTGTGGGAGGCGGCGGCGCTAGGATTCTGATCTTGATGCCGGTTTTTTGACCGCCGCCCGTTTGCCTTGCGCAGTTGCGGTGGTTTGGGGAGCGATCGGAGCCGCTTCCGTCGTCGTGCCGAGCACCAGCTGCTACGCGTTCGATAATGCCAGCCGCCTCGTTGATTTCGTATCCTTTTTTTTTTTTTTTCCTTTTCTTCGTTTGTTCGGTGAATTGCTTGTGTTGTAGCTGAACGTGGAAAGCAGTGTAGTTCTCGTTTGCTCCGCCGATGGTGTTTGATGGTTTATCTAGTTGAAAATAGGAGATTAGCATCGTAGCTTTTGGTTCCTGTACTGATAATTCTAGGGCGTTGTTTGAGTACTGGAGTGTGACGCAGCTGTTTTACCTTTAGCTGTTGATTTAGAGTAGCTGGATTGGCCATGTGTTCGAATACGAGGGGAAGGTAAATCTCCTTGTCATGTTGCTGTCTGTCTCTGATCATTTACCTCGAGTTCGTGGGGATGTTTTTCGGTGGCCAAGATATTGCATCGACTGTTGTTTTTCGTGTTTTTTGGGCTCGATGCAGGAAGAAGACTTGGTGGTCCGATTTTGCAAAGATGTGGAGACTCGGTCCAATTTGGTATTCCGCTTTAACTTGAGCTTCACATACTGGCCATCTTCATGCACTATGAATGAATGTTTCGGCTAATGTTATTGCAGTAACGGTAGACAAGAGTATGGTCTTTTTTTCCTAGTGGAATCAATAAATTAAGGCAAATGACTGTAGATACTGCTATGCTTCAGATATACTATTATTTCTTGCTAAGGTGCTTTTAGTCAATTGATTGTACAAATTACTAAAGGGCGGGTCTAATTACAACTATTAAAGATGGAATATCAGAGAGTACCTTTATTATGGCAAAAGAATGCATGCACATTATCGTTTATACCTTACGTGTAGTTTTATCAGAAATTCACATTCTTTGAGGGCAAACTATGATTCAGAGAATTCATCGTTATCTAAAACTTTTTGATTCATCTCCATGATACTTATCTTTCTAGCATTATATCACTGGGGTAATGAGGTAATGATCAGCTGCTTATCTTATAAAATCACAGGGCTTTGTGGCTTTTGGTCGATTTGACAAGTTCAATCACTTTACTGCTGGTTCAGGACATATCGATTTTGTTCAAGTATGCTCTCTTTCATGTTGCACAGTTCTTTGGTGAGGTTTTCACTAAGCTTGGTTTTGGTGAATAGAACTTTGTTATCTCAAGTTAACTAGATGTCACCTTACTTCCCAGTACATTTCTGCTCATGATATGGTCAAATTTTTAGCACTCATTAGCCTGAGATGAGCTCTAATTATGGGAAGCATCTGCAATCACTGTGATTATTCCTTTGAGAAGTTACCATTGCATCATTATTTCCCCCCACATTCTCAAGGTAATTAATGTCTTCTCTGAATTTACAGCGCTTTTACAATGGTGACCTGAGAAATTGTGAGAAGAGCTATGACAAAATGGGAAGGACAGCTCAGGTTGGTATAACGTCAAACCTCCTTTTGTGTCGCAAATTCTACAAAATAAGCTATTCTGGTGCCTGGAATGGTCAGAGAACAAGCCCAACCAAATGGGGTGGGTAGTCAAATGGAGTAGGAGCTCACTTGACCTAACCCATTCCATCCTCATTTGTTTGGTTGCATGAAAGAAACATCAAATTGCCTTTTTCTTCTGTATAATTTCAGGTGAATATAATTTGCGGGAGTTGTTCAAAAAGCCAATGCAAAGGTCTGTGAAAGCTCAAGTTAATGTCTTGGCTTGTTACCTTAGTGACGTGCATGGCCTACTCGGCATGTGAATATTTCTGAGGATTGTCATAAAGTTCAAACTTGTAGTTTTTGGGTGTACGCTAGTTTAGTGTGCACAACACTAAGCAAATTCTTCTATAAAAACACTGTGGAGTACTTTTGTAGCTGAGTATTGACTGAAAATGGAATTGGGATATGCTAAACAATTGGGTGTCTCACGACAGGTGAACTTGGATGCATATGCAATGTTACCTACAAGTCTACGTGCAGGTGATCAAAACATTACCCTTTTTCTTGTATTATTTTTTGGATTGGGGTCTTGGTTATATAGCATTTTTGTATGAAAGTTCCATGCTCCTCAAAATCTATGTGACTATCGCCTGGATTATTTCCCAAAGATGTATATACGTAGAAATGTTGGTTTCTTTTCCTAAATGATGCGAGAACCATCCAGAGCAAGTCTATGGTTGCTGAAAAACTTTCCTCTTTGAATCATCAAGATTCAAAAGAAAGTTGTTCTGTTTTCTTGCTGAGGTGTGATGTCTATGGTTATCTAGAGCAAGCAAATGCTACAAACATCAAGTATAAAGCTAGCCATCGAGAAACTGATTTGACGGATCTTTTGATCAACCAAAAATTGAAAGATATTTTGAAGGTCATGTTTTGTACCTTTGCCCTCTTAGAAAGAGTTGCAGCACCTCTTGATTGCTAGTGGCTACATCTCTTCATTATAGGAAATACTTAATCTTAAAAATATCTTCAACTTTATTACCAAAAAGCAAAAAAGGCAAGGTGAGTTGGTCCCTGACATTCCAGGATGTGTACGGAGTTCGCGCCCTTTGTGCTATAGTGGTAGTTCAAAAAATGCGTCACATTTTCTAACAGTAATCTCTGCAATTGATTCACCCAGATTGCACTGCTAGATGATGTTGGTTTATGGTCTGAGAGGCCATAGGAAGTTGGGCTGTTTAGATATGGTTTTTATTGATTAGTATGAAAGGAATATAATGCTGGGAGTGGAAAGTTATTTATGAAGGAGTGTGAAAGATTGTTCTCTTGCTCTGATATGGTAACTAAGCAGTACCTTCGTTGATTTGTTCTTGAGTACTGACTATTTTTTTCCTTACAGAGTTCTTGTAGAACTTGCCATTCCATGTGAGGAACAGGGTCCTCGGGTGTTTGAGGGATTTACTGTTGGTTTTCATCCACGGTCTTGGGAAATTGTAAGAACCCAGTCATCCACACTGCCACAATGTGAGCATTTATATGAATTACTGAGACAGTTGCATGTGGTGGACTTGTAGGTTTATAATGGCCTGACTCAGCCTGGTTTTGAGAAATCTTATCCTGATTTCAGGTAGGCAATGTATGTTTTTATTTAAACTAGAGTATTATTGTTTCTCAACTTTTCTTACCCAATAAGTATAACCAGCTTTAGTTTCCCCTGTTAACCAAAACACGCCAGTCATGATCATCGCAACGATAATACCATGGGTTACCTTTTGCAGTTTTAGGACAGAGCAGACCCATGTAGCCCTTTACATGACTGCTATCAGTTCCCACTCTAATTTGGTGCAAAAACCTATTGTCAAGGTACTTCATCCTTACTTAAGGTCCACCGTGCAATGAATCAGCTATCTATTTGCTTTAAAATTGCGTAATTTTCTTAGGTTTTCCCAGAAAACGGATTGGATGTCAAGTTATCTGGATCAGCGATGACAGGCAGATATCCCACAACTTTGTCTCCAACAACTCTAATTTTGGACTGGAGATGTATGGATAAGATATCATCCTGATCTGCTGGTTTAGCTGTAACATCCAGCAATTATCGTGTTGATGACTTGCATGTTTCTAATTTTTCAGGTGAGACGCCCCGTGATTCTCCATATGAAGTTGAAATCACGGTACCTGTGGACAGTTATGAACCTGTTCATTTTACACTTTCCAAAATATGTGGTGAGCTCATTCAATGGAACTCTCCTCTTATTCTCTCACTTGCTCGAGTGGGTTTTACAGTGCATATTCAGTTAATGACTTGCCGTTTAACTGATTCTGTTTGGTCGGTCGTTCAAAATTCTGCAGAACATAGGCAGGACACAGGAGGAGATGCTGTAGGAGGATGGGCTGTATTTGGGATCCTATCTTGCATGTACTATTAGTTTGATATTTTTTCCACGTGCTGTTGGTCAGTATAATTCTATTTAACTACAAGGGTTGCTAAATAGAGAACCTAAGGTTGTGACATACATGGTGGGATTTTTTTCCTTTTGCCTTTGTCCCTTTCTGCCAAATAGCTAAGATACGTCACAAATAATAGGAGTGCGGCATATTTTTGTGGATTACTTCATCCATGAGGTAGATTGTAGCTTAAACAATTTCAAGATCTTGATGCTGGGTTTATGTCTTTCTAATAACTAAAATGTGATTCTGTGACATTCGTTTCTCTTCTTAAATTAATTCTGAATGATTTGTGATCAGATGCATTATTTTGTCAACTGTGCTCTGCATTGGAGGGTTTGTCTACAAGGTACGGATGGAACATCAGGTAGGCTGTCTAACTTGTGCATTTAAAGATTAGATGGCCTTGTATGTTATGTCATAGTTTACTAACTGTCCAAATTAGTTGATATGTGCACCTCTTCACTGTTTGCAGCGTGGACTTGATGCATTGCCCGGTATAACCATTCTATCTGCTTGCCTAGAAACTGTAAGTGGTTTCTGCTTATGCTAATTCAGTTAACTTGTCCTGTCAAGCCTCCTAGGGTAAGAAAAAAAAAGAAAGAAACTTTTCCTGCCATGCCTTTATTGCACTACCTTTTTAGGAACCAGTTCTATCAGAAACAAAATTATAAGTTCAGCTAGTAAATGATTGTCAACTTTGAGTGACTCTCATTTTGTATGCTTATCTTTTAATTGATGTATAATCTGGAACTTATTTAAAAGGCGAGCGGCGGGAGGAGCGATTATTCGCGAGCAGAGGAAATAAACAGTGCCTTCACTAATCAAGCCTCTTGGGAACAACCACAGGATTATGACTATGCAGCAAAGAAATCAAGTGGAAGGGCATATGGTTCGTTTTAACTGTATTCACTGAGTCCACAAAATTGTATATTGTGCGACCTGTTTTTCTTCTCTACATGAAGTAAATGATTTGTCAATATCTTTTCTCATCACAAAATTCAAGCATTATCGCTTTGAGTTTGTATCTCGAGTGTGTTCAAAATTTCTCTCTCTTCCATTCCATGTTCGTCGAGTTCAAATGTACGGCTCTGTTACCATGCTCTTCCCGTAGCTACAAGATGGTCTCTGATGGATGCATCGTCTGAAGTGATAACGTAGTGTGACAAATCAATTGCCATTGTTGGTGTGCAATGAATCCCATCTTTTTCGGCGCCATATATAACGCATCTCACTTTTGATTGGTTGGTAATATCACATGGCAAATCCGTCATATGAAATACCTTATCCTCCGCTTTTTTCTGTATTAGAGAATTCAATGAATTTCACTGAAAGTGAAATAACAAGTTGAGGGACCTAAAAAACCAAACTGGGAATTGGATTATCCAAGTAAGATATGTGTATCTTTTATGCTTTCTCTAGAAGCTTGTGAAGTTATGACCTCTAGTATTTTTCAGATTGAACCCAAACGAAACAATTATCTCCAAATTTTCCACCTTTGAGAGGAAGAATTTTCGAACGGTACTCCTGGAATGTTTTCCTCTAGAATGACTTGGTCAATGTCTTGTCCAAGAACAAATTGAATCTTCTTCACCAGGTGACTTCTCTAGGCCTTTTGTCCACTTGGTTTTCGGGTTTTTTATGGTAAGAGTGGCTGGAATGATATGGAAATATGAGAAGAAACTAAAGAATGCTAAAGATTTTTTTTTTCCACGAGCCTAACATAATTAAACATATGTACACTTTTTTCTCTTGCAACAGCAAAACCCGTGTTGATTGTGATACAAATGCATTTGTTCGCCCACCACAGCAATTGAACCAACCTAACGAAACGAGAATCGACTTTTTTTTTTCAAGTGCATCACAGAAAACGAATCGAGAGAAATTTTGGCACTATTGATAATGCCTTTTGATTTGTTGTGTACCCCGACTTCAATGTAGTGAATTCCGATGAAGTTGGAAGTAAGCCGTTGCGTTGCTCTTTGTTGGCTTCTATCTTTCCCTATTTTGCTAGTTAAAAGCCCTTTTTTTCTACCAAAAGTTACCTCTAGTCATTTAAGCTAATTTCAAACTTCAGAATCCCTACAAAACATGTTCATCAAGAAAAAGAAATGCAATATACAAAGCCAAATGAGTTCTCGATAGACATTGACAGAAAAGACGAGAGACCATGACACATAGACAGCCTCAATTCAGCTTCTGATCGAATAAATATTGAGTTAGTCAGTCAATGGTTTGTGGTCTATGGTCTTGGTCGTTGACAGAGTCCAAGCAGGGAAGAAGATGAAATGAAAATACTCTTCTCCAAGAGCAGGTGCTTCTCCTCCCACTCTTGTGGGGTCTGATGCAAATATGATGCAGAAAATTAGAGAGTCAGGACTATGCTGACCGGCTCATTCGGATTATTATATTCGCCTGGAGTCTCTTTAGCAAATCTTGCACTCCAATCACATCCCAGATGATTGGCCCCGAATGGTAAAGTAATTCAGTCTCTTTAGCAAATCTTGCACTCCTATCACACGAGTTGAATTAGTCCTGTACTTGGCCTCTCTTGGACGAGGCCCTGCTTTTCGATTCGTCTTCATCGAAACGTTATCAGACATTACAATAGATGTCCTGGTGTCCTCGCCCCACATGCGTTGATCTTGTCTGAAACATCACGAGCGTGAAAAGTAGTTGTACCTTGAATTCTAACCACTGAAGATGGCCATAAGAGGATTACCAAGAACCCATCGTATATCTTTGATTAGTTCATTGCACAAAGAAAGGACAAGGGTAAAATGGGTCTAGATACCAGAACTCTGTCGTGTTGATTATATTTAAGATAAGCCATAGGATTGCAGATAGAAATGACCAGTGAACGGAGCTGAAAGGACTCGATCATCAAAAGGAAAATTACCAACTCTGCTTTTGTTTTCGGTAGCTTGCTAGAGTGATCAAACCTTGGTGAGACCAAATCCATGTCTGAGTTCAATTCAAGCTCTTCCTCATCATGCTCTGTAGCACATGGACAAAGTCAATCTCAGCTTCTTATAAATAACCTACATGCTCGTTTCATCAGTATCATCATAGCAAGTCCAACCTTCTTTATTCATATCTCAGGCACTCTCACAAAGAATCACAAGCTCTTTTTGTTCTTTGAAGGATCATAGACAGATACATTGAAATGTCTCGGTCTATGACTTTTCTCATTCTCTTCTCAATCCTTGCACTTGCTCCAATGTGTTACTGTAGCAGAACCTATGGCGGTTACCTGTATCCCCAGTATTATGACTATTCATGCCCGCAAGCTGAGGATATCGTCAGGTCCGTTGTGGCAAAAGCTGTAGCCAAAGAAGCTCGGATGGCTGCTTCCTTGCTACGGGTTCACTTCCATGACTGTTTTGTTCAGGTCAGTGACCTGTTAAATTTTTCAGCTGCACAGTCACGTTTCATGTTAAAATGTACTGGTTAGGTGTACACAGTTGCATACATTTCAGTTGCAGTGCTCTGTGCATCTTTAGTTGCGTACATTATGTGGACACAGCTGCATGCATTTACTTGACAGTCAACAGAAGCTGAAGCAAAGGGCTTAAAATGAAGAGATACCATGTTCACAAATGTGCAAACATTATGGGTTGTATTCAACTGAAAAATTGTCCGGGTAATTTGTGCCAAACACAGTCTCTACCGTAACAGTTTCCCTAAAATAGGACACCGCCTCTGTTATGTTGCAGACACGAGTTGAGATAGTTTTTCATCTCTAAATCCCTTTTTCTGCAAACTTTCAGGGATGTGATGGATCGATACTCTTAGACAGCACTGGAACCATGCCCAGTGAGAAAAGGTCTAACCCGAATCGTAAGTCCGCTCGGGGATTCGAAGTCATTGAGGAAATAAAGGCTGCCCTCGAAGAGCAGTGCCCGCATACTGTGTCCTGTGCTGATATACTTGCTTTAGCTGCCAGAGACTCCACTGTTCTTGTGAGTGATTTGCTTAATTAGGCTTTCCTAAACTTTAAAGTAAAGTCATGGGTTGAATCGTTAATAACTTACATTTTGTTCTCTTCAGATGGGTGGACGTAGCTGGGAGGTTCCTCTAGGAAGAAAGGACTCGAGGGGTGCAAGTTTAACTCTTTCTAACCTCAACATCCCTGCACCAAATGACACTTTCCCGATCCTCCTGAACAAATTCAATCGCCAGGGGCTCGATATTATTGATCTCGTCACATTATCAGGTAAGATACGACTCTAACCTATAACGATCTACTCTTGCCTCTGGGTAGAATCTTGAAGCCTCTTCTATCTGACGTTTCCTACAAAAGGAAAACTTCCTATATGATGCAGCAATTTTCTTGTTGACCGGGTTGAATGAATTCAGGTTTTTCAAAACAAAAGAGCTCCTAATGCATTATCATTGCTTCATTCAAATAACGCTTAATCGAGAGAGAGAGAGAGAGTGGGTTTCATGAAATCACTGGCAAATTTCATATGATCATATAATCTGCTAGTGTCAGCAACAGTTTAAGCATTCAGAGTCATGTAACGCAAGTGTGGGGGTCTGGTACATGATTTTTCTCCCTGTACAGGAAGCCACACCATTGGCAATGCAAGATGCACCGCGTTTAGACAAAGGCTCTACGACCAGTCAGGGGACGATCAACCGGACTCCAGACTAGACCAGTCATACGCTTCCCAACTCCGTGCCACTTGCCCGAGATCGGGCGGTGATCAGAACCTGTTCGTCTTGGACAATGTCACTCCGACTGCATTCGATAACAGCTACTTCAAGAATTTGCTGGCTTACAGGGGCCTGCTGAGCTCTGACCAAGTGCTCTTCACCAGTAACAAGGAATCAATTGAGTTGGTGAAGAAATACGCAAAGGACAATGAAGTCTTCTTGCAGCAATTTGCAGCTTCAATGGTCAAGATGGGTAATATCTTGCCATCGACAGGATCGAGGGGTGAGATCAGGAAGATCTGCAGGAAGATCAACAGTTGAAACCAAGCACATAAAACTGGTGCTCTGATAGAAATTTGATGTGATTCGTTTTTTTCTTAGATCTATGTGAGGATTTCATTGTTTAACTGCTTCTGATTGATGTACACTAGATATGCTCTGGTGAGATTTCTTTCAATATTTTTGGCACGTAATAAAATTTATTCTTCAAGAGATACAATGAAATGATGGCATTTAATCTAAATAGTTAGAAAAACCAGAAGTGTAGCAGAAAATGCCTTTCAGGTTTGGTAATTTTGTGTATGTTGATAGAGATTTGGCAAAAAACTAAAGGTAACAAAAGAGTAGTTCAAATTTCAAATGGCTGAGGAGATGATGGGACAGGATCTAAAACAAAATCATTTCTTCAAAGTATTTCTAGGAAAATGGATTGCTTTTCCCCGCAAAACTGTTTGTTCAAAGGTAATTTTTCTCCACCTCTGATAGAGATATTTACACACATTATCACTGCCGTTGAATCGTCGACAGCGTGCTTTCAAACTCACATGTAACTAGTAAAGCATGTGTTCCAACCTCAGATCATACGCGTTTGAGATTAATTATTCAGGTTCCCAAGATAACTTGGCAGGCTAGTTCAGTCAACCAGTGAATCCAGGATGCTCAATAAAAACACGCTGCGAGCTTTATGGACCCAAAGCTCAAGATTAAAGTTGAGCAAAGCGAGGGAAGACATCAGGAAGAAAATGCACGATTCATTCCACAAAGGACCAAAGAAGCATATGACTATGAAGACAATCTCATTCTTTTGTTTAACTGACATTGACGCGTACACTGCACAGTGGGGAGAGTGGGGGAGGTAATGGCACGTTGAGAAACTTTCTGCAGTATGATCAAAGACCAATCAAAGTTGTGAATCAATAGAAAGTTTATGGAAGAAGTTCAGAATTTCATCGCAAACTTGTTGCGCTCTCTCCTCATGGATGAAACGGTGCCCATCTAGAATGACGACCTCGACATTGGGAACGAGGTTCTTGAATATGTTTCCTTGTATATAGTCTTTGGCACCGGCTGAATCGAAACCATGCTCCTTGTTGCCGACCATGAACTTGGTAGGCACTGTGATTTTTGCCCCATCCCATGGCCCGAGAAGCTCCCAATTCCTGCTTCCATTAAATACACAGCTGAACTCATCTCCCATGTTGATGACATTTTATTGAATGGGGTCAATTTTCTTACGTATGCAGTTGAGCAAAACGATAGCAGTTCGTTAACAAAGCCAACTGACACATGGTCGAGTTGCAGTTCTTTCTAGGAAAAATTATTTGTAGAGAGAGAGAGAGATCTTTTAGATACTCACAAGTCCATAGCTCGGTAATAGTTGAGAGGGCCAGTGAAACCCGACTCCTGGAACTTGTCGGCATAGACCTGCAAATCTTCTTCAGTAATCCAGGAGGGCAATGTGGCCGGAGTTTCCAGGTAGTCAATGATCTCCATTCCGGGAGGAGCAATTAGTATCTCCTTTTTGTTGTGCAAGAGCAGCTTCTTCATCACCGTCAAATAGTCATATCTTGCAAATGCCTGCTCCGCTCTTCCCGGCTTCTGTTGTATCCAACAGCATGTGGCAGAGCAACATTAATGAAACTTGAAGAGTGAGTGAGGACATTGATACTCAGGTACTCACACAGTAGTTATCTTGCCAATCAAAAATTTGTGCCACGCTCATATTTAAGGCAATTCTAAGCGATTTACATGCTGAAACTGACTTTGTTTATGACTCCATCTAATGATTTACTGGAAAACACCAACAAAATGTCCACAAATTACATTGGTCGAAACTATAAACAGTGTAATGGACTATTAGGATCTGCGTCAACTTAGAAAGTCAATGTTTTCATCATATGAACTCAATTGAAATTTATTTGAAGCCCGGTGGAGGGAAGTACTTAACATGCTTGAATTTGAGGCAGTTCTGTTATTTGTTCAGGTTATCATCTGAGCTCAAGCCTGAACCAGAACCACAACATTCAGAACACTTCCATACGTTGATGTACTCATCCTAACATGCTTCAGTGACTTGCTACATCGGTCTAGTGCATGACTCAGAATCAAGCTTCAGACTCAACCATGCCAAACACAGGTGAAGCTAAATGAACATTAACAACAACTGAGCTAACAGCTCATTGGTCGAGATTGATGCAAAGTCCCTGCGAGCAGAGTTGAACAGAACCCCAGTTGGGTGCAAGCAACTCGACTCCATTTTTTCTGTGAAAAGCAAAAAAGGTACCTGAAATTGAGTGATGAAGAAACCATCTCCAAGAGGCTCGTACGATTCGAGAATTCTGGTACCTGGAGATCTGGGGGAATATGGAGAAGACAGAGCAACCAGACCCTTCACCAAATCAGGCCTGAACAAGCTCAGGAACCATCCTGCAACTGCTCCCCAGTCATGCCCCACCACAAATGCCTGATCAAACCACATAATCGCGTCCTTAAATTTAGAGCATGACTTCGATATACCAACCAAGAACACTGAAGCCGTGCATCTTGTGATGTCCATATCATTTACAGATTGTATGTCAACTGGGAGCATTGGTTCTTTTCGTATAATAGTACTAGTTCATCGTAATCATCAAAGTTTTTCTACATACGATGGCAGCAAGATCGGCCTTAAAGCATTCAATAATTCAAACCTGCCCAGAAAATACAAAACTTTTCTATTTGCTAATTGATATGGTAGCTTTCTTGCAATACCCACAATTTCAATTTTCAAATCCCCCTACTAATTTTAGTATCTTTACGAGATGCTTCATAAGGCTCTCTTAAAATTTTGTTCATAAGTATATCGAGAGCATCGGCTACTAGAATTTGAAACAATTCTTAACAAGATCCTGAAAAGCAAGAACCGTGGCGAGAATTCGGATAAGCAGTCGCCAGGAGGACGAGGAGGGGGAGGCGGCCGGAGATGGAGGAGGGCGAACCTGGCGATGACCGAGGTGGTCGAGGAGGCCGACGAGGTCGCCGACGAGGTGGGGGATGGTGTAGGCGGCGGGGCTGAGGGGGGAGTCGGAGTCGCCGAAGCCCCGGAGGTCGGGGGCGACGGCGCGGAAGCCGCGGTCGGCGAGGAAGGCCATCTGGTGGCGCCAGGCGTACCAGGTCTCGGGGAAGCCGTGGAGGAGGAGCACCAGGTGGGGGCCCTCCCCTTTCTCCGCCACGTGCATCCATATCCCGTTCGTCCTCACCCTGCTGTGGCTCACCTCGTACTCGAACGGCAACGACGCCATGCCCGCGATCCGTACGGCGAGATCCTCGGATGACGAGACAGGCGATGCGATCGATGTCGCGAAACAGAGAGAGAGAGAGAGAGAGGACGAGGAAGGGAACTGTACTTTTGTCGGGACAGAGCAGGAAGACGGTGATGACATGACATGGAGGCGGCGGAGTAAAAGTCAAAGATGACGACTTTTGACTTTTTTTTCTCCAACCGTCCGACGTGTCGGACTGGCAGGAAGTTTGTTTGGAGCGCGCAATTTTCTCGGAGATGGAGACGTAGGAAAGCAGCTCCCGGGATTGGCTGACGCGATGACAAATAAACAGAGAAAAATATTTGAAGTGCGGTAGGAATTCTATTTGAATTTTTCTCGTGACAAACGGAGTCCAGGATATATAAAGGGTAACTCAAACTAATTCAAGAACTTAATGAAGAAAATCACATAGATGAGCTTCGGCCAATGGTCATTAAATGAAGTATTCGTGATTTTGAATTCGATTTACATTCAGTCTTATTCATTCCTCCAAATATATATGATTAATTTTTAAAGGATAAAAAGGCTTCGATAGGATCCATATGATTTGATTATCATCATCAATTTAATTTTCAATTTTTTCTCAATTTTCTCCTCATTTTCAAAAGCTGCGTCGAACGGCCACGATCATTCGAGCTTTGGATCCACCAAAGCAGAATCAAGTCCCATATGGTTTTTATCTTCTTCCGCTGTCATTATAGAAATCTCAGTGTAGGGCCCAGCCTATTCAGTTCGGCCCACCTCTAAACCCCAATAATTAACCCCACTATTATCATCTAAATAATTAAAAAAAAAAACAAAAAGCTTCAATGGGACCCATCATAATTTTTTAATAAAACCACCGGAAAGAGGGTCTTTCTTTGACAATTTAATATTAATATTAATAAGTTCATTTTACATCGTAGGCCGCCTTCTAACCATAAAAAAGGGACTTTTTTTCACACCTTTTTTTGCGCGCACTAGTTAAGAGGACAAATAAGATAGAAGAAAACGAGTACTAGAGGAGGATGTCATAAGAAGCTATATATGCCCTTTTGGATGTCATGAGTAAAAACATTTTCCTCATTTCAAATTTTGGCTATTGACGTTGTAAAAGATATTAAAAATCTAAGATATTAAAGAACAGTATAAAATTACTCGAACTTCTTACTAATTAGCTATTTAATGTTGTTGATGCCGTTTATTTTAGGGCTTTCTATATATAAAAAAAATTATAAATAATATATTAGATGTCAGGGTTGGTCCGAGTTGGACCAATCCTAAACTCTCAAAATCGAGGATTAACCTGTACAATGTTGGTTCAGAAATTTTAGAATTAAGGACAAATCTAGTCTCCCTAGAAATCGGACCAAGAATGACAGAATTGAGCTAGTCTAGGGTTGACCCTAGACTAATGCTCACCCTTAGTGCGCACTATCTTAAAATCAATCAACTGAGTTACCAACTAATAAATCTCGTTCTTATCATTGATTGTATGCATACCATGTGACCCAAACCCAAATAATAGTTCTCGCGTCACTGGCACTCTCTCGTAGAATGGAGTCGCCATTTCTTTTGTGTTTGTATTCCGGCTGTTATAGATTTCTATCACGATGGTTTATTCATCTTCCAATCGACTCATCTCCCCCACTAAATTTCAAGTATTTTTAAATCTCACATGTGGCTTTTTGAAGATTCAATGTGGCTTCTGAAAGTCACAATTTCTTATCAGTCCTTATAAATACGTGCATGATGTTTGAACTACATTAAATAGACCTTTTACTTGAGAAAACAAGCTTAACCGCCGCTTATATTTTCATCTTGCAGATTTACCTCAAAGATACAGAGAGTCTCTCCGGGCAATTACGCCAGGCTTACCTCCGTTTCTCCATAATTATACTACTCATCAGCTGCATGGTAATTTCGAGGATCGTGGGATGGCCTTTTGCGCAAAATTTTTTATCCTTGTTTTACGAATATCATTGTCTCTCTTTTCCAGTGATATACGAATATTACTGGTTTTGCAGTGCCCCGGACTTTTGTTTAGCCATTGTACATGGCACGCTTGCTGGTTTTGTGGGCATTACTGTCGTCTCTGATATTAATGAGAAGTCTTATTCTACAAAATTGCAGTCCTTAGTGGGGTAATAGATTGGTAATATTAACCGTCCTCACCGTTAAATTTTTTAACTGCTTGTTCCCTTCTAATAGACAGGCGTCGGGGAGGTTCTAATATCGACCCCACCGCGAGGGAGGATAAGGTGAATCGAGGTTTCCTGCTCTGGTCGGTCTCGCCCCACCCATTTGCATGCTCATGTCTATTTCATCATGGGAAGATAGTTGTTTTTGCTGCGACATCTCCTTCTCTCTTTTCTTGCTGCCGAGTTCAGCAGGTGAGGATTCGCATTAGGAAACTCTGCAAAGCATTGGAGGAAGATTTTGATTTGCAATGTTAAGGGCTTGGTTAAGTTGAGCTAGCGGTTGGCCACCAGCTGCATGTCCTTCGCGGGGCAGTACGCGGAAGATCAAAATGTTCAATAACAGTCATGCATCACGTGCAGCCTTGTGAAACATCGTGTATAGATGGAGCAAAATGTTTGGTCGGTGCGCACACCTCGTGCCAACTGTTCAGACATGGATGAGAAATTGTGAACATGGTGGTCATAAATCGCATCAGCTAACGGCGATATGGTGTAAGATATACTCGCTCCCATGAATTTTTTATCATGGTGATGACTTCATTCATGGATTTGGCAAGCAAATTGGTGTTCAAGAAAATAATATGCTTATCCATTGAAATCAAAGCAATCGGCTCAATGCTTCGGAATTGCTTCAATTTCTTTTGGCCTTATCATCACTTTACTTGTTATAGCAAGCCAAATCAGTTAATTCTATATTTCATAAGTCATGTCGGGCTGGTGATGCATGCTGGACAAAGCGTGAAAATCACAGTGATTAAAGTGAGGTTCATTGGATTTAAATTTGGAGCGGTAATTGAGAAACTAAGCTTTAACTTCTAGCCTATGTTTTGATCTTCTCAATTAAAGTAGGTCATACTCATGCTAGTACGAATGTTGGAATATAATGGGTAAATATAGAGGATCGATTGACAATCATGCATCAAAAAATGAGATTGCAAATAATGTGCCGCGTATGTTTGGAGAAGCGTGCTGCTTTTTTATTCCTTGTAATATTATGCAAGGTAAATAGGTGCTTCGGAATTTGTTTCCTGTCCGAAGTTAATGCTTATATAATGGCGGCAGTTCTAAGGGTGATGCTGAGGTGAATTTAAGGCTGATGCTACTTTGCCTTGCCCTCTCCCTCGCTCCCCTCCAACCCCACCTCCACCCCCACCCCCGGCGCCAAAAAAAAAAAAAAAAAAAAAAAAAAAAATCCTAAGTTACAACACCCCGATCTTTGCGCCTTTCGGTGCCAACAGTCGAGTTCAACGATGGAATTTTTCCTGCTCCCCGAAAACATTCGTGAACTGGGGAAGGAGTGGGAGCTTCGGTTTCTCGTCCTCCTCAGCCTGTTCCTCCAATTGACCGTTGCGTCTCTGGGCAGCCAGAGGAAATCCATCGTCAGGAGCTGGATCCAAGTCATCCGGACCACGTACATGGCCGACTCCATCGCGACCCTCACGCTCGGCATCCTCTCGAACCGCCTGGCCAACATCAAGGAAACCAAGGGGATGATTGACCCAAAGAGCCAGATCGCAGCGTTTTGGGCGCCGTTCCTTCTCCTCCACTTGGGCGGGACCGACCAGGTCACTGCGTGTGCCCTGATAGACCTCGAGCTATGGCAGAGGCAGTTGGTGCAGCTTTGCATTGAGGTTGGACTAGCGTGTTACATATACTCCATGGCCTTCTCGGGGTCTTTTACACTGTCGATATTAGCGGCGGCATGACCCTGGTGGGGTTCATCAGTTATGCAGAGAGGACGTTGTATTTGTATTGGGCGAACAAAGGTCCACTTCGAGATTCGACGCTTCCGCGTCCTGATGTCGGTCCCATATACCCCAGGATAATGTTGCTGTGCACTCTGAAGAAAGAGGAGGGTTACCGGTTTGGAGTCGACTAAATCACCTAGATTTCGCTTCCGGAGGATCTCTCGGTGAACAGCCGTCAAGATCCTGTGGTCCAAGCCTATGAGTTGTTCGAGATCTTCAAGCTTCTCTTTGTGGGCCTGGCCGCCAACTCTGTTGACCTGGACGTCAGCAGGTGCATGTTCATGGACCGGCGCATGGTATCGGACGGGGCTTTTGACATCGTAGAGATGGAGCTCGGGTTCATGTGCGATCTGCTCTTCAGCAAGGCCCCGTTGCTGAAGCGTGCTTAGGGCATCGTTCGTTGGGTCATCAGTCTCTCGGTGCTGTGTGCCGTGTTGGTATTCTTCTCCTTACAGGATAAGAAGGATTACACCAAAGTTTGACATCTGTATAACTTTCTTGCTGATAAGTGTGGCTATACTTCTAGAAATTTACTTGCATCTTCAAGCAATTTCTTCCGGTTGGTTCCACCGCTGGCGGCTTCAGAGACTCGGGAGATCCGCAGTTTCGTCTGCCATCGCTCTTCTCCAGTTCAGCCCAAGCCGAAGACGGTTGAATGCCGAGGCCCAGTTCAGCCTCCTGAGATCATCTATCAGGAGAAGAAAATGCTTCTTCCGTCACCCGAGGTTTGCCAACTTGCACGTCATGGTGGACAGGAACTTCTACATCAGTCACAAAAATTTCAGCCCAGGCTTCAAAAGATTGATCTTCGATCGCATGAGGGACATGGCCAAAAATCTGGAACAGACCGTCGGATTGAAAAGCAGCCTGGCGAGTCTTAAGCTGGAGGCGAGCGATCTAATGAAGAGGTCGAACTGCCGTCATCTGAGCTGGAGTTTGGATGAGATTGAGTTTGACCAGAGCATCCTCATCTGGCACATCGCGGGGCAGCAACTGAGCTCTGTCACTACCAAGACAGGGGCGGGATGCAGGGGAATGACATCATGAAGTCCCAAATGAGTACGTTTGTCTCAGAGTACATGCTCTATCTTGTAGTATTCTATCCTTCCATTTTGCCAACAGGGATAGGGGTGGTCCGATTCGAAGACACTTTGGTCGAATCTCAGATGTTCTACGACGACAAGCTAGCGACGTCGTCGAAGAAGGAAGGCAGCATCTCATCGGTCGTCATCGAGTGGACGCATAAATTATTCAAGAAAGAGGCACGTGTCCACTCCTGCTTTGGCAGCTGCAAAGAGGAGCACAAGTCGAGAGAGTCGAGTATTCTGCTTCAAGTGAGAACTGAACTCCCCGCATGGAAGCTGCGCGGAGACAAAAAGCACGTCGGTGCTGCTCGACGCGTGCCACCTCGCTGGCCAGTTGAAATCAGTCGACACGTGGGACATCATCTGCAACGTCTGGGTGAGGCTGCTGGTTTATGCGGCTTGCGAGTGGAAAGGCTATGAACACTGCGAGAGCCTGAGCAGAGGAGGAGAGCTTCTCACCCATGTTTGGCTTCTCATGGTGCATCTCGGCGTAGTGCAGCCGGTACAAACTTCCGGAGCACCAGTCATTACCAGACTAATCGTGAAGTAGAAGTTTCAGGTGGAATGTGTCATTTGGTTAAACGTGATGTTTAATTTTGGGTGAGATAAATAAGTTGAAATCATCATCATGTTGAGATGGTGAGAGGTTGAGTTTATTTCAGTACGTGTTGCACTATGGAGTCGAGTCAGAAATAATGAATACGTGTGTATCAGTTGTTGTTCACCTGAGGCATTCCGCTGAAGCCAAGCCAAGTTGGGACGGGAGAACTTCGAGTCCCCTCTCGAAATGGTTAGTAACTTCCCTACCTATCCGCAATTAGCCACTCCCCAAAGTGGCTCATGTCTTTTCTCATGCATGATTTGGTTAGTAACTCCTTAACGTAATCGACTTTAGCCCCGGTTTGTAATTTTTTAATTTTGAGATAGTAAATATATATGCGAGGCCGAGACTAGTAATTTCTTAGGAAAATGGAAAAAAAAAAAAAAACAAGTATAGATAAAAAATTTCTATGTAAAATCCAACAAATAAATGAAAAGAAAAGAGAGCTTTTTTGGTTTTCGGTTTTTTTTTTTTTTTAATTACAAATTTTAGATCTCTCTATAGACAAAAGGAAAGGGTTAATAAAGACACAAATCAAATCATATGTTACAAAATCATTGCAAATTGATGGCAGTCATAATTTCCATTAGAGCCATCATAAAACGAGGGTGTGAATATTTCAAAACCATCGAAATATCCGATAGAATGTTGGTGGCTTCTGTGATGGCGGTGGCCGATAATGGTGGTCCCCTGGCGGACCAACGAAACTTGTGGGTTGTGCGGGAGCAGTTTTCGATTGGGAACTTGAATGCGTAGATGGTCATTCGGTGGAGTCAATGCACAAAGTTTGTGTTCAGAGTTTTTTAGAACAAAACGATGAATTGAAAAGAAAATTAGATAATAAAAAATAAATGAATAAAAGAAATTAACAAATGGGTTAATGGGGATTGGGCTGATTCTATTTCTAATTGGTTTGGGGTTTGATTTAAAACGGGCTTGACTGAGCTCCAACTGTTTGGGCTAAGTTCGATTCTCTATACGAAATGGGTTCAGTTCAATTGAGGAGGTTTGACATAAGATCCTAGTAATGTCCCAAGCTTAAGAGCCGAAACCCATGAGACCAAAGATATGGCCCATGATCGAGCTGGGCCGAAGAGTCCAGTCCCATTTCGGACTGGGCCCAAAGGTCCGACCCGATTCCCCCATTTCCAGATAAATAATAAATGAACAAATCCGAAAATGCAAATTTGGAAACTCAGTTAAGGAAAAAAAAAAAAAAAGCCTTCATTAGGTTGTTAGATTTTTTGTGTTAGGCTATGTTTGTGTTTTCAGAAAATGAATGATTTGGAAAATATTTTCCTAAAAATGAAGGTTTGTATTGCATATAAAAAAGAATGAACAAAAATTATTTTTATCGTTCCTGAAAATATCAACATGTAAATTGTTACCGATAATGAAAGGTTTCCCGGTGACTGATAATTTTAACCGGTACACGTGATTTTTTTTACAAAAATATTTTTCAAATCACTTATTTTCAAGAAACAAAGAGAGCCCAAAGGTATATTGAGTGCGACTCTACTAAATCCAAGAACTTAAAGAAGAAAATCACATATATGAGCTCCAACTCGCGATTGTTCAATGAAATATTCGCGATTTCAATATTCGAATTTAATTTGACATTATATCCTTTTCATTTCTCCAATTATATATGGTTAATTAAAAAAGAAAAAACGACTTTAACATAATTCATATGATTCAATCATCATCATCAAATAATTATTGAGTTCCAAATTTTAGAAATCAAAAACCACCCAAGACCGACCAGTTTGGTCTGATTCCAATGCTCACCCCTAATATGAGCTCCAACTCAAGGTCAATCAATGAAACATATGCGATTTCGATACTCGAATTCAATATGATATTCGTCTTTTTCATAAATAAATAAATAAATAAATAAATAAATAAATAAATAAATAAATAAATAAATAAATAAATAAATAAATAAAGAAACGGCTTCAATAGAGTTCGTATGATTCGACCATCGTCATCAAATAATTCCCAATTCTTTTCTCCATTTTCTATTCATGTCCAGATCGAATAGCCGGGATCATTCGAGCTTGGGATCCGACAGAGGCAAATCTAGTCCGGAAATGATTTTTATCTTCTTCTGCTGTCTTTTTATAAACACGTCCAAATCCCAGTGTAGGCCCAGCCATTACAGTCCGACCCACCTCTATGCCCCCAATAATCCGCTCTCATCATCTAAATAATTTATTAATATATTAATAAAAAAATGCGGGAACCATCGTAATTTTTATAATAAAATCACCAAAACGAGGGTATTTTGATGGCTCATATTTGGCTCAATTTTTTTGTTATCTCTGCAGCTCCTAGTCCAACCAACAACGATCGAATTAATTATTTTAACCCATGAGAGTAAAGAAGGAATACTAATAAGATGCATGTGTAAAACTGTTATACTAAGGGACACCATAGATTCTTTTTTTCTTCTTCTTTTGGTCAGGGACACCATAGATTTCACGAGCAAAGGATTTTACCCGACTAGTTTTATTTTTATCATTTTTATTATGACAGATACTTTCTCTCCTGTCTCACGGTCAAGCAAAGAATTTTTATTTTTATTTTTTGGGTCGAGTCAAGCAAAGAATTTACAAAGCTTGTTGTGGACAAGAGAGACCATACCGGAAAAAAGCATAGGCAAATGAAGAATATATAGAGAGAGAGGGGGGGACTAGGATGTCCCCACAAAGCTAATTCAATCCAAGCCAACAAGCCGACATACACACACGACCTTGCTTGAAACAGATATATTGACCACCCATGGCTGATTCCAGCACGAGAAGCTACACGATGGCCGCTGAAGCCGCCGCCGAGATCGTGTCACAGAAGCTAGATATCCTTCTCTCTCGCCCGGAGTTGGTTGGGTGCTTTCCGATGGAAAGCCTCGTGAAGGACGCCAAGGCAAACCTGGCCAAGATCCAACGATTCTTTTCCGGTGAAGGCAGAACGTCCAACGACACGGAGGGGGCGGGGCTGCTCCTCCGAGTCCTGTACGATGCTGAGGAATTCATTGACAAGTTCCACGTCAAAGTGGCTCGGGGGAGGCACGAGGCCCTGCACGCACCCATAAGGCCGCTCGCCACGCTCGTCCACAAGTGCATGCTGTGGAGGGACATGTCCAATTTGGTGAAGGCCATGAGGGAGTTTTGTCAAGATCAGTACTTGTCAGACAAGGAGGAGGCCGGGGGCGAGACGAAAAAGGAACCTGCTAGTGCTCCTCGGGAAGGCCAAAAATTGGCGAGACTGACTAATTTCTGGGACCCGCAAGCGTCGATGAACTTCGTATGGCATGGGACTCAGAAAGAGAAAATTGTGGAGCGGATCAGGAAGGGAGTGGAGATTAAGGAAAAGTCGGAGAACGTCCATAAGATTTCGATCTCAGGAGAGAAAGGCGCCGGCAAGACGTTCCTCGCGAGATGGGTCTACAGGGAAGCAATGTACCTGGGCTTCAACACGCAAGCTTGGGTCCACGTCCCGGCCATCAACGACCAGCGGGAGTTCCTGTTCGAGATACTGAAGCAAGTGGACGAGGTAGAAAGGGGCGCGATGGATTTCGATGGGATAAGGGGAATGCTGAGCCAGAAATTGGCCAACAAGAACAGGTTCCTCTTAGTGTTGGATGACGTGCGCCAGTCTGACGTAGAACTCTTGAAAGGGTTAGCGATGATCATCCAGCTGGACACTTCGCAGGGCCACATAATCACCACAACTCAAGACAATAGGATGGCCGAGCTCTGGGACGAGGAAGAGCCGATAGAGCTAAAAAGATTGGGCGAGGACGAAAGCCAGAAGATGCTTGATATGAAGTTGTGTAGAGGACCCCAAGGGGAGGATAAAATCCTGAAGAAGATTCCCGCCTTGCCACTCTGTATATCCTTACTCGGCGGGTTACTGTCGTATGCTAAAGAGGACGAACGTGCAGCGTTGGCGAAATATGATTTTATGATGTCGGTATCAGATCTACTAGAATTGAGTTACCATAGACTGCCGGTCCATCTAAAACCGTGTTTCATCTACATGGCTTTGTTCCCCGTGGCATCCCCAATTCCGACAAGAAGGCTAGTGAGGCTGTGGTTGGCTGAAGGCTTATTGGATTCGCATTGTTCCAACAGAGGAATGGAAACGACTCCCGAGGAAGTGGGAGAGACTTTCATTTTGGAGCTTGCGGATAGAAACGTGATCGATGTGGTGAGCTGGAGGGCAGATGGATCCCCCAAAGCTTGCCAAATGCTCACCTCTCTGAATGACTTTATTCGCCCGGCCGCGATTAGCACGAGGTTTCTCCACATACATAACGCTAGCGAGTCTAGGAATGAGCTCAACCCAACCGGCCAGCAACAACAGCTGCCGGACGCACCTTTAGAGAAGACCAAGGTCCGGTGGCTAGCAGAGCACACAAACGTAGTCAGTCGCGTCCGCGACAGCAGCCAACCCAATTTGAAGCCCATCCAGGTCCGCTCGTTTCTGTCGTTCTACCTAAGGAGAGGCATGCTCACCAAGGACATCAGCATATTCCTTGGGAACATGACCTCCAAGGCTGACTATAGCTTACTAAGGGTGCTTGACTTGGAAGGTGTGTATAAGCCATCCTTGGGAGGCGTGCTTCGCAAGCTGGTGCTCCTAAGGTACCTAGGATTGAGATCCACGGTGTTGGACTCGATCCCAAGGGAGGTTGCGGATTTGCAATATCTCGAGACTCTTGACATAAAGCACACTCACATCACTCTTCTGCCGAGTTCCTTGTGGAAGGCGAGGAACTTGAGGCATCTGCATCTCAACTGGCTCTACATCGACTTGAAGAAGATCCTCAAGGTTTGTGACGACAATGTTATGGCCTTGACTAAACTCCAAACCTTAAGCGGACTGATTACCGGTGAAGTGAAGGAGAACTCGATGATGGGCCACATGAGCAGCTTGACCACGCTCAAGCTTTTCTTGCAACACTCGGATAAGGACACCTCAGGCGCCGCAGGAAAAGCAGTAGCCGATTGGATTAGCTTAAGGCTCACCAATCTCCAGTCTCTGACCTTTGGGGTGATCCAAGAAGCCACTGAAGAAACCGAGCCCGCGGCTGCCAAAGAAACCAAGCCTACGCTATCGCTGTTACCGGGATTGGTGTTGGGTAAACATCACGAACTGTTCGAGCTTTACTTGCTGGGCCAGCTCAACAGACCCATCTGGAGACAGCTCTTACCCGGCTCGCTCCGGGTTCTGACTCTGTCGAATTCGAAGGTGGAAACCGACATTATGCCTGAGTTGGGGGGTCTGCTGAGGAACCTGAGGACACTCAGGCTCTTGGCCTACTCCTTCCTATGCAAAAACGTGTGCTTCGCCAAAGATGGGTTTCCGAGCCTCAAGATCTTGAAGATTTGGAAGCTGCCTCAGCTTGAGAAGGTGACTATTGTACCAGGAGCAATGCTACATCTCAAAGAACTCGAGTTTAGGCACCTCGATGCGATGACAACTGTTGAAGGGATCGAGGGCTGCAACGAATTGGAGAATATATGTGTGGAATCCCAAGACCATACTCTTGTTGACCAACTAGAGAAGAAGATACTACACGTTCAAAAAGTCACCAAGAGGCCTAGATCTTCGGACAATAAGGAGGATGACAGGTATGGAACAATATTAAACCTCAAACATGTTCTTTTACGATGATGATGAAATTGTTTTTATAGACTTGATAATTTCAATAATTACTTATCAGGGACGAAAAAGGAGAGATTTTTTGCCTGCGAGTTGAAAAGTAAGTCCCAATCTGTGAATGACGACATCAGGTATGGGACAAAAAGGAAAGATGACCATCTGAATGTTGAAAAGCACCAAGAGGTCGAATCCGGACAACAACAGCAGGCATGGAACATGTCCTCTACACATGGTGATGAAAATGTTTTTATAGACTAGATAATTTCTCATTATTGGATAAGAATTACGTTGACACCTTTCACCAGACTAAGTCAATACATCTTAAGAGACTATGAAGGCCACAATTAGTCCTGCTAAATAAAACAAAATCACATGGGCAGTATTTTTGACCTCTTTGTGAAATGTAATATTGGGTTCAAAAGTAACATTTGGAACCAACCGTACTCCCCATAACCAACGCACATTGAGTGAGCCTTCCACCTAGCTCACATACAAGACACTGAAGAAGAGATAATCAGATTTTTTTTTAACAGTAGTTAAAACCTTTGCTTTACTTACCATATCATTGAAGCTTCTCATGTAGAAACAAATCTACAAGGTTTGCTTCCTGTTTCCCGTAATGAGTACTATTAGGAAATCCATGTGTTTGTGTGAAGCCTACTTATTTAGAGGTTTCTTGTTTCTTGCACTCCTAATAATGATGACAAGGACGCTCTTCCTTGAATACAAGTCACTACAATAATCTATGGAGTTGAATATATGTATATGTCCCATTCTCCCACCCCCGCCAACCTCTCTCTCTCTCTCTCTCTCTCTCTCTCTCTCTCTCTCTCTCTCTCTCTAAGTGTGCAAACAAAAAAAATTGTGTAACTATTATCTTATGTGTTGAACTGACATGATGCCATACATCCAATGCAAGATATTTCAATCTTAGGCATCTATGTCAACATATGCTCAATCCAATGAGGTCCGAAAAGCACAAGAGCTAAAAAATGAAAATGATTAAATGAGGGAAAAGTGCCAAAAAAGTCTTAAACCTTTTGTCCTTGTGCCGATTTAGTCATAAACTTTTTTTTTGGTGCCGATTTAGTCCTAAACCTTTTTAAGTTGTGCCAATTCAGTCCTTTCCGGCCAATTTGGCCGGATTTTGCTGACTGGACACCGGCCGACTGACGTGGACAACTTTTACTAATATTTTAATATTTTTTTTATTTTTTTTATTATTTTATTTTTTATTCTGCTCTTCTTCCTCCAGCTGGTCGCTGGACCTCGGCGACTGGCCAGAGGCGACGGCTAGCGAGGTCGACCTCGACCTAGCCGGCCACGTCGCCAGTGGCCGCGGGGGCGGCCTTGCGCGGGCGGCGAGGCTCGCCCGCCCGCGCGAGGCCGCCCTCGAGGCCTGGGCGGTGAGGCTCGCCCGCCCCGCGCGAGGCCGCCCTCGAGGCCTGGGCGGCGAGGCTCGCCTGCCCCGCGCGAGGCCGCCCTCGAGGCCTGGGCGGTGAGGCTCGCCCTCGTTGGATCTGATGAGGGTTGAGCCTTGCCCATGGCCGGTGAGGGCGAGCCCCGCCAGCTTGCCGGATCTGGCGCGTGAGGGGGTTCGAGCAGGGGGAGAGAGTTGGAGGGGGTAGACCGCCGGCCACCGCACCTGAGCCGCAGCCGTCGGCCTACGGCGGCGCCTGGTTTCAAGCGCCGAAGCTCCGGTAGGCCTCGGTCCTTTTTTGTGCCTTGCGTTGGTCGAACCAGGCGGAAGCTCGCGGTCTTCAAGGATTCGGTTCGAGATCCGAGGGCGTTCGATGCGGCGGGACACCGAGAGAGAGAGAGATCGAGAAAGAAAGAGAGAGAGAGTCCTCTCTGGCCAAGCGGAGGAAACCCCGGCCACGTGAGACCACCGCCGCAATGCTGCCGCCCGATGCCGTCCACCGCTGCTTGCTGACCCGCCGCCATATCCGGCGAGCTGGCGCGGCTCGCCCTCGCCGCCCAAGCCTCGAGGGCGGCCTCGCGCGGGGCGGGCGAGGCTCGCCCTCGCCGGATCTGGCGAGGTCGAGCCTTGCCGGCCATGGGTGAGGCTCGACTCTCGCTAGATCCGGCGAGGGGGAGCCTCGCCGCCCGTGCGAGCCGCCCCGTGGCCATTGGCGAGGTGGCTGGCGAGGTCGACCTCGACCTCGCCGGCCGTCGCCTCTGGTCGGTCGCCGAGGTCCGGCGACCGGCTGGAGGAAGAAGAGCAGAATAAAAATTTAAAAAATTAAAAAATTAAAAAAATAAAAATAAAAAATTCAAAAATAAAAAAATTCAAAAATAAAAAAATTCAAAAATATTAAAATATTAGTAAAAGTTGTCCACGTTAGCCGGCCGGTGTCTAGTCAGCAAAATCCGGCCAAATTGGCCGGAAAGGACTGAATTGGCACAACTTAAAAAGGTTTAGGACTAAATCAGCACCAAAAAAACGTTTAGGACTAAATCGGCACAATGACAAAAGGTTTAGGACTTTTTGGCACTTTTCCTGATTAAATGAAGTTGAGGAATCACAATTAATGAGTGCGTGCCGCATGAGTCATGAGTTAAATTACTAATTTAGTCAGCCACAACCTTTTAAATAAATAATAAACCGTGTAAGAGGATGGAAGAAATAGAAACATTATTATAATAGTCCAATTAACATCAATCAGGCGCCAATGCTTATCTTGAAGAGCCTAGACCGGCAAGCCCTCAAATGTTCATGAGTAAATTACAAAGTTTTTGAACAATGATCTACTACATCTAAATCACATATATATTACCAGTCAAAAAGAAGTCGGGCCATTTCAGATAGTTGGAGGAACAATTTCTTACCATTCTGCAGAAGTATCCAAAACAAAGCATCACAAGAATGACATCATAGTCCTTTCCCACTTGCGCAATTTTGTGCTGGATCGAAGTAAATTTGTTAAGAGAAGAATAGGAGGAGTGCCATAGTTTTTGTATGGCATTCATTTAGGTGTCATAACTTTTTTTTTTCGTTCACTTAAGTGCCACAACAGAGTAAAATTAATCATTTGAATGCCAATTCCGACAACTCATCCTATATGGATTTTTTTTTTCCTTTTACTTTTTTTTTTTCACTTTCTTTTTAGGGCTAGCGATGGTTATCAACAACCCTCGTCGACTGCGAAACCTTTGCCTTGATTAGGTGAGGGTCGCCTTGCCCTTAGTCGCAAAGACCTTGGGCAAGGCCGCAAAGGCCTTACCAAACCTAGGCAAGGCAATGTCGCTTGTGGCCATCTAGAGTTGGCTAGGGCCTTTGCAGCCTCGCCTGTGGTTGGCGAGGTCGTGATGCCCTCATTGAGGGCTTTCGTTGCCAAATCTAGGTGAGGGCATCACAGTCTCGCCGCCCTCGCCTAGGGCCTTTGCGTCCAAATCTAGGCAAGGGTTCCACAGCCCAAGGCTCTCGCCAGCCCCTAAAGAAGGGTGGGGGGGGAAGGGAGGAAGGGGAAAGTAAAAAAAAAAAATTCAAAAAAATAACGAAATAATTAAAATATTAAAAATTATCAACGTCAATGAAGCCATGTAGGATGACCGGTGTCCTTGTTAGATTTTTCGATGAGGTAAATCGTTGATGACACTTCAGTGATTGATTTTTCAAATTTGTGGCACTCAAGTGAGCAAAAAAAAAAAAAAAAAAAAGATTTTGGCACTTGAGTGAGTTCGTATGAAAATTATGACATTTTTATTGTTCATACCCCTAAATTTGTTACACATATATTAGTTTGAGGTTTTTCATAATATTAACCATTTTTCTTTTCCTCTTTTATTTTTTATTTTCTAATTGTGGCTGGCAACCCTCACTAGCCATGATAGCCTCACCTGTGGCCTAGTCGATCGTGAAGGCCCTTGCCGGTCGTGAAGGCCTTGCCTAGATTTAAGCTAGGGCTGCCTTGCACATGGCCTACAAGGCTTGCTGGCCCTCACCGGCCAAATTAAAAGGGGAAAAAAAAGAATAATAACAAAAAAAGAAAAAAAATCAAAATTTTTTAAAAATTGTGAAAATTGTCTACATAAGAGTTAGCCATACCATGTAAGATGGTCAGATTCCACGTCAACGACCAAGTAAGAAAAAAGGAAAATAATAAAAAATTCATTTGTTTTTATAAGTTGTCCATGTTAGATCCATGCCACGTGGGATGGCCGCTGTCCATGAAGAAAGAAAAAAAGTAGAATAATAATTTATTCATTTTAAATATTAATATTATCCATGTCAGCGTCGGGCATGCTGTGTAGAAGGACAAGTGTCGACATTAGCAATTTTCAATCGAAATTGGCCTGGAGGACTCAATTGGCAAATCGTGTAAATGTTTATGATTAATTTGGCAAAATTGAACCGTTCATGACTAAATCAGCATAAGTACAATAGTTTTAAGACTTTTTTTTTCTTGTAATTTTCCTTAAAAAGGCACAAGCATCCTATACCAATAACACATTTCCAAGCAAAGTATGTATGAGGAACTAGGTTAGTTTCAGGAAAGGAAGAGGATATGTTCTTTTGAATTCAATTGTTACCACTGTTTCAACTTTTTACTACTTTAAAATCTGAATTTTTTGCAACACGCGCCTAAAATTTTAATCTTGGTAAGTGCCGGCGGACATACTAAATGAGGTGGCGAGTTACAAGTTAAAATTAAAATAAATGTGTCATTTTTAACATCAACTAACAATTCGTCACATTACTAACATGTCAACTTTGTATACCTGTCTCACCTTCAAGTCTGAATTGGTGCGCCTTCTCTCACCCTCATCTCTTTGAGTCTTCGGATTAAAGCAAAATCCTATCTTGATTGGCCTAGTAATTATTTAAGGGAAAATTATCAAAAAAGTTCTAAACCTATTATCCTTTTCCCAATTCAGTCATAATTTTTTTTTTTTAATTTTGCCAATTCAGTCCTAAATCTTTTTATTTTTTGCCAATTGAATCCATCCAACTAATTTTGGCCAGAATTCGCTGATGTGGCACAGTTGAGAATAATGCGGACATAATTTATTAATATTTTAATTTTTAAAAATATTTTTAATATATATATTTTTTGCCTTTTCTTCCTCTGGCCGGTTGCCTAGCCCAACCTCCTGCGATTGGCTAGAGGCTACGACAGGCAAGGGTCGTCCTCGCTAGCCTTAGGCAAGGTCCCCCTTCACTGGGATCTAGTAGGGGTGACTTTGCCTGCCTTGGGCAAGGGAGCTTGGCGAGGGTCGCTCACGTTGAACGCTAATGAGGATGACCTTGTTGGCCACGAGCAAGGCTCACCCTCGCTTGATCTAGGAAGGGCAAGCCTCGCCCAAGGCTAGCGAGGTTGTCCCTCACTAGATTTAGGCGACGCCTACCTCGCCTAAGGCCCACCCTCACTTGTCTTAGTCTTTGGGCAATTGGCCAGAGAAAGAAAAAGGCAAAAAAAAAAAAAAAAAAAAAAAAAAAAAAGAAAAGAAAAGAAAAGAAAAGAAGAAATAATTTTCAAAAATATTAATAAATTAATACATTTTGTCCACATTAATGTTGATCGTGCCATGTAGGATGGCCGGTAACCACATCAGCAAATTCTAGTCAAAATTGACCGGATGGACTCAATTGATAAAAAATGAAAAAGTTTATAACTAAATTGACAAAATTGAAATGTTTAAAACTGAGTTGATAAAAGTACAATAGATTTGGGATATTTTAGACAATTTTCCCAATTATTTAGACTATCAATGGCGAAAGCACCGGATGCCACCGGATGTTGAACCTATCAATGGCGAAAGCACCGGATGCTTTCTTGTCCCTTGGTCTGAATTTGACTTGGTCAAGAATCAATCTAAAGGAGAGCTTTCGCCATTGATAGGCAACCTATCAGGCCGAGGGACAGGAAAGTATCTGGTGCTTTCGCATTTAAATGCTTGCCATCAATGGCAAAAGCACCGGATGTTGAACCTATCAATGGCGAAAGCACCGGATGCTTTCTTGTCCCTTGGTCTGAATTTGACTTGGTCAAGAATCAATCTAAAGGAGAGCTTTCGCCATTGATAGGCAACCCATCAGGCCGAGGGACAGGAAAGTATCTGGTGCTTTCGCATTTAAACGCTTGCTATCAATGGCAAAAGCACCGGATTGTGAACCTATCAATGGCGAAAGCACCGGATGCTTTCTTGTCCCTTGGTCTGAATTTGACTTGGTCAAGAATCAATCTAAAGGAGAGCTTTCGCCATTGACAGGCAACCTATCAGGCCGAGGGACAGGAAAGTATCTGGTGCTTTCGCATTTAAACGCTTGCCATCAATGGCAAAAGCACCGGATGTTGAACCTGTCAATGGTAAAAGCACCGGATACTAAAGCAAGCATTTATATATGGACAAGTTGATAATGTGCATATAAGCACAGGCTTCAATTTTTTAGTGAGTGCGTATGCATATATAACTGATATTTGAAGTGCAATTGAATCTTAAAATTGGTGAACTTTGTAATTAGATACTAAGAGCAGTAAACATTGGGTATCTTCATCGATTCAAAAGCCAAGTCTTTAATTGCAGAAATCCGGAAGAAAAGTGATGATTTTCCTCATATTGATTTTACTTTTCCATGTTAGATTAGATAAGCCCACGAATGCTCTCATTCAATACTATAGAACGTAGCAAGACGATGCGCTGATCACATGCGGGAACTTAGCTATTTTTTTTTCCTTCTTTTTTTTTTGGGTACATGAGCGAGTTTCTATTTACATAGACTATTAAGGACAGGATGGTCGTCTCCTGGCTGAGGCGGCTTTGCTATCTGTCCCCGATAGGCCAAGAAGGAGCTGCGCGAAACACACGTATGAGTACACAAGCGGAGGCCGTCGGGAACGCATACTAGGGATAGGTATTCTGGCTTTGAGGGATGGTTTCGCTCGTCGACGGTCATCATGTTTTCAGCAGTGCAGCAGACCATCACAAGAAGCCCTTTGTTTGTTCTGGTCAATAGGATGTCTTAGACAATTTGTCTTTTTCTCACCAAGCTGAAGAGATGCCCACGGTTTTTCTTCTTTTACACTGAGTCTTCCAACTGTATGCCAATTTCTTCCCTTATTTTTCTGTTTTAACAGTCCGGGGTGTTCGAGCCAGATTTTGCACGCTTCCACAAGCGACTTGCTCTTTATACTTAACTTCCTTACCTGCATGTACCTTTATATCCGTTAGATAATTAATGAAGTGCGACGGACAAATCTCATTCATCTCTCAGGACTATTGTTAGTGGAGTGACGAGATGCACATTAAGCCCAACGTCTTTGCATTTGGTTATTAAATTAACTTTGATTATTGCCATCAAAATTCCAAACTTGCCATTTAAGGAACACAATTATAACCGAAAGAGCAAGGCGAGGTATAAGGGTCACACCCTAACTCCCAGAAATGTAAGGGAAACGGCATGGCCGTCCTCCTATTTGAAGGATGCAACCTCAAATTGCTATAGATGAAAATTCAATCTACTAGTTGACACTGCAAAAAGTAAGGATATGATATACTAAATACAACAAGACACAAAATTAAAGTTTTTTTTTTTTTTTTGTGACCCAGGGAATCCCGTAAGCTGATAGCCGGCGAGCAAACCCTGGGGGAGCGATTGCAGGACAACGGCGCCTCTGGGATTTGAACTCCTCTCATTCGTGAGGAGGAGAGAGCCCAAGCTAGCTGCACCGCTGCGGGCGGTGGTCAAAATTAAAGTTTTGACAATGAAAATACTGCAAAAATAAATGGTTGAACAATTGTCGCTACCCAATTTTTCGGGTTTGGACTACCTAAAACTAGGTTAATGGATTACTAAGTCCTTAAGCTTAGCTCGGGCTCTCCCAAGCCCATACCAATTCGCGACTTAGGTTTGAATTCTTAACATGCAAATGATTTTCAATCGGAGTCGCCACTAATCTATTTTTGGTGGGTCGATTAGAAACCCAAGTAAAGTAACGGGAGATTTACTTTACTCCTACGAACCAGAGATTTATGAGTTCGGGGACTTGGTTACACTAGACTATCCTAGTGCCCTTTCGGTACCTTTTAATTTCATTTTCTTTTAAAAATGTTTGGCAATTGAATTGATGTTAATTCAACTTCCTATCATGTGAGGTGATCATACATGTGCGCATACCACCAATTTAACACTCAAGAAAACAATTAGATATTGCAAAACATACCTAAAAGCAATGAAAGCATCTGCATTGTTAAATCAGAATTCACATCAGCAATCCTAGATATGATTTCTAATTAACACGCAATTTCAATTTTTGTTTTCACTTTATTTAATGAAAATCATGACTTATGCAATGCATATCACTATTCTAACATGACCAAAATTGTATGTCATAAATAAGCATGCAATCTATCCTAAAGCATGAGATGAATTCATTCTAATTCTTTTATATTTTCCATGAAATTTGAAATTAAAGAAATGCAACAATTAAATATGCATTCTAAATTAATCAAATGACCTAATTCTAATGACAGGTAATGCGATGCAATGACATACTAAAATGACACGCAACATACAATTTAGTATGCGAGTTATATGTCACGCGACATTTATTAAATGACTTAGTTTAATGACGAGGAAGTTCTAATTAAATGAACCTAATGACGTGCATTTGATATTTCTATTTTTAAAAAATGCAAAAATGATCTAGTTAGATTAAAATTCTATCTAATTCAAACTAAGGATTAAGTCATATTAAATCCTAATTTAAACCATGCAATTTATGACGTGCAAGAATGCCCTAATTCAACATGATATATGCATGATAGTTTTTTATTTATTTTTTTATTCGAAATTTAAAATTGCCATGTAATTAAAAATGCAACTTAAATTAAACAGAAACTAAAAATCCTAAATGAATGCATTTTTTTAGTTTTTTTTGGTTTTTTTATATTTTCTGAACTGAAATCCCTATCCTAGATATGCCGATAACAAAAAATATTCCAAAACAAACTGAATCCTAATTCAAATATTTTTAAAGATTTTTAGTGGCTTTTTAAAACAATGCGATTACCAACTAAAAATCAAATCTAAACTAATCAAGGCATCCAATCAAATAAAGGATTACAATGATCGAAAAAATAACCTGTCATCTCACAGATCAAATTAACGATTACTATAATCCTGAATGTCACGACAATAAGATCAAAATAACTAAAAATCTGATCCGAATTCTTACGGATCAAATTAATAGTTATATTGATTCAACAATTAATGTGCTATCGACAAAACCCCAAGAATTAATACAATTAAAAAAATGACCCGATATCTTACGGGTCAAATTAATAATTACAATAATCTTAGGGAATACCCCTATGAATAATGCCTTGACATCCGATATTACAATGTAAATGAATTAAAGAAAGCTATCAAATAAAGCACAATAAATAAACGAGAATAATAATAAATTAATCTACCTAATTGGATTTCCTTTTTCTTTTTGTTTTTATTTTCCCGCTTTCTTCACCCACGGCCGAGCGGCTTCGGCGGATCACCGGAGGTTGGGTCGCCGGTGTTCGAGCTCCGGCAAAGCCGAGCCGCAAGTTGGAGACGAGTCGGGGACAACGGTCCAGCGTCGTCGGAGCGGAAGGGCTGCGATCGGTTCGGGTCGCTCGGGGTGCGGCGACGGGAGGCAAGGGGAAGAGGCGCGGGAGGGTCGCGGCGACCACCGGTGACCGGCGAGAGCTGCTGGACGCGGGTGGTAAGCGAGCTGCGTGGCGGAGGAGCTCGCGGGTGCGACGCTTGGGCGAGGTGGAGGCAAGCGACGGATCGGGCACGTGGCCAACGTTGGGGAACGGATCGGCGTCGGCAGAAACGGTGGCAGCAGGGGCGAGCGGCGCTTCGGTGGTAGCGTCGAATCGCGTGCGCGACGAGTGGGCGGCAGTGGGGCCGTCGACGAGGCGGGCGATGGGGTGGAGACGCTCGGGTCGTCGGGAGCGGAGCGGGGTTGCGACGCGTCGCGGGCCGGGCCGAGGGCGAAATCGGCGAGGTTTCGACTTCCGGCGGCTCAAGCGGGAGGAAGCGCCGGGGACCGGCGGGTGGTTGAGCGAGATCGCACACAAAGGCACGGGGTCGGAAGTGGCGTCACGGGGAATCTCGAGCGGCGGAGACCCGCGAAGGGGTTCGACGTCGATGGTGGCGCGGGCGGTGCGGTGGGCTTCGGAGCGGCGTCGGAGTCTAACGGGTGTCACGGGTTAGCTTCGTTCGCAACTGGGTCACAAGATCACGCTCGGCGGATCTATCTGGTGGCGTCGGCTTCCGGCGAGATGTGTGGACGAGTGGCAAGGCAACGCAGGCCGCTCCGGCGTCGGACTTCTCGGCCGGCGATCGGTGGACGTTGACTTCGGGGCAAGTCGTCGAGTGATGGGGGCGAGAAATCGGCGACGGGGAGATCGGCGACGGGGGTTCGGCGAAGGGGAGGCTCACCGAAGTAGAGGAACATCCTCTTTTTTTCTTTTTCTCTTTTCCACTCTCACATGTCACTCTCACGTCTCTTTTCCCTCTGTCCCTTTTCTGACTTTCTTCCACTTTTTCACTTTTCTTTCCCTTTCGTACACTCACTCTCTCTCTCTCTCTCTCGAAGCTCTTGACTTTTTTTTTTTCCTTTTTCTGAATTTTTCTTCCCCCTACGAAGAGAAGACCACCCCTATTTATAGAGAGAAAACTTAGTCTACTCTACTTACGAAGATTTGCCTAACAACTCAATCGCTGAAGATCATCCTTCGAGATTATCGCGTATGCTGACTCACTCGACCATTGAAGATTATCTGGCTGACTCGCTCGACCGAAATCTCTATCCGCAACAAAATATTTTAGATTATTTCTTATCCTCCTTAATATTCCCCAATGATTTTACCACCAAAAGACTAAAGATAAGATTGCAATATTTTTTAAATGTCAAAAACCACCGTAATATCGCATCAAATCTCAATTTCCCATAAGATAATTAATTAATTAAAAAGCGACGGGCTTTGGCTAATTTGCTCCTTTCGTGGGTCTAGCCCAGCCTGCTAATTTAAAACCCAAAACAACCCATTCACCACCGGTCCAGTAAATGCAAATAAAAAATGAATGCACTTATAACTAAATGTTATGCAATTAATATTTTTTAAATTAACCCCTAATTACTAAACGGGTAGCCAAAATTTAGGTGTCCACAGCTGCCCCTCTTTGAAGGTGAGCTCGAAGAGGTTGCCTTCAAAGACAAATTGAGACCTAAATTTTGACTATGCACATGTATTAAATGATTGCTTGATTTGATTTGATTTTTGATTTTTTTTTTTTAAAATGAATCCCATTTTAAAATGCAATTTATATGGTGCATGGAAATGCTAATGCAAAATGCATGATGTGAAAGGAAAGAACGTACCTGCAATTACTTACCAGTCAGTGCGGTAGAGCATCTTGAGGTACATGATAAGTTCCTATTTACTCTACAAGTACCCAACTCTCACTCAGGTTCCTTGAAAAGTGTAATAGGTAATAGATGGAGACATCCAGATCCAGACTGAGATGTCATGATTTTAGGAAATGTTAAAAAAAACTTACCTGGAATGTCTTACCTTTAAGGAGGGTAGAGTGATTCAAGGTAATTGGTGTTACATATCTAGGACCCGTATCATTCTACGGTCGCCTAAAATAGTAACATGGTTTTGTAAAGAGACTGCTTTCCCAGGACTCGTACCATTCTACGGTCGCCCAGTATGACAGTGTTTGGTTGTGTCTAGGACCCGTACCATTCTACGGTCGCCTAAACGGGGATTTACCTTCCCGGGACCCCATACCATTCTACGGTCGCCTAAACGGGATTTACGCCCGAATAGGGAAATAGGTTTTGTTTAGGACCCGTACCATTCTACGGTCGCCTAAACGGGGATTTACCTTCCAGGACCCGTACCATTCTACGGTCGCCTAAACGAGGTTTTGCTTGGCTAGGACCCGAACCATTCTTCGGTCGCCCATGTTGTCTAGGACCTTGCAAGGCGACTTGAGAACCATCAACCCTTGCAACGACCAGGGACCCGAACCGTTCTTCGGTCGCCTTAATCAGATTGAATCTGGAGGAAAATCTTTAGGGGACAACTCAGTCGAGTGTCAGTGTTTTCAAAAAGGACTCTGGGCTATGACAGCATGCCAGCACGCCGAGTCAATATAAAGGACACCGGGCTACGAAAGCACGTCGAGTCGATAAAGAGGGACTCTGGGCTATGAAAGCACGCCAGGTCAATATAAAGGACACCGGGCTACGAAAGCACGCCGGGTTAAAGAGGGGAACTCTGGGCTACAAAAGCACGCCAGGTCAATTTAAAAGGACAGCTTGATCGAGTCAAGTGTTGAGAATGGGTAGAGATACACTTACCTGATGATATCTCTAATTCTTTGGGATATGTCTTCTGGAACTCAGATATCCTGTGGAGGCCTCTCACCTCCTGGTAGAAATAAATTTTGGACCATTAAGGATGCACCTTAAATGTTCATGATGGTTTCTCATCTCTTAATATTATTTTGAAAGGAACCTGAATATCAGGAGCTCTTGGGTCTTTAAGAAAACATTATCTATTAGACATGATTAGAGCAAAAATGCATTTACCAATGAAATAAGCAATTAAGGCTATTCAGAAATGCATACTTCAAAATATATTGAAGCTTTTATTGATTCAATGAAGATTCATGCATAATGACTTTTGCATCGCCCAAATTTCCACTAGAGAGAATTATCGTTCAAGACAACTTTCACTCATGACATGGATTTATTAAAAATACTAAATGAGAGACTTTCGGTTAGAAAGGACTTTCACTCACTCTCATTTAGAATGGCTATTTTATGAGAATCACTCAATTTTATCATATCGACATAGGTCCGAGTATTCTCGCAAGCGGTACGATCTTACCAATATGAGAGGTCTTTAATAAGGATCATAATGTGGGCTTGGTCAATGGCTTAACAAAAGGACTCTTTGAGTCAAAGCTATTGAATGAACTGTCTTGTAATCATCTCCGGGTTTACAAGTCAAGAACCCTGCAAAAAAAGAAATAATCTTGCTCGCACTTCTTCGAGCGATGCTTATAAACATATGAACTCCTACGTTAATTCAAATGCCCTAATCTTAAGAGACTTTGTAAGGGACGTAACGTAGGTTGAGTTCATGGGTTGAGAAATGAAAGGATCATTAGGCTCAAAATGTGTGTAAAAGGTGAGAGTTGATGATCATCCTTGGCATTGCCATCGATTTTCTTTTTCACCATCGGGGATTGTCTTCATGAAGTGCCTCCATTGATTGTAAAAACTTAGCATTTGAGTTCTTTGACTATTGCTCCATTGGGATTCAATTCTTATAATTGACAGTCAACTATCTTGACTCTTTTTCATCCATGGGCATTGGCCTTGCTTTTACCAGGCACACCGTTTTTTCATGCCCCTAGTTCTTATTCACTTTTCTTCACTTCTTTTCATGGGCATTGGCCTTACTTTTACCAGGCACACTGCTTTTTCATGCCCCTTAATTCTATTTTGAATTCTTGCGCATAATGCATGCGTCAAGCAATTACACTTTGAATGGCACTCGAACTTTTCAAGAGTCTTCATCCGCCTTTTGCCTTGCCCCAGTGTGGGGGATGATCACCAACTGGGTTTAAAGAAATGAAATTGCAGGCTCAAATGGGCTATGCAAAGGATATAAGTGTTTAGGATAGAGAAAAGAATGCTCTTCGTCATCCTAGGGCACTTAAATTACCACATGAATTCAATGTAATATCATGACTAGAAGATTGATGCAAGTGAGAGCAAGAAAATTTCAATTCATTTTCCTCACCTTATGATGCTTCTTACCTCCAACTTGCCCCAATGCGGGGTGGTTCTTGACAGGGTAATTTGAAAGAATTTCCATAAGTGTATGGAGCTCAAAGGGGTTAAGCAATGGATCACTTGTAGTGTTTAGAATAGAGAAATGAACTGCCCCTCATCATTTCAGTTATCGTACCTTTCGCGAGAGAACTCTTTACCTTGCGGATATGGAACTTCCTACACTCATCTCACAAGTGTATGAGTAGGGGACTGTGTATAGGATAAGGCTTGCCTTTCATCATCCTGATACGTCTCATTTAACATTCTTAAACATTGATGTCACTCCCTTGAGTTGTCTATCTTGATAAATCTCCACATGAAATTGGTGAACTAAATAGGTAAAATCACTATGAAAATTCTTTTTTTAAAAGAGTTCAACAACTTTAAGCATGAAAAGCTTTTGTGGCTTCAAACAAACAATTTACCATACTCAAAAGTTCTCTTATAAGTATGAAAACATGATTGCAAGCATTCATTCAATGAAATGTCCCACGAAGGGACTGTCTCAACAATGGGTGTCCTTGGATTGCCCCTATCAAAAGGGAACAAACATACAAATTGATCAATCAAGGATGAAAAATCCGATCTTTGATTCAATGAAATCTGGCTTTTGCCCCTGCACAGAACAACGTGCATGAATAGGATATTATGCATCATCAAAGTAAATTCAAACAGCATAACCATTTTGGCTCGGATCGAGATTTTGTCTCAGTCATGTCACTACTAGAATCCATAGTGTCCCAATTCATCATCTGCAAGGAAAAGAACAGAGTGTCAATTCCAAAATTGATTATGTTCATGAACACAATGTATCCATTTCATCCAAGACGGATGATTCTCTTTTGACTTGTTCCAACATTTTCTCATGGAAATGGCATCACACACAAATTGTAAAGAGATGTGCCACACATCACACTTTGGAATCTAGATGATCTTCTTCTGACTTGTCCTCAATTTCCTATTGATGTGCAAGGAAATTGCTCAGGACAAGTAAAATGATAAGTAGTGTTTAAAGTCCTCTTCACTCTTGGGAGATGTCATCACAATCAGCTAGGAAATGATCCTTTGCCCCCACGTCTATTTTTCTTCTCGGATGTATGTTCCCAAATCAATGGGCCCACTATCATTGGAAATTGACGCGTTATTTTCAAACGCCTCTCTGTTATGCTCTGAGACATGAAGTAAATGAGTCAGACAAACAAACAGGTTTAATCTGCTACAAGCTTTGGGAAAATGTTTTTTGTTTTTTTTTAGCAGTGAAATGCTTTTGTTTTCAAAAAAGTTTTTGGGAGGAAGCATGAGAAAGTCCAGCCCTCAAGATTTCTCCATGGATAATATTTTCTTTTCATGACTGGATATCGTCATTAGACTGGTTTGGTATACTCCATCATGTCCTCAAAAGTCGAAATAAAATTGTAATTTCATTGAATATAATCAAATGAATTACATTATTGAAATGGAAATTGTGATTTCTAACCCCTAAAAAGAAAACATCAAAAACGATTCCTACAAAATGAGGATGATTCCTAAAAAGCAATAAGAATTCCCACGCAGGGGAAGGTGCAACCGAGCAAGTTACTCTTGCAAGCTAACGTCCATGTCTTCCGAAGGTCCTTCGTCATTGGCTCCTATGAAGAGGTCATCGAGCAGACCTGTGATTCCTTCCAAGGCGTTATCAGAGTTCTCTGTCTTTGGAGACGTCAGATCGTCCATGTCATCCCATCCACTTGGAACTATGTTGCGGGAGTCAAAGTAAAAGCTAGGAGGAGCCGAGTACTTCACCAGGTAATCAAACTTGCCACTAGGCTGCCCCAGAGTATCCATCACTTCCACTTCATCTTGCCCCATCTTAGGGACATTATCAAGTTTAGTTTTTTCGGCAGTGACCAAGAGTGGGTCATCTTCCAGGTCAAGCATGTCGCCATTGCTCATTTGGGTCTTACCTGACTGCTTCACTACTGTCTCAGGGAGAGTAGGTGTAGGAGTCAAATCCGTTCGGAGTGATTGGATTTGAGCTATCATGAATTGCATAGAGGCGAGCAACTGTCGAAGTTGGTTTTCCATAGCGGAGATACGATCACGCATTTCGGTTTGGTCAGCCATTTTAGTTCTTGATCACCTAATTGGAAATGGATGCATGTAAGAACGAGGTATACTGAAAAAAAACCAATCCATGACAACAATTTATTTTTTAGTTAAGAAAAGTCCACAATGAAAATGATTTCTTAAAATTGGACTAGGAAAATAAAGACATGGGATGCCCCAGTAGGGATGAAATTTCCTAAACATGAACTAGGAAAAATCAAGACTTGAATTGAAAACAAATTTCCAATTTTTTTATTTTTCAAATGATTCATTGTATGGCAATTCATTTCATTTCTAATTGACAAAGGACTTAAATCAATGATTGACCTAGATTGTCATGGACCGACCAAGAGTATGACAAAGTAAGTAAATTGCATTAATATGGGAATAGAAAACTTACTTCACCAAGGAAAATCGATGGCAATCACATAGACATGCACATGAGATGTGAGGTTCGATTTCTGTCTAGATGGCTTAACAAGGTGGAGCTAAGAGGATGATCTGACCGTTGCAGTCTCGCATTAACGTGTCAGGTCCCCCTAACTCCGGCTCAGTCGAATGGAATGTCCAATAGTCACGCAGTCTCGCGGATATGGACAAAACACATTTGACACCATGAAAGAAATTTCGGGGAAGAGAATGTCAACCTCTACATAGCAGTCTCGCTTTGGAGGAAGTATCATTCTCAACACCATCTTAGAAATCCTATCGCAGCCCAGGTCCGACCGCAGGTTGTGTGTGCAAATAGTGTGGTGCTAAAGCAATAAAGCATGCACAATAGTTTAAATGCAAGCAACACTTCTATAGTTTTAATTCAAACATTCATCTCTACTCCAACCTGCAAGACAGGGGTTAGCAAAGACTACTCCCCTTATAACTCCTATCTACAAGAACATTTAACACCTTAGAGATGTTAGGGACGTACCTGAGATCCTTGCTGCCAAACAAAAATATTTTTTAAAAGAAAAATTGGCCTAAGTCCACTAAGTGTTTTTAACACAAGTCCCCAGCGGAGTCGCCAAGCTGTCGCGACCCAATTTTTCGGGTTTGGACTACCTAAAACTAGGTTAATGGATTACTAAGTCCTTAAGCTTAGCTCGGGCTCTCCCAAGCCCATACCAATTCGCGACTTAGGTTTGAATTCTTAACATGCAAATGATTTTCAATCAGGAGTCGCCACTAATCTATTTTTGGTGGGTCGATTAGAAACCCAAGTAAAGTAACGGGAGATTTACTTTACTTTTACGAACCAGAGATTTATGAGTTCGGGGACTTGGTTACACTAGACTATCCTAGTGCCCTTTCGGTACCTTTTAATTTCATTTTCAAAAAAATGTTTGGCAATTGAATTGATGTTAATTCAACTTCCTATCATGTGAGGTGATCATACATGTGCGCATACCACCAATTTAACACTCAAGAAAACAATTAGATATTGCAAAACATACCTAAAAGCAATGAAAGCATCTGCATTGTTAAATCAGAATTCACATCAGCAATCCTAGTATGATTTCTAATTAACACGCAATTTCAATTTTTGTTTTCACTTTATTTAATGAAAATCATGACTTATGCAATGCATATCACTATTCTAACATGAAATAATATGATAACATGACCAAAATTGTATGTCATAAATAAGCATGCAATCTATCCTAAAGCATGAGATGAATTCATTCTAATTCTTTTATATTTTCCATGAAATTTGAAATTAAAGAAATGCAACAATTAAATATGCATTCTAAATTAATCAAATGACCTAATTCTAATGACAGGTAATGACGATGCAATGACATACTAAAATGACACGCAACATACAATTTAGTATGCGAGTTATATGTCACGCGACATTTATTAAATGACTTAGTTTAATGACGAGGAAGTTCTAATTAAATGAACCTAATGACGTGCATTTGATATTTCTATTTTTAAAAATGCAAAAATGATCTAGTTAGATTAAAATTCTATCTAATTCAAACTAAGGATTAAGTCATATTAAATCCTAATTTAAACCATGCAATTTATGACGTGCAAGAATGCCCTAATTCAACATGATATATGCATGATAGTTTTTTTTTTATTTTTTTATTCGAAATTTAAAATTGCCATGTAATTAAAAATGCCACTTAAATTAAACAGGAACTAAAAATCCTAAATGAATGCATTTTTTAGTTTTTTTTGGTTTTTTATATTTTTTGAACTAAAATCCCTATCCTAGATATGCCAGATAACAAAAAATATTCCAAAACAAACTGAATCCTAATTCAAATATTTTTTAGATTTTTTAGTGGCTTTTTAGAACAATGCAATTACCAACTAAAAATCAAATCTAAACTAATCAAGGCATCCAATCAAATAAAGGATTACAATGATCGAAAAAATAATCTGTCATCTCACAGATCAAATTAACGATTACTATAATCCTGAATGTCACGACAATAAGATCAAAATAACTAAAAATCTGATCCGAATTCTTACGGATCAAATTAATAGTTATATTGATTCAATAATTAATGTGCTATCGAAAAAACCCCAAGAATTAATACAATTAAAAAAATGACCCGATATCTTACGGGTCAAATTAATAATTACAATAATCTTTGGGAATACCCCTATGAATAATGCCTTGACATCCAATATTACAATGTAAATGAATTAAAGAAAGCTATCAAATAAAGCACAATAAATAAACGAAAATAATAAATTAATCTACCTAATTGGATTTCCTTTTTTCTTTTTGTTTTTTCTTTCCCTGCTTTCTTCACCCACAGCCGAGCGGCTTCGGCGGATCACCGGAGGTTGGGTCGCCGGTGTTCAGAGCTCCGGCAAAGCTGAGCCGCAAGTTGGAGACGAGTCGGGGACAACGGCAGCGTCGTCGGAGCGGAAGGGCTGCGATTCGGTTCGGGTCGCGGCTCCGGGGGAGGTGCAGGACGACTGGCAAGGGAAGAGGCGGCGGAGGGTCGCGGGCAGACCACCAGTGACCGGCGAGAGCTGCTGGACGCCGGAGCAGAAGCGAGCTCGCGGTGGCAGTGAGGAGCTCGGCTTCTGGCGTCGTTGACGCTTGGGCGGATGGAGGCAGACCGACGGTTCGGGTCGTCGGCGTTGGGGAACAGCGGCGTCGAGCAGGGCAACGGTGGCAGCTGCGGAGGAGCGGCGCTCGTGATGGCGCGAGCGCGGCGACGAGTGGCGCGGGCAGCAGGGCGTCGGCGACTCTTGGGCGAAGCAGGGGTGGAGACGTCGGGTCGTCGGGAGCGGCAGGGCTTCGCGAGCGTCGCAGACGGGCCGGAGGGCGAAATCGGCGAGGTTTCGACTTCCGGCGGCTCAAGCGGAGGAAGCGCCGGGGACGCGGCGGGCGCTGGGTTGAGCGTTCGCGGTCGCACACAGTGCGGGGCAGCAGTGGCGTCACGGGCGAATCTCGAGCGGCGGAGACCCGCGAAGGGGTTCGGCGGCGATGGTGGCGCGCGGCGGTGCGGTGGGCTTCGGAGCGGCGTCCGGAGTCTAACAGGGTGTCACGGGTTAGCTTCGTTCGCAACTTCAGGTCACTGATCGGAGATCACGCTGGCCGGATCTATCTCGCGGAGGCGTCGGCTTCTGGCGAGATGTGTGGACGAGTGGCAAGGCAACGCATGGCTCCAGCGTCGGACTTCTCGGCCGGCGATCGGTGGACGTTGACTCGGCAGCAGGAGTCGTCGAGTGATGGGGGCGGAGAATCGGCGAGCAGGGCGATCGGCAGCAGGGGGTTCGGCGAGGGGGAGGCTCACCGAAGTAGAGGAACAGTCCTCTTTTTTTCTTTTTCTCTTTTCCACTCTCACATGTCACTCTCACGTCTCTTTTCCCTCTGTCCCTTTTCTGACTTTCTTCCACTTTTTCACTTTTCTTTCCCTTTCGTACACTGCACTCTCTCTCTCTCCTCTGCAGAAGCTCTTGACTTTTTTTTTCCTTTTTCTGAATTTTTCTTCCCCCTGGAATGAAGAGAAGGCCACCCCTATTTATAAAGTGAAGACTTAGTCTGCTCTACTTACGAAGATTTGCATAACAACTCAATCGCTGAAGATCATCCTTCGAGATTATCGTGTATACTTGACTCACTCGACCATTGAAGATTATCTTCTGACTCGATCGCTGAAGAAATCTCTATCCGCAACAAAATATTTTAGATTATTTCTTATCCTCCTTAATATTCCCCAATGATTTTACCACCAAAAGACTAAAGATAAGATTGCAATATTTTTTAAATGTCAAAAACCACCGTAATATCGCATCAAATCTCAATTTCCCATAAGATAATTAATTAATTAAAAAGCGACGGGCTTTGGCTAATTTGCTCCTTTCGTGGGTCTAGCCCAGCTGCTAATTTAAAACCCAAAACAACCCATTCACCACCGGTCCAAAAATGCAAATAAAAAATGAATGCACTTATAACTAAATGTTATGCAATTAATATTTTTTAAATTAACCCCTAATTACTAAACGGGTAGCCAAAATTTAGGTGTCCACAAATGCCCCTCTTTGAAGGTGAGCTCGAAGAGGTTGCCTTCAAAGACAAATTGAGACCTAAATTTTGACTATGCACATGTATTAAATGATTGCTTGATTTGATTTGATTTTTGATTTTTTTTTTTGGGAAAATGAATCTCATTTTAAAATGCAATTTATATGGTGCATGGAAATGCTAATGCAAAATGCATGATGTGAAAGGAAAGAACGTACCTGCAATTACTTACCGCGGTGCGGTAGAGCATCTTGAGGTACATGATAAGTTCCTATTTACTCTACAAGTACCCAACTCTCACTCAGGTTCCTTGAAAAGTGTAATAGGTAATAGATGGAGACATCCAGATCCAGACTGAGATGTCATGATTTTAGAAAATGTTAAAAAAACTTACCTGGAATATCTTACCTTTAAGGAGGGTAGAGTGATTCAAGGTAATTGGTGTTACATATCTAGGACCCGTATCATTCTACGGTCGCCTAAAATAGTAACATGGTTTTGTAAAGAGACTGCTTTCCCAGGACTCGTACCATTCTACGGTCGCCCAGTATGACAGTGTTTGGTTGTGTCTAGGACCCGTACCATTCTACGGTCGCCTAAACGGGGATTTACCTTCCAGGACCCGTACCATTCTACGGTCGCCTGAATAGGGAAATAGGTTTTGTTTAGGACCCGTACCATTCTACGGTCGCCTAAACGGGGATTTACCTTCCAGGACCCGTACCATTCTACGGTCGCCTAAACGAGGTTTTGCTTGGCTAGGACCCGAACCATTCTTCGGTCGCCCAGCCTTGCAACAGAGGTCAACTGACCAGGACCCGAACCGTTCTTCGGTCGCCTTAATCAGATTGAATCTGGAGGAAAATCTTTAGGGGACAACTCAGTCGAGTGTCGGTGTTTTCAAAAAGGACTCTGGGCTATGACAAAGCATGCCAAAGGCACGCCGAGTCAATATAAAGGACACCGGGCTACGAAAGCACGTCGAGTCGATAAAGAGGGACTCTGGGCTATGAAAGCACGCCAGGTCAATATAAAGGACACCGGGCTACGAAAGCACGCCGGGTTAAAGAGGGGAACTCTGGGCTACAAAAGCACGCCAGGTCAATTTAAAAGGACAGCTTGATCGAGTCAAGTGTTGAGAATGGGTAGAGATACACTTACCTCGATGATATCTCTAATTCTTTGGGATATGTCTTCCGGAACTCGGATATCTGTGGAGGCCTCTCACCTCCCGGTAGAAATAAATTTTGGACCATTAAGGATGCACCTTAAATGTTCATGATGGTTTCTCATCTCTTAATATTATTTTGAAAGGAACCTGAATATCAGGAGCTCTTGGGTCTTTAAGAAAACATTATCTATTAGACATGATTAGAGCAAAAATGCATTTACCAATGAAATAAGCAATTAAGGCTATTCAGAAATGCATACTTCAAAATATATTGAAGCTTTTATTGATTCAATGAAGATTCATGCATAATGACTTTTGCATCGCCCAAATTTCCACTAGAGAGAATTATCGTTCAAGACAACTTTCACTCATGACATGGATTTATTAAAAATACTAAATGAGAGACTTTCGGTTAGAAAGGACTTTCACTCACTCTCATTTAGAATGGCTATTTTATGAGAATCACTCAATTTTATCATATCGACATAGGTCCGAGTATTCTCGCAAGCGGTACGATCTTACCAATCTGAGAGGTCTTTAATAAGGATCATAATGTGGGCTTGGTCAATGGCTTAACAAAAGGACTCTTTGAGTCAAAGCTATTGAATGAACTGTCTTGTAATCATCTCCGGGTTTACAAGTCAAGAACCCTGCAAAAAGAAATAATCTTGCTCGCACTTCTTCGAGCGATGCTTATAAACATATGAACTCCTACGTTAATTCAAATGCCCTAATCTTAAGAGACTTTGTAAGGGACGTAACGTAGGTTGAGTTCATGGGTTGAGAAATGAAAGGATCATTAGGCTCAAAATGTGTGTAAAAGGTGAGAGTTGATGATCATCCTGGCATTGCCATCGATTTTCTTTTTCACCATCGGGGATTGTCTTCATGAAGTGCCTCCATTGATTGTAAAAACTTAGCATTTGAGTTCTTTGACTATTGCTCCATTGGGATTCAATTCTTATAATTGACAGTCAACTATCTTGACTCTTTTTCATCCATGGGCATTGGCCTTGCTTTTACCGGGCACACCGTTTTTCATGCCCCTAGTTCTTATTCACTTTTCTTCACTTCTTTTCATGGGCATTGGCCTTACTTTTACCGAGCACACTGCTTTTTCATGCCCCTTAATTCTATTTTGAATTCTTGCGCATAATGCATGCGTCAAGCAATTACACTTTGAATGGCACTCGAACTTTTCAAGAGTCTTCATCCGCCTTTTGCCTTGCCCCGAAAGTGTGGGGGATGATCACCAACCGGGTTTAAAGAAATGAAATTGCAGGCTCAAATGGGCTATGCAAAGGATATAAGTGTTTAGGATAGAGAAAAGAATGCTCTTCGTCATCCTAGGGCACTTAAATTACCACATGAATTCAATGTAATATCATGACTAGAAGATTGATGCAAGTGAGAGCAAGAAAATTTCAATTCATTTTCCTCACCTTATGATGCTGTCTTACCTCCAACTTGCCCCAATGCGGGGTGGTTCTTGACAGGGGTAATTTGAAAGAATTTCCATAAGTGTATGGAGCTCAAAGGGGTTAAGCAATGGATCACTTGTAGTGTTTAGAATAGAGAAATGAACTGCCCCTCATCATTTCAGTTATCGTACCTTTCGCGAGAGAACTCTTTACCTTGCGGATATGGAACTTCCTACACTCATCTCACAAGTGTATGAGTAGGGGACTGTGTATAGGATAAGGCTTGCCTTTCATCATCCTGATACGTCTCATTTAACATTCTTAAACATTGATGTCACTCCCTTGAGTTGTCTATCTTGATAAATCTCCACATGAAATTGGTGAACTAAATAGGTAAAATCACTATGAAAATTCTTTTTTTAAAAGAGTTCAACAACTTTAAGCATGAAAAGCTTTTGTGGCTTCAAACAAACAGTTTACCATACTCAAAAGTTCTCTTATAAGTATGAAAACATGATTGCAAGCATTCATTCAATGAAATGTCCCACGAAGGGACTGTCTCAACAATGGGTGTCCTTGGATTGCCCCTATCAAAAGGGAACAAACATACAAATTGATCAATCAAGGATGAAAAATCCGATCTTTGATTCAATGAAATCTGGCTTTTGCCCCCGCACGGAACAACGTGCATGAATAGGATATTATGCATCATCAAAGTAAATTCAAACAGCATAACCATTTTGGCTCGGATCGAGATTTTGTCTCAGTCATGTCACTACTAGAATCCATAGTGTCCCAATTCATCATCTGCAAGGAAAAGAACAGAGTGTCAATTCCAAAATTGATTATGTTCATGAACACAATGTATCCATTTCATCCAAGACGGATGATTCTCTTTTGACTTGTTCCAACATTTTCTCATGGAAATGGCATCACACACAAATTGTAAAGAGATGTGCCACACATCACACTTTGGAATCTAGATGATCTTCTTCGACTTGTCCTCAATTTCCTATTGATGTGCAAGGAAATTGCTCAGACAAGCAAAATGATAAGTAGTGTTTAAAGTCCTCTTCACTCTTGGGAGATGTCATCACAATCAGCTAGGAAATGATCCTTTGCCCCCACGTCTATTTTTCTTCTCGGATGTATGTTCCCAAATCAATGGGCCCACTATCATTGGAAATTGACGCGTTATTTTCAAACGCCTCTCTGTTATGCTCTGAGACATGAAGTAAATGAGTCAGACAAACAAACAGGTTTAATCTGCTACAAGCTTTGGGAAAATGTTTTTTGTTTTTTAGCAGTGAAATGCTTTTGTTTTCAAAAAAGTTTTTGGGAGGAAGCATGAGAAAGTCCAGCCCTCAGGATTTCTCCATGGATAATATTTTCTTTTCATGACTGGATATCGTCATTGGACTAGTTTGGTATACTCCATCATGTCCTCAAAAGTCGAAATAAAATTGTAATTTCATTGAATAGAATCAAATGAATTACATTATTGAAATGGAAATTGTGATTTCTAACCCCTAAAAAGAGAAAACATCAAAAACGATTCCTACAAAATGAGGATGATTCCTAAAAAGCAATAAGAATTCCCACGCAGGGGAAGGTGCAACCGAGCAAGTTACTCTTGCAAGCTAACGTCCATGTCTTCCGAAGGTCCTTCGTCATTGGCTCCTATGAAGAGGTCATCGAGCGGACACACTGTGATTCCTTCCAAGGCGTTATCGAGTTCTCTGTCTTTGGAGACGTCAGATCGTCCATGTCATCCCATCCACTTGGAACTATGTTGCGGGAGTCAAAGTAAAAGCTAGGAGGAGCCGAGTACTTCACCAGGTAATCAAACTTGCCACTAGGCTGCCCCAGAGTATCCATCACTTCCACTTCATCTTGCCCCATCTTAGGGACATTATTAAGTTTAGTTTTTTCGGCAGTGACCAAGAGTGGGTCATCTTCCAGGTCAAGCATGTCGCCATTACTCATTTGGGTCTTACCTGACTGCTTCAGGACTACTGTCTCAGGGAGAGTAGGTGTAGGAGTCAAATCCGTTCGGAGTGATTGGATTTGAGCTATCATGAATTGCATAGAGGCGAGCAACTGTCGAAGTTGGTTTTCCATAGCGGAGATACGATCACGCATTTCGGTTTGGTCAGCCATTTTAATTCTTGATCACCTAATAAAAATGGAAATATGTAAGAACGAGGTATACTGAAAAAACCAATCCATGACAACAATCTATTTTTTAGTTAAGAAAAGTCCACAATGAAAATGATTTCTTAAAATTGGACTAGGAAAATAAAGACATGGGATGCCCCAGTAGGGATGAAATTTCCTAAACATGAACTAGGAAAAATCAAGACTTGAATTGAAAACAAATTTCCAATTTTTTTATTTTTCAAATGATTCATTGTATGGAAATTCATTTCATTTCTAATTGACAAAGGACTTAAATCAATGATTGACCTAGATTGTCATGGACCGACCAAGAGTATGACAAAGTAAGTAAATTGCATTAATATGGGAATAGAAAACTTACTTCACCAAGGAAAATCGATGGCAATCACATAGACATGCACATGAGATGTGAGGTTCGATTTCTGTCTAGATGGCTTAACAAGGTGGAGCTAAGAGGATGATCTGACCGTTGCAGTCTCGCATTAACGTGTCAGGTCCCCCTAACTCCGGCTCAGTCGAATGGAATGTCCAATAGTCACGCAGTCTCGCGGATATGGACAAAACACATTTGACACCATGAAAGAAATTTCGGGGAAGAGAATGTCAACCTCTACATAGCAGTCTCGCTTTGGAGGAAGTATCATTCTCAACACCATCTTAGAAATCCTATCGCAGCCCAGGTCCGACCGCAGGTTGTGTGTGCAAATAGTGTGGTGCTAAAGCAATAAAGCATGCACAACAGTTTAAATGCAAGCAACACTTCTATAGTTTTAATTCAAACATTCATCTCTACTCCAACCTGCAAGACAGGGGTTAGCAAAGACTACTCCCCTTATAACTCCTATCTGCAAGAACATTTAACACCTTAGGGATGTTAGGGACGTACCTGAGATCCTTGCTGCCAAACAAAAACATTTTTAAAAGAAAAATTGGCCTAAGTCCACTAAGTGTTTTAACACAAGTCCCCAGTGGAGTCGCCAAGCTGTCGCGACCCAATTTTTCGGGTGTGAACCACCTAAAACTAGGTTAATGGATTACTAAGTCCTTAAGCTTAGCTCAGGCTCTCCCAAGCCCATACCAATTCGCGACTTAGGTTTGAATTCTTAACATGCAAATGATTTTCAATCGGAGTCGCCACTAATCTATTTTTGGTGGGTCGATTAGAAACCCAAGTAAAGTAACGGGAGATTTACTTTACTTTTACGAACCAGAGATTTATGAGTTCGGGGACTTGGTTACACTAGACTATCCTAGTGCCCTTTCGGTACCTTTTAATTTCATTTTCAAAAAAATGTTTGGCAATTGAATTGATGTTAATTCAACTTCCTATCATGTGAGGTGATCATACATGTGCGCATACCACCAATTTAACACTCAAGAAAACAATTAGATATTGCAAAACATACCTAAAAGCAATGAAAGCATCTGCATTGTTAAATCGGAATTCACATCAAGAATCCTAGATATGATTTCTAATTAACACGCAATTTCAATTTTTGTTTTCACTTTATTTAATGAAAATCATGACTTATGCAATGCATATCACTATTCTAACATGAAATAATATGATAACATGACCAAAATTGTATGTCATAAATAAGCATGCAATCTATCCTAAAGCATGAGATGAATTCATTCTAATTCTTTTATATTTTCCATGAAATTTGAAATTAAAGAAATGCAACAATTAAATATGCATTCTAAATTAATCAAATGACCTAATTCTAATGACAGGTAATGCGATGCAATGACATACTAAAATGACACGCAACATACAATTTAGTATGCGAGTTATATGTCACGCGACATTTATTAAATGACTTAGTTTAATGACGAGGAAGTTCTAATTAAATGAACCTAATGACGTGCATTTGATATTTCTATTTTTAAAAAATGCAAAAATGATCTAGTTAGATTAAAATTCTATCTAATTCAAACTAAGGATTAAGTCATATTAAATCCTAATTTAAACCATGCAATTTATGACGTGCAAGAATGCCCTAATTCAACATGATATATGCATGATAGTTTTTTTTATTTTTTTATTCGAAATTTAAAATTGCCATGTAATTAAAAATGCAACTTAAATTAAACAGAAACTAAAAATCCTAAATGAATGCATTTTTTTAGTTTTTTTTGGTTTTTTTATATTTTCTGAACTGAAATCCCTATCCTAGATATGCCAGATAACAAAAAATATTCCAAAACAAACTGAATCCTAATTCAAATATTTTTAAAGATTTTTTAGTGGCTTTTTAAAACAATGCGATTACCAACTAAAAATCAAATCTAAACTAATCAAGGCATCCAATCAAATAAAGGATTACAATGATCGAAAAAATAACCTGTCATCTCACAGATCAAATTAACGATTACTATAATCCCGAATGTCACGACAATAAGATCAAAATAACTAAAAATCTGATCCGAATTCTTACGGATCAAATTAATAGTTATATTGATTCAACAATTAATGTGCTATCGACAAAACCCCAAGAATTAATACAATTAAAAAAATGACCCGATATCTTACGGGTCAAATTAATAATTACAATAATCTTAGGGAATACCCCTATGAATAATGCCTTGACATCCGATATTACAATGTAAATGAATTAAAGAAAGCTATCAAATAAAGCACAATAAATAAACGAGAATAATAATAAATTAATCTACCTAATTGGATTTCCTTTTTTCTTTTTGTTTTTATTTTCCTGCTTTCTTCACCCACGGCTGAGCGGCTTCGGCGGATCACCGGAGGTTGGGTCGCCGGTGTTCAGAGCTCCGGCAAAGCTGAGCCGCAAGTTGGAGACGAGTCGGGGACAACAGCAGCGTCGTCGGAGCGGAAGGGCTGCGATTCGGTTCGGGTCAGGCTCCGGGGGAGGTGCAGCGACGACTGGCAAGGGGAAGAGGCAGCAGGAGGGTCGCGGGCAGACCACCAGTGACCGGCGAGAGCTGCTGGACGCCGGAGCAGAAGCGAGCTACTGGTGGCAGTGAGGAGCTCGGCTGCTGGCGTCGTTGACGCTTGGGCAGAGGTGGAGGCAGCAGCGACTGGTTCGGGTCGTGCTGGCGTTGGGGAACAGCGGCGTCGAGCAGAAACGGTGGCAGCTGCGGAGGCGAGCGGCGCTCAGTGATGGGCGGCAGGCGCGGCGACGAGTGGGCGCGGCAGCAGCAGGCGTCGGCGAGGCAGAAGCAGCGGGTGGAGACGTCGGGTCGTCGGGAGCGGCAGAGGCTTCGCGAGCGTCGCAGACGGGCTGAGGGCGAAATCGGCGAGGGTTTCGACTTCCGGCGGCTCAAGCAGGAGGAAGCGCCGGGGGGACGCGGCGGGCGCTGGGTTGAGCAGATCGCACACAGTGCAGGGGCAGCAGTGGCGTCACGGGCGAATCTCGAGCGGCGGAGACCCGCGAAGGGGTTCGACAGGCGATGGTGGCGCGCGGCGGTGCGGTGGGCTTCGGAGCGGCGTCCGGAGTCTAACAGGGTGTCACGGGTTAGCTTCGTTCGCAACTTCAGGTCACTGATCGGAGATCACGCTGGCCGGATCTATCTGCAGGAGGCGTCGGCTTCTGGCGAGATGTGTGGACGAGTGGCAAGGCAACGCAGAAGCCGCTCCAGCGTCGGACTTCTCGGCCGGCGATCGGTGGACGTTGACTCGGCAGCAGGAGTCGTCGAGTGATGGGGGCAGAGAATCGGCGAGCAGGGCGATCGGCAGCAGGGGGTTCGGCGAGGGGGAGGCTCACCGAAGTAGAGGAACAGTCCTCTTTTTTTCTTTTTCTCTTTTCCACTCTCACATGTCACTCTCACGTCTCTTTTCCCTCTGTCCCTTTTCTGACTTTCTTCCACTTTTTCACTTTTCTTTCCCTTTCGTACACTGCACTCTCTCTCTCTCTCTCTGCAGAAGCTCTTGACTTTTTTTTTTTCCTTTTTCTGAATTTTTTCTTCCCCTGGACGAAGAGAAGGCCACCCCTATTTATAAAGTGAAGACTTAGTCTGCTCTACTTACGAAGATTTGCATAACAACTCAATCGCTGAAGATCATCCTTCGAGATTATCGTGTATACTGACTCACTCGACCATTGAAGATTATCTGGCTGACTCGCTCGACCGAAATCTCTATCCGCAACAAAATATTTTAGATTATTTCTTATCCTCCTTAATATTCCCCAATGATTTTACCACCAAAAGACTAAAGATAAGATTGCAATATTTTTAAATGTCAAAAACCACCGTAATATCGCATCAAATCTCAATTTCCCATAAGATAATTAATTAATTAAAAGCGACGAGTCGGGGACAACGACGAGCGTCGTCGGAGCGGAAGGGCTGCGATCCGGTTCGGGTCAGGCTCCGGGGGAGGTACAGCGACGACCGGCAAGGGGAAGAGGCAGCAGGAGGGTCGCGGGCAGACCACCAGTGACCGGCGAGAGCTGCTGGATGCTGGAGCAGAAGCGAGCTACTGGTGGCAGTGAGGAGTGATATAGCTAGTACGAGTACCTAGAGGGGGGGTGAATAGGTATAAAAAAAATTCTCTTGATGTTTGCACGATATTTAGACAATTGAAGGATTTGTAACAATTAATAATCAATCGTAAGACTGAGTAAAGGAAAGAGAGAATTGAACACGCGGTTTATAGTGGTTCGGCTTGATTCAAGCCTACGTCCACTCTTTCTTTTCCGATGACCCTATTGGCCGGATTCCACTATGAACAAAGAGATGTTACGGTGTTGATCTTCCTTGACTTCTCGGTGTAGATGATCTACCACACTCACTCAAGGTATCACTATGAATAAGTACTCTCTGTGTATACAATTTTGCTCAAACTGTATCGACTAATAATCAAGGGTCTTCAGACTCTGGAATTTCTCTATCGATCACACTCTTCAAAACAACTAGAACGTCTTCCTTTTATACTCCTTTATGCCATCATAGCCGTTGGCACTTACCAAAGGAATTCCTCCAATCTACCCGTTGGACGGAATCAATCAAGAAGATCATTCGAGCTATTTAAGGAACCTGATGATAGCCCATCAATCTCGTTCGCCCATACAATCGGGATCTTGGTTTCCAAGAATAGAACATTCCAAGAATATTTCGTCGACCATCGGATCTTCAATCGATCTTAGATAAGAATCAAAGAATCCGAAATGATTATCCAACCAAGGGATCTTCTCTAGAGGATAGGATCAAATCCTCAACCATATACTTCGGCTCTGGATTTCCTTCGCCACTGGATTAGAAAGACTGTCAGTGAGAATAGTCTTTGAGTCTTGAGTCTTGAGTCTTGAGTCTTGAGTCTGATGAACATAAAGTCTTCAGACTTTAAACTGTCGGTCTCCGAATATCCAGACTTAGACTGATAGAAACGTTTTGTCAGCTTCAAAATATTCTGGAAAGATTTCTCCAACAATCTCCCCCTTTTTGATGGTGACAAAACTTTCTTGTAGATTTGAACAACTTTGACCTGCAAAAACATTTCTCAAGCAATATGGCTAACTCATAAAGATTAATAAAACAACCAGACTCTGCATCCACAGCAAATTGGTTAGTCTTTCATGAGTAATACCATAAAACAACACTTGATATGAATGCAACCAGTCAAGCATCTAAATCCACAGCTAATTCAGTCAATTTTGACACACAAGTTCACTCAATTCAAACTCAAAAACATAACCAAAAATAACCACAAATCATTCAAAGTCAATTTTGACACACAAGTTCACTCAATTCAAACTCAAAAACATAACCAAAAATAACCACAAATCATTCAAAGTCAATTTTGACACACAAGTTCACTCAATTCAAACTCAAAAACATAACCAAAAAATAACCACAAATCATTCAAAGTCAATTTTGACACACAAGTTCACTCAATTCAAACTCAAAAACATAACCAAAAAATAACCACAAATCATTCAAAGTTTAAAAGATGATAAAAGTTGTTGGTTCAAATTGGTTCTCCCCCTTTTTGTCATCATTAAAAAGATGAGAAAGGGATCAGGTTTGCTTGGGAATGCGAACGATCTGGAAATCTCCCATAGACTGAACTATGCCTTCTAGCCTCTTCAAGTCTTCCCTTAGTTTAAAAGTATGCCTTCTAGCCTCTTCTAGCCTTCTAGCCTCTTCAAGTCAATTTTGACACACAAGTTCACTCAATTCAAACTCAAAAACATAACCAAAAAATAACCACAAATCATTCAAAGTTTAAAAGATGATAAAAGTTGTTGGTTCAAATTGGTTCTCCCCCTTTTTGTCATCATTAAAAAGATGAGAAAGGGATCAGGTTTGCTTGGGAATGCGAACGATCTGGAAATCTCCCATAGACTGAACTATGCCTTCTAGCCTCTTCAAGTCTTCCCTTAGTTGAGCTACCTCCTCTCCTTTAGCATTGGCTTGAAGTTGTAGAGCGAGGTCTTTCATTTTGTCCTCCAGGGTAACCGAAGATGCTTGGCCAGCATTCTTGATGGTTTGAATTTCACAGTCTAGAGCATATATCTGTCCCCGCATTTCCATAAGAATATCAAGAATACGACGAAAATCTGCTGAGTTATCCGTCTGTGTACTTGCATGAGCTTTTTCAGATGGAGTGAATGCAGACGTTGGAGCTTCTGTATAATCTTGCAGATTTGGAGTCGACGTATCGTGCCCTTCTTCAGGCAATTGAGAAACCTAAACTCCTTCAGGGTCTGCTGGAGATTGTCTTGGACCTTCACTATCGGCAGCATGTGGTGAGGACCTTTCTTGCTCGCCAACTCCCCCTGTCTCTAGGACATCACAAGGGGAAGAGTGATGATCATGCTCTTGATCTCCCTTTTCTCCAGATTCAGTTGCAGACTTTTCTTTCTCTCCTTCTCTTTCTTCTTCATCTTCTTTCTCCTTCTCTCTCTGCTCTTCTTCTTCTCTGATCTTGGCTTACTCCTCTTCTTCTCTCTGTTTCTTCTGAAGTTCTGTCTGTTGAGGCACAGAACGTCTGGTTCTTGTTAAAGCAACGATAGTGGGATCTTCATCCTCTTCATCTTCATCCTCTAAGATGAGAGTTCTTTTCTTCTTTTTCGATGAGGCTCCAATGGCCTCCTTTCCTTTTCTCTTTGAAGCAGACGGAACTGGAGATTTTACTCTGAATTTCTCCATTGCCTTGGAAAGCTCTTGCAGACGCATCTTCGTTAACATCTTCAAACCTACCACCATCTTATCGCACGATCGAATACAAAGTGTATGGGGTGGTTCAATATTCAAGTGTCTGAAGATCTTGGTCACCAGACCAGGATAAGGCAATTGTCCCTTGTCTTTCGACATTGCTCTGTACATGTGGAAGAGAATTGTGTGAGGGAGAGAGAACTTTCGTCCTGAGTTGATTGCGTACATCAATTTTGCTTCAGAAAAAGACACGGAAGTCTTTGACGTAGACTTCCATCTAAGACAGTTGATCACAATCTTATGAAGCACAATGTTGATGGCATCCATCCTGGAATAGGTAATTCTCTTCTCTGTGTCCCTATCTTTGACAAGTTCCAGAGTAGTACGAGCAGGTGAGACTTTGATTGGTAGATAACGTCCTCGTTCAACTCCAACTATGTCCGCCAACATATTCACATCTACCACGTAGACTTGATCTCGTACACTGAATGAAATTCTATTCACATCCAAAAAGCTAAGATTTGAATAGAAATAAGCGGTCAGTTGTGCATACCCGTTCGTAGAGTCAGAGCAAAAATTCTCAAGTTGAAGCAAATTCAACTTCTCTCTTAAGTTCATGTTGATGGCGTCCAGGAAGTCAAAATCGACACTTCTAGGGTTTATTACCCCTCTTTTCAACAGCCTGAAATACACATTCTCCTGCTCCTTTGATTTGAACAAATTCATCCGAGTTCCTTTCACCTTTGCTGCCACTCCCATTCTCGGTTGGAATTCAAGGAACATTTTGTCATCATCGTTCCCTTCAATCAGATTTTGTCCTGGCATACGAGGATCACTTGGAATATTCGCAAGTGCGTCCTCTGCTTTTCCTTTCGGGGCAATTCCTAACTCCTCCATTCTCCGCAGAAAAAGATATTCATTCCCATAGTCCTTTTTCTTAAGGAAATCGTCTATATAGTTCAATGGTGTACCGATGCTTTTCAACGCACGATAAAGCTTATAGATAAAGGAGGGTTTTTGGACTCTTACTGGGTCTGCATCCTCGATTATCTCTTCTTCCAGATGTTGACTTGCACCTTGTGGGGTAGGAGGCGTTGAATGACGTGGATGAGAACGAATCGGACTTTGTCGCTGACTTGATAAGTCTTCCTCGTCAGTGAGATCGAAGTGTGTCGGTCCCTTCTCCATTCTTTGTGGTCCCCTGCTTGCTATTCTCGATGATTTCCTCGAAGAAGACATTTTTCTTTGTCGATTGAAAGATTCCTTCACTTGCTTTCCCAAGAAAAAGATGACCACTTTCTCGACGATGAATAAGAAGTTGAAACAGGATCGGGAGGAGAGTGCCTTTTAGGGTTTTGATGATTTGGTAAAGAAAAAACTGTATATATATAACTCAGTTTTGAAAAGGGAAGTTCAATCGGCACAAGGAAGGTGTACGAACACTTCTTTTCAAAATCAATAACTGCCAAAATTAATTCTTTTGAAAAGACAAGTTTTCGATTTTCACACAGATTATAACTGAACGAAAAAATCGTACCTTTTCGAGTCCAGATAAAATAGCAACTTACAGTCTATAGCCATGAATGTCTGAGTCTGAGGATTTAGAGTCTGAGAGATTAGAGTCTTAGAGTTGGTGAGTCTCTAGACTTTAACTTCTTCAAGCTTCAAAATGTTGAGTCTTGAACGGATAACGTCGAATTGATTTTTCTCCAAAGGCTTTGTGAAAATATCCGCTAGTTGACTCTTTGAATCAACAAATTGAATCGAGATTTCTCCATTTTGAATATGATCTCTAATGAAGTGATGTCGAATCTCAATATGCTTTGCTCTTGAATGAAGGATTGGATTTTTGGTGAGATTGATCGCGCTGGTGTTGTCACATCTGATTTCTGTGCATGAGTCTTCAATGCCAAAGTCTTGTAGTTGTTGTTTTATCCATAGAATTTGCGAACAGCAGCTTCCAAGAGCTACATACTCTGCTTCTGTCGTTGAGAGAGCCACGGTACTTTGCTTCCTTGAAAACCAAGACACTGTCCTATTTCCAAGCAATTGACAAGTTCCAGAAGTGCTCTTTCTATCGACTCTGCAACCGGCCAGATCTGCGTCTGAGTATCCTAGAAGATTAAAGTCTCCCCTCTTTGGATACCAAAGACCAATGCTTGAAGATGAGGCAACGTATTTGATAATATGTTTCACGGCACTGAGATGTGATTCTCTAGGATCCGATTGAAACCTAGCACAGATGCAAACACTCAACAAAATATCAGGTCTAGAAGCAGTAAGATAAAGAAGTGAACCGATCATGCTCCTGTATAGCTTTTGATCTACTTTCTTCCCTTCTTCATCCTTGTTTATCTTCTGAGAACATGACATTGGTATGTCGGTCTTTTTGCACTTTTCCAATCCAAACCTTTTGACAAGATCATTTGCATACTTTTCTTGATGAATGAAAGTTCCTTCCTTCATTTGCTTCACTTGGAGTCCAAGAAAGAATGTTAACTCTCCCATCATACTCATTTCAAACTCATCCTGCATAGACTTAGAAAATTTCTTGCATAGACTTTCATTAGAAGATCCAAAAATAATATCGTCCACATATATTTGAACAAGTAAAAAGCTTTTGTTTTCCTTTTTGATAAACAAAGTAGTATCTACTTTACCTTTGACAAAACCATTATGTATTAGGAACTTACTTAGTCTGTCGTACCAAGCTCGAGGTGCTTGTTTTAAACCATACAAGGCCTTTTTCAGTCTGAAGACTGAGTCTGGCTTCTTTGGTTCTTCAAATCCAGGTGGTTGTTCCACATAAACTTCCTCATGGATAAATCCATTTAGGAACGCACTTTTGACGTCCATTTGGAATAACCTGAAATTTTTATAACAAGCAAACGCAAGTAATAGACGAATAGCTTCTAACCTTGCTACTGGTGCGTAAGTCTCGTCATAGTCTATTCCTTCTTCTTGCGTATATCCTTTGGCCACGAGTCTTGCTTTGTTCCGTACGACTTTTCCATCCTCATTCATCTTGTTCCTGAATACCCATTTGGTTCCAATAACAGTTTTACCTTTTGGTTTAGATGTCAATTCCCGACATCATTGATGTTGAACTGTCTGAGTTCTTCTTGCATAGCTTCGATCCAGCTTTCATCAGATAATGCTTCTTCTATGCTTTTCGGTTCAATTTCAGAAATTAGAGCCACAGCACTAGATTCTTCACGCCTTTTTGATCTGGTGCGGATTCCTTCATTGATTTCGCCGATGATGAGATCTTTGGGATGACTGGACTTGTGCTTCCAGTTACTGGTTGATTTGCCTGGTTGATGATCTCTTTCTTTATTTGAATCTTCATGAACATTTTGATGTTGGACTTCCAGAGACTGAGATGCTTCTTGAGTTGTAAGCCTTGAAAGGTCTGGAGTAGGTTCGGACTCTTCATATTGAATCTGACTGGATTCATCTTGCGTTGAGTCTTGGAATTTTACATTCATTGATTCCTCCACTGACTGGCTTTTCTTGTTATAGACTCTGTAGGCTTTGCTTGATGTAGAATATCCAAGGAAGATGCCTTCATCTGATCTTTCTTCAAACTTACCAACTCGATCATTTGCATTTTTCAAAATAAAGCATTTGCAACCGAACACATGAAAGTATGAAACAATAGGCTTCTTACCTTTGAACAATTCATAGGGGGTTTTCTCTAAAATAGGTCTTAGAAAGACTCTATTGATGATATAGCATGCTGTTGAAACAGCTTCAGCCCAAAATCGAGAAGAAATTTTACTTTCAATTAAAAGTGTTCTAGCCATTTCTTGAAGAGATCTATTCTTTCTTTCCACAACTCCATTTTGCTCTAGAGTATATGGAGAGGAAAACACATGATTAACACCAGATTTATCACAAAATTTTGTAAAATCTTGATTTTCAAATTCGCTTCCATGATCTGTTCTTATACTTGAAATAGCACAACCTTTTTCATTTTGAACCTTTTTAGCAAACTTCTCAAAGTACGAAAAGGTTTCTGACTTACTTGCAAGAAAATATACCCAGGTAAAGCGAGAGTAATCGTCCACAATTACTAGACAATATTTCTTACCTCCAATGCTCTGGGTTCTTGTTGGTCCGAAGAGATCCATATGTAGCAACTGTAGTACATGATTAGTAGAGACATGATTTATTGGCTTAAATGAATTTCTTACCTGCTTTCCCAGAATACATGGTGTGCATGAATCAGACTTTTGATATGGCAATTTTGGTAGACCTTGAACAAGCTTCTTTGATGAGATTTTGGCTAATTGCTTCATGTTGACATGGCCAAGCTTTCTGTGCCATAAGATCACTTCATCTTGAATAGAGATTAGGCACTGTGATTCATTTGGTCTTACATCAAGAAGGTAGATATTTCCATGCCTTCGACCCATGAAAGACTGAGTCGAGTCTTTACTAATTTCAGAACATATTCCTTCTTGAAAGGAGATCTTGAAACCAGTATCACACAATTGGCTAATACTGAGAAGATTGTAGTTGAGTCCTTCCACTAGAGAAACATTGCTTATTGTGAGATTTCCAATTTTCACAGTTCCAAATCCCACAATGCTTCCTTTGCTGTTTCCACCAAATGAGACTTTTCCACCATTTACTTGAATAAACTTTATGAAGCAATTTGAGTCTCCTGTCATGTGTCTTGAGCATCCGCTGTCAAGATACCACTTTACCTTCTTTTTGACAGAGACCTGCATTCAAAAGAGAGTCTCAAGCTTTCTTTGGTACCCAAATTTTCTTGGGTCCTTTGGTGTTAGTAGGATAAGCATTATTAGGCCATACCCTTTTAACAGGCTTCCAAACCATAGGACACTCTTTTTCAAAGTGATCTTGATTGTTACACTTTGAACACCTTAGAGCATTTCGACCTACAGACTTTACAAAAACTTTCTAGAAATGATTTTTGTAAGCCTCTCTCGACGGTCTTTTCTTAATTCTTTCTTTTACTTTCGGAAAATCAATCAAAGGGATTGTTTCTGCTGTCATACCTAGACCAGACTTATTGAAATAAGGTCTTTGAACTGAAAGAACTTTTTCAAGTTTTTCAGACCCTATTGAAAATTTCTTTGAAATATTTGATAAGTCGCTTTTTAAGAAAGCATTTTCTTTTGAAAGTTTATCTTCATTCTCTTTAAGAGTAGAGATATTCAAGTCTAAACTTTTCACTCTTTCTTCTAAAGTGTTTTCCTTTTGTTTTAGAGCTGAGTTTTCCTTTTCGGTTCGGAAATCTTTTGAGAGAAGTCTTAAGACTGAAACATAGTTCATCAATGTATTTAGAGACTTTGACAGGAATTTTAAAATCACTTACCTCAAATTCACTGTCTGAATCTGATCCAGAGTCTGAGTCTGATTGTGCCATCAGACACAGATTGGCATATTCCTCATCACTTTCTTCACACTCTGTATCGCTCCAGGTTTCGGCTTTGAGAGCTTTTCGAGACTTTTCGGTTTTTCCTCTCTTCTTCTTCAGAAGAGGACAGTTGGGTCTGATGTGTCCCTTTTTCTTACATTCGAAGCAGACTACATCTTTGTTTGGTTCCTCATTATCAACAAACTTGGTTTGCTGTTTCTGAAAACTTTGTTTTCTTGAGTTGAACCTTCTTCCTTTTCTATTCAGCTTTCTGAATTTTCTTATCATAAGAGCAAGCTCCTCATCGTCCAGATCTTCTTCGAATCTGTATCATCGTAATCATCATTAGATTTTAATGCAATGGATTTCTTACCTCTTGGATCTTCGTCTTCATTAATTCGTTCCACTTCGTAAGACCAAGAGTTCCAATCGGCTCGTCTACGAGATAATGGCATAATTCTTTGCGTCTCTCTTATTGAAGTCTTTATATGATTCCAATCCTTGGAGAGTCCACGCAGCAGCTTGTTCACCTTCATGGGGTCAGAAATTTTCTGTCCTTGATTCTCAAGGCCATTGACAATATCTGTAAAGCGGCTAAACATGTCAGTTATAGATTCTCCTGGTTTCATTTTGAAGGCTTCATATTGACCAAGAAGAATGTTAATTCTGGTCTCCTTCACTCGGTCTGTCCCTTCATAGGTGATATGTAATCTGTCCCAGACTTCTTTTGCTGTAACACAAGAAGATATTCTGTTATATATTCGAGTTGGTGACAAAGCACAATATAAAGAGTAAATTGCTTTTGCATCTAGTGCTTGTCTCTTGTTTATCTCTTCTTGAGACATTCCGCTGGTCTCAACAGTTTCTTTCCCTCTTTCAGACACTGATGCAGCAATAGGAGTGATTCCTCTTTCCACAACGTCCCATTCCAGAGGATCCTTTGATCGAAGGAAAGCTTTCATCTTGTTCTTCCAGATGTTGTAATCCTTTCCATCAAAGTAGGGAGGTCTGGTATTGCTTTGCCCTTCTACCAGCCCTGGTGCTAGAATACTAGCCATGGATCTTTTACTCTGAAGTAAAACACTTCAAATAAAGTGAGAACACAGGCTCTGATACCAATTGATATAGCTAGTACGAGTACCTAGAGGGGGGTGAATAGGTATAAAAAAAATTCTCTTGATGTTTGCACGATATTTAGACAATTGAAGGATTTGCAACAATTAATAATCAATCGTAAGACTGAGTAAAGGAAAGAGAGAATTGAACACGCGGTTTATAGTGGTTCGGCTTGATTCAAGCCTACGTCCACTCTTCTGCACTGACAGCCTATTGGCTGGATTCCACTATGAACAAAGAGATGTTACAGTGTTGATCTTCCTTGACTTCTCGGTGTAGATGATCTACCACACTCGCTCAAGGTATCACTATGAATAAGTACTCTCTGTGTATACAATTTCGCTCAAACTATATCGACTAATAATCAAGGGTCTTCAGACTCTGGAATTTCTCTATCGATCACACTCTTCAAAACAACTAGAACGTCTTCCTTTTATACTCCTTTATGCCATCATAGCCGTTGGCACTTACCAAAGGAATTCCTCCAATCTACCCGTTGGACGGAATCAATCAAGAAGATCATTCGAGCTATTTAAGGAACTCCGATGATAGCCCATCAATCTGTTCGCCCATACAATCAGGATCTTGGTTTCCAAGAATAGAACATTCCAAGAATATTTCGTCGACCATCGGATCTTCAATCGATCTTAGATAAGAATCAAAGAATCCGAAATGATTATCCAACCAAGGGATCTTCTCTAGAGGATAGGATCAAATCCTCAACCATATACTTCGACTCTGGATTTCCTTCGCCCCGGATTAGAAAGACCGCGCGAGAATAGTCTTTGAGTCTTGAGTCTTGAGTCTTGAGTCTTGAGTATGATGAACATAAAGTCTTCAGACTTTAAACTGTCGGTCTCCGAATATCCAGACTTAGACTGATAGAAACGTTTTGTCAGCTTCAAAATATTCTGGAAAGATTTCTCCAACAAGGAGCTCGGCTGCTGGCGTCGTTGACGCTCGGGCAGAGGTGGAGGCAGCAGCGACTGGTTCGGGTCATGCTGGCGTCGGGGAACAGCGGCGTCGAGCAGAAACGGTGGCAGCTACGGAGGCGAGTGGCGCTCAGTGATGGGCGGCGGCGCGGCGACGAGTGGGCGCGGCAGCGACGGGCGTCGGTGAGGCGAAGCGGCGGGTGGAGACGTCGGGTCGTCGGGAGCGGCGGCAGAGCTTCGCGAGCGTCGCAAACGGGCCGAGGGCGAAATCGGCGAGGGTTTCGACTTCCGGCGGCTTAAGCGGGAGGAAGCGCGGGGGGGACGCGGCGGGCGCCGGGTTGAGCAGATCGCGCACGGTGCGGGGGGCAGCGGTGGCGTCACGGGCGAATCTCGGCGGCGGAGACCCGCGAAGGGGTTCGACGGGCGGTGGTGGCGCGCGGCGGTGCGGTGGGCTTTGGAGCGGCGTCCGGAGTCTAACAGGTGTCACGGGTTAGCTTCGTTCGCAACTTCAGTCACCGATCGGAGATCACGCTGGCCGGATCTATCTGCGGGGAGGCGTCGGCTTCGGCGAGATGTGCGGACGAGTGGCAAGGCAACGCAGAAGCCGCTCCGGCGTCGGACTTCTCGGCCGGCGATCGGTGGACGTTGACTCGGCGGCGGGAGTCGTCGAGTGATGGGGGCGAGAATCGGCGAGCGGGGCGATCGGCGGGGGGTTCGGCGAGGGGGAGGCTCACCGAAGTAGAGGAACAATCCTCTTTTTTTTTTCTTTTTCTCTTTTCCACTCTCACATGTCACTCTCACGTCTCTTTTCCCTCTGTCCCTTTTCTGACTTTCTTCCACTTTTTCACTTTTCTTTCCCTTTCGTACACTGCACTCTCTCTCTCTCTCTCTCTGCAGAAGCTCTTGACTTTTTTTTTCCTTTTTCTGAATTTTTTCTTCCCCTGGACGAAGAGAAGGCCACCCCTATTTATAAAGTGAAGACTTAGTCTGCTCTACTTACGAAGATTTGCATAACAACTCAATCGCTGAAGATCATCCTTCGAGATTATCGTGTATGCTGACTCACTCGACCATTGAAGATTATATGGCTAACTCGCTCGACCGAAATCTCTATCCGCAACAAAATATTTTAGATTATTTCTTATCCTCCTTAATATTCCCCAATGATTTTACCACCAAAAGACTAAAGATAAGATTGCAATATTTTTTAAATGTCAAAACCACCGTAATATCGCATCAAATCTCAATTTCCCATAAGATAATTAATTAATTAAAAAGCGACGGGCTTTGGCTAATTTGCTCCTTTCGTGGGTCTAGCCCAGCCTGCTAATTTAAAACCCAAAACAACCCATTCACCACCGGTCCAGTAAATGCAAATAAAAAATGAATGCACTTATAACTAAATGTTATGCAATTAATATTTTTTAAATTAACCCCTAGTTACTAAACGGGTAGCCAAAATTTAGGTGTCCACAACAATTAAATGAACAGAACAATGATATAAATCTAATACTTGATTTACATGGTTTGGTTTGTGTGATTTATGCCCATTGAGAGAGCAGCACGGGATCCTACCATAAATTGAGCGATACAACGAAGATACAACCATACCAGAGTGGGGTGTTTTCCCAACCCTAATTGTATGCAATAACTCATATGGTATTTTAGCTCTCATAATTTATTACGAAATAATCTTTCACTTAATTTGACAAAGAAACAGACAAATCTTACTTGCAAGATCTAATGTACTTTTACTTTAGGTCAAAAGATATAATGTACTTCAAATGAGAAAATATTAGGTGTCTCTCATGTGCCAGCGTAGCAAATAAGAAGACCCTTAAGAGGGCGACACGTGTCGTTTGTGGGGCCGAAATTGTTAGGCCATTGAAAGCTCCTCTCCTCTTTCTCTCTCTCTTCTCTTTGAACGTTTTTCTATCTCTTCTGCCTCTCCTTCACTCTCTCTCTCTCTCTCTCTCTCTCTCTCTCTCTCTCTCTCTCTCTCTCTCTCTCCTCTCACGCTTTGTCTCACCCGACTCTCATGCTCTTCGCCGCCCCCTCTTGCTCCCACCGTGCCCTCGTCCAACCGACGAACCACCACAGCCGACCAACAAACTTTGCGACGGCGGAAGCAAAGGCCGTGCGGTGGTTCGTTAGACAAGGGTTTTGTCATGACTCAGAGGGAGAGAAGGGAAGTAGTCGGGAGAGGGCAGCGACTCGGCGACGGTGGAGCCAGAGGGGCGGTGCTGTGGCTTGTCGGTCAGATGAGGGCGTGGTAGCTTGTCCGATGAACCACCGCATGGCTCTGCCTCCAGTTTGCCTCCGCCATCGTGAAGTTCGTCGATTGGGCGCGGCTGGTCTGACGAACCATCGTGCAGCTCTGCCTCGAGTTTGCCTCCGCCATCATGAAGTTCGTCAACTGGGCGCGGTGGCTTGTCTGACGAACCATCGTGCAGCTCTGCCTCCACCTCGAAAGGTTGCCTCTGTCTTCGCTGCGAAGTTCATCGGTTGGATGAGGGTGCGGTGGCTTGTCCGACGAACCACCGCGCAGCCTCCGCCTCCGTTTCAAAATGGGCAAGACAGAGAGCGTGCACTGCATGGGGCATAGAGAGAGAGAGAGAGAGAGAGAGAGAGAGAGAGAGAGAGAAAGAGGAGAGGAGAGAGCGGAGAGAGAAGAACTTTCAACAGCCCGAAAATTTGAGCCCCACACGCAACACGTGTCACCCTCTTAAGAGTTTTCTTATTTGCCATGTTGGCACATGAGAGGCACCCGATATTTTCTCTACATCAAACATGTAAATTCTTGGCATAATACGAAGAAAACCTTCACAGCAAGAACGGCACGGAGACTCATTCTGCCATCACATCAACCCCGGTACATATATCTGATGGCCCCTCGAAGTGGCGTAGCCGACTTCAAGATGAAAACGTATGTTCAATGCACAAAATCCAAATTCGGTCAACGGTCAGAAAGTCCAAGTTCAGACTCCATTTTTTATTCTCCTCGGCCGACTTCAACATGGAAAAGTAATTTGTCTGCCCCTTCTTTTTTCCTTTTTAATTTCCACACTCAAAAAGTCCATGTACTTCACTTTATTTAGGTCGGATTTTTTTTTTCTGACGAGCCCAACCTCGAAACATATTTCTATAAAGTGGCAAATTGTGTGGCATTGGTGTATTGAGTCAATGAGATCTTAGCTATTTACCTAAGATGATGAGATAGGCTCTCGAAATTCAACTAGATGATGAAATGGCATGAGAGCATTGTCTTGCCCTTGGTAGTCTACTTTATATAAGCTACATACTTACATCACTGTTAATTGATATCACTATATTTTGATAAGTGAATGGCCATCTGAAATCAAAAGCGACCTAGATGGATTCCTTAGGAAATAATCGAACAAAATGCCGAACATACTCCATCGGGTATTTTTACTACACTCTCCGGCTTAATGGCAAAGTGCCACGAGGAATGACGTGCACATATCAACCTCCCTGTCGGAAGGATAAAGTGAAAACCAAGATCATGGAAAGGTACAAGCATCCTATACTCATAACACATTTCCAAAGCAAAGAATGACCAAGGGACATGGTTAGTTCGAGGGAAGAAAAAATCTAGCTCTTATGAATATAGTAGCATACCACCGTTTTAACTTTTTAGCACTTTCGAAATCCGAAAAATTTGCAAGACTCACCTAAAATTTGAATCCTAGCTGGCATATGTAAGTATAGTCTAACTATACCTAGCAACATTCTAGGTAGTATATGTATTTTAAGTATAGTCTGTTATTAATAATGTTTTTAAAGCGAAAATTTCAAATAAAAGCCTAAAATTGGACTATTTTCTCAAAAAAGAGCTTGGAGTGGGCATTGTTTCAAAGGGAAAAGTGTCAAAAAAGTTCTAAGCCTATTGCATTGATACAGTTTAGTCTTAAACCTTTTGACTTGGTGCCAATTCAATTTTAAACATTTTAATGGTGCAAATTTAATCATAAACCTTTTGAACTAGTGCTAATTTAGTTTTTTTTTTTTTGACTTAGTGCCAATTTAGTCTTTTTTGGCTAATTTTAGCCGAATTTGCTAACATGGATGCCGACTAGCTTATGTGGCATCACTGGTGTCGACGTTGATATTTTTTAAAAATATTTTGATTTTTTTATTAATTTTCTAATTATTTTTTCTTCTTTTTTTTCTCTCATACATTTCTTCTTCCTCTAGGGGGCTGGCCTCACCTAGCCAGGGCGAGGCTGAGAAGGGGAGGCCTCCCCTCGCCAAATCCAGTGAGGTCGGCCCTCGCTACCCTCCAGATTTGGCGAGGGGAGCCCTTGTTGGGGCTGCCCTCACCTAGGTGAGGTTGGCTCGCCTGGGCTATGACACCTCGAATCCTAGCAGAAAAGGGAAATGACATGGTGTGCTTCTTCCCGAAGGATAGAGACTCTAACCACCCAATTTCAATCTCCCAAAAGTCCCTTCTTTGATATCTCTCTCGTGCTACTCATTACTAGTTGAAGAACCTAAAATAGATTGGAAAATAGAGGGGTGAACAACTACAGCTCAGTGAATAATGCATCTCTTCTAAGTGGATTGAGCATCAATTATGCTCATTTAAAATACAAAACACAACTCATTTACACCAAATCCCTAATATAACAAACTTACAAGATCAAAATGAGTTATATATCACTTCAACATGACTATATCGATAACAGAAATACCATTTTCATCACTAATGTTAAAATAAATAATCAATGGTCTAGTCCATTGATCAATCTCAACAACTCACATATTAATGGTCTATTCCTTTGATTAATCTCATCAAACCACACGTTGATGGTCCATTCTATTCACAAAACTCATATCACATGTCAATTGTACATCAATGGTACAAGGCCCTAGAGATGGCTCCCACGAAATTACGTTATTTTATAGTACTTAGTCATTTTTCCAACACATATTAATGGTACAAGGCTCTAGAGGTCACTCTCACAAAATTACATTATTGTGTAGTACTTAGTCCTTAACTACAAAGCTCTAGATGTGGCTCCCATGAAATTACGTTATCGTATAATACTTAATCATTTTTCCAACATATATCAATGGTGCAAGGCTCTAAAGGTGGTTCTCACGAAATTACGTTATCGCGTAACATTTAATCCTTGACTTGTCCACATCAGTTGGCTATAGAAACCAAAACACATTTTTTCACAAATCAATTCTCTCCACAAAATCAATTCAAAATATATATCATAAATTGGTTTCATGTACTGAATTGAATCACCTTTAATAAATCATACTCAGTTCAATGCAATTCTTTAAGGTTCGCAAACCCAAATTATATCCTCTTTTCAAACTTCATCCATCACACAAAATATATTTATTTCACAATACACTCCTCACACCAATTCATTTCACAAACCAGTAACATTTCGAAACGTCTTTCTCATTAAACGTTTCCCAAATCATTAAAGAACCCATTCCATAATCTCATCGTAATACACACATTTAAACTCATGACACCTTCCATAATACATTTCTCAAACCAAGTAGTAAATGCCCAACCCATTGCTTTTGGCTTTAAGCCAAATCACAATTTACACATAATATGCCTTATACTTTTCACTTTCAGAACATGAATTTGCAAATTCCAAAAGAATATAGCACCATTCACTTGGGAACACTCATGTTCAAACGACAAAGATTACTTGAACCTTCAAACTCGCATTCATATCAAATAAGTGAAAAATAATGTTAAAATCGAGTGAAACACTTACAAAATGACTCCCACATGCTAACAAATCACTCACCTATAGTGATTACTCAAGGTTGTCCATAACTTGGAGCTTGAGCACAAAACATTGTCACGCCATAACTCTCTCCACCAAATCCCTTTTCAAATGTACTTATAGTCAATAGAAAGTCCTTTCAACTTACTACAAGAGTCCAAATTTAGTCGATCCAAAATCAAGCCGAAAATCAACGAAATATAGCCTCGAAATAGCTGGATGTGCATTATTTATCATGCATGAGAAATTTCCAAATTTTTATTTCGAGAAGACCGTGAGCTCAAATTAAGTTCCATAAAATCATACGGCTCCATAATACCCTAAACTGTCATATATATATATATATACTACTCAACGACTCAAAAATTAGACTTTGCAGCTCAAAACTTACATAATTTTGAATTTCAAGCTCGAAATTCGAAATTACTCCAATTGAACGAATGAGGGGCACGAGCACCTACCAAGCATTACAATTTGGAATTGAATTGACTTGACGAGGTGTCTATGGTGAGAATCCCCTCTTTTTTTCCTTCCTTCTTCTTTTTCTTTCCCTTCCTTTCTCTCTCCTCTCTTCTTTTCTTCTGCCATAACGTACTACTTTCTTTTCCTTTTATCTCCTCCTTTTGCTTTTTCTTTTTTTTTCTTTTCTTTCCTTCTCTCTCTCTTCTTTTCCTTCCTCTCTCCCGAAAGCTCTTGGTCTCTATCTACTGAAACTTCCACTTTTTTCCTCTTCTTTTAACTGTTCAGCTCTTCCTTTTCTTTTGTTTTTTTTTTCCTATGGGGCCCACCAACCAAACATTACATGGGCCATGGCTGGTGGCTGGCCATCTCCTACCAGCTCGCCACCACCTTAAGGAAGAAGAGAGGAAGGAGAGAGAAAAAGAAATAAAAAAGAAAAATAATAAAAAATAAAAAATATTAAAATATTATAAAAAATTGTCTACGTCAACGCCAACAGTGCCAAGACGACCGGCATCCACATCAACAAAATTTGGCAAAAATTAGTTGAAAGGATTGAATTGGCACCAAATTTAAAGGTTTAGAATTAAATTGATAATATTTCAAAAGGTTTAAGACTAAATTGATACCATTAAAAGGTTCATAACTGAATTGACAAAAAGTCAACAGGTTTAGAACTAAAGTGGCACAAATGTAATTGGTTTAAAACTTTTCTAACATTTTTCCCTTGTCTTAAAAGAGGGCCACTTTTTGCAGCAATGGTGGAGGCATATCTAATCAAGTGCCATGTTTTTTTTTTTCCCCTTATTTTCCTTATTTTTCTTTTTTCTTTTTTCTTTTCTCTCTTTTTCTTCATCCTTCCACTGGTCGACAACCAACCCTAGCCGACTTCAGCCAGCCACTGGCTGACTTTTGCCATGTCTCCGTGGAGTCTCCGTCAAGGTCACTGTCGACGTAGACATCGAGAAGCTGCTCTACAACTAAGGCCTCGGCATAACTAACATGGTGGACCTAAGGGTCCTTGCCGCAAGATAAGATCTAACTCTCATGGCCCGATCTGAGCTCCAAATTTTGCTCCGTATGATTGCAAAGGAATGCAATATAGTAGTACCCAGTTTTGCTCCCAGAAAGCATTGACATAATTTGGGAAAATGCTTGGCCAGGATCTCTTCTTGTCTCGACTGTTGGAGAAATCTTTCTGGAATATTTTGAAGCTGACAAAATGTTTCCATCAGTGTAATCTGAAGATTTGCAGACTCTGCTATTTAAAGTTTGAAGACCTCCAGACTGCTAGACTCAAGACTCAAAGTCTATTCTCAGTGACAGTTTCTAATCCGTTGAAGAAAGGCTATCCAGAACTGAGTGCTTCGTTAAGGATTTGGCCCTATCGACTGGAGAAGATCTCTTGGCTGGATATGATATAACGGATTCCTTTATTCGAATCAAGATTGATTAAGGATCCGATGATTGGCGAAGTATTCTTAGAAGGTTCTACTTATGGAAACCAAGATCCTGATTATATGGGCGAGCAAGATTGATGGGCTATCGACATGTTCCTTTAATAGCTCGAATGATCTTCTTAATTGATTCTGTCCAACGGGAAGATTGGAAGAATTCCTTTGGTAAGTGCCAATGGGTATGATGGCACAAAGGAGTATAAAAGGAAGATGTTCCAGTTGTTCAAAGAGGTGCACGATAGAAGAATTTCAAAGTCTGAAGCTCCTTGATTCTTAGTCAATTCATTTACTGAGCGAAATCTTGTACGCAAAAGAGAGTCTATATTTTGAGATACCTTGAGGAAGTGTGGTAGAATATCTACACTGTGGAATCAAGGGATAGAATTGCTGTAACATCTCTTTTGTTCATAGTGAAATCCAGCCGGTGGGCTGTCAGTGCAGAAGAGTGGACTTAGGCTTGGAATAAGTCGAACCATTATAAACCTTGTGTTCAATTTTCTCTTCCCTACTCTCTGTTTTACTTTGATCATAGTTCATTTTGTTAACTAAAGGAGAGCTTCCTTTCTATTGTCTGCCTAGTATTGCTTTCATATCTCTAGAAATTATTTTTACACCTATTCACCCCCCTCTAGGTGCTTATACTAGCTATATGAATTGGTATCAGAGCTCGTGTACTTACTTTGTTTGAAGTGTTTTACTTCAGAGTTAAAGATCCATGGCTAGTATGCTAGCTCCAGGGCTGGTGGAAGGGCAAAGCAATACCAAACCACCTTACTTTGATGGAAAGGATTACAACATTTGGAAAAACAAAATGAAAGCGTTCCTACGATCAAAGGATCCTCTGGAATGGGACGTTGTAGAAAAAGGAATCACTCCTAAAGCTGCATCTGTCTCAGAGAGAGGAAAAGAAACTCTTGAGTCAAGTGAAATGACTCAGGAAGAGATAACCAAGAGACAAGCTCTTGATGCAAAAGCAACTTATTCTTTATATTGTGCGTTGTCACCTACTGAATATAACATAATATCTTCTTGTGTTACAGCAAAAGAAGTCTGGGATAGATTACATATCATCTATGAAGGAACTGATCGAGTGAAAGAGACTAGAATCAACATTCTCCTCGGTCAATATGAAGCCTTCAAAATGAAATCAGGAGAATCTATAACTGACATGTTTAGCTGTTTTACAGAAATCGTGAATGGTCTTGAAAATCAAGGTCAACCAATTTCGATCCCATGAAGGTAAACAAGCTTCGTGGACTCTCCAAGGATTGGAATCATATAAAGACCTCAATAAGAGAGACACAAAGAATCATGCCACTATCTGTTGATGAGTTGGTTGGAACTCTTCAGTCTTATGAAGTGGAGCGAATCAATGAAAATGAAGATCCTAAAGGTAAGAAGTCCATTGCATTAAAATCCAATGATGACTCTGATGTTACAGATTCTGAAGACGATATAGACGATGATGAGCTTGCTCTTATGATAAGAAGATTCAGAAAGCTGAACAGAAAAGGAAGAAGATTTAATCCAAAGAAACAGAGTTTTCAAAAGCAACAGACCAAGTCTGTTGATGATGATGAATCAAACAAAGATGTAGTCTGCTTTGAATGTAAGAAAAAAAGGGACACATCGGACCCAACCTGTCCTCTTCGAGGAAGAAGAAAGGAAAAGCTGAAAAGTATCGAAAGGCTCTTAAAGCAGAAACCTGGAGTGATACAGAGTGTGAAGAAAGTGATGATGATTATGCCAATACATGTCTGATGGCTCAATCGGATTCATAATCAAACTCCGAGACAGACTCAGATTTAGATAGTGAATTTGAGGTAAGTAACTTTAAAATCCCTGTTAAAGTTTCTAAATACATTGATGAGCTGTGTTTTAGTCTTAAGATTTCTCTTAAAAGGATTTCCGAACTTAAAAAGGAAAACTTTGCACTAAAACAACAGGAAAATATTTTGAAAGAAAGAGTTAAAAGTTTAGACATGAATGTTTCCACTCTTAAAGAAAGCGAAGATAATCTTTTAAAAGAAAATGCATTTTTAAAAAATGACTTATCAAATATTTCAAAAAGATTTTCAATAGGATCTAAGAAACTTGAGAAAATTCTTGCAGCACAAAGACCATATTTCAATAAATCTGGTTTAGGAATGACAGTAGAAATCATTCCTTTAATTGATTTTCTTAAAGTGAAGGAGAGAATTAGGCAAAGGCCCACAAGAGATGCTTACAAAAATCATTTTAAAAATATTTTTGTAAAACCAGTAGGTCGAAATGCTCTCAGATGTTCAAAGTGCAATAGTGCAGATCATTTTGAAAAAGAGTATCCTATAGTTTGGAAACCTGTTAAGAAAGTATGGGCAAATACCGCATATCATACTAACACCAGTGGACACAAGAAAATATGGGTACCAAAGAAAGTTTGAGTCTCTTTTTTAAATGCAGGTCACTATCAAGAAAAAGGTAAAATGGTATTTGGATAGTGGATGCTCAAGACATATGACAAGAGATTCAAATTGCTTCATAAAGCTCGTTCAAGTAAATGGTGGAAAAGTCTCATTTGGAGGAAACATCAAAGGAAGAATTGTGGGATTTGGAACTATAAAAATTGGAAACCTCATAATAAGCAATGTTTCCCTAGTGGAAGGACTCAACTACAATCTGCTCAGTATCAGTCAGCTGTGTGATACTAGTTTTAAAATCAATTTTCAAGAAGGAATATGTTGAGGAACCAGTAAAGATTCTACTCAGTCATTCATGGGTCGAAGACATGGAAATATCTACCTCTTGGATGTGAAACCGGATGAATCGCAATGTCTAATCTCAATTCAAGACGAAGCGAGCTTATGGCACAGAAAGCTTGGGCACATCAATATGAAGCAGATAGCCAAAATTTCAGCAAAGAAGCTTGTTCGTGGCCTACCCAATTTATCTTACCAAAAGTCTGATCTATGCACACCATGCGTATTGGGAAATCAGGTAAGAAATTCCTTTAAACCAATAAATCAAGTTTCCACTAATCGTGTACTGCAGCTTCTGCATATGGATCTCTTTGGACCAACCAGAACTCAAAGCATTGGAGGTAAGAAATATTGCCTAGTAATTATGGATGACTACTCTCAATTTACCTGGGTATATTTCCTAGCAAGTAAGTATGAAACCTTCTCTTATTTTGAAAAATTTGCTAAAAAGGTTCAAAATGAAAAAGGGTATGTTATCTCAAGTATAAGAACAGACCATTGAAGTGAATTTGAAAATCAAGATTTTACAAAATTCTGTGATGAATCTGGTTTTCAGCATGTGTTCTCCTCTCCATATACTCTAGAGCAAAATGGAGTTGTGGAAAGAAAGAATAGATCTCTTCAAGAAATGGCTAGAACTCTTTTAATTGAAAGTAACATCTCTTCATGATTTTGGGCTGAAGCAGTTTCAACAGCATGTTATATTATCAATAAAGTTTTTCTAAGGTCTATTCTGGAAAAAACCCCCTATGAGTTATTCAAAGGAAAGAAGTCTATTGTTTCATATTTTCATGTGTTCGGATGCAAATGCTTTATATTGAAAAATGCAAATGATTGAGTTGGTAAGTTTGAAGAAAAATCAGACGAAGGCATCTTTCTTGGATATTCTACCTCAAGCAAAGCCTACAGAGTCTATAACAAGAAGAGTCAATCTGTGGAGGAATCAATGAATGTCAAATTCCAGGATTCTATGCAAAATGAATCTATTCAGACTCATCTTGAAGAATTTGAACCTGCTCCAGACTCTACAAAGTTTAAAACTCAAGAAGCAGCTCAAACTCTGAAAGATCAGCAACAAGTGGTTATTGAAGATTCAAATGAAGGAAGTGATCATCAACCTGGCAAATCAACCAGTAACTGGAAGTATAAGTCCAGTCATCCCAAAGATCTCATTATTGGCGACATTAATGAAGGAATTCGCACAAGTCCAAAAGGCGCGAAGAGTCTAGTGCTGTGGCTCTTATTTTTGAAATAGAACCAAAAAGCATAGAAGAAGCTTTATTTGATGAAAGCTGGATTGAAGCTATGCAAGAAGAACTCAGACAAGTCAGCATTAATGATGTCTGGGAGTTGACTCCTAAACCAAAAGGTAAATCTATTATTAGAGCTAAATGGGTTTTCAAGAACAAGATGAACAAAAAAGGAAAAGTCGTAAGAAACAAAGCAAGACTCGTGGCCAAGGGATATACGCAAGAAGAAGGGATAGACTATGACGAGACTTACGCACCAGTAGCAAGGTTAGAAGCAATTCGATTATTACTTGCTTTTGCTTGTTATAAGAATTTCAGGTTATTCCAAATGGACATCAAAAGTGTTTTCCTAAATGGATTTATCCATGAGGAAGTCTATGTGGAACAACCACCTGGGTTTGAAGACCCAAGGAAGCCAGACTCAGTATTCAGACTGAAAAAGGCCTTGTATGGTTTAAAGCAAGCACCTCGAGCTTGGTACGACGGGCTGAGTAAGTTTTTAATACAAAATGGCTTTGTCAAAGGTAAAGTAAACACTACTATGTTTATCAAAAGAGAAAGAAAAAGTTTTTTACTTGTTCAAATATATGTTGATGATATTACTTTTAGATCCTCTAATGAAAGTTTGTGCAAGAAATTCTTTAAGTCTATGCAGGATGAATTTGAAATGAGCATGATGGGAGAACTAACCTTCTTTCTTGGACTTCAAGTGAAACAATTGAAGGAAGGGATTTTTATTCATCAAGAAAAATATGCTAATGATCTTGTCAAAAAGTTTGGACTGGAAAATTGCAAAAAGACTGATATACCTATGTCAAGTTCATTGAAGATAGACAAAGATGAAGGAGGAAAGAAAGTTGACCAGAAGCTATACAGGAGTATCATCGGTTCACTTTTTTATCTTACTGCTTCTAGACCTGACATTTTGTTTAGTGTTTGCATTTGTGCTAGATTTCAAGCAGACCCTAAAGAATCTCATCTAAGTGCTGCAAAGCGTATTATCAAATACATTGCTTCAACTTCAAGCATCGGCCTTTGGTATCCTAAAAAGGGAGACTTTACTCTTCTTGGATACTCAGACGTAGATCTAGCCGGTTGTAGAGTTGATAGAAAGAGCACCTCGGGTACCTGTCAGTTACTTGGAAGCAGGACAATATCTTGGTTTTCAAGGAAGCAAAGTACAGTAGCTCTTTCTACAGTAGAAGCAGACTATGTAGCTCTCAGAAGTTGTTGTTCACAAATTCTGTGGATAAAACAACAGCTAAGAGACTTTGGAATTGAAGATTCATGCATGGAGATTAACTGTGACAACACCAGTGTAATCAATCTTATCAAAAATCCAATTCTTCACTCAAGAGCAAAGCATATAGAGATTCGACATCACTTCATTAGAGATCATGTTCAAAATGGAGAAGTTTCGATTCAGTTTGTTGACTCAAAGAACCAACTGGCGGATATATTTACAAAGCCTTTGGAGAAAATTAATTTGAAATCATCCGTTCCAGACTCAACATCTTGAAGCTTGAAGAAGTTAAAGTCTAGAGACTTTCAGACTCAGACAATCATGGGTCTTGACTGTAAGTTATTTTATTTTCTCTTATATTAAATCTCGGAAAGGTACGATCATTTATAATTGATTTATGCTATCTTCAATTTCCGTGAAAAGTGCAATTTTACCTTTTCAAAAAGAGTTAATTTCTCTTTAAAAATGGCAGTTATTTATTTTTGAAAAAGGCAGTTATTGTTAAAAGAGGCATCTTTTCACTTTCCTTTACGACGTTTGATATTTCCCCTTTCGACTGGGCTATATACAATCGATTCCTCTCCGCTTAACTCCAAAACCCTAAAAAGCATCGATCTTCCATTCCTGTCTTCCTCCCTTGTTTAATCTTCGAAAAAGTTGTCATCTTTCTTGGGAAAGTCAAGCAAGGAATCTTTCAAAGACTAAGAAAGATGTCGTCTTCAAGAGAGTCTTTGAGGATCGCAAGCAGGGGACCATGGCGAATGAGTGAGGGGCCTACTTACTTTGATCTCATCGAGGAAGAGGAGTCACCAAGTCAGCAGCAGAGCCCACAACATTCTCAGCAACGTCATTCTCCACCAACTAGTCCACAGGGTGTGGGTCATCAACAAGAGGAAGAAATCGTTGAAGACGCAGATTCTGTAAGAATTCAAAGGCCCTCTTTTATTTATAAGCTTTACCGTGCTTTAAAGAGGACTGGTACTCCATTGAACTACGTCGATGAGTTTCTTAAGGATAAGGGATATGGGAATGAGTACATCTTTTTGCAAAAAATGGAGCGTTTGGGAATTGCTCCTTAGGGGTTGGCAGAAGAAGCCCTTGCAAACATCCCAAGTGATCCGCGTGTTGGGGGATTTAATTCGACAGATGGAAATGATGATGACAAATTGTACAGCCAATTTCAACCGAGAATGGGTGTTGCGGCGAAAATTTGAGGAAAAAGGACAGAGTTGTTTCGATCGAAGGAACAAAATGATATATACTCCAAATTGTTGAAGCGTGGGGTGATAAAACCTAGGAGTGTGGGTTTTGATTTCCTTGATGCTGTGAATGTCAATTTGAGGGAAAAGTTCAGTTTTCTTCAACTAGAACAGTTCTGTTCTGACACCACAGAGGCCTATGCTCAATTAACTGCATATTTCTATTCAAATCTTAGTTTCTTGGATGCAAATAGAATATCTTTTAGTGTCCGAGATCAGGACTTTGTGGTTGATGTGGATATGCTGGCGGATGTGATTGGGGTTGAGAGAGGAAGATATCAACCCATCAATGTCTCTATTGCTTGTGCCACATTGGAACTTGTTAAAGACAGAAGGACAGAGGGAAGGATTTCCTACTCAAGGATGCGTGCGAACAACATTATGCTTCACAAGATTGTGATCAATTGCCTCAGACCAAAATCAACTTCCAAGACTGATGTTTCAAACTCAGAGGCAAAGTTGATGTACGCCATCAATGCTGGGAAATTTTTTTCTCTTCCTCACACTATTCTGTTCCACATGTATAGAGCAATGGTGAAGGACAAGGGCCAACTTCCTTATCTAGGTCTTGTGTCAAAGATATTCAGACATTTGAATATTCAGCCTCCACAAATTTTATGTGTTCGACCGTGTGACAAAATGGTAGTAGGACTGAAAATGGTGTCCAAAATGCGTCTGAAAGAACTTGACAAGGCGTTGGAGAAATTTAAGGAGAAAACCCCTGTCAAAACTCATCAAGTTTCTTCTGCAGTGAAAAGAAAAGGGAAGGAGCCCATGGTTGCTCCATCCAAAAAGAGAAGAGCTCTCATCATTGAGGATGAAGATGATGAGGATGACCTCATCATTTCTGCTATAGCATTGAAGAAGCTTAGTCGTTCTGTTCCAGAATCAATGGAACGACAGGAGAAAGAAGCAGAGGAGAGAGAAGGACAGGAGAAAGAAGAAGAAGAGAGAGAAGAAGAAGAGAGAGAAGCAGAGGAAAGAGAAGCAAAGGAGCAAGAAGCAAAGGAGAAAGAAGAAGAGGAGAGAGAAGCTGAAGAAAAAGAAGTAGAGGAGGAAAGGTTTGAAGAAGAAGAAGAAGAAAGAGAAAATCAAGAGGAAGGAGAGCATGAGAAACACTCTTCTCCACCTGAAGCCATAGAAACAGGGGGAGATGGGGAGCAAAGAGGGATGTCCTCATATCCTGTTACCAGTGAAGGAGTCAGCCGCTCTCTAGCAGATCCAGAGGACATTCATGCCTCTCAATTTCCTGAGGAGGGACATGATACTTCATCGCCAAATCTACGTGATTATGTTGATATACCATCGTCTACCTTTACTCCATCAGATCGTGCCGAAGCCAGTACGTAGACTGATAATACAGCAGATTTTCACAGAATCCTTGATGTTCTCTTGGAAATGCGGGGTCAGATATATGCTTTGGAGTGCGAGGTTCAGAACTTGAAGAATGCTGGACAAGCTTTTTCCATTTCCTTGTCTGATCAGATCCAAGCCCTTGCTCTTCAGATTCAAGCCAATGCTAAAGGTGAAGAGGTGGCTCAACTGAGGGAAGACTTGAAAAAGCTGGAAGGCATCGTTCAGTCTATGGGAGATTTCCAGCTTGTTCGCGTTCCCAAGCAAACTTGACTCCATTCTATTCCCATCTCAAACTTTTTTATGATGACAAAAAGGGGGAAAGATGCGAGATTTGAACTTTGAACTTAACTTGTTGAATTTTTAGTTTGTTTTGATGTTTGACTTGTGTGTCTGGATGAGTACTGAATGTAGATTTGGATTTGACTGTTGCTTTTATATTAAGTATTATTGATATCTTATGAATGGCTTTACTCTCATGCAAGACTAACCTATTTTTTGTGGTTGCAGATTCTAGTGTTATCATTAAGCCATTAATCTTTATGAGATATCCATATTTGCTTGAGTAATATTTTGCAGGTCAAAGTTATTCAAATCTGCAGGAAAGTTTCGTCACCATAAAAAAGGGGGAGATTGTTGGAGAAATCTTTCTGGAATATTTTGAAGCTAACAAAACGTTTCCATCAGTCTAGTCTGAAGATTAGCAGACTCTGCTATTTAAAGTCTAAAGACCTTCGGACTGCCAGACTCAAGACTCAAAGTCTATTCTCAGTGACAGTTTCTAATCCGTTGAAGAAAGGCTATCCAGAACTGAGTGCTTCATTAAGGATTTGGCCGTATCGACTGGAGAAGATCTCTTGGCTGGATATGATATAACGGATTCCTTTATTCGAATCAAGATTGATTAAGGATTCGATGATTGGCGAAGTATTCTTGGAAGGTTCTACTTATGGAAACCAAGATCCTGATTGTATGGGCGAGCATGATTGATGGGCTATCGACATGTTTCTTTAATAGCTCGAATGATCTTCCTAATTGATTCTGTCCAACGGGAAGATTGGAAGAATTCCTTTGGTAAGTGCCAATGGGTATGATGGCACAAAGGAGTATAAAAGGAAGACGTTCTAGTTGTTCGAGGAGGTGCACGATAGAAGAATTTCAAAGTCTGAAGCTCCTTGATTCTTAGTCAATTCATTTACTGAGCGAAATCTTGTACGCAAAAGAGAGTCTATATTTTGAGATACCTTGAGGAAGTGTGGTAGAATATCTACACTGTGGAATCAAGGGATAGCATTGCTGTAACATCTCTTTTGTTCATACTGAAATCCAGCCGGTGGGCTGTCAGTGTAGAAGAGCGGACGTAGGCTTGGAATAAGCCGAACCACTATAAACCTTGTGTTCAATTTTCTCTTCCCTACTTTCTGTTTTACTTTGATCATAGTTCGTTTTGTTAACTAAAGGAGAGCTTCCTTTCTATTGTCTGCCTAGTATTGCTTTCATATCTCTATAAATTATTTTTACACCTATTCACCCTCCTCTAGGTGCTTATACTAGCTATATCACCGACCATCAAAGCCCTGAGAATTGTTAGTCGAGGTGTGAATTTACTTGAGGGAGAAGATGAATTCATGTTTTCTTGGGCGCATCGCTGTCTCTGAGTGGAGTACATCTTCAGCATCTCTTCTCTCATCTTCGAATCCGAAATTTAGCAAAATCCAAATTTTGATTGGCTTATTAATTATTTAACCTATCAATGGCGAAAAGGACCGGATACTTTTTTGTCCTTCGGTCAAGATTTGGATTAGTAAAGAATCAATCTAAGGAAGGAAGAGGTGAACCATTAGAGGAAAAGCATAGAAAACCAGTGAAGAAAATGTCGAGCAACAAAACAAAGAGCACACACCCTCACCCGCCTTTTTTTTGTTTTTTTTGGTCAGGACCCTCACCCACCTTACATGGTAACATTTATACCGTGCAATATCTAATACGTGCTAACGACGTAATAACGATATGAGCACCTCATTGGATATGTAAGATGATGAAAGATTCTCTTTGAGAAAGTGTTATTTATGGACAAGTTGATGATGTGTGGAGGAGCACGGGCTTCACTTCTTCGACGAGCACGTTGAAGTATAGCTGATATATGAGGAGAAATTAAATTATAAAATCCGTAAAATTCTGTATTGTAAATTCGAAATTTTTTAAACTTTGACTATCTCCATGAATTTGAAGGCCAAATCCTTAATTGTAGAAATCCAAAGGAAAGTGATGATTTTTTTTTAATATTCATTTTCGTTTTCTATTTTAGATAAGATAAGCCAACGAATGTTCTCGTCCGGTAGTGATAGATTATAGAAAGAAGATACGCTAATCACCTGCGGAAATTTAACTATTTACTAATTTCTTGTCGATACAATAAATTAATGGTTCCTATTTTTTGCTTAAAGTGAGAAGCTTCATGGGAGTTGTTGATAGGGGTGAGCATGGTTCCACAGTAGAACCTAGAATCTGAGAACTAGACCGATGGAAATTTGTAAGTTCCAAGTTCCAAGTTATGCAAGGTAGGTTCAAGGTTCCAAAAAGTGAGACACCTGTTTCGACGGGTAGGTTCTAAGTTCTTAGTTGAAGGAACTTGGAACCTGAAATCTAGAATTTGTAACCTAGAATCTAAAATCAATTTTAATATTTTTCTTGGTCCATGTTTCCGTGCGATCCTCCAATATTCCATGCTGTTCAATGATGAGTGTATAATCTAGAAGTACTAGTCCAAGTTTTCATTTTATGACTAAGATTTTTACTTTATTAATGTTCATATTTTTCATATGTCCAAATACAATTTATGGTTAGTAAATTAGTTGGCCAAGCTTTGCTTGGAGACTTGGATTACTGACTACGAAAAGCTACACCAAAACAATAGGTGTCTCCAGTCCTCAGACTAGAAATTCGTTAGGAAGAAGGATGGCATTGTTGCTATCAAGTTTGGCAAAGTAATGGAAGAAAGCCCTTATATCTTCCAAACTATGTTCATGATCTAGCCTTGCGTTCCAGATCCAGTCCCTGATCTGGATCCAAAAAAGCTTGTCCAGTACCTTCAAAGCAATGGAAATCCTGTCCATTACTACAAAGATCCTTATGGTCATTGTTTTTGGGATCCTTTTTGCCAGCGTTCTTCATGTATGAATTCACCTAATGAAGTGGATCCAGCCACAAAGCCCAAGCGAAAAGCTCGAAAGGCTAGAGATGGTTTATACCGGAAGTATTTGAATAGAGATCCTTTTGTTGACACCCTTGGTGAAAGTGATAAGTTCCAGTTTATGATTTCCTATGCCTCACCTCCACTATCCTTATATCCATCATCATCACCATCATTTTTAGCCTCGCCTCCTCCTTCACCCCCTCATAAATAATCAACCGTTTCCCCATTTTACAAGCCAATTCTTAAGTGAGCCAACAAGAATTCATACCCACTTGAACTTCTAATGAAACACTACCTAACCAAGAAAGCTAGAAGAAGGTTAACCCTTCTATTTTGAATTGGCAATCAAAAACTCTTATGGCACACAACATTGCCTTCAAGACAATTGACTCTAGAATCATTGATGTGCAAAAGGATCTTAAAAGATATGATGAGTCCACCAAAAAAATGCTTACAGATTTCCAGAAAAGGCTTCATGCTCTAAAATCAGGACAGCATTTGGGATATCATCTTCTTGAAAACCCAAAGGCCGAAATAGAGAAGCTTAAGAGGCAAATTCAACTTCTTAAAGAAAGGAAATTCAAGCCTTCTGATCCATTTCCTACTTTGCTCATAATTAAGTATTCTCTTCCACCACCACAAAGTACTTTAGTCTTTGCTACTCTTGCACAAACATCTACCGGACGAGATAGAATTGATGTGTAGAAATGTGAAATCCCCTTCGAGAAATGGATAGGCTAAGAAAAGAAAAATGGAAAAGAGAAGAATCCTGAGCAACCCTCTAGATCCACAAATGAAGAACCAAATCAAATGATGTTACCCAATCCATCGGAAACATTTTTAGGAGATCTGAGCAATCGGGAGGATAGATAGCTTCATCCTACTATCTTGAAAGATCATGATCAGCTTCCCCTAGATTTGATTCTTACAATCAATTCAGACTTAGGCTTAGAGTCAGATTCAATATCTCTTTCATCTTTATCTTGTCTTTCAATTCTTACTGTTGAATCCTTTCCTATTGTATTAGCCAATTCCTCAATATTTACGGCTGATCCACCAGACTAGGATTTGGAATCAAATCCTTCAGAACCAGAGGTTATTCAACCAAAAAATATTGACACCTGATTTTTAGTCGACGCATTGAAAAATGGTAAAAATCAAGATTTGGATTTCTAATTGCGACAGAGCTAATTCCTTGGTCAAAAAGTGTCATTTTCATTTCCTTCTTTTGTATAGTCATTTTAAAGCAATTTCCAAGTCATTTAAAAAAGAAAACCCGAAAAATCAAATGGTTGATTTTCGAGTTGACTTTTTGGTTAACCATTTGACTGAAGTCAACCCCCGGTCAAAGATTGGCATTTTGCCCAAAATGATGCCATTTAGCTTTAATTTCACTTTTATCAAGTTAATTTCTCAAAAATCCAAAGATTTGACCAAAAATCAATCTTTTAGGAAAAATCAATTAAATGATTGATTTTTGGTCAAACTTTTGACCAAAAAAATCAAAATATTTCTTTTAGTGTCAATTTGACTTTTGCGTAAAAAATTTTACAAAAATGGATTAAGAACTTTATTTTTCGAATTTTTCGATTTTAGGTTATAAATCGGCCAAAAATCAAAATACTATTTTAAATTTGCTCATGCATTCAATTTCATGAATTGTAGGATCAAAATACAAATTGGCTTTTTGAGCCCTAATTATTAACCCAAAATTGATTCTTCATAACTTGTGAACAGACAATTGTTCTTCACTCATTTTCTAAGATAAGTCTAAATCCAAAATCAAATTTGAGAAATTCACATAAGAACTTCTCGATTTGAGGAATTTACTCTCTCGGGCATAAGAAAGTCAAGCAATTAAGCTTCAATTGACAAAATTCAAGTTGACCCATTCAAGATTATGGTTTAATTGCACAAATCTAGATCCAAATTTAATATTAGGCCTAGATTCATTTTTGACCTAAGCTCGGGCACCTCAATTCAAAGTTAATTTGAATGCATTAAGTGATCTTATACATGAGTGATTAATTAGATGAGGGAGTTGCAACAATAATTGAACTCAATTTCAGTCAATTTGTAATTTAACCAATTGAATTGCAAATTCAATCATTTTAGCCCTTTAAGCTCAATTCAAAACACTTGTCATTTTGGTCCGTTGTTTTTCGTAACAATCATTCAATTGAGTCAATAAAAGACCCTTAAATCACATTTATGAAGTTTAATTGGCTTGGTAGAATGACAATTAAGCAATTTCTTCTTAAATCAAGCAAATTTTCTTTTCAATTTGGTCCTTGAGGGATCATAAATGGGCGAACTAATTGAAACTGATTCAAACTAGTTAATAATTGGTTAAACCAAAGCAAACCGATTTGATTAGCCGCTGCTGATGTTGGCTAATTTAGCTGTTTATTTACCGGTTTCGAACCTCTGGCCATCGGTTCCGGGATCCTTTGTGTCAATTTCACTTTCAGTTTCTCGAAATTTTGCAAATTAGTTCTTGGATTTCATAAAATTATAATTTGACCCCTAATTAGACATTTTGATGCAATTTTCGATTTTGGCTCGGGTTTTCGCAAATCAAACCCATTGGATCGATTACCCAACACCTTGAGATCATAATGGAACCTTCAAAATCAAATTTTGACCGTTGGATTAAAATTTGACCGTTGAGTTAAACTGACGGCCAAGATTGCTCAATTCAAGGGTGGTATATATACCAATTTTCTCTCTATTTCTAGGGAGGTCTCATTCTGCACATTTTACTTCTCTCTAGATAGACCTATCTGTCCTCTCTCCCTCTTTTTCCTGCCTTTCCCAACGGATCTCTCCTCTCTCTCGCCGGTTCACTTGAATCCATCGGACCGGCCTTACACCGTCAAATCTCTAGCCACCTCTAGCCCCCCGTGATGATCTATATCTCCTCCTTGTCCCGACTGGAGCTATAGCAAGGTCGGACGACCTTGATCTCCCTCTGATCCACTTTCCTTAGCTGTAAAAAGCAAGACTGGCGTTAGAACCGATTTTTGGTTCTGACCGGTTCATCCTCTATGATCAATGTCCAACGGCTATTTCTAAGATCCCTGACCTGTTTTGATTTGGTCTCAAACCTCTATTCGACCTCTAGGTGCTCATGAATCAATCGATCAATGATTGGGAGACTTTCGACATCCATTTCATCCTTAGCGCTTGAAAACCGATCCAAAGTTTGATCGATTTTGCTCGATCATTCGGACTAGGCGACCGACCATCGTTCGAAGGCAGACCAGCTGTCCCTGATCTGTTCCTAAGCCTATCCTCCATTAGGCCGTAGCATGAGTTTGATTGATTAGCCACTAGAGGAGTATTGGTGACCCGATCTATCCCCGACGGCTTCAAAGCTGGTCCAAACCTAGACCGGTTTTCCTAAATTTGTTGCAGGCTGAACCAACATCCTTGGTCGATCCTTGTAGAGCCCTAAGGTGTTCTCATTGTGTCCTCTAGCTTCTGATTAAGCTTCGGCAACATCCACTAGTTCAATCAAGTCAAAAAATTGAAAAAAAAAATCGCAAAAGCTAATTTCCTCGATCTCAAACCTTGTGAGGCGAAACCAAATTAGTTGGTCAGGGCTAGGGTTCAATTTTAGGACTATATGATATGTTTAGATGCTTGATTGATAGATTAGAATAATTGATCTACTGTGATTGATTATTCATTGATGATGATCACGGATGATTGAACTTGATTTGGCCTCAAATTTGTATTTTCTTGCTACTGAGTAGGCTTGCTGTTTTGGCCAAAACGAGATCTAAAATGACCTTATTTTAGTTCAAACTCTTCCAAGCTTTGAAAATGCATGTCATGAGCTTTGAATTGATAGGTCGTACTCCTCGATTGAGTGACATTTGACCCTAAAAAAACACCTCTGAAGTTGCTTGATTCTACGGTGTTTTAGGACTATTTTTGGTTCTGTTTTGGTTCCGAAATCTGACTTTGTTATTTTTGTGCTGCTTTCTATGATGATCTCTAGAAGGAATTTCCTTCAAAAAAGTTGTTTGTCATCATGTCAAGAATGTCCTGTAATTTTTTCGGAATTTTTGGACATGTTCAACTAGTTCAAAACTACTCAGATCTGAGCTAAGGTCAATCTATCCTGTTTTGGTCCAAGATGAATTTAGGTAGAGTTGAATATGAAATTGACCTTGTTCAACCTCAAGACCTCCATGATAAATGAACTATATGTTGTATGCATTCAATTGACGTAAGATTTGCAAAATTTTGATGTTATTTAGTGCATCAATTGCATGTATCAATGTAAAGGGGCATTGTAGTAACATAAAACTTGAAGATGCATGTGTGTTTTGCCATTTTTGTCACGACTCGTATGATCTCATTTAGGTTTTGGACTCTTAATGAAAAATATTCTTGTTGCATGATTTGCATGTAAGATTTTTCGTTGGATTTTTGCATGTCTTTAGAGGTCCAAAATCATGCTCGTTCTGTAGTGTTAAGGTTTAGGACTAGACCTTAACATGTATGCATTTTACCGTGCCCGTTTGGATCTTTTAGAGACTAAATCTTGCAATAATACATTTTTGACATTTGAAATACATGTTACAAGATTTGTGTCAATATATGTTCATTATAGTTGAGTGTCATTTCATATGTTAAATTTGTGTCACAAAAGTACATGTTACACTTGGAAACCCTCAAGCACGTTATTATGAATCTTAAATCATCTCGTATTGTCATTAAATTATATGACATCTTCACATGCCAATTTAGGATTAGATGATTACCCAAATTGTTTGTCGCATCCAATTCAAGTCACGTGTGATTTCTTCATGCCATTTGTGCATTACTTGAGTGATTTTGAGGTTTATTAATGTATGCTATGTTTTGGTTTTTTAATTACTAATATGCACACTTTTAGAAACCTTAGTCTTAGAGCATCTAATTGACATCTTTTAGACCCGAGCCCTTCTAAGAAATTGTAAAGTACTCCTAGAGTTTTCAAATGCCACTAATTTCACGTGATTTGCTTGTCATTAAATCCATTTTCTATTTTTCCCAAACTAGACTAGAATCTGGACCTAGGATCAAATTCAGATCCCTATTTTTAACCCTGTTTTGATAGACTCTTGTCATTTTTGTACCATTATTTCTGTAGGGATTCTCGACTCAGTCCCTTAATGAAGTTTGTTTACCATCATATTGACTATGTTTTGTGAAAATCTCATGATTTTTAGACTTCTTTTGATAGGAAATTTTTTGATTGCAATGATGTGATGTCCCGCTATTTTAGTGATTTTCTGATGCATTATCGTTTGTCGACTGATTTTTATAAAATCATGCTTAGCTCATTTAGGAAATTTTCTTCACAAAAGTTTCTTGTTATTATATTATACATGTTATGGATTTTTTTTTCATAGCTAGATTATTAATAGGTATCATCCAATTTTGCTGATTTATCATGCTTGGTCTGAAATTTCCTGACATGAACTTGGTTATGATTGTTTAGCTAGACCACTTAGGTTAGTTTGTGTGCAAATTTAGCTTATGCTATCTTCGTGAAAGTTGCTTTAAATGCCTTGATATTCATTGTCAAATGGTTTTCGATGAATTATTTTTCAAATCGTATCTTGAAAACACCTTGGTACATGTGATGTTTCCAAAAGCAACCTTTTGAGAAACTCTTTTCCAAAGCTTGATTTGGCTTAGGAAAAGTCATGGTTTGAACTATATTCAAAGTGTTTGCGATGCTTGTAAATGCATTCATACGAGTTCTAGGCTAACCTTGGCAATTGAATGCCTTCCATAGCCGAGACATCATCTTGTCTCGAAATTTTTATCGATGATTTCAAACCTGCCTTTGAACATCACATGTGCCCTCCATGCATATAATCACATCATTCACTAGAAATGTCTGTGTTCGTGATTGGCGCATGCCCCTTGGTAATAAGTGACCTGTCGACGATTCACTTTCTTGTTTGATTGGTTGAGAAATAAGGTCCAAAAGACGTGCATGTGTGTTAAATTCCTGCAATGCATGTGATTTCTAGATGTATGCTAGGGC